>LR812532.1:22263410-22968410 GCA_903798195.1 Danio kyathit | reverse complement strand
ACTCCACAGCTGCAGATCAAAAACTGATCATCCATTAATAAGTCTTATTTCTCCAGATGTCGCATAAATGACTGCATGTTGAGATGAAGACCTCCCAAAATATTCATGAAGTGGTACTTTTTTTGATAAACATTTCTGCATTCGCAGCATTTTCTGTTTGTTTTTGTAACATTTCACTGAAATGTCCGTTTCTTAACGGACCTATTATGCAAAATCACTTTTATAATGGTTTTAAACATTGTACAAAGTCTGTGAATATAACCAGACTCTAATAGTAAAAATGTATTAATTATATTTTTTAGAATCACACTTAAAGATAAAAAGAGTCTGCAGAATCACTTTGTACACGTCATTGAAGGGGGAAACCCCTGCCCTTTACTGATGATCTCTCTCACTTTAGCATAAACAGCCCTGAGTGAGAAGCAGCCGTCTGCTATTGGAGTTTTCATCTGCTAAAGATAATGTCAGCAACCAAGAGGCATTATAAATGACTACGTTTACATGGACATCAGTAATCAAATTATTTGCCTTAATCTGAATAAGACAATAATATGATTAAAGTGTTTACATGAGTTGCTTTTTGAATGTTCCACTCAACATCCTATTTTACATGTTATAGCACATAATTCGATTAACGTCATTGCGTCACCAAGCTATCAACATTTCCTCTGGAGTTTCATGTAATTTCAGTTGTTTTTATTTTTAATTTGTCGACTTTAACGGCAGTTTGGCACCTTCACTTTTTCAGGAACATTTCATGCATGCTCCCGTGACAAATGAGATATTGGATGTGAGTATGAACTGCTGGAAGAGTGTTGTTTTAACGGAATTACCGCACGCCGTATGGGGAAAAAACCTACGCATTTTATGATGCAGGTGTCTGTGGTCCTTCACTGACTCGGTAGGTGCAGAGAATAGTGTCAAACAGCCGTGTGTATAGACTATCCTTTCGCAAAACGCAGCAAAAGATCCTGTAGGGAAATTACCAACCTACTTCACACATCACACGGGTTTAACTGCGCATACTGGTTGCAAAAGACAAAAAGCAAACATGTCGTGTTGTGCGGTAGGATGCCAAAAAAGTCCAAAAATAGAAAACTTAAATTTAACCGTATACCATCTACCCACACTGCTTTTAATGTCAACCGCAGACGTCTTTGGCTAACAGCCATCAGAAGAGCTGAATGGAGTGAGGACCTTATTAAAAATGCTCGACTCTGCAGTTCTCATTTTATATAAGGTAAGTTCACACTATGTTGTATCATACACATTACTCGTTTTTGATGACCGCAGCAATGTATGTTTTCAGAAAAAAACTGTTAAATATGGTTAATTAAACTGCGGACACTGAATGCTAAGAATAAAGTGAAATGTAAAAATGTAAGTTCACATACCCTGCCATACAGGTCTGTCAGAATGCAGTTGTTTTGTTTGTTGATGATTACCCAGGCCTTGTACAGTTTCGTCTTCTTTCCTGGTCTTGGGCTTGGCAGAACTTGGCCTTTTGCACTACAAACTTTTGAATCTGGTAATCTTGAAGCATTATTTCTTGCACATGACCACACAGAACAAAATTGTAGGCATCCAAAGACTTGTAGGCCTTTAACTTCTCTTTTGTAAAAACACTTGGGCCCAGTTTCACAAACAGCGCTTAGATTAAGCCAGGACTAGGCCTTAGATAAATTAGGCTATTTAAGCCACATTTATAAAATGGCCTTAGAAAAATATATTACTGGTGTGCACCTGGAGACAAAAAAATGACACTGACGTATTTTAAGACATCTCACTGAAAGTTATTTTGAGTTGAGATCGCCCAAACATGCAATTTAATCTTGACTAGCCTTAAACCTTGTTTGTGAAACCGGGGGTTGTAGTTTCAATCAATTAGTTGTATATTTCGGGCTGGATGATTTCGTCTTATCCAATATCCATTGGGAGGGCGCTATCGCAAATAAATCTGTCAGATGAATGCCGCTCACTTTAATGTTAATTTTGCCGAATAACTGTGCTTATCACTGGGTGACAAGCTGTTATAATATGCTGAAAGCATTATGTAAATAATATATATAATATGTAATCAATATAACTTATCCCTAATACAACAACAAACTCTGTACCGCATCGGATGTCATTCCCTCGCTGTAAATGCTAACCCTCCCGGCTTTTTTCTGCAGCTGCGATGCGCGCGCATCCTGTTTACAAACCGGTAATTTGCTTATATGACGGTAATAGTTTGATTGCGGTGTTTACATGTATGGACTGTACTTCAATAATGTGACTAAAATCAGCAAACTCCACGTCTTAATTCGATTTCTGTTCAGTTCAATTGTGACCTTAATCACATTAAATGAATCAAAAATTGCTGTTTACATGGCAGACGTTTATTTATTCATTCATTCATTTTCTTTTAGGCTTAGTCCCTTTATTAATCTGGGGTCGCCACAGCGGAATTAACCGCCAACTTATCCAGCATATGTTTTTACGTAGCGGATGCCCTTCTTAAAATCGGGTTATTAGTGCCAATGTAAACATACTCAGTGTGGAGTTTCCGGATGCACAAATGATAGTCTCCATAGACTTCTTTCTTCTGAGACACTTCTTTTCACATTTTTTTTACACAGTTAATGTTAGTCCTGTTTGAATCTGCTGCTATGCTGATGCATTTGTAGACGTTTGTAGATCCAATCTTTGAGCACAATCTCATTTAAATTTATTTGTTTGTTAAGTTTGTTGTCACCAATCGTCAAAACGGCACGATTTGGATCAAAACCTACAAGGGGCAGTTTCAAAGTTTTCAGTTTCAGTTTTCAGTTTCAAAGACTTATACAAATTATTGGTTTGGTATTTTGAGCTGAAACTTCACATAAACACTCTTGGGATGTCAGAGACTTATTTTACATCTTGTACACAGGAGCATAATAGTTCCTTTTTAAGCTTAAAATGTATGAAAGTTCTGCCAATCATTATTAACTCCGTTTAAACAAAACAATTAGAGAACTCAGGAAATAGTAGTACAGCTCTACACATCACACCTGTAAACAATCACCCCAATCAACCAACAAGCCAGAAAACAAACTTATTATGAGTTACAATATTGAGATACACCCTGCTGAAAAAAACAGCTTAAACCAGCCTAAGCTGGTTGGCTGGTTTTAGCTGGTCGACCAGCCTGGTTTTAGAGGGGTTTTGGCCATTTCCAGCCTGGTCTTAGCTGGTCAGGCTGGAAAATGACCAGCTTAAACCAGCTTGACCAGCCTGGTTTAAGCTGGACATAGCTGGTTTTGGCTGGTCAAGCTGGTTTTAGCTGGTCAACTCCCAGCCTGACCAGCTCAGACCAGGCTGGAAATGGCTGGAAACGGCTGGAAACCAGCCTGGAAATGGCCAAAACCCCTCTAAAACCAGGCTGGTTGACCAGCTAAACCAGCCAACCAGCTTAGGCTGGTTTAAGCTGGATTTTTCAGCAGGGCAGTCATAGCGCCACCATTGGTTCGATGTCGAAATGAAGTTGACTCTTCAACATATAGGCTACCCGACGCATCTGGTCGAAATCATAACATTGATTCGATGTCGAAATGAAGTTGACTCTTCAACATATAGGCTACCCGACGCATCTGGTCGAAATCATAACATTGGTTCGATGTCGAAATGAAGTTGACTCTTCAACATATAGGCTACCCGACGCATCTGGTCGAAATCATAACATTGGTTCGATGTTGAAACTTGATTGGATCACTCGGAGTCGGTTCTTCTGCGCGAGTCAGCGTGAGGCGCAGGTGCAGCTCATCATTTGAATCAATCAACTAACAAACAGAAGGCAGCAGACGGAACTGTAATCTGAAGGTAAGTACGTTGTATTCGACGTTTCACATGTTTTATTTGTCGTTTTCCCAAGAACTTATGTCAAAATGTAACTTTTTAGATGTGTAAATTAACATTTTACCACTTCCTATACGTTTAGTAAGCTTACATGTCGCCCTGTGCGTACCCAGGCTATTAACTGCAGCTAATCTATAAAGGTAACGTTAACGTAAATGAAAAGCTGTTTTGGTTATTTAATTTTCTATTTCAACACGATTAACTTCACTTTATGACTTCAATGCTTTTTAACCTGTGTAAAAATATAAGATGATCTGTCAAATCGATTTGGAATGAGCATAAAAAACACATGTAAGTTAATGATGCTCTAGCTAACGTATAGGCTAAGTTATGAGAAACGGTTCGCAAATAACATTACGTATCATCGAGCTAACGTTAAACGAGATTTTTTAACACGTTATTACGCTAGCGAAGTGAATCGCTGTCAGTTTACTGTTTTGTTGCTATATTTTTTTCTACATTTAGTGAGGAACTCGTCGCCAGAGACGCTCCACAGCATTGAATGGGAAAAGCTTTGCCATTTTGTAAGTTGCCCACTCAATCTGTTACGTTAATTCTTTGTGGTTTCGTTGGTTCTGTTCCTGATTTCCTTTGTTCACAAACCATGCTTGTCTGTTTTTTTCTGATTGTAGTGCTATGTTCTGGTGTGCATTTTTTTTATTTTCCTGTTTATTAAAATCTATTTTGTCAACAACCTTTTCTCTTGAGGTTACTGCAGTTTACTTGTTCAAGTATCTAAACAAATGTTTGTAAACGCATTTATTTTTAAAAATATTTTATATCATTAGGCTTTCAAGAATTTCACAAGAAAATGAAATCCAAGATCATTTAAATTCTCACAGTATACCATGTTACCTTAATATTCTGTCTGAGGAGTCAAAAATTGTGGCAATTTTATGGTACTAATACTGTGGGTTGAACTGAACATTTACCTTGGAATTGTACTTTGTAATAGTAGATGCTGTACCTGGTGAGATTTTCCTACTGAGTAACATGTTTTTTTTTTTTTCTTACACTTTTTTTTAATGGCAGTTTCTCTGAAATCTCCAGTTGAAGACATCAAGATCTGTAACCTGTGCCTGGACAGACGTCTATTCCAGTTCTGCCTACACCACACTAATCTCTCTGCCTATGTATGGATCACTGACTATTATGTTCTCTGAAGGTATTACTGGAGCAAAACAACAGCACCCATGACTAAAGTTTCTGTTAGTGACCAGTATATTTGAAGTCTGAGAAAGTTTTTTTTTTTTTTTTTTTTTTTTTTTTACGAGTTGCAAATGGTTTTTTTCCTCTCTCACACAAACACACCAAACGACTGGTTGTGCCTATAGTACAGTGTACTGACAATCTTTTAGCGTTTTTATGGTTGTATTAAATACATCTTTATTGTTACAAAAATCTTAAGTAATTGTCACAACACAATGCACATTCGAGTTTTAATGAGAAGGAGAATTACTCAACAGGGCTCAACACTAAGGATTTTTTTACTGGCCTGGTGTGGAATTTAAATTAAAAATTAAGATGGAGAGCAGGAAGTAAAAAAAAACTGAATGGGAGACGTAAAGGAAAGTCCGTATTTTTTAAATTCATACAATATTACTAAAAAGAAATAAATAGAAATATTATGAAGAGGACCGTTTTCTACTGAAATAACATATGCTCAGCTCTTACGAGACGCAGTTTAAAGTAGTTTTGTTTTTTTACATATAGATTTTCATTGCTTTAAATTATTTTAATGTTTTTATATTTACAGTTTGTATATAAAACGAACGCTTAGCTTATTGTTCGCAGTGATCGTTATAATAGGATCATGTGCATTGCATATGATTATGCAGTATACGTTACATTCTTTGGTCGCAGCGCTGTATTTTATTGCATTTAGTCATTAAACAATGATATTTTGAAAAAAAAAAAATTATTGTAATTAATAAACAAGCTTGCAATTCTTCCCGGTTGTTGTAATATTTGAAGCTTGTTGTCAGACAAGTGTCTGGGTCACTAATACTTCGTATTTCTGGAAAATCCGGGATGGAATTCTAGTTAATGGTGGCACTGTAGACGAATAGCTTCCCGATAGTTTCACACCACCTAAAATAATTTGTTTTTATTTATTTATTTATTGACCTTGCTAATCCAGCAAGAATATTTTTTCTATGGTTGCATCTGAATTTTAGTTTCTGTGATTGTATCTTTCTAAATTAATTAATAAATGTTGTTCTTTAAACAGCTTAAACATTGTGATTTAAACCTGTGTTTTGACCCTAATAGTTAATTTTGTTATTATGCACATCTGAAATAAAATGCATTTTTTACTCTAATGAAAAATACATGTTGAAATAGAACACAAATAGACAAATGTATTTATAATTCTACAGTTTTACTTTTTGAGTAAATGGTTTTGACTATTTTAGTCAGTAATTTAAATGTTCTCTGTTTGTTTAAGTGTAGAAGGTTTGAATGAATTCATGCTCTTAACAGATATTCACAGCTGTGTATTTTTATCAATAAAAAATGATGACAGATTGTGGTGTGTTTTGTCATATATACAGAATAAATTATATTATGTATTCTTGTAAAAAAAAATGGTGATTAGGTCATATGGATTGGTTTAATGTTGAAAATGTTGTTTAAGTATTCATTTAAACGTTAAATCATTTAGATAGATTTAATGTTGAATATGTGTGGATTCTATGTTGTTCCAATCGACTTAAAATCAACATCGTTTCAACATTAGATAGACAAACTAATTAGGTCGATTATATGTTGAAAATGTGTGGATTCTACGTTTTTTCAATCGACTATAAATCAACGTCATTTCAACATTAGATAGACAAACTAATTAGGTCGATTATATGTTGAAAATGTGTGGATTCCACGTTGTTCCAATCAACTATAAATCAACATCATTTCAACGTCAGGTGGACAAACCAATTAGGTTGATTACATGTTGAAAATGTGTGGATTCTATAACGTCGTTTCGATCGACTAAATATCAACATCGATTCAACGTTGGGTAAGTAACCAATGGTGTCGATTTCAGGTTAGATTTGAATTGAGTGCCTGACGTCGTTTCAACATTACCCCGATGAGCAAAACGATGTTGAATCGATGTCAAAAGAAACGTTGATTTTCGGTTGAAATTATGTCATTTTGCTATCTGGGAAATTGCACTCCTTTTATATACCTATTATATACCTTTTATATATTATTTTTAAAGATTTTACATGTATGTATGCAAGTATTGTTTGTTTGTTTCTACTGAATAGTTGGATGAATAGTTAGTTGTTAGACTTTAAAGTTCTAATGGTGGATGAATGATGTAGATAGAGCAGCTGTTTTTTTTTTTGTTAGTTGTTTTTTTCAGGCAAAACACAAATATATAAGATCCTAAATTATGCTTCTATTCATTTATCCAGACTCAAATTAAGGTCTACACTCAAATAAAATGTATAGAGATCTGCAGAAATGCTAACAGAAAATCCCACCAAATATATATATATATATATATATATTTGTTCTGTTTCTCGAGGAAGTAAACAAATCAGTTACCTTTCTGATGGCTGACCTATAAGCAGAGCAGATGAATAATGAATAATGTTTGATACGGTGCCACTGAAACCTTTTCAGGATTTCCTGTGGTTCTGCCATGCATGCAGGTCAGGCTGTCAGAATATGTTACTGTAATTCGACTTAAGCTCAGAGCCCAAGGGAAAGAGGTCCGTTACCTTTGCAGAGTATTGCAGGCAACTCTTTCGATGTCTAGAGGACACAAGAGAGGAATGAGTGAAGTAATATCCAGAGATGCTGGTTCAGTCAGCTGGTAAGCTTTGAGTTACCTCTGGACTCTTGATTTTATAAGCTTGTCTGTTACAATTTACTTTGAGACGTCTTCAGACTTCAGCGACAAAGAAAGACAAAGAAAAACACAAACAACACACATCCCAGCAAGCATTTTTTGTGTGTTTAATGGATGTCTAGTAGTTGCTAAACATAAACATCTTGCCTAAAACAAGGCAAAATTTGGGCTGTATGAAAATCTAACAGACAATAGTCTAAAAATAGACTAGTCATCAAATAAACAGAAAGGTCAGATTAAACCCAGTCATACAAAAACTGCCTTAAACAATATATTGTCTTAAATGCTGCTTTGACAGTATTATGCAAGACCACACTTTTAGACTGTTTGGTGTTTGGAACATCAGCCCTAGACACGGCTGTCTCTAACCATTCTGGCACTCTAGGTGGTGAATTTGACATTTTGCAGAGGTTAATGCTCTTTGACATTTCAAAATAACGTAGCACCTGCACTAAACACAACTCTAATGATAGTGTTTCCACAAGCAAACATGAGATGAAAAGTTGGTAGGGGCGTTAATTATATCAAACAGCCATGATCCTGCATGGAGAATTTAGTCCAAACCCAAATGAAACAAACATGAACCAGCAAATGAAGGTCAGGCTTCAGAGCTAGAAACTTTCTGGCAGGTGAGTTTACGCAGAATAAAGCTAAACTCTGCAGGACATTGGTCTCCAGGAGCAGGGATTGGACACCACTGGGAAAAAGCCTTTGATGAACCTGAATGAAAGAGTTTTTGAAACAAGAAATTGTCATTAATAAATTACATTTCCCTCAAAATGGCATCTTTCGCAAAGTTTTGGGAGCAGAAATATTTTGAAAGAATATAAATGAAAGCTTTGATCTGAGACTACCTTGAATAACAAGACTTCAGTATTTTTGAATGTGTGTTTTTTTGTTTTGTTTTTACCTGGAAGCACAATGCTGTTTTATCTGATGGCTGTGACCATGATGTTGTGGTTTAATGGATGTCCTATTATAGATTTATTCAGATCAAAAAGAATTGTTCAGATCAACATGCTAGTCTGAGAGTTTACCCTTCACCTTGTACTCTCCTCTCTTTTCTGCCAGTCTTTTCCCATGTAGTGTTCATTGGTTCCTAATGCTTCTATAACTTTATTTATTCATTCATTTTCTTTTCGACTTAGTCCCTGTATTAATCAGGGGTTGCCACAATCCAGGATATGTTTTACGCAGCGGATGCCCTTACAGCTCCAACCCAACACTGGAAAACACCTATACACTCTTGCATTCACAGACATACACTATGGCCAATATAGCTTATTCAATTCACCTATACCACATGTGTTTGAACTGTGGGGGAAACCAGGACACCCGGAGGAAACCCACACGAACACGGGGAGAACATGCAAACTCCACAGAGAAATGCCAACTGACCCAGCCGAGGCTCGAACCAGTGACCTTCTTGTTGTGAGGCAGCAGCACTACCTACTGCGCCACAGTGCCGCCTTGTAGGCAATATGCATTAATTAACAAAAAAAATTCAAATGGAACCACTGCAAACTCTCTGATATGAAAGTGAAAAATAACTTATGGCTTGTAGCAGTGGTATAAAAAATAGCATTGTTACTGACAGGAACTTTTGCCATTTATATTCGATTAGTGTAAATGAAAAACAATTCAAAACAATCTCCACACAGAAATGCCAACTGACTCAGCCAGGGCTTGAACCAGTCTTGTGATGAGGCGATCGTGCTATTCACTGTGCCACCATGACACCAGCTTCTATAACTTTACAGTAAAAAAAAAAAAAAACTGGAATAAAGCATTAAATTTTTTAGCTTCTTACAGTACTCTTGTAAAAAAAATGAGTTGAAAATTAATTCACCTTTGATAATGTGATAATTTCTCCACAATTTCTTTGCCACCAATTTTAGAAAAGGAAAAACTTGAGGATCCAGTGGAGTTACAGTACAAGGTTTAGTCAATTTTCATTGGTTTGATATTGTAAAACATACAGTAGGACATTTGAATGACCAATGATGATCAATTACTAACTAACTAACTACAAACAAATGACCGATACTATTGCTAGCTACATACAAAAAAAAAAAAAAAAAAATTAAATATAAAAAGTATAAATAGCGTAAGTAGTGCGTTTACACTGAAAACTAAAACTAAAAATAATAGGTGCCCTTTAAATTACCCTGAAGATGCACTCATTTAGCCGGTGAAATGAAGTGTGGACTGTTGGACACTTCACGCACTCAATGACCGCAGCTTTGCTCATGTAGCGGAAGTGTGGAGCTATTGGGCTATCTATCTATTTTGTATTGTGAAAGCAAAATTCTCCTACAAGAGTGATTATACCGCCTCCTGATGGTGAATGCGGTAATACTCATGGCAGGTATTATTTGGTACTTTGGTCCATTTATTTCACTAATTTGGCAAATGTCAAACATCATCAGGGAAACAGTTTGAATTTCTGCTTAGTAAAAAACCCATTAGTGTTCCATTTGGGACGACAGTACATACATATACTATGCAATTGAGTGTGTAAGTGCATAAGTACATAGTGCATAAGTGTATAGTGTGCGATTTGGGACGCAGCTAATGTTTTGGGATTAAGGTTAAAAGGACCACTTTAAATTACCTTGATTTGCCTTTTATAGATGCCTGTTTTAATAAACTGTTTATTTATGTTTATATGTACTGTTTATTATATGTTTAAATCTATTTTAAAACTACTGATAATGTGTCTTCAAATTTTTCAGTTAGAACCAAGCAACCATGGAGTGTCTTAAAAACCTTTTCTTTGCGAGGAACTATAACCTTCTGTCACAGATTTAAATCTTATATTGACAGTTTCAACAGCAGAGGGAGAAACTAGTAATGAGAGAGCTGATTGCATTACATTGTACTGTATTGTCTTAGTAATGACAAAACAAGGAATTTTTTTTTCTAAGATCAATGGAACGAAGTCAATAAATCAATAAAGTTTTACATGCATAATACATTTACTCATCTGCATCATTCAGGAATTAATTAAAGTTGTTCCCATGAATTTAAAAGTAAGGCAAACCCTAAATTGCAACTACACTATAATGTTATACTGCTAGAGAGAATGAGATTGACGGTTTGTTTATTTAGGCATTCTTCAAGTAAAATGCATCTTTAGATGTATTGTTTGTACATTGTGGAAAGTGATGTATTCTGTCAATCATTAATGGTTATTTAAAATGACAACCGCAGTTTTACTCCATTTCAATATAAGAGTATGACTGACTCATAAGACTACACAGATCATAAGTTTACATCATCAACCATCTAATGGCAGGACAATTTAACATGATTTCTTTTTCATTTTTTGCTAATTTGTATTTAATTTTTTGAGCTTGTAATATTTTAAATGGACCTATTGTCATTTTCTGCAAATAAATGTTGTAAATTAGAAAATTATGATATGAAATTTGCAGCCTGATCTCAAGAGGAAACGTGACTACAGGGGTCTTTCGTTAATCACGGGAGTTAACGTTCTAAAAATAGCCCCTAATAGGTAAAATCCTTGAAGTAGTCGGCGTTATTCTGTTTTACAATTATTATAGATGTTTAAAGGATTGTAAAACCCTTCAC
Organism: Danio kyathit; assembly: GCA_903798195.1. Classification (NCBI taxonomy): domain Eukaryota; kingdom Metazoa; phylum Chordata; class Actinopteri; order Cypriniformes; family Danionidae; genus Danio; species Danio kyathit. The sequence continues at coordinate 22,957,081 of LR812532.1, read as the reverse complement.
TACACTCTTTACACACTTTTCTCAGATAGGCATTAAACATTTTCACACTTCATCACCTTGTAATTATAATGTTCTATCTGTGTTCTGAATGATTTTGAGATATTGAGCTTCCAAGTTTTGCATTCCATAGCAAACAATATGTGTGTAACATTTGTTTTTTAAATAAAGTCTTAAAATGTAAACAACTTATAAAAAACATCCCATGATGTAAATAAGTTGTCATTTCATAAGAATATGTCAATAAGTCAATTTTGACAAAAATGTCAGATAGATCGTATAATTCTAAGGTGACAACATTTCCTCTCTTGTTTTAAACACTCACATATGTTCCTTTAGCATGTCAAGTAAATCCAACTTTTTGTGCGATGGTGTAACATCTTCCTCTGCCTTTTGGGTGCTACTGTGTGTTGACGGTGCCGAATTTTTCATCGAGATTATGGGGTTTGTTTGGGAGACAACTTGCAAAAATACAGTACAGCAATTCAGAGACATGCTGCTAGCGATCAAAAATGTATGTAATTTGACAAGCTGAACGCATTCTGCACTAGGCAGGTCACACGGCATGGAGGAGATTTATTGACAATAGTCTACAGCCAATCAGGACGCAGAACACATGTGCGAATCAGGACGCAGAAAACAATGTGCCTAGAAAAAAATATGTCAAATTGCACTAAAAAAGTCTGTGAGGGACCACTGTATTTTACGCTTTGTCGTTTAGTGGCTATATTCGTACAAATTCTTACGAGTTCAGTCATACGAAAATGTACGATTTTAAATAGGAGGTGTGGCACCCATCCCGAATGAGATTTTGCGAATACGAATTAGCCCTAAATCAAAAAGTTACGAATTGCAGTGAGATTGTTTTAGTTACATGTTATCTGTAGTTTATAAAACAAATATAATAACATGCAACTCACAACATGCAATCAACTGCAATTTCTGAAAACCCACAATAATTTTTGTGATATCTGTTTTGCTTGTTTGTTTGAGAACTGCATGTACTATATTTTTTAGTAATGAATGGATTGTATTTAAGCCAAAATTGGACAGTTAGATGAACGTATAATGTCATCATCTATTTTGACTGGAATGAATTTTAACTGAAGTATCTCCACCTCCATCCTTGTGTGTAGAAGATGCGCTTTTTTTGCTTGCGCTAGTCGAAATCAGACCCCAAGGTTGTGGCTTAGAAACGAGCAATCAATTTTGTGGTAGAGATCTCAAAGCCCGGATTTACTTATGGTTTATTTTGAGAGCTGTGCTAATTAGAGCTTGAAACAGGAAGTGGCTGCAAATATAAAATGCTCAGCCGTTCTTAGAGTTTACTAAAATTCCAAAAGAAATGCATTAAATTCACATCTTCAACTTTCCTGTTTTATTTTTTTTTCCAAAATACACCCCGTGAGCAGTTCATGACTGATTATGCTGCATGTCTTAGCTAAGACTACGTGCTGAATATGCATCACCAGGTTCCTCATCTTCAGGAATTCGACACCTTGGTGCTTCAGGCGCCTGACAAGCCAGTTGGAGGGTTTCACAGCAGCCATTTTGCAGCAAGAATGCTTCCCACCACATTAGTTTAATTTGTTTACTAGCCATTTCACACATGGAGGGCACTTAACGCCACACTAGCATTTAGCACAGTGCATGTGTTTGAAGGAAAAATAGAATGAGGAGGAGGAATAAATGGTCCAAAAAACAGTTTAATTAAGAGAAGCTGAATCTCAGTTCACATTTATGTACTAAGTATGTACTGGCAAGTGCATCCTGCCAGTACCCTGGCACCAGCCACAGCAACGCATGCGTTGCAGGGGGCGACTTTTGCACAGGTAGCAATCTTAATTGTGACCCTGGATACACAAATCAAACTGAATTTGGACTGAATTTTTTAAATGAATATCGAATACATTTTATGTGGTAAATTTTAGATACTGTTTAATGCCAAAATTCATGAATTCATTAACCTTTAATTCATTAACCATTTGTTCTTTCATTAACCCTACTGGTGTGATTTGCTTTGTCTGGTCCCTGGAGTATATGATCACACCAGTGTGATTAGAAAGTTTTTAGTCATGCTAAATTTAAATCTACTTCCTGAGATGGCTCATGCTAAGCCAGATAATTAGGCCCTCTGTGCTTGCCACAAATGTTGAGCTTTTTCAAGCAAATAGTTTATTTTAGGTTTCAGACAATTGAAAACCCAGAAATACTAGCAAACACAACCTTAATAGTTTGTAAAACTGCACACTGATTTTATGAAGACTGCTATAGTAATCATTTTACACATAATCTGATGGTGTGTGTTATTTCCAGTGTTGGGCACGTTCCTTTAAAAGAGTAATATATGTTACTAGTTATTTCTCACAAATAGTAACTGAGTTACATAAATATAAAAGTAACTAATTACCAGAGAAAGTAACTATTGCATTACTTTAAAAAAAATCTAATTTGTCAAATGACTATAAAATAAGTATAAAACATTGTTCACTAATCCACACTATTTTAATGTTGTTGTGGGAGAGCGTGAGAGACAACCATCAAGTTCAACACATCATTATAAAATTATCGTTGCACACAATAAAACACAATAGATGGTTTAGAACTTGAAGTCTTTTGCACAAACCACAACTCACAAGATTTGTCAACTAACAAGTTTAAATATATGATGAACAGGTAACAGAGCTCACGTTATGACTTGCATTCTTAGCCACCAATTTGTGGTGGCATGTGACTACGTAAGGTGGTTCGTTATATTACAATTACTTGTCATCGACACAGAGAGACTCTTTTTTCCTGGGCATAAGTTGCACGATACATTAACATTCTTGCCTTTCACCTCAACAAGCGAAAAGTAGTGCTAATATTTCCCGTTTGCAAAAGCTACTTTTAAACTTGTTGGATTTGCTATCATTCTGACTGCTGGTTGTTGGTGTGTGTGACTGTGTGTGAACAGCTGCACTACTCTGCCTCTGATTGGCAAACAATGGAAATGTGCTCTATCTAAGCCAATCATCACGTTTTCAGTTACACCACGTTCACAGACACACCAATCATCATCACAGGTTGGCTGTGTGCCGCGCACCAGCTCCTTGCACACACACATACCCCAGAGAAAGAGAGGTCCTGTGGCTGAGAGAGACTCTGCTCGCATGAAAACCTCTTCAGTGTTCTCAATTATAGTAATGCGCATTTTATTGTCAGCAACAGTAACGAGGAAACAGTAATTAATTTGATTACTCGTTACTGAAAAAAGTATTGCCATTAGTAACGCTGTTATTCCCATCCCTGGTTATTTCACATCATGTACACACTGTTTAGGTCACTAGAATGTTTATTTATTCTTCTCCCAGTTAGTCAGCCATATACGTACATTCATGGAATTAAAGAGAAGTTGATGAATTAACATGTAAATCCAGCAGCTCTGATCCTTCCACTAACATGGCGCTGTAAAGAATACTGGGTTCCACACAATTCCTCATGTTGTCTCAACACGAATCAATTAAGTTACCTTAATTGTTTTTACAAATTTAAGAGTATAGAATTAAACAATAGGATGTTTGACATAATTTGCATAAAACGGAAAAAAAAAACAATAATCTAAATAAATCATTAAAACTGGGGCTTGTTACATGATAGATTTCAGATTTTCAAATAGTTTGTCCCGGTCAAATAGTGTCCTGTACTAACAAACCACATTTCACAATTGAGCACTTATTTATTCAGCATTCAGTTGATGTATTAATCTTAAATTTAAAAAAAAAAAAAAACTGAAACGTATATGTATGACTGCCTTTGTGGTTCAAAGCCACAATTTAGTTTTCAGTGAAATTTAGGTTTGAATGTATGTGAATTGGCGCTCAACCAGTCACTTACTTTTCACAAACTTTTTTTCACTTGCGTTTAAGCTGCTCACATTAGCCGGTGGCTATATTGACCTCAGTGCACTGTACGTCTTGCTTCTGGAGAAGAACCCCATCCAAATGCTAAGTACCTTGCGCTCTGACTCAACAGTCAGCATTAAATGTGATTCTAAATGTCACCTTATAAAACAGACTTCCATTCCTGGAATACAGCATTGCAGCTATCAAAAAAAAAACATTTTTTTTTTTCAAAGTAATGTCCTGTACAGTATGTCATGTGGACAGCACAGATGATGTCTAGAGGAGACTTTAAAGAGAAAACATTCATGTTGTGGGATCATTCTAAACAGAAAAGCTGAAGAGCCTTCAAAAGAATTATCTTTAGCTTCAACAGACGGACACTTCACTTGCACTATTCTTTGACTGCAATGTAATGTATGCCAGACCGGTTGTCATACATCTGCACATGTGTAACATAAATAAAACCACCTGCACCTGCAAATAAGGTTTTGTTCAGTTAAAAAAAAAAAAGAAAAATAGTCAAAACCTTTGATCTTTAATTGTTCATGAAAGTCTTTATTATGATTAACCTTTCAAGCTTGTTAAACCTTTGCTTTTGTGTTGCCTCTGTGCTGCAATTTAATTTGATCTGTTATTCTAATTGTGGAGTGTAAAAAGGTACAATGATGTTTCATTTATTCAGTAATTGGTACATTTACAACCTTACATATACTTATTTAATAAAATAAAAAAGCAAAAGATTAAAACAACCCAGGCTCATTTTGAAAATGTACCGCTATATATATTTCTGGAGGCGCCAAATACATGCCAGGACGTACGTTTTTTTGCAGTTTTTGTTTTGGCAAATCCACCAGGGCGCTGTGTACGCTTTTTCAGATCTCAAAATTCTCTCTCGAGTGCTATTCGTGCTTGCTGTTCTTGCATAAATCCACCAGGGGCCGCTGTTGGCTGACTTACTTGTTATTTACTTGTTTATTTTATTTTTTTTTTAGCATTTCTTTTGTCTTTCCTGCTTTCCAGAACTGTTCTTTGGCAGACTCGAACCCCATCGTCAAGGTCAACTCCACTGTGTCTCAAGTCCGCCGACGTATATGGCGAGCTACTGGACAAACTGGTAACAGCGGAAAAGATGTCCAAATAGAGGTAAGCGGGTCAGCTGGTAAGCACAATCAGGCATCAAACCGCCCCGTAACCTTTGTTTTAAAAACAAAATGCAGCCATACGTACTTCTGGCTACATAATTCGCTTTCTCCAGAAATGTAAATAGGGCTACGTTTTCAGAATGAGCCTATGTTGGGTTAAAAATATGGAGAATTCAATGAAATAGTTTCTAATCAGGCTGCATTCTAAAAGTTTTGATGTGGTGGCTTGTAAAAATGCTTTAAGAATGAATGATGTCATAACACGATCACATCTGAACAGATCCTGGTTTCTGTCAATCATACAAGAAAATCGATACACAAATTTGAGAAGGTTAAGACAAGCAATCGCATTGATCATCTCAGTTCAATGGTGATGGTGTTGTAGCATGTGATTTAACTGTAAAGTAGCTCTACAAAAAATGATTGTGCCATCATTTAACTTAATTCAATTTTGTTCTCATATGATGATGACAGTCAGTGTGGTCATATCAATAGACTTCTGAAAGTTAAGGAAGAGTTAAGATGAACAAGTCAGAAGGCGACATTGGGAAGAAATCCGAAAATCCTTCTAGTGGCCAAAATGGAGAAACAACATACTTTGTAGAAACAAAACTCAATCAAGAGACCACTTCTTCTCTGACCTAGACAAACGGAGATAAAAAATAAAAAATAACACAGCTGCTGTTTAGTCAGTAGTAGATAAGTGGCCTTTAGCATGATAAGGGTACTTCTTGTTGGTCTTGAGATAAAATTCAAAGTTGGCTATTCAGATCTGCACCCAGTCCTGAGAGCTTAGATCCCTGAGGTCTTCCCTAGTCTTGCAGCTGTTCCTGAGTGCAGATCCATTGTTAGCTCTGGACACATACAGTTATGGTACCCAGTCTGTCAACTAATTCTCACTGGATACTTATAGATTAGGCTGTAAAGTGAGTTTCACACTGACACTGCATTGCATTCGGAATGGCTCATCCCTACACCCTAATCCCTCTGAAGGTTTTATCCTCTGTAGTGACAGCTTCTGAGAGATTAGGGCATAGGGATGAGCCCTTCCGAATGAATCACAGTGTGTGACACCAAACAACTTCCCAATGCAAAGGATCATGGGGGCATGAAGTGTCCATCAATTGTATCCTTTGAAATCCTTCATTTTTTTCTTTGAATTATCCAATTTTGAGCACTTCGGTTTGATATGACGATTCAATATGATGGCAATGATTGTTTTCACTCTTAAATACCCTTCGGAATATGTCCCATTTGGAATGCACCAGGAGTGTGGTGTAATAAAGCAAGGTTGCCTCCAAACTGTACTTACTCATTTGTTCAAATGATTGATCATCTGATCCCAACAAATTTTGGGAGCCTGCTTATTATGATACTCATCCCGATCTTCCATTTATTCGTTATGTATATATTTTTCATTGTTTTCCATTTCGCTTTGACTCCTTCACTGCAAAATCGTAAATTGCAATTAAACGTGGTACTACATTAGAAACACAAACTATCTGTCTTGCTTATGACTTCAATTCAATTCATATTTATTTCTATAGCGCTTTTACAATGTAGATTGTGTCAAAGCAGCTTCACATAGAAGATTAGTAAATTGAAACAGTGTCAGTTCAGTTTTCAGAGTTTAAGTTCAGCTCAGTTTAGCTCAGTTCAGTGTGGGTTAATATTCACTGCTGAGAGTTCAAACACTCAAGAGCAAATCCATCGATGCACAGCTCGATGGGTCCTGAACCATGCAAGCCAGTGGCGACAGCGGTGAGGAATAACTTCACCAATTGGCAAAAATGAAGAATTAAAAACCTTCGAGAGAAACCAGGCTCAGTTGGGCACGACCATTTCTCCTCTGGCCAAACGTCTTGTGCAGAGCTGCAGTCTAGGCGCCGGAGGCTGGAGAGCGCTGGATCCACCGTGGAGAAGCTGCAGGTGGGAGAGGGCACCGGCTGGTGTACGCTGTCCCTTCAGGATCAATGCGAGGACTCGTCTGTCACTGGGGTCTTACAAGGATCAGTCTCATGCTCTCCACTCCTCCATAACAACCACAGCTGCTCAGGATAGGGCCTGGTACAGGATTCTGAAAACCTCTGGAATATAAAAAAAGACTAACATAAGCGCAAATGCTGTTCAAATTATAATAATTTTTGGGAAGTGTTCACGGCTCTGATTGCCCAAAATAATGCAGACTAACAATCCTTCAGAGGATTTGAATTTCAACAGCATTTGTGTTTTATGTGTATGTTAAAGCAAAGAGATCTGTCTTTAATCAAGTTTTAAACTGACCGAGTGTGTCTGCTTTCTGAACTGTGCTTGGAAGGCTGTTCCAGAGTTTAGGTGCCAGATATGAGAAAGATCTACCACCTACAGTTGATTTTGATATTCTGGGAATAATCAATTGTCCAGAATTAATTGAGCATAGTGGAGTTGAGTGGCTATATTACTATAAATAATCTATTAAACTTAACATTAAGTATAACACTGTTGTGCAACTGTAACAGCTCTGGGCACTTGATCTAAAGCTCAAATCAAATGCACCTTGAATATGCATCCTCTGTTGCCTATCAACGTAGCCCAAAACGTAGCCCTATATACATTTCTGGAGATTGCAAATTATGTAGCCAGAGTGTGACGAACGCTATGGGCAGTATGACGCCGTTCCTTTTCTTGCTAACCAGCTGAGTGCTTACCTGCATGTGGACACTTTCCTGCTGTTACCAGTTTGTCCAGTAGCTCGACACGTACGTTGGCGGCCTTGAAATGCAGAGCAGAGTTGACCGCAATGATGGGGATTGAGTCCGGTGAAGAACGGTTCCAGAAAGCAGGTAAGACAAAAACAAAAGCCAAAAAATAAAATTAAACAAGTAAATAACAGTGTGAGAATGTGATAAAATCTCAAAATGTGGTACAAATCAGGGGGCTTTTCTTTTTCTGGATTGCTTTTCAAAACACTGTGGTTGGGTTTAGGGAGGTGAGTGGATGGGTCAATTGGTGCTTTTGAAAACACTATTGGTTGGGTTTAGGGAGGGAGAATGGTTGGTCAGTCGATCGGTCAGTTAGTCGGTCATTCAGTTAGTTGACAGCGGCCTCTGGTGGATTTACATGAGAACAGCAGGCGCAAATGGCACTGGCGAGAGAAATTTGAGATCTGAAAAAGCAAACACAGTGGCCTACTTAGGAGTGCAATGCTTTTGAGAAACAGCTAAGTTCTTTGCAGGGACGTAAATATATTATATGGTCAAAAATATTCAAATAATAATTATCTCTTTTTTTGTGCCAAGATTGATATTAATTGGTGTGAGTAGCTCTTAGGGATCTGTATTTTAGATTCAGTTGTGGTACAATTGTGTGGCTTATTTGCGAAGAACATTGCACATCTCCACTTTGCTTGGAACAACATAAAAGCACTGAAAAAAAATAATACCTAGTATTTTTTGGTTTTCAAAAATCTATACCTTTAAGCTCATGGCTTAGCAGGACCTGGTGTGTTTTTTCTGAAAGTTTGAGCAGATGCTAAGTGATCATTTCTTCAGGCAGTCAAAATGAGTAGGGCTGGCTAAGTAATCCCTTTTATTGAACGCTGCTGGTTTTCAGACTAAGCTCTGTCCTTTATTGAGCTGGCAAGGAGGGGATGTATACCAGGTTAAACTTTTAAAAAGTCCTTGACTTTCCACAATAACTCACAGAATATCCTTAAAGAACTATTAATTATTTAGAAAATAAATACAATTGCTGAAGGCATTTGAAGGCAGAACGTTTTGCACTGTAATGCCTCAGTACTTTCGATGCAGATTGAAAGATAACCTGCCTCTATTTTTCATCATCTCAGTCAGTCTGATGAGATGTTAGTAGCTTCATTACTGTTCAATATCACTGTTTGTATCCAGAGGTGTGAATTTTGTATGATGAGCCCTACTCTGCCAAGGCAACACGTGATGAATATTCAAACCCTTGAAACCCTTGGGAAATCTGAGATGCTGAAAAAAAAAAATCTTGCTAGATTTGTCTTCATGCTGTGTATGTTTAAATCTTCAAGTCATGTATTTTTAAATATGTTACATCTTTGCCGTTAATCTGAGGCAACATAGGAGGGTTGTTTTGCCATGTGGGAGAAAGTAGAAGAGTTTCTTTCAAATCTGCCCTACGGGAGTCACAAATAATTTATTTTATGTTCAGACATAATGCATTTGTCTGATTGATTCATGCTTATCCTTTAAAATCAGATGAATGCTCTGCTTTTTTTGAACAGCATGCACTTAAAATGGAATTTAATTTATTTTTGCAATAGAACAAAAGAAATGAAAATGGACATTGCCATAATTCACTCTCATTTGCAAAACATTTTGCAGAATATAGACCCTATATTTAATTAATTATTATGTTAAAATAGAAATATCTTGGTGACCTTAATGTCCAGTTATCTTCTTTTTCTTACAAACAAGATTAATGTAAGGTAGTAAACTTATTGCAAATTCATCATGTTGGTTCAACAATGGATTTCATTCAAGTGGTAGAGTTATAACTTGGGCCAGACGGAATCTGCGAACATTTTTTGCTATTTCTGCGCAGAATTGTGTTAAAAATCTGCAGAATTATTTTGGGAGTATCATAACTAAAAACCTTAATATATGAAATAAAAAGTAATACCTTTTTTAACTTTTATTTAATGTTTGCAATGCAAATCCAATTAGATCCACTTTATTTGGTGAACAAAGCATATTTCTCATATAATATATCTACTAAAAGACAGAAAATATTACTTTACAAACTGTATTGTAAATAAATCATATAAATATTTTCATTTTAGTCAATAATATTTGTAATTAATTTAAAAACTAAATAAATATAAATGTACACACATTTACACAAGTAAATAAACAGAATCGATAATGGGCAAAAAATCTGCGGAATTCTGCGCGAGCAGATTCCGTGTAGGCCTAGTTATAACCTCCGCAAATTGATAAATTCAAAATTCAGTTATTGTCAGTAGATTGAGGGCCCAATCATACACCGGTGCAATAAGCTGCAAGATGTGTATGATGTGATTTGTTGCTATTTCAGACCAGCGCAACACAAATTTTCACAATTTGCACCATGTTGTTTAAATAGCAAATAAATTTGCGCCACTTTGTGGAATCATGGGGCCCTATCATACAACTGGTGCAATAAAGAGCCAGTACAGTATTTTTTCTGTTTATTCATGACAATTTGCATTTGTATAATGTTATTATGACCACACTTAGTTATTATTGTTCATTTATTCATTTGCTGGAAAATCAAACTGAATTTAGAAAATGTTTAGAAAAAAATTTGCGCTTAACAAACAAATTAAATATGTAAGCTAATGGATGTCTTCAGTGGAGTGCGTGCAACATTGTTTCCTTATCCACGAAAGTAAAGGAGTAAAGAGTAAAGTAAAGTAAAGAGGCTGAATGAAGGAGGCTCGTTCTTTATCCTCATTGCAGATGGTCTGTTTAACTGTTTTCTCGCTACTGAAGTGTTGACTTTTTCCACTTGCAAAATCTGCCATATAAATAGCAAACGTGTCATGGTGTGACTGAACTGACTCTTATGGGATGAGACTCTAATTGATTTAATGCTCATTATGCTCAAAACACACCCATTATTCATTAAGAGAAGCACAACCCTGTTAGACCAGGCGCTGGGGCACAAACCATATTTTTCTGTGGGTAACATGGATTTTATTGAGAGAATATCTGTGTTAATGTGCTTTATGAAGGCAGAAAACAATGTTGATGTTTTCGTTGGAGCCATGTCTGAGTCCACTAGATCCTTTCAGAGGTTCACCCAGCTCTTAGAGTTCATAAACTCCTCCAGAAACTTAGCCTTGATGATAGAATCTTTCAGCGGTGCTTCCGACTGAGCCGAGTTCAGTTTGATGAACTGTTGTCTGGTGTCCACAGGAAGATTTTCCACTCGGGATACCAACAACAGGCACTACGTCATAATCACACCCCTACAAGAGAAAGCTCCTGATTGGGTAACGCGGCGTGAATGTTTGCTGAAGTTCAGATTTTCAACTCGAGCGATACGCGCAAAACTCTCAACTTCGCACCATTCGCACTGCGTCATTCACGTGTAATGCACCGCATAATGTCTATTCGCGTCTTTGCATTGACTTAGCATGTAAATCACTCACATTTGTCTGGTATGAACACAGCATCAGAAACCTTAGAAGTGAGGCAATACTCGAATATTTTTGTTTGTTTTGTGTTATTTTTTTATTACAGATGTTCAATTTAATCTTGAGTTCCATCCATGTGATCATTTGTGAAACCCAGGATCCTACAGTACTTTGCACATGCACACTTTTAGCACACTTGACACGCTGAAACAAATATGGGAATCCACATTAATATGATATGAATCCTGGTTTGGTAGGAAACTAAGTAGCAGAGGTGGTGAGAGCCGGACTGCGGAACTCAGAACTCAGGTCTTCCAACTATTCTACATGCCATAGCATGTGTCCACAAGTATATAAATAATAACCTGTTTGTCAGCTTATTAGCTGAGTATCCAGGAGTTGATGTGGATAGGTCAAAAAAGGAGACATCAAAAATGTGCATTGTTCATGTGTGTCCAGAATCAGGTTTTGGAAACTGTACAGCAAGGTCCTTTAGTTCTGCTCCTGTACTGAATTATTTATGCTGTTTCACATGCTAACAGAATTATAGAAAACACAAGTTCCCTAGCTTGAAATTGAACATGAATGACCTCTAAAGTCATATTTACAACTCAAAGTCCAACTGGGAAAGTCTGAGCTCATTTTGATTAATGACCACATTGAACATGGCAACATAGAAACCGATTGCTGTAGTGACCGATTCTATTTTTTTACCACATTTTCTTATTTTACCACAACAGCTGCATTGTTTTTTCTTATAATGTTGTGCATATTAAAGTACATTACTAATCATTTTATGTGCACAAACATTCATGTTTTATACTCTTGGCTAACAGCCATCAGAAGAGCTGAATGGAGTGAGGACCTTATTAAAAATGCTCGACTCTGCAGTTCTCATTTATATAAGGTAAGTTCACACTATGTTGTATCATACACATTACTCGTTTTTGATGACCGCAGCAATGTATTTTTCAGAAAAAAACTGTTAAATATGGTTAATTAAACTGCGGACACTGAATGCTAAGAATAAAGTGAAATGTAAAAATGTAAGTTCACATACCCTGCCATACAGGTCTGTCAGAATGCAGTTGTTTTTGTTTGTTATGATTACCCAGGCCTTGTACAGTTTCGTCTTCTTTCCTGTCTTGGGCTTGGCAGAACTTGGCCTTTTGCACTACAAACTTTTGAATCTGGTAATCTTGAAGCATTATTTCTTGCACATGACCACACAGAACAAAATTGTAGGCATCCAAGACTTGTAGGCCTTTAACTTCTCTTTTGTAAAAACACTTGGGCCCAGTTTCACAAACAGCGCTTAGATTAAGCCAGGACTAGGCCTTAGATAAATTAGGCTATTTAAGCCACATTTATAAAATGGCCTTAGAAAAATATATTACTGGTGTGCACCTGAGACAAAAAATGACACTGACGTATTTTAAGACATCTCACTGAAAGTTATTTTGAGTTGAGATCGCCCAAACATGCAATTTAATCTTGACTAGCCTTAAACCTTGTTTGTGAAACCGGGGTTGTAGTTTCAATCAATTAGTTGTATATTTCGGGCTGGATGATTTCGTCTTATCCAATATCCATTGGGAGGGCGCTATCGCAAATAAATCTGTCAGATGAATGCCGCTCACTTTAATGTTAATTTTGCCGAATAACTGTGCTTATCACTGGGTGACAAGCTGTTATAATATGCTGAAGCATTATGTAAATAATATATATAATGTAATCAATATAACTTATCCCTAATACAACAACAAACTCTGTACCGCATCGGATGTCATTCCCTCGCTGTAAATGCTAACCCTCCCGGCTTTTTTCTGCAGCTGCGATGCGCGCGCATCCTGTTTACAAACCGGTAATTTGCTTATATGACGGTAATAGTTTGATTGCGGTGTTTACATGTATGGACTGTACTTCAATAATGTGACTAAAATCAGCAAACTCCACGTCTTAATTCGATTTCTGTTCAGTTCAATTGTGACCTTAATCACATTAAATGAATCAAAATTGCTGTTTACATGGCAACGTTTATTTATTCATTCATTCATTTTCTTTTAGGCTTAGTCCCTTTATTAATCTGGGGTCGCCACAGCGGAATTAACCGCCAACTTATCCAGCATATGTTTTTACGTAGCGGATGCCCTTCTTAAAATCGGGTTATTAGTGCCAATGTAAACTACTCAGTGTGGAGTTTCCGGATGCACAAATGATAGTCTCCATAGACTTCTTTCTTCTGAGACACTTCTTTTCACATTTTTTTTACACAGTTAATGTTAGTCCTGTTTGAATCTGCTGCTATGCTGATGCATTTGTAGACGTTTGTAGATCCAATCTTGAGCACAATCTCATTTAAATTTATTTGTTTGTTAAGTTTGTTGTCACCAATCGTCAAAACGGCACGATTTGGATCAAAACCTACAAGGGGCAGTTTCAAAGTTTTCAGTTTCAGTTTTCAGTTTCAAAGACTTATACAAATTATTGGTTGGTATTTTGAGCTGAAACTTCACATAAACACTCTTGGGATGTCAGAGACTTATTTTACATCTTGTACACAGGCATAATAGTTCCTTTTTAAGCTTAAAATGTATGAAGTTCTGCCAATCATTATTAACTCCGTTTAAACAAAACAATTAGAGAACTCAGGAAATAGTAGTACAGCTCTACACATCACACCTGTAAACAATCACCCCAATCAACCAACAAGCCAGAAAACAAACTTATTATGAGTTACAATATTGAGATCCCCGCTGAAAAAACAGCTTAAACCAGCCTAAGCTGGTTGGCTGGTTTAGCTGGTCGACCAGCCTGGTTTAGAGGGGTTTTGGCCATTTCCAGCCTGGTCTTAGCTGGTCAGGCTGGAAAATGACCAGCTTAAACCAGCTTGACCAGCCTGGTTTAAGCTGGACATAGCTGGTTTTGGCTGGTCAAGCTGGTTTTAGCTGGTCAACTCCCAGCCTGACCAGCTCAGACCAGGCTGGAAATGGCTGGAAACGGCTGGAAACCAGCCTGGAAATGGCCAAAACCCCTCTAAAACCAGGCTGGTTGACCAGCTAAACCAGCCAACCAGCTTAGGCTGGTTTAAGCTGGATTTTTCAGCAGGGCAGTCATAGCGCCACCATTGGTTCGATGTCGAAATGAAGTTGACTCTTCAACATATAGGCTACCCGACGCATCTGGTCGAAATCATAACATTGATTCGATGTCGAAATGAAGTTGACTCTTCAACATATAGGCTACCCGACGCATCTGGTCGAAATCATAACATTGGTTCGATGTCGAAATGAAGTTGACTCTTCAACATATAGGCTACCCGACGCATCTGGTCGAAATCATAACATTGGTTCGATGTTGAAACTTGATTGGATCACTCGGAGTCGGTTCTTCTGCGCGAGTCAGCGTGAGGCGCAGGTGCAGCTCATCATTTGAATCAATCAACTAACAAACAGAAGGCAGCAGACGGAACTGTAATCTGAAGGTAAGTACGTTGTATTCGACGTTTCACATGTTTTATTTGTCGTTTTCCCAAGAACTTATGTCAAAATGTAACTTTTTAGATGTGTAAATTAACATTTACCACTTCCTATACGTTTAGTAAGCTTACATGTCGCCCTGTGCGTACCCAGGCTATTAACTGCAGCTAATCTATAAAGGTACGTTAACGTAAATGAAAAGCTGTTTTGGTTATTTAATTTTCTATTTCAACACGATTAACTTCACTTTATGACTTCAATGCTTTTTAACCTGTGTAAAAATATAAGAATGATCTGTCAAATCGATTTGGAATGAGCATAAAAAACCAATGTAAGTTAATGATGCTCTAGCTAACGTATAGGCTAAGTATGAGAAACGGTTCGCAAATAACATTACGTATCATCGAGCTAACTTAAACGAGATTTTTAACCAGTTATTACGCTATGCGAAGTGAATCGCTGTCAGTTTACTGTTTTGTTGCTATATTTTTTTCTACATTAGTGAGGAACTCGTCGCCAGAGACGCTCCACAGCATTGAATGGAAAGCTTTGCCATTTTGTAAGTTGCCCACTCAATCTGTTACGTTAATTCTTGTGGTTTCGTTGGTTTCTGTTCCTGATTTCCTTTGTTCACAAACCATGCTTGTTCTGTTTTTTCTGATTGTAGTGCTATGTTCTGGTGTGGCATTTTTTTATTTTCCTGTTTATTAAAATCTATTTTGTCAACAACCTTTTCTCTTGAGGTTACTGCAGTTACTTGTTCAAGTATCTAAACAAATGTTTGTAAACGCATTTATTTTTAAAAATATTTTATAATCATTAGGCTTTTCAAGAATTTCACAAGAAAATGAAATCCAAGAATCATTTAAATTCTCACAGTATACAATGTTACCTTAATATTCGTCTGAGGAGTCAAAAATTGTGGCAATTTTATGGTACTAATACTGTGGGTTTGAACTGAACATTTACCTTGGAATTGTACTTTGTAATAGTAGATGCTGTACCTGGTGAGATTTTCCTACTGAGTACCATGTTTTTTTTTTTTCTTACACTTTTTTTTAATGGCAGTTTCTCTAGAAATCTCCAGTTGAAGACATCAAGATCTGTAACCTGTGCCTGGACAGACGTCTATTCCAGTTCTGCCTACACCACACTAATCTCTCTGCCTATGTATGGATCACTGACTATTATGTTCTCTGGAAGGTATTACTGGAGCAAAACAACAGCACCCATGACTAAAGTTTCTGTTAGTGACCAGTATATTTGAAGTCTGAGAAGTTTTTTTTTTTTTTTTTTTTTTTTTTTTACGAGTTGCAATAGGTTTTTTCTCCTCTCTCACACAAACACACAAACGACTGGTTGTGCCTATAGTACAGTGTACTGACAATCTTTTAGCGTTTTTATGGTTGTATTAAATACATCTTTATTGTTACAAAAATCTTAAGTAATTGTCACACCACCAATGCACATTTCGAGTTTTAATGAGAAGGAGAATTACTCAACAGGGGCTCAACACTAAGGATTTTTTTTACTGGCCTGGTGTGAATTTAAAATTAAAATTAAGATGGAGAGCAGGAAGTAAAAAAAAACTGAATGGGGAGACGTAAAGGAAAGTCCGTATTTTTTAAATTTCATACCATATTACTAAAAAGAAATAAATAGAAATATTATGAAGAGGACCGTTTTCTACTGAAATAACATCTGCTCAGCTCTTACGAGACGCAGTTTTTAAGTAAGTTTTTGTTTTTTTACATATAGATTTTCATTGCTTTAAATTATTTTAATGTTTTTATATTTACAGTTTGTATATAAACGAACGCTTAGCTTATTGTTCGCAGTGATCGTTATAATAGGATCATGTGCATTGCATATGATTATGCAGTATACGTTACATTCTTTGGTCGCAAGCGCTGTATTTATTGCATTTAGTCATTAAACTAATGATATTTTGAAAAAAAAAAAATTATTGTAATTAATAAACAAGCTTGCAATTCTTCCCGGTTGTTGTAATATTTGAAGCTTGTTGTCAGACAAGTGTCTGGTCACTAATACTTCGTATTTCTGGAAAATCCGGGATGGAATTCTAGTTAATGGTGGCACTGTAGACGAATAGCTTCCCGATAGTTTCACACCACCTAAAATAATTTGTTTTTTATTTATTTATTTATTGACCTTGCTAATCCAGCAAGAATATTTTTTCTATGGTTGCATCTGAATTTTAGTTTCTGTGATTGTATCTTTCTAAATTAATTAAATAAATGTTGTTCTTTAAACGCTTAAACATTGTGATTTAAACCTGTGTTTTGACCCTAATAGTTAATTTTGTTATTATGCACATCTGAAATAAAATGCATTTTTTACTCTAATGAAAAATACATGTTGAAATAGAACACAAATAGACAAATGTATTTATAATTCTACAGTTTTACTTTTTGAGTAAATGGTTTTGACTATTTTAGTCAGTAATTTAAATGTTCTCCTTGTTTGTTTAAGTGTAGAAGGTTTGAATGAATTCATGCTCTTAACAGATATTCACAGCTGTGTATTTTTATCAATAAAAAATGATGACAGATTGTGGTGTGTTTTGTCATATATACAGAATAAATTATATTATGTATTCTTGTAAAAAAAAAATGGTGATTAGGTCATATGGATTGGTTTAATGTTGAAAATGTTGTTTAAGTATTCATTTAAACGTTAAATCATTTAGATAGATTTAATGTTGAATATGTGTGGATTCTATGTTGTTCCAATCGACTTAAAATCAACATCGTTTCAACATTAGATAGACAAACTAATTAGGTCGATTATATGTTGAAAATGTGTGGATTCTACGTTTTTTCAATCGACTATAAATCAACGTCATTTCAACATTAGATAGACAAACTAATTAGGTCGATTATATGTTGAAAATGTGTGGATTCCACGTTGTTCCAATCAACTATAAATCAACATCATTTCAACGTCAGGTGGACAAACCAATTAGGTTGATTACATGTTGAAAATGTGTGGATTCTATAACGTCGTTTCGATCGACTAAATATCAACATCGATTCAACGTTGGGTAAGTAACCAATGGTGTCGATTTCAGGTTAGATTTGAATTGAGTGCCTGACGTCGTTTCAACATTACCCCGATGAGCAAAACGATGTTGAATCGATGTCAAAAGAAACGTTGATTTTCGGTTGAAATTATGTCATTTTGCTATCTGGGAAATTGCACTCCTTTTATATACCTATTATATACCTTTTATATATTATTTTTAAAGATTTTACATGTATGTATGCAAGTATTGTTTGTTTGTTTCTACTGAATAGTTGGATGAATAGTTAGTTGTTAGACTTTAAAGTTCTAATGGTGGATGAATGATGTAGATAGAGCAGCTGTTTTTTTTTTGTTAGTTGTTTTTTCAGGCAAAACACAAATATATAAGATCCTAAATTATGCTTCTATTCATTTATCCAGACTCAAATTAAGGTCTACACTCAAATAAAATGTATAGAGATCTGCAGAAATGCTAACAGAAAATCCCACCAAATATATATATATATATATATATATTTGTTCTGTTTCTCGAGGAAGTAAACAAATCAGTTACCTTTCTGATGGCTGACCTATAAGCAGAGCAGATGAATAATGAATAATGTTTGATACGGTGCCACTGAAACCTTTTCAGGATTTCCTGTGGTTCTGCCATGCATGCAGGTCAGGCTGTCAGAATATGTTACTGTAATTCGACTTAAGCTCAGAGCCCAAGGGAAAGAGGTCCGTTACCTTTGCAGAGTATTGCAGGCAACTCTTTCGATGTCTAGAGGACACAAGAGAGGAATGAGTGAAGTAATATTCAGAGATGCTGGTTCAGTCAGCTGGTAAGCTTTGAGTTACCTCTGGACTCTTGATTTTATAAGCTTGTCTGTTACAATTTACTTTGAGACGTCTTCAGACTTCAGCGACAAAGAAAGACAAAGAAAAACACACAAACAACACACATCCCAGCAAGCATTTTTTGTGTGTTTAATGGACGTCTAGTAGTTGTCTAAACATAAACATCTTGGCTAAAACAAGGCAAAATTTGGGCTGTATGAAAATCTAATAGACATAAGTCTAAAAATAGACTAGTCGTCAAATAAACAGAAAGGTCAGATTAAACCCAGTCATACAAAAACTGCCTTGAAGAATATATTGTCTTAAATGCTGCTTTGACAGTATTATGCAAGACCACACTTTTAGACTGTTTGGTGTTTGGAACATCAGCCCTAGACACGGCTGTCTCTAACCATTCTGGCACTCTAGGTGGTGAATTTGACATTTTGCAGAGGTTAATGCTCTTTGACATTTCAAAATAACGTAGCACCTGCACTAAACACAACTCTAATGATAGTGTTTCCACAAGCAAACATGAGATGAAAAGTTGGTAGGGGCGTTAATTATATCAAACAGCCATGATCCTGCATGGAGAATTTAGTCCAAACCCAAATGAAACAAACATGAACCAGCAAATGAAGGTCAGGCTTCAGAGCTAGAAACTTTCTGGCAGGTGAGTTTACGCAGAATAAAGCTAAACTCTGCAGGACATTGGTCTCCAGGAGCAGGATTGGACACCACTGGGAAAAAGCCTTTGATGAACCTGATGAAAGAGTTTTTGAAACAAGAAATTGTCATTAATAAATTACATTTCCCTCAAAATGGCATCTTTCGCAAAGTTTTGGGAGCAGAAATATTTTGAAAGAATATAAATGAAAGCTTTGATCTGAGACTACCTTGAATAACAAGACTTCAGTATTTTTGAATGTGTGTTTTTTTTGTTTTGTTTTTACCTGGAAGCACAATGCTGTTTTATCTGATGGCTGTGACCATGATGTTGTGGTTTAATGGATGTCCTATTATAGATTTATTCAGATCAAAAAGAATTGTTCAGATCAACATGCTAGTCTGAGAGTTTACCCTTCACCTTGTACTCTCCTCTCTTTTCT
Organism: Danio kyathit; assembly: GCA_903798195.1. Classification (NCBI taxonomy): domain Eukaryota; kingdom Metazoa; phylum Chordata; class Actinopteri; order Cypriniformes; family Danionidae; genus Danio; species Danio kyathit. The sequence continues at coordinate 22,937,464 of LR812532.1, read as the reverse complement.
GCCAGTCTTTTCCCATGTAGTGTTCATTGGTTCCTAATGCTTCTATAACTTTATTTATTCATTCATTTTCTTTTCGACTTAGTCCCTGTATTAATCAGGGGTTGCCACAATCCAGGATATGTTTTACGCAGCGGATGCCCTTACAGCTCCAACCCAACACTGGAAAACACCTATACACTCTTGCATTCACAGACATACACTATGGCCAATATAGCTTATTCAATTCACCTATACCACATGTGTTTGAACTGTGGGGGAAACCAGGACACCCGGAGGAAACCCACACGAACACGGGGAGAACATGCAAACTCCACAGAGAAATGCCAACTGACCCAGCCGAGGCTCGAACCAGTGACCTTCTTGTTGTGAGGCAGCAGCACTACCTACTGCGCCACAGTGCCGCCTTGTAGGCAATATGCATTAATTAACAAAAAAAAATTCAAATGGAACCACTGCAAACTCTCTGATATGAAAGTGAAAAATAACTTATGGCTTGTAGCAGTGGTATAAAAAATAGCATTGTTACTGACAGGAACTTTTGCCATTTATATTCGATTTAGTGTAAATGAAAAACAATTCAAAACAATCTCCACACAGAAATGCCAACTGACTCAGCCAGGGCTTGAACCAGTCTTGTGATGAGGCGATCGTGCTATTCACTGTGCCACCATGACACCAGCTTCTATAACTTTACAGTAAAAAAAAAAAAAACTGGAATAAAGCATTAAATTTTTTAGCTTCTTACAGTACTCTTGTAAAAAAAATGAGTTGAAAATTAATTCACCTTTGATAAATGTGATAATTTCTCCACAATTTCTTTGCCACCAATTTTAGAAAAGGAAAACTTGAGGATCCAGTGGAGTTACAGTACAAGGTTTAGTCAATTTTCATTGGTTTGATATTTGTAAAACATACAGTAGGACATTTGAATGACCAATGATGATCAATTACTAACTAACTAACTACAAACAAATGACCGATACTATTGCTAGCTACATACAAAAAAAAAAAAAAAAAATTAAATATAAAAAGTATAAATAGCGTAAGTAGTGCGTTTACACTGAAAACTAAAACTAAAAATAATAGGTGCCCTTTAATTACCCGGAAGATGCACTCATTTAGCCGGTGAAATGAAGTGTGGACTGTTGGACACTTCACGCACTCAATGACCGCAGCTTTGCTCATGTAGCGGAAGGTGTGGAGCTATTGGGCTATCTATCTATTTTGTATTGTGAAAGCAAAATTCTCCTACAAGAGTGATTATACCGCCTCCTGATGGTGAATGCGGTAATACTCATGGCAGGTATTATTTGGTACTTTGGTCATTTATTTCACTAATTTGGCAAATGTCAAACATCATCAGGGAAACAGTTTGAATTTCTGCTTAGTAAAAAACCCATTAGTGTTCCATTTGGGACGACAGTACATACATATACTATGCAATTGAGTGTGTAAGTGCATAAGTACATAGTGCATAAGTGTATAGTGTGCGATTTGGGACGCAGCTAATGTTTTGGGATTAAGGTTAAAAGACCACTTTAAATTACCTTGATTTGCCTTTTATAGATGCCTGTTTTTAATAAACTGTTTATTATGTTTATATGTACTGTTTATTATATGTTTAAATCTATTTTAAAAACTACTGATAATGTGTCTTCAAATTTTTCAGTTAGAACCAAGCAACCATGGAGTGTCTTAAAAACCTTTTCTTTGCGAGGAACTATATCCTTCTGTCACAGATTTAAATCTTATATTGACAGTTTCAACAGCAGAGGGAGAAACTAGTAATGAGAGAGCTGATTGCATTACATTGTACTGTATTGTCTTAGTAATGACAAAACAAGGAATTTTTTTTTTCTAAGATCAATGGAACGAAGTCAATAAATCAATAAAGTTTTACATGCATAATACATTTACTCATCTGCATCATTCAGGAATTAATTAAAGTTGTTCCCATGAATTTAAAAGTAAGGCAAACCCTAAATTGCAACTACACTATAATGTTATACTGCTAGAGAGAATGAGATTGACGGTTTGTTTATTTAGGCATTCTTCAAGTAAAATGCATCTTTAGATGTATTGTTTGTACATTGTGGAAAGTGATGTATTCTGTCAATCATTAATGGTTATTTAAAATGACAACCGCAGTTTACTCCATTTCAATATAAGAGTATGACTGACTCATAAGACTACACAGATCATAAGTTACATCATCAACCATCTAATGGCAGGACAATTTAACATGATTTCTTTTTCATTTTTTGCTAATTTGTATTTAATTTTTTGAGCTTGTAATATTTTAAATGGACCTATTGTCATTTTCTGCAAATAAATGTTGTAAATTAGAAAATTATGATATGAAATTTGCAGCCTGATCTCAAGAGGAAACGTGACTACAGGGGTCTTTCGTTAATCACGGGAGTTACGTTCTAAAAATAGCCCCTAATAGGTAAAATCCTTGAAGTAGTCGGCGTTATTCGTTTTACAATTATTATAGATGTTTAAAGGATGTAAAACCCTTCACTACACTCTTTACACACTTTTCTCAGATAGGCATTAACATTTTCACACTTCATCACCTTGTAATTATAATGTTCTATCTGTGTTCTGAATGATTTTGAGATATTGAGCTTCCAAGTTTTTGCATTCCATAGCAAACAATATGTGTGTAACATTTGTTTTTTAAATAAAGTCTTAAAATGTAAACAACTTATAAAAAACATCCCATGATGTAAATAAGTTGTCATTTCATAAGAATATGTCAATAAGTCAATTTTGACAAAAAATGTCAGATAGAATCGTATAATTCTAAGGTGACAACATTTCTCTCTTGTTTAAACACTCACATATGTTCCTTTAGCATGTCAAGTAAATCCAACTTTTTGTGCGATGGTTAACATCTTCCTCTGCCTTTTGGGTGCTACTGTGTGTGTTTGACGGTGCCGAATTTTTCATCGAGATTATGGGGTTTGTTTGGGAGACAACTTGCAAAAATACAGTACAGCAATTCAGAGACATGCTGCTAGCGATCAAAAATGTATGTAAATTTGACAAGCTGAACGCATTCTGCACTATGCAGGTCACACGGCATGGAGGAGATTTATTGACAATAGTCTACAGCCAATCAGGACGCAGAACACAATGTGCGAATCAGGACGCAGAAAACAATGTGCTCTAGAAAAAAATATGTCAAATTGCACTAAAAAAGTCTGTGAGGGACCACTGTATTTTACGCTTTGTCGTTTTAGTGGCTAATTCGTACAAATTCTTACGAGTTCAGTCATACGAAAATGTACGATTTTAAATAGGAGGTGTGGCACCCATCCCCGAATGAGATTTTGCGAATACGAATTAGCCACTAAATCAAAAAGTTACGAATTGCAGTGAGATTGTTTTAGTTACATGTTATCTGTAGTTTATAAAACAAATATAATAAACATGCAACTCACAACATGCAATCAACTGCAATTTCTGAAAACCCACAATAATTTTTGTGATATCTGTTTTGCTTGTTTGTTTGAGAACTGCATGTAATATATTTTTTTAGTAATGAATGGATTTTATTTAAGCCAAAATTGGAACAGTTAGATGAACGTATAATGTCATCATCTTATTTTGACTGGAATGAATTTTAACTGAAGTATCTCCACCTCCATCCTTGTGTAGAAGATGCGCTTTTTTGCTTTGCGCTAGTCGAAATCAGACCACAAAGGTTGTGGCTTAGAAACGAGCAATCAATTTTGTGGTAGAGATCTCAAAGCCCGGATTTAATTATGGTTTATTTTGAGAGCTGTGCTAATTAGAGCTTGAAACAGGAAGTGGCTGCAAATATAAAATGCTCAGCCGTTCTTAGAGTTTACTAAAATTCCAAAAGAAATGCATTAAATTCACATCTTCAACTTTCCTGTTTTTATTTTTTTTTCCAAAATACACCCGTGAGCAGTTCATGACTGATTATGCTGCATGTCTTAGCTAAGACTACGTGCTGAATATGCATCACCAGGTTCCTCATCTTCAGGAATTCGACACCTTTGGTGCTTCAGGCGCCTGACAGCCAGTTGGAGGGTTTCACAGCAGCCATTTTGCAGCAAGAATGCTTCCCACACATTAGTTTAATTTGTTTACTAGCCATTTCACACATGGAGGCACTTAACGCCACACTAGCATTTAGCACAGTGCATGTGTTTGAAGGAAAATAGAATGAGGAGGAGGAATAAAATGGTCCAAAAACAGTTTAATTAAGAGAAGCTGAATCTCAGTTCACATTTATGTACTAAGTATGTACTGGCAAGTGCATCCTGCCAGGTACCCTGGCAACCAGCCACAGCACGCATGCGTTGCAGGGGCGACTTTTGCACAGGTAGCAATCTTAATTGTGACCCTGGATCACAAAATCAAACTGAATTTTGGACTGAATTTTTTAACTGAATATCGAAAAATACATTTTATGTGGTAAAATTTTAGATACTGTTTAATGCCAAAATTCATGAATTCATTAACCTTTAATTCATTAACCATTTGTTCTTTCATTAACCCTACTGGTGTGATTTGCTTTGTCTGGTCCCTGGAGTATATGATCACACCAGTGTGATTAGAAAGTTTTTAGTCATGCTAAATTTAAATCTACTTCCTGAGATGGCTCATGCTAAGCCAGATAATTAGGCCCTCTGTGCTTGCCACAAATGTTGAGCTTTTTCAAGCAAATAGTTTATTTTAGGTTTCAGACAATTGAAAACCCAGAAATACTAGCAAAACACAACCTTAATAGTTTGTAAAACTGCACACTGATTTATATGAAGACTGCTATAGTAATCATTTTACACATAATCTGATGGTGTGTGTTATTTCCAGTGTTGGGCACGTTCCTTTAAAAGAGTAATTATATATAGTTACTAGTTATTTCTCACAAATAGTAACTGAGTTACATAAATATAAAAGTAACTAATTACCAGAGAAAGTAACTATTGCATTACTTTAAAAAAAATCTAATTTGTCAAATGACTATAAAATAAGTATAAAACATTGTTCACTAATCCACACTATTTTAATGTTGTTGTGGGAGAGCGTGAGAGACAACCATCAAGTTCAACACATCATTATAAATATTATCGTTGCACAATAAAACACAATAGATGGTTTAGAACTTGAAGTCTTTATTGCACAAACCACAACTCACAAGATTTGTCAACTAACAAGTTTAAATATATGATGAACAGGTAACAGAGCTCACGTTATGACTTGCATTCTTAGCCACCAATTTTGTGGTGGCATGTGACTACGTAAGGTGGTTCGTTAGATTACAATTACTTGTCATCGACACAGAGAGACTCTTTTTTCCTGGGCATAAGTTGCACGATACATTAACATTCTTGCCTTTCACCTCAACAAGCGAAAAGTAGTGCTAATATTTCCCGTTTGCAAAAGCTACTTTTAAACTTGTTGGATTTGCTATCATTCTGACTGCTGGTTGTTGGTGTGTGTGACTGTGTGTGAACAGCTGCACTACTCTGCCTCTGATTGGCAAACAATGGAAATGTGCTCTATCTAAGCCAATCATCACGTTTTCAGTTACACCACGTTCACAGACACACCAATCATCATCACAGGTTGGCTGTGTGCCGCGCACCAGCTCCTTGCACACACACATACCCCAGAGAAAGAGAGGTCCTGTGGCTGAGAGAGACTCTGCTCGCATGAAAACCTCTTCAGTGTTCTCAATTATAGTAATGCGCATTTTATTGTCAGCAACAGTAACGAGGAAACAGTAATTCATTTGATTACTCGTTACTGAAAAAAGTATTGCCATTAGTAGCGCTGTTATTCCCATCCCTGGTTATTTCACATCATGTACACACTGTTTAGGTCACTAGAATGTTTATTTTATTCTTCTCCCAGTTAGTCAGCCATATACAGTACATTCATGGAATTAAAGAGAAGTTGATGAATTAACATGTAAATCCAGCAGCTCTGATCCTTCCACTAACATGGCGCTGTAAAGAATACTGGGTTCCACACAATTCCATCATGTTGTCTCAACACGAATCAATTAAGTTACCTTAATTGTTTTTACAAATTTAAGAGTATAGAACATTAAACAATAGGATGTTTGACATAATTTGCATAAAACGGAAAAAAAAAACAATAATCTAAATAAATCATTAAAACTGGGGCTTGTTACATGATAGATTTCAGATTTTCAAATAGTTGTGTCCCGGTCAAATAGTGTCCTGTACTAACAAACCACACATTTCACAATTGAGCACTTATTTATTCAGCATTCAGTTGATGTATAAATCTTAAATAAAAAAAAAATAAAAAAATGAAACGTATATGTATGACTGCCTTTGTGGTTCAAAGCCACAATTTAGTTTTCAGTGAAATTTAGGTTTGAATGTATGTGAATTGGCGCTCAACCAGTCACTTACTTTTCACAAACTTTTTTTCACTTTCGTTTAAGCTGCTCACATTAGCCGGTGGCTATATTGACCTCAGTGCACTGTACGTCTTGCTTCTGGAGAAGAACCCCATCCAAATGCTAAGTACCTTGCGCTCTGACTCAACAGTCAGCATTAAATGTGATTCTAAATGTCACCTTATAAAACAGACTTCCATTCCTGGAATACAGCATTGCAGCTATCAAAAAAAAAATTTTTTTTTTTCAAAGTAATGTCCTGTACAGTATGTCATGTGGACAGCACAGATGATGTCTAGAGGAGACTTTAAAGAGAAAACAATCATGTTGTGGGATCATTCTAAACAGAAAAGCTGAAGAGCCTTCAAAAGAATTATCTTTAGCTTCAACAGACGGACACTTCACTTGCACTATTCTTTGACTGCAATGTAATGTATGCCAGACCGGTTGTCATATATCTGCACATGTGTAACATAAATAAAACCACCTGCACCTGCAAATAAGGTTTTGTTCAGTTAAAAAAAAAAAAGAAAAATAGTCAAAACCTTTGATCTTTAATTGTTCATGAAAGTCTTTATTATGATTAACCTTTCAAGCTTGTTAAACCTTTGCTTTTGTGTTGCCTCTGTGCTGCAATTTAATTTGATCTGTTATTCTAATTGTGGAGTGTAAAAAGGTACAATGATGTTTTATTTATTCAGTAATTGGTACATTTACAACCTTACATATACTTATTTAATAAAATAAAAAAGCAAAAAGATTAAAACAACCCAGGCTCATTTTGAAAATGTACCGCTATATATATTTCTGGAGAGCGCCAAATACATGCCAGGACGTACGTTTTTTTGCAGTTTTTGTTTTGGCAAATCCACCAGAGGCGGCTGTGTACGCTTTTTCAGATCTCAAAATTCTCTCTCGAGTGCTATTCGTGCTTGCTGTTCTTGCATAAATCCACCAGAGGCCGCTGTTGGCTGACTTACTTGTTATTTACTTGTTTATTTTATTTTTTTAGCATTTGCTTTTGTCTTTCCTGCTTTCCAGAACTGTTCTTTGGCAGACTCGAACCCCATCGTCAAGGTCAACTCCACTGTGTCTCAAGTCCGCCGACGTATATGGCGAGCTACTGGACAAACTGGTAACAGCGGAAAAGATGTCCAAATAGAGGTAAGCGGGTCAGCTGGTAAGCACAATCAGGCATCAAACCGCCCCGTAACCTTTGTTTTAAAAACAAAATGCAGCCATACGTACTTCTGGCTACATAATTCGCTATCTCCAGAAATGTAAATAGGGCTACGTTTTCAGAATGAGCCTATGTTGGATTAAAAATATGGAGAATTCAAAGAAATAGTTTCTAATCAGGCTGCATTCTAAAAGTTTTGATGTGGTGGCTTGTAAAAATGCTTTAAGAATGAATGATGTCATAACACGATCACATCTGAACAGATCCTGGTTTCTGTCAATCATACAAGAAAATCGATACACAAATTTGAGAAGGTTGAGACAAGCAATCGCATTGATCATCTCAGTTCAATGGTGATGGTGTTGTAGCATGTGATTTAACTGTAAAGTAGCTCTACAAAAAATGATTGTGCCATCATTTAACTTAATTCAATTTTGTTCTCATATGATGATGACAGTCAGTGTGGTCATATCAATAGACTTCTGAAAGTTAAGGAAGAGTTAAGATGAACAAGCCAGAAGGCGACATTGGGAGGGAATCCAAAAATCCTTCTAGTGGCCAAAATGGAGAAACAACATACTTTGTAGAAACAAAACTCAATCAAGAGACCACTTCTTCTCTGACCTAGACAAACGGAGGTAAAAAAAACAAAACAAAAAACACAGCTGCTGTTTAGCCAGTAGTAGATAAGTGGCCTTTAGCATGATAAGGCTACTTCTTGTTGGTCTTGAGATAAAACATTCAAAGTTGGCTATTCAGATCTGCACCCAGTCCTGAGAGCTTAGATCCCTGAGGTCTTCCCTAGTCTTGCAGCTGTTCCTGAGTGCAGATCCATTGTTAGCTCTGGACACATACAGTATATGGGTACAACCAGTCTGTCAACTAATTCTCACTGGCATACTTATAGATTATTAGGCTGTAAAGTGAGTTTCACACTGACACTGCATTGCATTCGGAATGGCTCATCCCTACACCCTAATCCCTCTGAAGGTTTTATCCTCTGTAGTGACAGCTTCTGAGAGATTAGGGCATAGGGATGAGCCCTTCCGAATGAATCACAGTGTGTGACACCAAACAACTTCCCAATGCAAAGGATCATAGGGGCATGAAGTGTCCATCAATTGTATCCTTTGAAATCCTTCATTTTTTTCTTTGAATTATCCAGTTTTGAGCACTTCGGTTTGGAATGACGATTCAATATGATGGCAATGATTGTTTTCACTCTTAAATACCCTTCGGAATATGTCCCATTTGGAATGCACCAGGAGTGTGGTGTAATAAAGCAAGGTTGCCTCCAAACTGTACTTTACTCATTTGTTCAAAATGATTGATCATCTGATCCCAACAAATTTTGGGAGCCTGCTTATTATGATACTCATCCCGATCTTCCATTTATTCGTTATGTATATATTTTGTCATTGTTTTCCATTTCGCTTTGACCTCCTTCACTGCAAAATCGTAAATTGCAATTAAACGTGGTACTACATTAGAAACACAAACTATCTGTCTTGCTTATGACTTCAATTCAATTCATATTTATTTGTATAGCGCTTTTACAATGTAGATTGTGTCAAAGCAGCTTCACATAGAAGATTATAGTAAATTGAAACAGTGTCAGTTCAGTTTTCAGAGTTTAAGTTCAGCTCAGTTTAGCTCAGTTCAGTGTGGGTTAATATTCACTGCTGAGAGTTCAAACACTCAAGAGCAAATCCATCGATGCACAGCTCGATGGGTCCTGAACCATGCAAGCCAGTGGCGACAGCGGTGAGGAATAAACTTCACCAATTGGCAAAAATGAAGAATTAAAAACCTTCGAGAGAAACCAGGCTCAGTTGGGCACGACCATTTCTCCTCTGGCCAAACGTCTTGTGCAGAGCTGCAGTCTAGGCGCCGGAGGCTGGAGAGCGCTGGATGTCCACCGTGGAGAAGCTGCAGGTGGGAGAGGGCACCGGCTGGTGTACAGGCTGTCCCTTCAGGATCAATGTGAGGACTCGTCTGTCACTGGGGTCTTACAAGGATCAGTCTCATGCTCTCCACTCCTCCATGACCACCACAGCTGCTCAGGATACGGCCTGGTCCAGGATTGTGGAAACCTCAGGAATAATAAAAAAAGACCAACATAAGCGCAGATGCCGTTCAAATTATAATGTCTTTAGGGAAGTGTTACCAGCTCCAGTTGCCCTAAATAATGCAGACTAACAATCCTTTAGAGCATTTGGATTTCAACAGCATTTGTGTTTTATGTGTAAGGTAATGCAAAGAGATGTGTCTTTAATCTAGTTTTAAACTGACAGAGTGTGTCTGCTTTCTGAACTGTGCTAGGAAGGCTGTTCCAGGGTTTAGGTGCCAGATATGAGAAAGATCTACCACCTACAGTTGATTTTGATATTCTGGGAATAATTAATTGTCCAGAATGAATTGAGCGTAGTGGAGTTGAGTGGCTATATTACTATAAATAATCTATTAAACTTAACATTAAGTATAACACTGTTGTGCAACTGTAACAGCTCTGGGCACTTGATCTAAAGCTCAAATCAAATGCACCTTGAATATGCATCCCTCTGTTGCCTATCAACGTAGCCCAAAACGTAGCCCTATATACATTTCTGGAGATTGCAAATTATGTAGCCAGAGTGTGACGAACGCTATGGGCAGTATGACGCCGTTCCTTTTCTTGCTAACCAGCTGAGTGCTTACCTGCATGTGGACAGCTTTCCTGCTGTTACCAGTTTGTCCAGTAGCTCGACACGTACGTTGGCGGCCTTGAAATGCAGAGCAGAGTTGACCGCAATGATGGGGATTGAGTCCGGTGAAGAACGGTTCCAGAAAGCAGGTAAGACAAAAACAAAAGCCAAAAAATAAAATTAAACAAGTAAATAACAGTGTGAGAATGTGATAAAATCTCAAAATGTGGTACAAATCAGGGGGCTTTTCTTTTTCTGGATTGCTTTTCAAAACACTGTGGTTGGGTTTAGGGAGGTGAGTGGATGGGTCAATTGGTGCTTTTGAAAACACTATTGGTTGGGTTTAGGGAGGGAGAATGGTTGGTCAGTCGATCGGTCAGTTAGTCGGTCATTCAGTTAGTTGACAGCGGCCTCTGGTGGATTTACATGAGAACAGCAGGCGCAAATGGCACTGGCGAGAGAAATTTGAGATCTGAAAAAGCAAACACAGTGGCCTACTTAGGAGTGCAATGCTTTTGAGAAACAGCTAAGTTCTTTGCAGGGACGTAAATATATTATATGGTCAAAAAATATTCAAATAATAATTATCTCTTTTTTTGTGCCAAGATTGATATTAATTGGTGTGAGTAGCTCTTAGGGATCTGTATTTTAGATTCAGTTGTGGTACAATTGTGTGGCTTATTTGCGAAGAACATTGCACATCTCCACTTTGCTTGGAGACAACATAAAAGCACTGAAAAAAAATAATACCTAGTATTTTTTGGTTTTCAAAAATCTATACCTTTAAGCTCATGGCTTAGCAGGACCTGGTGTGTTTTTTCTGAAAGTTTGAGCAGATGCTAAGTGATCATTTCTTCAGGCAGTCAAAATGAGTAGGGCTGGCTAAGTAATCCCTTTTATTGAACGCTGCTGGTTTTCAGACTAAGCTCTGTCCTTTATTGAGCTGGCAAGGAGGGGATGTATACCAGGTTAAACTTTTAAAAAAGTCCTTGACTTTCCACAATAACTCACAGAATATCCTTAAAGAACTATTAATTATTTAGAAAATAAAATACAATTGCTGAAGGCATTTGAAGGCAGAACGTTTTGCACTGTAATGCCTCAGTACTTTCGATGCAGATTGAAAGATAACCTGCCTCTATTTTTCATCATCTCAGTCAGTCTGATGAGATGTTAGTAGCTTCATTACTGTTCAATATCACTGTTTGTATCCAGAGGTGTGAATTTTGTATGATGAGCCCTACTCTGCCAAGGCAACACGTGATGAATATTCAAACCCTTGAAACCCTTGGGAAATCTGAGATGCTGAAAAAAAAAAATCTTGCTAGATTTGTCTTCATGCTGTGTATGTTTAAATCTTCAAGTCATGTATTTTTAAATATGTTACATCTTTGCCGTTAATCTGAGGCAACATAGGAGGGTTGTTTTGCCATGTGGGGAGAAAGTAGAAGAGTTTCTTTCAAATCTGCCCTACGGGAGTCACAAATAATTTATTTTATGTTCAGACATAATGCATTTGTCTGATTGATTCATGCTTATCCTTTAAAATCAGATGAATGCTCTGCTTTTTTTGAACAGCATGCACTTAAAATGGAATTTAATTTATTTTTGCAATAGAACAAAAGAAATGAAAATGGACATTGCCATAATTCACTCTCATTTGCAAAACATTTTGCAGAATATAGACCCTATATTTAATTAATTATTATGTTAAAATAGAAATATCTTGGTGACCTTAATGTCCAGTTATCTTCTTTTTCTTACAAACAAGATTAATGTAAGGTAGTAAACTTATTGCAAATTCATCATGTTGGTTCAACAATGGATTTCATTCAAGTGGTAGAGTTATAACTTGGGCCAGACGGAATCTGCGAACATTTTTTGCTATTTCTGCGCAGAATTGTGTTAAAAATCTGCAGAATTATTTTGGGAGTATCATAACTAAAAACCTTAATATATGAAATAAAAAGTAATACCTTTTTTAACTTTTATTTAATGTTTGCAATGCAAATCCAATTAGATCCACTTTATTTGGTGAACAAAGCATATTTCTCATATAATATATCTACTAAAAGACAGAAAATATTACTTTACAAACTGTATTGTAAATAAATCATATAAATATTTTCATTTTAGTCAATAATATTATTGTAATTAATTTAAAAACTAAATAAATATAAATGTACACACATTTACACAAGTAAATAAACAGAATCGATAATGGGCAAAAAATCTGCGGAATTCTGCGCGAGCAGATTCCGTGTAGGCCTAGTTATAACCTCCGCAAATTGATAAATTCAAAATTCAGTTATTGTCAGTAGATTGAGGGCCCAATCATACACCTGGTGCAATAAGCTGCAAGATGTGTATGATGTGATTTGTTGCTATTTCAGACCAGCGCAACACAAATTTTCACAATTTGCACCATGTTGTTTAAATAGCAAATAAATTTGCGCCACTTTGTGGAATCATGGGGCCCTATCATACAACTGGTGCAATAAAGAGCCAGTACAGTATTTTTTCTGTTTATTCATGACAATTTGCATTTGTATAATGTTATTATGACCACACTTAGTTATTATTGTTCATTTATTCATTTGCTGGAAAATCAAACTGAATTTAGAAAATGTTTAGAAAAAAATATTTGCGCTTAACAAACAAAATTAAATATGTAAGCTAATGGATGTCTTCAGTGGAGTGCGTGCAACATTGTTTCCTTATCCACGAAAGTAAAGGAGTAAAGAGTAAAAGTAAAGTAAAGAGGCTGAATGAAGGAGGCTCGTTCTTTATCCTCATTGCAGATGGTCTGTTTAACTGTTTTCTCGCTACTGAAGTGTTGACTTTTTCCACTTGCAAAATCTGCCATATAAATAGCAAACGTGTCATGGTGTGACTGAACTGACTCTTATGGGAGATGAGACTCTAATTGATTTAATGCTCATTATGCTCAAAACACACCCATTATTCATTAAGAGAATAAGCACAACCCTGTTAGACCAGGCGCTGGGGCACAAACCATATTTTTCTGTGGGTAACATGGATTTTATTGAGAGAATATCTGTGTTAATGTGCTTTATGAAGGCAGAAAAACAATGTTGATTCGTTTGGAGCCATGTCTGAGTCCACTAGATCCTTTCAGAGGTTCACCCAGCTCTTAGAGTTCATAAACTCCTCCAGAAACTTAGCCTTGATGATAGAATCTTTCAGCGGTGCTTCCGACTGAGCCGAGTTCAGTTTGATGAACTGTTGTCTGGTGTCCACAGGAAGATTTTCCACTCGGGATACCAACAACAGGCACTACGTCATAATCACACCCCTACAAGAGAAAGCTCCTGATTGGGTAACGCGGCGTGAATGTTTGCTGAAGTTCAGATTTTCAACTCGAGCGATACGCGCAAAACTCTCAACTTCGCACCATTCGCACTGCGTCATTCACGTGTAATGCACCGCATAATGTCTATTCGCGTCTTTGCATTGACTTAGCATGTAAATCACTCACATTTGTCTGGTATGAACACAGCATCAGAAACCTTAGAAGTGAGGCAATACTCGAATATTTTTGTTTGTTTTGTGTTATTTTTTTATTACAGATGTTCAATTTAATCTTGAGTTCCATCCATGTGATCATTTGTGAAACCCAGGATCCTACAGTACTTTGCACATGCACACTTTTAGCACACTTGACACGCTGAAACAAATATGGGAATCCACATTAATATGATATGAATCCTGGTTTGGTAGGAAACTAAGTAGCAGAGGTGGTGAGAGCCGGACTGCGGAACTCAGAACTCAGGTCTTCCAACTATTCTACATGCCATAGCATGTGTCCACAAGTATATAAATAATAACCTGTTTGTCAGCTTATTAGCTGAGTATCCAGGAGTTGATGTGGATAGGTCAAAAAAGGAGACATCAAAAATGTGCATTGTTCATGTGTGTCCAGAATCAGGTTTTGGAAACTGTACAGCAAGGTCCTTTAGTTCTGCTCCTGTACTGAATTATTTATGCTGTTTCACATGCTAACAGAATTATAGAAAACACAAGTTCCCTAGCTTGAAATTGAACATGAATGACCTCTAAAGTCATATTTACAACTCAAAGTCCAACTGGGAAAGTCTGAGCTCATTTTGATTAATGACCACATTGAACATGGCAACATAGAAACCGATTGCTGTAGTGACCGATTCTATTTTTTTACCACATTTTCTTATTTTACCACAACAGCTGCATTGTTTTTTCTTATAATGTTGTGCATATTAAAGTACATTACTAATCATTTTATGTGCACAAACATTCATGTTTTATACACTGCAAAAAGATATTAAGTAATGACTATACATAAGGAAATGTTGATGTGTTTGGTCTTGGCAACATACATCTGCTATGCTGCTGCTTTTTATTGGAGCAGAGCAAGTACCAAGACCTGCAACCCAGGCTCATTCTGAAAACGTACCGCTATATACATTTCTTAAAAGCACCAAATATGTCTCAGGAGCTACTTTTTTGCAGTTTTTGTTTTCACGAATCCACCAGAGGCCGCTGTGTACTCTTTTTCAGATCTCAAATTTCTCACGCCAGTGCCATTCATGTCTGCTGTTCTCGCGTACAATTGCGTGAATTACTGACTGAACAATTGACTGACCAACCCTCCTCCTTCCCTAAACCCAACCAATAATGTTTCCAAAAGCACAGATTGACCCGCCGACCCACTTCCCTAAACCCAAAAAGAAAAGCCCTCACCTGATTTTTACAATGTTCAAAGATTTTACCACATTCTCACCCTGTTATTTACTCTTTTATTTTTATTTTTGGTTTCTGTATTTGTCTTACCCGCTTTCTAGAACTGTTCTTCACCAGACTCAAACCCTGTTGTCGTGGTCAACTCTTCTCTGCATCTCAAGTCCACCGACGTACATGGCGAACTACTCGACAAACTGGTAACAGTGGGAAAGCCGTCCATGCAAAGATAATTGGTCAGCTAGCAAGCAAGAAAAGGAACGACATCATGCTGCCCCATAGCATTCATTTTAAAGATTAAATGCAGCCATACATACTTCTGGCAACATAATTTGTGATCTCCAGAAATGTATATAGGTGTACGTTTTCAGAATGAGGCTATGTTGAAGACTTGCTAGTATATTGACATATTTGCTGTCTGAGAGAATAACATACTGCTGCTGCAAACATCATATACATGTATCCCCCAACATATAAGGATAACTATATTTTGTGCATGTACAGTTGCATTAGCAATCATATATTTATCCACACATGATATGAGACACACACTAAAAACCAGCTGATCTATCCACAATAAATATATTTTTTTATTAATTTACTCATTCGTTTTGGCGACGTGGTGGCACAGTAGGTAGTGCTGTCACCTCACAGGCAAGAAGGTAGCTGTTACAAGCCTCGGCTGGGTCAGTTGGCGTTTCTGTGTGGAGTTTGCATGTTCTCCCCACTTTTGCGTAGGTTTTCTCCGGGTGATCCGGTTTACCCCACAGTCCAAAGACAGGCGGTACAGGTGAATTGGGTAGGCTAAATTGTCTGTAGTGCATGAGTGTGAAGGAGTGTGTATGGATATTTCCCAGAGATGGGTTGCAGCTGTAAAGGCATCCGCTGCGTAAAACATGTGCTGGATAAGTTAACGGTTCATTCCGCTGTGGCGACCCAGGATTAATCAAGGGACTAAGACGAAAAGAAAACGAATGAATGACTCATTTGTTTAATTGTTTGATTGTAGGCAACGGGACTGCAGGTTTTACTCTCTGTGTGTGCCTGGGTTACCTTTCCAAATGGCTTTACACTAATGTACTTAATTATTTGTGTCTGGGCAACCTTGCTAAATGGCTTAGCACTAGTGACTTATATGACTATGTGTTCCTGGGCTATCTTGTCAACCAGCTTAACCCTAAAACTGCATACCGTGTGTCCTTGTTACAAAAAAAATATCAATATATAAATAAACCTGACAGAGAAAATGAAATGAAACAAACAATGTGACAAGGAGTCTTTATGCCCACAATGACTCATTCAACATGTGCAAAGGAACCAAGAAGAGTTCAAACTAATCATTTCACAGACACACAGTGCTCCACCTCCACTGTGCCATGAAAACAGATGATCAAACAAAAGCAAACCCTCACAGCCTTAAACATTGACTTGCTCTTAACTGCATGATGAGTGAGTTTGTTTGTTTTTTTCATTCTCACACTATAAATGGCAGGATCTGAGACCACTCACATATACACTTAGCAACATATATCAACAAAACACCTGCACCATGCATTTGGAAAAAGATTGGCTAGAACTTATCAGCCTGCACACATATAGCTTCCTGACAGAACCTTATATTTAAGTGGCAATGTCATGCCTATTATTTAAAGTATCAACTACTCTGAAGAGGAAACTACTTTCCAAACTGCATGTTTATGGGAGTTATGTGCAGATCACTAATCATTTACATCTGCCACTAACAATTATGTGATCTTGAATCAGGCACACACCCCTCAAAAAAATAAATAAATAAATAAATAAAATAAATTATATATATATAATTTTAATTATATAAATATATATACATACAGTATAATAAATAAATACAATTATTATTGTTATTATACAATTATTATTATAAATAATTAATCCTAAATGTAACTGGAAAATAATGTAAAGGCACAACTGGAGTGATATGCTAAGATCATTTAAGAAATCTTTTGCATGAATAATTTAATTTGAGTGAAATTCTATAAGCAATTCTATATAATACAAAAAAATGTTTAATTATCTGTTGTCTTAGACTTGACACATGGCAGAGAATTAGGCTTATTACGTTTTACCTCCCTGACTGCATCCCTCCTTTCTGCTTCATACAAAAAAATCTATCAGGGGGTATGCTTAGTATATCACCATCATATTGTTTAAACTTTAGTTTTATTGACTTGCAAAACTCACTGCGTGCCGTCACCTCCACATAAAAGATTCACAATGCATGAGCGGCGCGTGAGCAGCGGGTATTTTTTTTCGGCTTGCATGTTGTAACAGTTAAATGTTACTATTATTATTTTCTGATTTATTTATTTATTTTCTTGCACTGTGTATTGTTTGGGTGTCATGTTGTAATGTTGCTTCCGACCTCAGGGGGGCACTAGGTTGATTTGCACCTCTATAAAGAGCCACTTACCATAGAGTAAGAGAAGTGTTTGGTAGAGTATACACCACCTGTATCACTTTTGCTACCAGCCTTCACATTGTCCATTGTTGAGAACTGTTGCAGTTATCGCTCAATAGTAAGTGTAAATTTTGTGTCTTTATCTGATGTGTCGTGTTAAGCAGTTACTTATGTTTATTTTTATTTTTGTTTGTTTTAGAAAGGACTGTTTGTCTTGTGCTGTACTTGTGCTTCTGTTGGCTTGCTGTGTTCAATGGGAGTTAAATGATTCTAGATTGTCCAACTTCTCTGTGAAAAACATCATCCCACTCAACAGAGAGCAACTGGACATTTCTCCTACAGTCATCAAGTCATCAACGGTTTCTTACATCAATAACAGTGTCAGGACATCAATAAAAGGAATTGCATCGCTCTCAAGTGCTTATAACGATAAGTTATCACTGACTTTGAGAGACTTTAATTCTGACTTTGGGGATGTCTTGCTTTTTGTTGTGATTTTTTTTTTTTTTTTTTTTTTTTTTTTTTTTTTTTTTTTTTTTTTTTTTTTTTTTTTTTTTTTTTTTTGTGCTTTATGATAAAACCACACATGTGGGTAAAATAAAATAAGAGTTCAAATGCTATAATTTGTTTCAAGAGTCTAAATCAGTCAGTCAAATTTCTGTAGAACCCCCTCAGAGTAATACCAATTCAAGGAGAGGAGGTGTTGCAATGTGCACAACCGGGACTCACACCGCAAAGATGCGTCAGTTTGTTTGTTGATTAAACTACACTGCTTTCACCAGCGTTGGTTCGGTTGCACATAGAAAATAATGTCTTTATTCCGGGATTACTCATATCTCAAAGCATTTACTGGGGCACTGGTGATTTTTACTGGGGCAGGTGCCCCAGTAAATTGGGTCTAGCGACGCCCCTGTCTTGAATTGATCAATTTGTGGGAATGCATATGCTTGGTAAAAGTATACATCAGAGCAAACCGTGTGTGGTTGATAACAGACAGGGCAAAATACTGGATATTGTAGTCATTTAATTGATTTAAAACTTTTTCTGGATTTTTTTTTTTTGTGTTCGTCTAACATCTGTTATAGAAAGCTACACCAAGAAACAGGATCAATTAAATCAGGGGTGTCAAACTCAGTTCCTGAAGGGCCGCAGCACTGCACAGTTTAGTTCCAACCCTGCTCCAACAGACTTACCTGTAGGTTTCAAACAAGCCTAAAGAACTTAATTAGTTTGATCAGGTGTGTAATTAGCGTTGGAACTAAACTGTGCAGAGCTGCGGCTCTCCAGGAACTGAGTTTGACATGTTTGAATTAAATGGAACAACTACACGAAAACAAATGACTTCGTTTTGTTACACCTAAAATATTTTTCCCCATTTAATTGGTCTATTCTGTACACAGTTTTCAGACATGGTGAAAACAAATCAAGATGACATGGCTGGGTGGAATTATGAAAAGAAGGAAAGGTTCATGAAGCTATGGAAACCATACTCCTGCATATATAATGATTTCTCGAGGGACTACCTCGACATAAGCACAACAAAACACACCACTACAGAGACCATTTACAAGATGGCATCATGCATGTCGATAGACAGCAAATGTTGATTTGTTAAAAAGGACCATGTAATCAAGTATTTTGTGGTTAAAACACAGTATGACAATAATGGTAACACATAACAGCAATAACAGTGCATGAATAATTATGTACTAATATGTACACCATAATATAGTAATGACTGTTTAAGGCATAATTTTAACTACAACATGAGTCGCATAAGTTCATGTGTGAATATTTGCTACCTTAAATTACTTTTTAGTACGTGTTTGTTAATATATGTATCAATTACCACTAGTTTTGTCTAAATGCAGTACTTATGAGCTCGTTTAAACATAAAGCTGCAGTCACACTAGAGTTTGAGCATGCGAAATTCTGTCGTACTGCACTGCGAAAAGGGGCGGGATTAAACAAGATGATTAGACATTTTAAAAAGCAAGCGATTGGTCCTTATTTTAAATTTCTGTCCAGAGAGGTCATGTTTTGATCCTCGATTGGTCTCACGCAGTCAAGTGATGCGAATTTCCAAGTTAAGAGTTCACCAAGCTTGAACTTTCCAATGCAGCGATCTGCGAAACTTGACGCACAAGTTTGCGTTTTAGGTCTGACATTTCGCGTGCGTATGAATGGAAGTCTATAGGGAGAAAAGTGCAGTGTGACCGCAGCTTAACAGTTATAGATGTCCGTCTAATCTAGTGTTTACATTGACAAACGATAGAAAAAGGTTTTTTCTTAAAATTTTACATTAAAATGTACAGTTTAAACAAAGGAATTCATGAGTAGGTAAGAATAAGTTAATGATATTGTGCCCCTACAAGTAAAGTCAAGACATAAAAATACATTAACAGGTTATGAGTTCATGTTGGTTACATCTAGCTTAAACTACAGTGTAAATGAATACATTAATTAACAAACATGTGGGCTATTCAATTAGATTGTCATGGGGCCAGTTCATGAAAAGTATCCCAAATGAAGGGCCGGAGAGATATGACTTGCAATATAAGTGATGTCTACATTAAAATGTTAATATGTTGTATTTTGAAACTACATAACATCACGGCATTTTACAATGTGGCTTTTTTACAAACATATTCAAATTATGTATTTCAAAGCACAACAAAATCAGCGTGTTGCTCAAGTAGGCTTATTCTACATTCAGACACATTCATATGTTATGTTTAAAACTGCGTAACAATTAGGGATGCAATGATTATAGATTTTGGTTGTACGATTATATAGTCTGAAGAATAATCATGGTTTTACGGTTATCACGATTATTATGCATGTATTACATTGAAAACACTACTAGTTTAGAAAATAACAAGAAAACTGCTAATATATTAAAGTGTTGTTTATTGCTCCTCAGTAACCAAATACAGCACAAAATGTTAATAAAACACAAACAATAGTCCATTTCTTTCTTTGGACTTAAAAATAAATGAAAAAGTTTTTGATTTAAACATGAGTGATAATTTTACAATGAAAATAAATGACAGAACAATGAATAAATAAATAAAAAATAGTATTTGTCTAATGTTAATTTAGGCTTTATATTAGGTAAGTATTTAAATCAACTGCTGTTATCATCTGCGTTCATACATTCATAATCATTTTATTCATTTGTAATAATTCATCTAACCTATCTTTTGTTTTCATTGCACTGAAAGCCATGAACAACTCTCACCGCTACGGCGTGAGATCATTTCTACTGTGTGCACCTGGAGGGTGCGAGCGCATCGGTCCGCTCTACTATCCGTGCGCGCACCGCTCCCAATATGCGCACATCTCCATTGGAAATAATGAACTTGCATGCGGAAAAGACGCAATATGTGAACGGCCTGCTGCTATAACTGGCTGTTACCAGTTTGCTGCACTAATCCAATGTGCGTGCGTATTAGCCTCGGTGTATGAGAACGGAACTTTAAAATAGTGCACAGTTGGCAAAACTTTGTTTAGTTGCAGCAGTTTTGTTCCGTGCAACAGAAACACGGCATTGAGAAGCCTTTACGATTAATTAACCATAATGAATTAAAGCGCGGTTAATAGTGAAATCGGCTAATCATTGCATCCCTATTAACGATATCAGTGCATTGTACAAAGGCCTTTTCTACAAACATATCCAAATGTTTTCGGCTGCTCGCGCCACTCGCTTAATGTCAGGTGACTCACTCTCTGCGCAGCCTTCAACTGCAGCTCGTGCTGTATTGAACAGACACACGTCACTTCATAACTATAGCGGCCATTTTTCGACTGAACTAAATTTATTTTTTAAGTCTTGGGCACACTATTTGGAGGGCCGGAACAAATTGCCTATGGGGCCGGGTTCGGCCCGCGGGCTGCCAATTGAATAACCCTGATGTATGAGTTTCACATATGAACTCATGCGACACATTTTGTAGTTAAAGTTCAAAGTTCTTGATTAGCGCATTCTTTAACTCATAATAAAGTAACGTGGTTTACATATTTCATTTCATAATAAACTAACATGTAGTTTACATATTAGTATATCATTATTCATGTGCTGTTGTTGTAAAGCGCAGCACATTAAACTCATTAATTTGATTTCAGAAGTGGGAACTACTGTAGGTCCTTTCCAATAAAATGTGAAGACAGCATTATTTCCATCCTGATCGGATCAAACACAGCTGCTTGTAATTTTCAAGTAATCCTGAAGATTAGCTTGTTCAGGTGTGTTTGATTAGGGTTAGTGAAACAGGGACCTCTATTAGCTCCACACAATATGGTTAATTAGTAAAATAAATAGCATTTAAATCATTTGCGTTTATTTACATAAATTAAATATTCAGTAATCTTTGCCAAAATATAGCCTTTTATTGCTTGCCCCTGAATCAAAATCAAGCAATGTGTGATTACTGTTGTTGTCAATGGACAATTGTTAGGCAGAATAAATTGTTATCTAGCAAATTATATGTTGTGGATGATAATTTAGATGTGTGAGAGTTACAAGGAAGACTCTTTAATAAAAGCACAGACAGTACCAGGCAGTTTATAAAAGTTGCTTGAATGATGAGTATGATTTTCTGGTACTGTAAAGATATAAGTGTGCGATCACTAGCCAGTTTGAGCACTGTAAGTGTGTCTATAGGTTATTCGGTTTCTTTATGTTCTACTACAATAAGGCCAATTTTCACTGACAGGGGGCTTTATTTTAATGATCTAGGCCAAGGGTGCCCAAACTCGGTTCTGGAGGGCTGATGTCCTGCAAAGTTTAGTTCCAATCCAATTCAGACACACCTGGGCTAGCTAATCAAGCTCTTACTAGGCTTTCTAGAAACATCCCTGCCAGTGTGTTGAGGCAAGTTGGAGCTAAAATCTGCAGGACACCGCCCCTCCAGTACCGAGTTTGGGCACCCCTGATCTAGGCGCAAAGTCTAAAGCGCAAAAGCATTAAGGGAGTGTCCGAATCCACTTTTGCTATTTTAAGGATGGAAAAATACGCTCTGCTCCCTGGTGCATGGTCTAACAGAGTTGTGCTTATTTTCTTAATGAGTTATGGGTGTGTTTTGAGCATAACGTGCATTAAATCAATCAGAGTCTCATCTGCCATTCCCTTTAAGAGTGTATTGTTTCACACTATGGTGCATTTGCTATTTGCGAACTTTGTAAGTAGAAAAACTGTACCCTTCACTAGCGAGAAAAAGGTAAACAGACTATCTGCAGCGCGAAGATAAAGAATGAGCCTCCTCCATTCGGCCTCTTTACTTTCTCTTTCTCTTTACTTTTACTCTTTACTCATTTACTTTCGTGAATTAGGAAACGGTGTTGTACGCACTCCACTGAAGATATCCATTAGCCTACATATTTAATTCTGTTTAAGTGCAAGGATTTGTTTTAAAACTATGTCTATATCCAGTTCTAATTTCCAGCAAATTAATAAAAGAACAATAATAATGAAGTGTGGTAAAAAAAACTGAGTTATATCCAAACACACGTCCTATTCTTATGGCCCATATAGTGACGCATATGTCTCGAAAACCCGAGAAGTGGACAAATCTAAACTTGTTTTTATTAGAACAAATATAAATGCATATAATAAATAATGCTGCTAATAATAATAACATTATACAAATACAAATTGTCATGAATAAACTGAAAAAGTGCTGCGAGATGAGGTATGGAGGCAGTGGTTTTTATATTTATGTATAAAAATTTTTTTTTTTTTGTAACATTTTAATCCTTACATTTTTTCCATACGTACAGATATTTATGTATTGCTGTACATCCATGTGTTTAATAAACTATGTGTACGCATTTGAACCCACATAGGCACATACCTAACGCTCTGGACTTTAGATCTGCTTTCAGTTGGTCAATGGCGCAATCTATTTCAGTTCTTTAAAGGTGCTGTATGTAAGTTTTTGACTCTTCTAAAGCATAAAAATACAATAATATGTGTGCAGATATTTAAGAAACATCCCAAGTGAACATACTTGTTTAACTGACAAACAATGCTGAAGTCAGATATTCTGCTTTGAAAATGTTTTTTTCCGTGCCGGAACGATGTCTTTGTTTAGGTAATTTTCACATGCACATGCCAGTTTAACCAATTATAATTCAGCACCCCGGGTTGCCTTGTTGGAAAACAGCATATTTCATTCATTCATTCATTCAGAAAGACTCTGAAAGCATGCGTCCATGAGCGAAATGATACAGTGTAGTGGAAAGTATCAGATGTCAAAATGAGACAGATTCAGTTCCACATGACGTTAATTAGCAAATGACATAAATATTAGGAACGTGAGCAGGTTACATCGCGTGTCCTAACAACACGCTGTGACGAGATTGTTATGAGTGATGAGCCATTTGGCTGTTTGCACCACAAAACACGGCAGAAATTTAAATACAGCCTTTCAGAAGCACAGAATATGCACTCACTCACAAAACGGTAAGGTTTAGAATCTATTTAATACATGTTACCCGCTTTAACATCATTAAAGGTGAAGTGAACTATCTGCTTTCAGTATATGGTAATACACGTCATGTAAAATGCATTCAAACTCGCATTGTTAGCATTTAGCACTGAATAAAGCACACGAGGCTTACCTGAGGTGATCTGTCATAGGTTTCTGTTGTTCAGCTGTGAGAAATAGAAGCCGCTTCTAATAAATCAATTCGAGGTGTTGGTTAGAACCAAAACTCCTTTTAATATGGAGAATATTCCCTCAATCGCGTGTCGTTGCTTTTATTTAGAACACAGTTTAAAATCCCTCAAACTGGCAACCCGGCGTACCTTTATTATGATTCAGGACTGCAATACCTAGTTCAACCACTGGGTGTCAAACTTACATACTGCACCTTTAAAATGCCAGTGATGCGCCTTAACACACCTCTATTATAGACCAGCACCAGTGTTGGGTAAGTTACTTTAAAAAAGTAATTAATTACTAATTACTAATTACTTAACTAATGTTGTATTTAAAATACTTATCTAATTACAGTGTCTGAAAAGTAACTTAATTACTCAATAAGTAATTTAACTAAATACTTCTTAAAATTCTTATAAACCTTGAGTGGACAAACAATAGATATTAAATTCTGTAAATAATAAATAATTAAATAAAACATACGAGTCAAACATTAAATGGTTTAGCCTTTTAGCTTTCTGAATCATCTTTATTACATTTTATTTAAAAAAAATTCTATGATAATTACATGCATAATATTTTTTAGTAAGAAATGTAACCTTCTTTAGGAACACAATTCCTGAATAACAAAAAAAATATTATTCTGCATATCTGAATAACAAAAAAGCTTAACTTACAAAAGTTAAATAAAGTTAAACTGTATACAACCTTTTTGTACTGCTTAGCTGCCTTGTTTTTAAAAAAGTGGTTGTATCTCATTAACGCAAGTCTCTCAAACATAACTATGGAAGGTAAATCGATGAGGCAGTGCTGCTTTTTGCCAGACACAGGTATTGTGTTCAATATGCACCTAAAAGACGGAGATTATACAGTACGCAGCAGTAGCATCTCTTCCACAACGTAGCCTGCAATAATTTTTTAAGCTTACCTTCAGACACTTTCTGCGCTGGCGAAGTAAAATAAAGTTTTGCCTGCTTAGCAGGAGTTGCCGCGTTGTTATCCGTAGATGATGAACAAGGATCACTCAGAAGTGTTCTTCTACGCTGCCGTGTCAGGTGCTTTAGATAACTCGTGCTGTTGACAGCGGCCGATAGTTTTTTTTTCTCCCCAGAACCCAGGACATAGCTTACATATTACTGTAATGTTCTTGTCTGCTTGTTTCAGAAAAGTGAAGTAATGGGAATATTTCCATTTCGTACAACAGCCACTCGCTTCAGCCGAGTCCGACATCTTCCGCTTTAGAATATGACTATGCGCAAACTGGCGCGCGCGAAATCACGTGCACCTGCACTTTGATGATTTTAAAGCGGCAGAGTTTACTTTTACCTTTAGAACATAAATTAATACAATTATATAATGATATTCAGCGAGTTTAATTATTTTACAATGTAACGCAAGTACATTATAAGTAACTGTAATTAAAATACCTAAAAATGAACAGTAATCAGTTACTCTACTTTTTCAGTGGAAAAGTAATTTAATTACAGTAACGCGTTACTTAGTAACGCGTACACCCAACACTGACCAGCACACCCATGAGTCCACAAAGTGACGCAAATAGATTTGCTATTTAAACTACATGGTGCCAATGTGAAAAGTAGGGTTGCGCTGATCTGAAAATAGCAACAAATCACGCCAAACGCGTCTTGCGTCTTATTACGCCGGGTGTATGATAGGGCCCAGGGTTTAGACCAGGGGTGCCCAAACTCGGTCCTGGAGGGCCGGTGTCCTGCGTGTTTTAGTTCCAACCCCAATTAAACACACCTGAACCAGCTAATCAAGCTCTTCTAGGTATACTAGAAGCTTCCAGGCAGGCGTGTTGAAGGAAGCTGGAGGTAAACTATGCAGGACACCAGCCCTCCAGGACCGAGTTTGGGCACCCCTGGTTTAGACTAAGCCCTGATCATGATATAGTTCTATTATGACAGTTCAGTTGTCAATTTTTTTTATGTGCCTTAGGAAAAAATATGTGCTATATATATATATATATATATATATATATATATATATATATATATATATATATTATATATAGATTATATTATACCTTTCCTGTGCCTCCTCTTAAATTAACTTGTATTATATTGTTCCCTGCTTTCCTCAGCATTTGTGAGAGCATTTTTTTTTTTCATTTACATAGCCCACTGTACAGCTGCACAATTAAATGCACAGTAAATTGACAAAAATTATGTTCACTGGTGTTGTTGTGTTTGTTGCTCATTAAGCAGGATGCATCACTGTTGGACTAACAATTTAGCAATGCGATCCTTATCAGTACAGTAAGAATATATCCTGAGAATATATTAAGCATTGGGAAACAGCATGAATTCCTTGGACCCAATTACTGTATATCCACCACTAAGCCTGAGAGATTCAAGGGGAACAGCAGAAAAGACTGAGAGGTTTATAAAGTACTCAACTTTTTCAATAAGCAGGCTGTATCAAACGCATCCCTTGATGACTGCTTCGAGCGGTGCCATTATGCATGATGACTTTGCGGTTATTTTACTTTGCTGGTACATAGAAGTTGAGCATCAATATCCAGTTCTCAGCTGCTAGGTCATCAGGAAACTTTAGCGTCATTCTGTTTAGCTGTGGCTGGAGATGCTTAGTATGGTACAGGATGAAAGGAGGGTGCCTGAAGCAATTCTCAAATCCTGGTTCAGCTGAGTTCTGCTGCATCGCAGTGTCTCAGGACGTACACTAACATCTGTCCTGTAGGGCACGGCAAGAGCCAGCTAGTCTAGCAAATGCTTTGGCTGAGCGCCACATTAGCCCAGGGCAGTATCAGGACTCCACCAAAGAGAAGAAAAAAAGTGCTGGTAGAACTGGAAAATGATTGAGTAATACATTTTTATGTATTTTTTAGCTGAAGTCATTTATGCAACAGAAGTGCTGTCCTAATTGGCATGTTACATTTTGTGATTAATTAATTATGCAAATAGCAGTTGTGTTTGGTCACTTTCTGTTGGCTTATTTCAGAATTTGCATACGGGCATTACTGTTTCTGCTCTATGAATATATCAAACATGTATTTACCTCAAAGAGAAATATTAATAATTGATCATAGTTAGTTATAAATAATTTTAATATTTATTCCAGCTGTGCACATTTAATTGATGTCTCTATGTTAAGTGTTTATTAATTCAAAGAGCATTCATTGCCAGGTTATGTGAAATAATCTACTTGCAGTACAATATTACTCAGAGCCAAAAATTAGCATGATTAGGGATTTCATTTCATTAGGGATTCCAGTTATGAGCAAAACAATGATGAACAAATGCAATACAAGTAAGGCACTATCAACTACATTAACACTTAGGGCCCTATTTTAACGATCTAGGTGCAAAGCGCAGGCTGCAAAAGCATTAAGGGCGTGTCAGAATCCACTTTTGCTATTTTAAGGACAGAAAAATCTGCTCTGCACCACGGTGCATGGTCTAACAGGGTTGAGCTTATTCTTTTAATGAGTTATGGGTGTGTTTTGAGAATAAACCAATCATTCTCATCTCCCATTCCCTTTAAGAGTCAGTTCCGTCGCTCCATGGCGCATTTGCTATTTACAGTACATGGCGCAAACAGACCATCTGCAGCGCGAGAATGAGAATGAGAGAAAGAGCCTCCTCATTATTTACTTTCACTTTCACTCTTGTGGATAAGGAAACGTGTTGTACGCACAGACATTACATTTGTTAAGCGCAAAGATGATGAAGAAGGCATGAAGGCAGTGGTTTTTATATTTATGTAGGCTAGAAAATAATATTTTTTGTAATATTTTAATCCTTTTATTCTTTTTTATTTGTAAAGATATTTGCGTATTGCTGTACATCCTGTGTGTATTAAGCAATGTTTAAGCGAGGTGCACAACTAACGCACTCTGCGCTGGACTTT
Organism: Danio kyathit; assembly: GCA_903798195.1. Classification (NCBI taxonomy): domain Eukaryota; kingdom Metazoa; phylum Chordata; class Actinopteri; order Cypriniformes; family Danionidae; genus Danio; species Danio kyathit. The sequence goes on along the minus strand of LR812532.1, from coordinate 22,909,461 downwards.
AGACTTTACCTCCTCTTAGCTTGTCTATTAAACAATCTATTCTAGATTCTCAAAATAGCAACGCACCAGCAATGCACCTCAACACACCTCCTGTTTTAGACCAGAACCCCTATGGGCGCACAAATGAGCGCAAATTTGCTATTTTAACAGCGTGGTGTAAAACGTCAAAATTAATCTTGCGTCGAGCTGAAACTAGCAAACAACAATTGTGCCGCGCCTTGCGCCGCATTGCACCGGGTGTATGATAGGGCACCTTAAAGTCACAATAAAACAAAATGTTATCTTCGTATTTGAATATATACTGTATATACACTCACCAGCCACTTTATTATCTACTGAGATTTTCATGCACAACCATCTCTAGGGTTTACAATGAATAGTCTGAAAAAGTGAAATTATCCAGTGAGCGGCAGTGGGCGCAAATGCCTTGCTGATGGCCAGAGGTCAGAGGAGAATGGCCAGACTGGTTCGAACTGATAGAAAGGCAACAGTAACTCAAATAACTACTTGTTACAACCGAGGTATGCAGAAGAGCATCTCTGAATGCACAACACATCAAACCTAGAGGCGAATGAGCTACAGCAGCAAAAGACCACACCAGGTGCCTGTCCTGTCAGCTAAAAACAGGAAACTGAGGTTACAATTTGCACAGGCTCACCAAAATTGGACAAAAGAAGATTGGAAAAACGTTGCTTGGTCTGATAAGTCTTGATTTATGTGCCAACATTCTCATGGTAGGGTCAGAATTTGGTGTCAACAACATGAAAGCATAAATCCATCCTGCCTTGTATCAACGGTTCAGGCTGGTGGTGGTGGTGGGCCCACTTTGGGCCCATTAGTATCAATTGAGCATCAGCCTACCTGAGTATTGTTGCTGACCATGTCCATCCCTTTATGACCACAGTGTACCTATCTTCTGATGGCTACTTCCAGCAGGATAACACGCCATGTCATAAAGCGTGAATTATCTCAGAATACTTTTTTGCACATGACAATGAGTTCACTGTACTCACATGGCCTCCACATTCACCAGTTCTCAATCCAATAGAGCACCTTTGGGATGTGGTGGAATGGGAGATTCACATCATGGATGTGCAGCCGACAAATCTGCAGCAACTGCGTGATGCTATCATGTCAATATGGACCAAAATCTCAGGAATATTTTGAGTAACTTGTTGAATGCCATGAAGGATTAAGGCAGTTCTAAGGCAAAAGGGGTCCAACTCGGAACTAGTAACATGTAGCTAATAAAGTGGTTGGGAAGTGCAGGAAGTGCTTGTTATAAACAATGTTTCTGTGCACTTCATTATTTTGTAAAATATTACTTGCTCTCAGAATAATAAAATGTTTTAACCAAAGCCTAGCACAATCTTAGATTGACTTTGAATAAGACTTTCAGTTCATAATTTTGTCTTGTAACATTTTACTTCAAGAAGTGCAAAAAAGTGTGTTGGCCTTGTACTCCAGCTGTTTATAGGGCTGATAATGTCACACCTTTTGAAGCTGAGGTAACCAAACTTTACTTTCCAATGGAACATATATGACTCATGTTGTAAGCATGGTATTAGCAAATGCATTCTTATTGGATTCTGATGATGAAACTATTAAAGTTATTTCAAGTATTTCAAGTATCAACATAAAACGATCATTCAGTAAACCAAACGAGCAGCTCGATGATACCAAACATGGCATACCTGTGATATTATTTAGCTTTACCAGTGTTAAAGTATTAGTTTAATAAACAGATTTTAGTTTAAATAACAGCTTGATTACACAAAAAGATGGAGTACATGATGTATGAATCAAAACTGAATATACAATTTGTCTTAAGGTCATGGGCTATATTGAAGCAGATACATTTGTCTGTTGAAAGGAAATGAGCACATTCCTTTTAGGTAATAAACCTATATCTAGAGGTTACCGTTATCAGGGTTAGTATAGTAATCTTGGCCTGGTTCTACTTGGGGGTATGTCACTTACAGTTTGCTGGATTGAGATATATATATATATATATATATATTATATATATAATATATTATATAATAGATATATATATTATATATATATATAATATATATATATATATATATATATACAGGTCAAATTGTCTACCCCAAAATATTTATAATTTATGTGTCAACAATTTCAGTGTCAAAACATTTAATTGATAAATTAAATCCTCAAAGTAAGAAAAGCCCTCTTATTATCAATCACAATACCCTTCAGTTTATTTTTTATTCAGCTGAGGACATAATCCAGGAAAATGAAGTCCTTCATAATAGGAGCACATCCAAAATACTGTTGTGTGGGAGACTTAGAGTCATTTTATGATATGACTATTCTTGTACATACTAGACAATCATTAGTATTCATGATAAACAAGAGATGTGAATGACAACAATTTTGAGGAGACCCAGTAGAACAGAAATGAAATCTGACACACTAAAGACATCCTACAGTAAGAAATCCAACATATCCTAATTGAAATGGGAAATTAATTCCTCTACCTGCGAATGCAGCTCCATAGTGTTAACGCAAATCCAGCAAAACAAACCACTGACCAGTAGTCTGGCTCTTGTGTTGATGTGGATACAGATAATGAGGAACAGGCCACAGAACATTGTCTAGACTGCTACAAATCCAGAACAGGACACAAAAGGGAGTTCGTTAAAATAGTGGTCAGAGACAGAGAGGAGGAGCACATGCTAGGCAACATTTGCAAATAAGTATCTGTCAACCTCTTCATCCACAATGCCCTGTGACAGGTTGTCCTCACTTTAAGGTCACATCATCCAAAAGAAGAGAGCTGCTTTGTCCACTGATAATGTGAATAGAGTGGTCTGTGGTCTGAATACTGTAGAGTACCATTGCTTGGGGTCTTTGCAGTTGATCTTGTCTACTTACATGATAGAATTTGGCCCACGTGGGCATGAGGACAAGGTACAGTATGTGTGCAACTTTTGATTTAATGCAGTTTTTACAGTTACAATTCACTTTTTGCTAATTAAAATAAGCATACTTAAACTGCCTGCTCTACCAAATGGTTGACTGTATTTTGACTGTTTTAAATAATGACTGTTATAGTCATTTAAAGAATGACTGTTTTAAATAATGCTTTACACTACACAGCATTGTGTAAAAAAAAATCAAACAAGCATAATCCTGTTGCACTACTACACTTGATTTTATTTTTATTGTAAAAAATAAAATAAAACAAGAAAACATGTTAAATGAGAACCTGAAATCTTTTATGGCATACTTCAAAAAATAAACATGATTTAGTATTCAAAAATGTTTTATTTTGATTATGTTTTTTAAATAAATTGGTCCTACACTACTGATAAAACAGCTTAAACCAGCCTAGGCTGGTTGGATGGTTTTAGCTGGTCAACCAGCCTGGTTTTAGTGAGGTTTTGGCCATTTCCAGCCTGGTCTTACCTGGTTTTAGCTGGTCATTTTCCAGCCTGTAAATGGCTAAATCCCCGCTAAAACCTGGCTGGTCGACCAGCTAAAAACAGCTAACCAGCTTAGGCTGGATTAAGCTGTTTTTTTAGCAGGGACAGTTCATACAGTATTTTCAGATTTTTAATAGTATATTTATTAATTCCGGTACTTTTACTATAAACCGACATATTAACCATTTGGTAGAAGTTGATATTTTAGAAATTATGGTATGTGTTGAAAAAAATGCATTGAGTGTGTTAACTAGCGACATTAGGAGTTAAGAAATGCAATCCAATTTTTTTCTTGGTGGGGCAGTTAAAGGGTTAATCTCATAGGAACATTTTACAAGTCGCCTAGAGTTAAGCAGCGGAGTTTTATCATTTTTGATTGCATTTAGTCAGTCTTTGCATCTGGTGGGAGCCAGACAAAACTATTGCTCCCTTTTTTTTTTAATTTTAAAAAGATTTTAGATTTTTCTCCTTAAAGCTTGACTCTTTTTTTTGTTGCAACTTGTACTAAGATGATGGAAAATGAAAAGTTGCTAGTTTCTAGATCAGTCAGCTGAAAAGACTCAATTTGTAAAAATCAACTCCTTAACTCTAGATTACTTGTAAAATCAGCATATTTCCAAAAAATAAGTTGTATTCCTTTATGAGTGTACAATTAAGTTTTTTGTTTAGTTTTTTTTTCTTTTTTTAGCTTTTTTATTTTATCTCAAATATATATTTTTTATATTCTATAATTATATTATTATATTTGGTGCATGCATATTTGGGACAAGGCCAATTGTAAGACAAGCTTCTTAATTCATCTACTCTTTTGAATTTATTTTTCAGCCATTAAAAAAAACAATAAATTCTCAGTGCTATAGCCTTATTAGCATTTTGCAGGGCTGGCATTTCATAGTGCCTGTTTTGTCTTCGCAGTTCTTGTGTTGCTGGGTGATTTCTACAGCAGAGAGCTGGTTTATTGGGACATAAAGTGAGAAGAACTGATGGTGATAAAAAATACAGTGTTTCAGGCCTAGTAGTAGAATCACGTTTCGTGATTTTGTGTAACAACTGCACAGCCTCTCCAGTTATTCATTGTAAGTGGTCTTTTCCGCCGTCTATTAAAAAACATAAAATGCATAAAACATGGTAAATCATATTAAAATGGTGTCATATAGCAGTAGAGTGGCACTGAACAGCTACAAAACACAAACTTCTAATCTGCAAATTACTTGTGCTTATTGAGGCAAAACAAATGCAGTTATTACAAAAAAGCTCCTTACCAAGAGCAGGTATGATTCATTAAAGATCGTTTTTTCATAGTGGTTTAAAAATCTATAAACCATTTCTGCTCGTTCTTGAGAGGTATAGTACAATTCATTTTATCAAAGGTCTTGTACTGTATAAAGTTGTGTTTTGAAGACTTGTGTCTTTTGAAACATTCGGTCTGAATTCCGCCCATTGTGATAACAAGGTTGTTTATCAGTATTAAAGTGTGCCTAAATCAGAGCTCTAGGAATGCAATATCATTCTCACAAACACTCACAATTATGGGAAATGTGCATGCTCTGGAGGAATATTTTCTGCTACAAAGATGGGATTATCATCCATTTAGTCGGTAAAATCAAATCAAAGCCTTTTTTATGCCCGACATGGCACTTTAGAATTTGAAATATGCATGTATCTAATTATACGTGCAGTCCAGTGGTCTCACATTACATTATACGAGAAATATTTCATCACTGCTTTTCAGATCAGAAGGTTTTTTGCTTGACCTTGCAGGTTATTTAAGGACAGTGAGTGTAATTCTTTAACTGTGCATGGAATCTGTGTATGATTGTTTTCAATACAGTGAAAGAGAAAAGGAAAGAAATATGAATAGTAAAAATGAAAATTTATTCAATGGACTGTAGAATAGACTTAATAATTTTAAAGCATATGGACTTATTTAATGAAATGGTTATATGCATCAATATGAAAATGTAAAAGTAACATTTTTGTCAAAATTAAGTTCTTCACATTTTCTTATTCAATGACAACTTATTTACATTATGTGTGTGTCATTTTTGTTTATATAACTGCTATTTTCATTTATAGCACTTCATTTTTAATTGATATTTATTAATATGAACAGCAGCTACGCTAATGATTTTCTTTGCTCTCTATTTCCACCTGGGAATACTCATACCGAGGGCTTCTGGAGATTGTGCAACGCTATTTCTGGGATCCAAGACCTGTGAAAAGATGATGCCAACCATAGAGGACTTTTAGAGGTATCCATAATCTTGAACCAGGCTGTATCCTGAGCAGATGCTGTGGTGGTCATGGAGGACCGGGGATCATGAGACCCCAGTGACAGACAAGTCTCTGCACTGATCTCATGGGCAAGCCTGAACACCCACCGTTGACCTACTCACACCTTCTCCACGATGAACGTCCAGCCTTCTCCAGCCTCCGGCACCTAGATTGCTGCTCTGCACAAGAAGTTTGCTCAACTGACCCTGGTTTCTCTCAAGGTTTTTACATTCACTTTCGTCAATTGGTGAAGTTTGTTCCTTGCCACTGTCACCATTGGCTTGCTTAGTTTGGGACTTGTGGAGCTGCGCATCGATGGGTTTTCTCTTCTGTTTGGATTTTAAGCAGTGAAATATAAGCCACACTAAACTGAACTAAGCTAAACTTCAACTCTGAAAACTGGACTGACACAGTTTCAATTTACTAGAACTTCTATGTTAAGCTGCTTTGACACAATCTGCATTGTAAAAGCGCTATAAAGATTAAATGAATTGCATTTTTGCTATATAAAAAGAAAAATAAATGGTAGAACTCAATGGCCCAGTTTCACAAACAGGGCTTAGCTTAAACCAGGACTAGGCCTTAGTTAAATTAGGCTATTTAAGCTACATTTTTAAAAACAGCCTTAAAAATACATATTACTAGTGTGCACCTGTAGACAAAAAATGACACTGACATATTTTAAGACATCTCACTGCAAGTTATTTTTAGTTGAAACAGCTCAAACATGCAATTTAATCCATGACTAGCCTTAAACCTTGTTTGTGAAACCGGGAGAATATTTCTAAATCACTCAGAATGCAGAAAGAAACTTATAATTTCAGTGACGAACAGTGTAACATCTTTATCCTTGTTTGAGGGGCTTTTCTCAGCAAATATTGAATGGAAAATCAAATATTAAACAAATGGTTTTGTAAATTGCTTCACTAAAAGATTAATTCACTCAAACAATTTGTTTGCAATTCAGATATCGGCATTCCCACACAGTATTCTAAAATAGAAACCTACATACCTACCTTTTTAAATCACCCTAATGGATGTGAGAGGTACAGTAGCTGATAAATAGGCTCCTCTGCTTAGTTCATTGACAAACTCAGGGCTCATTTAGATGCTGTGTTTACACTTCCCCAATGGTTTCATTACCTTCTGCAAAAAGAGCATTACTGAAGGGTACAGCTGGCTAGTGGCTCTCAACTTCATTAGCTTCATTAAAATACAGGGCCGAGTGGCCATCAGCTACCTGTGTACAATTACAAAAGCAGCGTCACTGTCATAACTTCCATTTATCTCACCTTCTCCATTTAAGAGGAATCACGGAGAGAAAATTGTGTTTGAGCTGAGAGGCCACAGACCCAGATGTCTCACTACCCAACAAATGGATGTTTTTCTCTGTTAGGTGTTACATCTGAAGGCCATGATACATCAAACTATTATCAAAGAACTAGAGATAGAAAATCAGTTAATCTGTAGTGCTGGCTCCAAATCCACCTTGTGGGAGCCAAGTATATTGCTGTATATTGCATGCCCCTTGACATAACAAAATTAGCTTGTTTTTTTCAATTCTAAATTATTTTTTTTTATTTTTCTTTAGCAGTTCAAGAGCATGCAGGTATGAGTTCTGTGAATCATGGTATGACAAAAGAACTCAAAACAAATAAAAACAAGACACTGTAAAATCGAATGAATGAATATTATCCTAAAAGAGCGACACAGTCGTGCAGCGCATTTATTTAAGACATCGTTCTGACTGTGCATATCTGGATGCGGTGGTTCCCTGTCCAAAGGTGATGGGCACGAGCACTGTGTTGTATATCTGGGGGTTCAGAATGTTAATGCGGTGCTCAGGGTAGTGCATGCCATCACTGCATGGTGTCTGTTGCGCAACTAAGATCGTGACTCGCGCTTGCAAAAGGAGATGGCTTGTCCCCGGTTGTTACATGGAGGATAAGAAAAGGAAACCCTCTAAGCCTCCTGTCCCTTTCTTCCCGGAGGTGCACAGTAAGTTCATGCAGTGCTGAGGGCACCTTTTTCTGCCCGTTCTACGTGCACTCCACCATCACCTTCCTCGATGACAGAGCAGCCAGGGGGTACGAGGCGAATCCCCAGGTTGTGTGTGCTAGCGCAGTCAATCTTGTTGTGTGGTGCCTCTTTCTGCAGTGGTCAGCCTTCGCTACCGTCCAAAGCGCATAGGTTGTCTGCGTCACCTCTGGGCCAGAGCCTACTTTGCTGCAGGCCAGGCTGCTTCCGCCTTGCTTGTTATGGCTCGTGCAGTCGTTCGCCCAGCAGCACAAGGAAGGTTCAGACTCAGGCTTACTGCTATGCACTGCAACCGACTTTGCTCTGAGAACACAGAGTCAGCTGCGATTGCCCTGGGAAGGACGATGACTTCATTAGTGGTCCAGGAATGCCACCTCTGGCTAAACCTGGTAGATATGCGTGACATTGACAAAGTTCGCTTTCTTAACACACCCATATCCCAGGCTGGCCTGTTCGGCGACACCGGGGATGACTTCACCCAGGAATTCACCACGGTGAAAGAGCAGTCAAGTGCGACCGGTGGGCTCTCAAAACCGTTCTCCTCATCGACTCATCCGCTTTGGCTGCTCCTCGCTGAGGGTGCTCGTCTGTGGCTCTAAAATCTGCTCCGCCACCCTGTCCATTCCACCGGTTAAGCGGCAGCGTCGAGCACCCCACAGATGATCACCGCCCCCACCTTAGAGCACCATCCCTGAGACGGGCAACTCGGAGAAAAGGAGGTTTGCTTTTTCTTCGGTGGAGGGCTAGGACACCCATATCATTAACTTACAGCCGTATGCTACCAAATGTTATAAGGAGCAGTTTCTCCTTTCTCTGGGTGTGACAGCCAAAACACTGCTAGTATGGGACGCTATGCCTTTCAGCTCGCAGGACCAATGCTCTTTGTCACAGGCTCCGAGAGTGCCAAAGCACGGGCTACTTCTCTCGCATTCCTAGCCACCCTGCTCTTGGAAGAAGTTAAGATTAAACCTCCTATCTTCCAATTTTTTTGGGACACGTGCCTCCCGGCATGAGCGCTTCTTTCCCGTGCTGGCCCACGGCTAGTGCATCAGTGATTGTATCGATGATGTCACTTCCACAGGCTCTGCCAACCTGGTTAGCGCTTCCCAGCCCGTCGCAATGGCTTATTCAGACAATCAGACTCAGCTATGCAAGTCAGTTCCCTAAACGGTCCCCCATGTTCACGGGCGTGTATTACACCAAGGTCAGCCCTGTATCTGCCCCTGTCTTGTGCGAGGAAATTTCTGCCCTCCTGGCAAAGGGTGCAATCCACTCGGTCTCTTAGCTGAGATGAGGTATGGGCTTTTTAGTCTGTACTTCAGCACTCTAAAAGAGTGGTGGGTTATGTCTAGGCCCACACGGAATCTGCACGCGCAGAATTCCGCAGATTTCTAGCCCATCATTAATTCTGTTTATTTACTTGAGTAAATGTGTGTAAATCTAAATTTATTCAGTTTTTAAATTAATTACAGTAATATTATTAACTAATATGAAAATGTTAATCTGATTTATGTACAATGCAGTTTGTAAAGTAATATTTTCTGTCTTTTAGTAGATATATTATATGAGAGACTTGCTTTGTTTACCAAATAAAGTGAATCTAATTAAATTTGCATTTTAAACAATAAAAAAAGTTAAAAATATATAATATTTATTTCACATATTAAGGTTTTAGTTATATACTCCCAAAAATTCCGCAGAAATCCGCATTTTTACCAAAATTCCCTGCAGAAATAGCAAAAAATGTCCGCAGATTCCGTCTGGCCCTAGTTATGACCAATCCTAGTTCTGCGCTTTTTTTTACCTGCTGCCTTACAAGCCACATAGAATGCTCATGCATAAGCACATCCCCCAGTGCGTCCATCCTTAGGGTTGGTCTGCAGCGATTGACCTGAAGGACATGTACTGTATGTCCATACCTCTTTTTTCCCACGCCACCCGCAGTTTCTTCAGTTTGCGTGCGAGGGTCGAGCATGGTAGCACAAAGTCTTCCCTTTCAGGCCCTCCCTGTCTCCACTGGTTTTCACCAAGCTTGCAGAGGGTGCCACAATGCCTCTTCGGCTCGCAGGCACCTGCATACTCAATTATCCCGATGACTGGCTTTTTAAAGCTCACTGCCGGTATCAATTGGTTATACTCAGGGACTGGGTGCTCCGGCACCTCGACCTGTTGGGGTTTTGGGTCAACTAAAAAAGAGCAGGCTCGCCCCTATGCAGAGCATCTCTTTTCTTGGGTTGGAGCTGAACTCGATCACCATGACAGAGCTGATGCTGACCTAACTGAGAGAGTTTGACAGAAAAACTGTGGTCCCACTGATATTATTTCAGAAGCTCCTGGGGCATATGGCATCCGTAGCCTCTGTCACGCCACTCAGGTTGCTCCACATGAGACCACTTCAGCATTGGCTTCACGATTAAGTCCCTAGTTAGCTGGGGCTGCCAATTTATTGGCCCGTTTTATTTCTCTTTAGATGATTGACTTTCTGACGAAATCCCAATAGTGGAAGTTTTCCACATAGCATTTTTGCATTTTTGTATAACTTACCTTTGGAAAACCCATAATGCTGACTTAGAAAATGTGCGGTGCTGGTTGTCCACCAGAAACATGGTTGAGTTTAAAGCCTACAGGTACAATTAATTGTACTGTTTGTAACTTCTGAATTATTTAAACAATGAAGACTATAGTGTAACTTTACATTTGATTATTCAATTGCTGTACGTGAATACAGTTAGCCTCCCCAGAAAACCATAAAGCACTGCTTATTTCATTTTTATCTTTGCTCTATTTTGCTCTATGTATAACTATGCTTGTAATGTTTATTATGCATGGTTCACTCCCCTACAGAATCACCCAAATCAATCTAAAATATTAGAAAAAAAATATCAGAAAAACAAAATATTGCCATGTTTAGGATATTTAAAGTATTGTACAGCTCTTATTTCAATCTATACAGAGGACATTTACACAACTAAAATTTTAAAAAATTGTATGCCTTTTGCCTGACCATTTCTGACTGAAATCACATAAATGTTTTTGAAAATGCCACAAAGAATGCAAAGTATGTATTTAGGCATGTGTAGAATAAAGGCAAGCACAAACAAACACACAACAAGATGCTGGAGTACACTGTAAAAAAATCTGTTAATTAACAGTTTCCCTATTTTGTGGTTCAGAAGTGTTTTGCATTTATTTATGGTTGTGGATTGCATTATGGGACCTTGATCTCTGTTCTGCCAACTATTGATCTAAAATTTCAACTCTACAGCTTCATAAAGTGACTTTTATTTTTATTTTATAAATATAATATAGGAAATAATATAGAGAAAAATAAGTCTGTAAAATAAGGTTTTTGTACTGTAATATACTATATTAGCATAATAACACTAATCCAGACAATATATCACCGTTATAAAAATGTTCATAAAAGTCACTTTTTCAAACATTTCAAGGTTAAAAGTTGTTGAAAGAAAAGATCAAGGCCCCATAATGCAATCCAAAATGCAAATAAACAGGGGAAAAAAACATGAATCATAAACTACAGAAAAAAACCCTGCTAATTTACTGATATTTTCTTACAATGTAGTGTGGATGCCAGTCGTATAACCATAAAAAACTTGTGCATTTTAAATCAATAATGCATTAGTGTAAACAGCACCTAACTCCACCGATCTGACTTGTATCTCTCACTGATGACAGTGATGTTGACCTATACTAATTCAACGTGCTCATTCAGCCTAAAAGCCACAAACAGATCTGACTTAATGCTGAGAACGCACTTCAAAAACTGAACTAACACATTCAGCCTTGAAGCTCCCATTAAGCAGCAGGAAGCTACTTATAAACTTAGAATAGGAATGATAAATGCTCCTTTACTTTAATTTACTTCTCAAAGTATATATATTTTTCCAATTCTAAAAGTCCTTAAAATGTTATAAATCAAAGGCCTGTGCAAATCTGACTTGTTTAATTGAAGTAAATGCTGTTTGATATGCACTAAAGAAGTCTGTCATTCTGACAAGACAGTAATTTGCTTCCCCTGCTGTGGCAACGGTTTTCTTTGACAGCCAAGCATTTCACGCAAGAAAGAAAAGGCCCTTTAGCCTTGTCACTGGGTGGTTTGCAGGCCGATGTATCGATAAACGGCGCCAAAAGCTTGATGGATGACAACAAGATCTCTTGAGTTCTCTTGTGTGGATGCATGTAGTCAGTGGGATTAAAACATTAATCAAATTAATGTCCAAGTGTCATAAGAGCCAGGGGAGCAGGACAGTGTTCGTTAGAAAAGAAACAAAGTAATAAGCACCTAACTGTGATGTTGCTGGTAATTTAAGAAAGAGTGGATCCCTTGATGGATTTGAGAAATCCAAGTGAGCGATAATGCTCAGAGACAAGCTATTGTTCCCACTCGCCCAGCATGAGCTCGCGATGAACATGAACAGACACCCATTGTTTATGTTGGTGGTCGATCAATATAACAAACTACTAAAATGAAGATTCCTCTCCCTAAATGCCAATACTGAAGCATCTCTCTACACAGCAGAGGTGGATTCATTAAGTGTTGCTTATATGCTGAGTGCTTTGTTTGTGTCCACAGTGAGAACTCTTGGTTTATGTATCTGACATCTAATTTGGCTTTCCAGCCTGGGTAACAGTTCGTGGAAAGCGAGCCTGAACGGAGTTTCTGTGAGCCCTTAAATCCGGCAGGAACTATAGCAGTCACCATAGCCCTGATTAAATGTTGTACTTATCCCAGTGCATTCATGTGAGTAATTGACTCAAGCTACTGTACATACTGAACACTTGCACATATGCTCAACGGCTGCTTTTTCGTCAGCTGTCAAACTAACACCTTGTTAAATGCAAGGCCCTATTAAAGTACAGTACGCACAGGCATTTATGCGATTCAGATGAGGTCAAATGTCTGGATTTTAGAAGGGAAAAGGTATTGCTACAGTTCTTTCATGTGCTTTGAGTTTATAACTGTGGCTAGTCATGAGCTGATCCTAAATTTCCACTTTCCGTCAAGCACAATGACAGATATTCTCAGCTTTTGTGGAAGAAAGGCATCATGCTGATGCTTAAATTATGACTGTTGCAGCCGTGCTCGATTTATTGAATACTGACTGAACTGTATGAACAAACAGAGTGGATTTCATCACTTGCAAATGACAGTGTCGACAATCAGTCCCAAAGATTGGATTTGAAAACCAAATTGGATTTCTGTGCAGTGTGAACAAAGCACTAGACGTCATTCCCTTCATTTTAGTTACTCCAATGTGTCAAAGAAAAGAGATATGTATATTTTATTTGCTGACAGGATTTCAGCCGAAGACCATGTGTCAGCTTACAACATTCAGGCAGACAAGGGCTTTACCTCAGTAGGATACTTCACTTCACTTGAAAATAGCTTTTAACAAGACGGATGTCGAATGAACTGACTACTGGAGCTTAAAAATCGTTTTATTGTATGGTGGTAAATGATCAGCTCAGAAATAGGTAGTCATTGGTTCTGGGTTATTAGAGTTAAAGACACAAGATGTAAGATTTTCATAATAAAATATCCAAAAGCCACGTACACAGTGTGATATATTTCATGCTTACTTACAATATGCCATAAGTTCACAAGGATTTATGAAAGAGAAATTCATGTTAAATAATGGCTCGTCCATTGTCATTGCTGCTTATCATGATGAAATATCCAAGATATCTCCTGGTTCGCTATCCCCAGTTTTCTCTATAAAAACTATGGCAACACACAAGAACAAATGCAGAAGTGGTAGATATATAGAATTTGAATGTGTTCATATCATTATTCATTCATTCATTTTTTCTTGTCGGCTTTTGTCCCTTGCGGGGTCGCCACAGCGGAATGATCCACCAACTTATCCAGCACGATTTTACGCAGCAGATGCCCTTCCAGCCGCAACCCATCTCTGGGAACTTCCACAAACACATTCACACTCATACACTATGGACAATTTAGCTTACCCAATTCACCTGTACTGCATGTCTTTGGACTGGGGGAAACCGGAGCACCCGGAGGAAACCCACGCGAACCCAGGGAGAACATGCAAACTCCACACAGAAACGCCAACTGACCCAGCCCAGCCGAGGTTCGAACCTACGACCCAGCGACGTTCTTGCTGTGAGGCAACAGCACTACCTACTGCGCCACTGTGTTGCCCGTCATATCATTATAAATGACTATACAAAGCAAGCTGCTTTTGAGAAAATGGATATATAATACAAAGACCAATAGCAACATAGTATTTCCGAGGTTAAGAGCTTTGCAACAAAATTGACTTGTTTTAATTGACAGGTAAACTAATATATAAGTTATTGTTAGATGATGTGGTATGCAATGGTGTAACATTAACATGTCAACATTAGCACCTATAAGCAATAGCCCCTTTCACACAGTGATACCAGTAAATATCCAGAAAATTTTCAGAACAACTTTACTGGTAAATAAAAAAAAAAAAAAGGTATTCACACAGGCACGGACATTCCGTAATTTTTCCTGAAAGACCATTCACACATCATATCATATCATAACATTCCAAAATACTGGTAAATTCTGACATCATTAACCAAAAATGACCTATAAACGGCAGCGCTTGTATTTCTAATCATAGAAGAGATCTGCCTTTTCTTAATGGTTTCACTTTTATTTAAAGCTTTAGCATTCATGCAGCTGTTTTGTGAGACATCCAAAGGCAGAAACGCGAACAGCAGCTAAATGTTTAAACACTTGACTACAAATTATGTGGCTGGATAAGTATTGTGAACAACTTATATGAAAACATATGGAGGAACACTTTCAGATGTTGAGATGTTCATAATATGTGTGTGTGCTGGCGCTCACCGGCTCCTTCACGTGCACATGCATCAAGCAGAGCTCGAAGGTAAACTTACAGCGGTTTATCATAGGCATTTTATCGATAATTTTTTACACAGTTAACATAACAGCTGAAAATACATAGGTAGATTCACTTGTTTTATTTTAAAAATTTATAAACTTAAAATTTTTTTAGAATTTTATATAATTCTGTGTGGGTTATAGTGATAAAGTTACACACATTGCAATTTCAAATCTGGTAAACAAAGCTTTGGCAGCGCAGTGGCATCAACATCACTTGCAAATACTATGGGTTGATTCAAATTTACTGTGGTATGATTGTTGAAAATGTAAAAATGTTCAGCATTAACCCACCAAATCAAAGAAGTAGTCATATCAAATAAAGACTAACATAACATTAAATTTCTGTTCTTTGCAGCAAATTCATTATGATAGGATAAAGTACAGTAGTTGCCATGCATTACCTTATTCGTTCACATGATTTGTGAATGTTGTACATCTATGCATGGTGATAATGACATCTGCCACCGTCCATTCCATAGCATCATCAACATTTGGCTTTTTAATTGTTTTGAAAATGAAACTTCTGCCAATGAAATTAAGCATTTTTTTGTCTATAAGAATAAATACAAACAAAAAAGTGACATTTTGTTTAGATGTTGTTGTTGTTTATTGCTTTGTTACTTCTTGCTTTATTATCCTCAGTTTTCCCTTCAGTTAAATTTATGTAAAATACAAGTAGAGCAAGTAGGTCACGACTAGACGTCAGTGGAGAAAAAAGTTTCCTGACTTGCTCCTTCAAAACACCCCAAAGTGGCTCAATAATAATAAGATCAGGTTAGTGTGCAGGCCATGAGAGATTTTCAACTTTACTTTCATATTGATCAAACCATTCTGTCACCAGTTTTGCTGTCTGTATGGGTGCATTATCATTCTGATACACAGAACACCTTCAGGACACAATGTTTGAACCATTGGGTGCACATGGTCCTCGGTTTCAGTAGTGCTTGGCAATAGCTATGTTTGCATCCAAAAATGCGAATGAACTTTATGCGCAAATCTGGATTATCGGATAAAAGACGTGCAAATGAAGCAGCGTTTCCATCCAACGAGTCAAAGCGAACAAAATCGTCACTTCCTGATTAACTGCCGCCAAATATCAACAGTAAAAACTGAATATGCTGCAGTAGGAGAAACTACGTCAATCTTTTCTTCATCTAATAAATGATTTAGTCAATCCTGACACGCATTGAACGCTCGTCGGCGTTTGAAGGTGTCAGATGTGGAGCGCAGACGCTCTTGATTCTGGAGGTCATTAATAATATAATAACATTAACCCTTAAACGGTAAGGCGTTTTAGAATGACCAAAACAACATTTCAGATGGTTTCAGATGTGCTCAGCCTGCTGGTTTGTCCATTTACACACATTTCTATTATCACATGATCTCTTATAACAAAATCACATGACCTTTTTTTAGTGCGCATACTGGAATTTGAGCTGTAAAAGTGTTTCCATCGTAGTTTATGCGCATCTTTTCTTATCGAATAAAAAGTTTATCCTACTCAGTTATGCACATATGTTTTTTATGCGCATTTTCAAAATTTATTCGCATCTTGGCGTTTCCATCAACTGTTTTTTTATGCGCATATCCAAAATGTGCATAAAAATTTGGTGGATGGAAACATAGCTAGTGACATGCCCATCCATATAGGCCCATCACGTATTGTGCCGAGGGAATGATATTGCAGCCCAAGCCATCACTGAACCACCATGCTTCACTCTGAGCATGCAATAGTCTGGGTGGTATGCTTCTTTGGGTTTCTCCACATCGTAACTATCTCGGATATTGGAAAGACAGTGAAGATGGATTCATTAGAGAACAATACATGTTTCGCATTGTAAAATGTTAAGCAAAACTGTGCTATCAACCTGCCATTAATACCTTCACAATCTGCTCTTATTGGTCAAATGTGAAATGTATATATATTATATATATATATATATACACATAATAATACAGTATGTATATATATATATATATATTATATATATATATATATATATATATATATATTATATATATTATATAATATACTGTATATTCATCGAGTATTACAAAAAATGCTGAGGCTGTTTTTTTAACCATTGGAAATACAATATGTACATTCAATAAATAATATGGCTATATTGGGTATATTTTGACATATATGACACATTTATATAAGTGAAATCCAAATATAAATTTGTATGCCATATCTGTAATTTGCATATATTGCCATAAATCACATTTCTATATGAGAATTTTTTTTTTTTTAATACAATAGCACAAATTGTACAAGAAGCCTATTTTCCCATGTGATGTGACCACTTCAACAAAGATGGCAGCCAGTTAATTGACATAAAGCCTTGGGTTTAATGTTCAGGCATTCACATAGAGTCAGCTAATAGAGGGATCTACAGATCCAGTCCTCTACATTTCCTTTGTGACCACGAGCACTTTCTGAAGCTAAACTTATTCAATAAAGCTTCGGTTTTGAAGGTATGAGGGAAATGGCCCATCTCCAGAGTATCAAAAATAATTACCTTATGGCAAGAACACTGACCTCAGGCCTCAGCAATATTCATAAGACCTTCTGTTGTACATAATGAATGACCCGAATACATTAACACCAAAAATGTATAACTCACTTCCAAGTCCCATATCACTGAGCTTGGGGGGAAAATGCAAAATGACTTTGCTCACATGGGAGGTTAACTTTCATGTCTGTCACAAAAACATCTTACCTTAACAGATTTTTGGCCCTACAGAATATATATATATTTGAAAGATTTTATTTTATCAATCTATAGTTACTGTAGCTGCCTCAGGGTCTGCACAGGCAGTTGCTCTACAGCAGGAAATAAAGTTCATACCCTTGCTTATATTCTGCTCTGGCTCATGGACAATATAACTTGGAAAGAGTACCGAAAAAAAAAATAAACTAGAGTAAAAATACATGTACATTGCAATGGAAAGACTACATTTTAAGTTACAAGTCAACAATTTCAATAGCATAGGATATCTATTTTTGCTTCACTTTGTTACTTGTACTAATAGGCTCAATATGTTCCAGTCCTCAACTCCTGTTATATCCTAAATTAAACAACTAGGTAACACTTTACAATAACAGTACATGAATAATGATGCATTAATATGAAAACTAAACATTACTTCATTATGAACTAATGATGAGTTAATGCATGCGCTAATCATAAACTAACTGTAACTACAACATGAGTCATATGAGTTCATTAGTGAATAATAGCTACCTTAATTACTTGTTAGTACATGATTGTTTGTTAATTAATGTATTAATTACCACATTAGTTTATGCTTAATTTAGCCATCATGAACTCGAGGTATGTTAATGTATAATTTTATCGTGACTTTACTTTGAGGGGCACATCATTATTAACCCATTGTTAACTACTTCTATGAACTCCTTGTGCACGCTCGTCTAGTGCATTTACACTGAATAACAATAGAAAAGTGTTCTGTCAATATAAACATAAACAGTTTAAACCAACGCTATCTCACGGCCAATTCATAACTTTTTGATTAGTGGCTAATTCGTATGAATTCGTACGATCTAATCCGTACAAATTAGTACGATTTGCCCATCACCCAATGACGGTTGGGGTCAGGGGTGGGGTTGGGTGCCATGCCTCCTTTTTAAAATCGTACTTTTTCGTACGACTGAACTCGTACGGATTCGTACGAATTAGCCACTAAACTGACAAAACGTAAAATACTTACGTTTCCTCGTGAGATTAGGCTGGTTTAAACACAAGAGTTCATGAGTAGTTAAAGATGAGTTAATGGTGATGTGCCCCTCCAAGTAAAGTCATGACATAATTATACATTAACAGCTCATGAGTACATTAAGGTGTCCATTATTCACACATGGAATCTTGTGACACATGTTGTTGTTAAAGTTAGTTCATGATTAGCGCATGCATTACCTCATCATCAGTTCATAATAAAGTAATGTTTAGTTTACATATTAATACATCATTATTTATGTACTGGTATTGTAAAGTGTTACCAACAACTACCTAGATATACATTATCTCACTTGTTACACAGCTACTTGCAACAAAAGTAAACAATTAGACACAAAACACTAACACTGTGTAATATTCAGTCACAAGATGATGCAGAGCAGTTAAGAACAGTGAAATGACATATAATAAGTGTATAAATATGAATATACTCACTAATAGTCAAGATGATTTAAAGTACCTAAAATGAGCTTGTGTTATACTTTTCAGTGGTTGTTACCTGGGAATATAAAATCATGAAATGTTGTGGTTGACCAATCAGACTCCAGTATTATTGCTGTACAATGTATAAGCTGTATAATATACATTTTTAAACACTCAATTTAAAACTGTAAAAAGTGCTCATGAAATAAGTTTTTAAAACAATATAATTCAATATGTTTTGTTCAATATATTGGATGAATAATATTCAGTAAAACAGACAAACTTACACTGGATATGTTGGCAGTTTTGCATACAGTATATGCAGGATGTTGTTATTCATCTAAAGTCAGTTCAATGTTGATTCAGTTCAGTTCAATACCATTGGCAAGATTACCAGATATGATTTGGCTGTAAAAGCAGCTCTACAGAGAACAATAGTGCTATAAGCCTGTTAAATTCAGTTCAAGTTCCTTCCTCAAATTACTCCCACTTAATCTCCTCATTGACTATGTTTACTTGGACATCAGTAGTCAAATTATTTGCCTTAATCTGAAAAAGACAATAATATGATTAAAGTGTTTACATGAGTTGCTTTTTTAATGTTCCTTTCATGTTCCCATTTTGCAAGTTATAACTCTTAATCTGATTAACGTCATTACATCACCATGCTTTCCACGTTTCCTCCGGAGTTTAGTGTAATTTCGGGTGTTTCTTTTTTTTATTTGTCGACTTTAACTGCAGATCGGCAGTTTCACTTTCATTTAGGAACATTTCGTGCATGTCCCCGCATGATAAACTGAGGTATTGGATGCGCGTGTGAAGTAAGGTTTTAATGGAATTTGATACCGTACGCTAAATGAAAAGAAAAAAAACTCCACATTTCATGATGTGTGTGTCCGTAGTCCTTTACTGACTTGGTAGTTGCAGAGAACATTGTCAAACCCATGTGTGTATGGAATATGCTGTTGTAAAATGCGGCAAAAGTCCTACATGATGGTAATAGTTTGACCAAGGTGTTTACATGTCTGTAGACATAAATAGGCATAAATAGGACATGTTTTCAAGAGTTCACACTTAGCTGATGATTGATTATAAAGCTTGTTTGGCATGCTGTTCCGGGAGAGAGCCCTAAGCTCATAAGATCCTCGAGCCCGGAGCTCCCTCCCGTTGCAAGGCGAGAGGGGAGTTTGAGCTCAGGTAGATCTCGAGAACTCCCGTCATAGTGGCTGAAGGGAAGATAGTAGTTTATCTTTAAAGAGATAAGTACTAGGTAGGAGCAAGTCTATGGTGTTGATTTGGATTAGTCAATAAACTTAGGTTGCATGTGGGAGAAAACCGGGGAACCCGGGGGAAACCCACATGAGCACAGTGAGAACGTGCAAACTCCACACAGATACGTCTGCTGGTTTGGTAAAGCCTGGAACTAGAGATGTTTTTTGCTGTGAGGCAACAGTGCTAAGCACTAGGCCACCGTGTCACCCATCTAGGAAGGAGGAGGTGTAGGGGTGGAAGGAGGGATTCTTCAAAGCAAAGATAGCGGTGATACGTAACCCAGGGTATTTATAGTAGCTTAGGAATCGTCTGATTGGTGCATTGTGAATTGAATAATGTGGGTCCAGCCGCTAGCAATCATAAGCACGTGATCCTCGAAAATTTTTTAAACTAAACCCCACTTAATTTGATTTCTGATTAGTTCCATTATGACCCTAATTGGATTAAATGAATCAAAAATCACTGTTGACTCTTAATCAGAGTCTGATTAAGTGTCTGAGAGTCTTAAGACTCTTAATCAGAGTATTGTCTTAATCGTATTAAAATCAGATTATTGGTGTCCAAGTAAACATACTTACTGACTAGTTTGGGTCGCGCAGCATCCTGAACGTTCTATAACCGTTATATTGCACTTTGTAAAGAAACTGGTCGGCGGATATCGCGTTTTGTGAAAAAATACATCTTGTACTAGGCCTAAATACATTCTTCAATGTTATTAATGGCAGCAATTCACACATAGATTAAGGTACATCTGAACAGTGATTTCCAATAATGAAATCCAAATGTCAAAAAATGGCGTTTATCGCGTTTTGCAACCAAACTCTTCATATAGTTTTAAAACGTTTTAAAAACTGCATGTTTATAATAAAATGAGTATAATCACCATCTAATTCTTAACCGCTACAATCACTATGGCCGCATGGTGTCAGTAAACGCGTATGTGTTTGTGTGTGTGTACTGCAAATGGCATTTGTGTGTGACTCATCATTTCAGAAAGGCTTAAATAAACTTCACCACTAATACATCAAATAAATGTACTTGGTATTTTTTACTAGTGACCTTATTTCAGCTTTATCAGTGTCTGTCTCTATCACTGACGGCTGTTTATCTGATGTAACATGAGAAGCAGACACGCACGTTGGAGTGGTGGGTGGGGAGAAGCAGCTCATTTGGATTTAAAGCCGCAGGCTACAAAAACAACTACATTGTCCTCAGACACCAAAACGGGAAGATTCTACATTGCATAATAAATAATCTGATGGGTGTTTTGAGCTGCAACTTTACAGACACATTCTGGATACATCAAAGTCTTATCTTACATCCTGTAAAAGGGGTAAAATAGGTGCCCTTTAAGTTCAGTAACAAATTACCTTTACTCAAATATTTAGAAGAGTGGTTTGAGTGTCAGACCTCAGCTGAACTAGATCTTGACATTTCTTTTGTCTTTCCCAGTAAAGAGCTTTAATTAGCTTTGAGTGTTCGCGCTTCTGCCATCTCCTATTTGTTCATCTGACTGCGTCTAACGTTGCCCAGGCTGACACTGACACATAGGGCTTGCCCTCACACTCCACTATTCAAAACGAGGTCAAATATTTTTTTTTTTCAATTTTCAAACACTAAGGCAATTTTCAATAATTAGCCTGTAATCTCAAAGAAGTGCTTCATGCGCTGTTTATCACAAACTGCCAGATTGCACTTTTCCCCTCCACAGCAATATATCATTCGCTGGCCACACATTAGCATTCAAAGCTTGTCATCAGCATGACACCAGATGAATTCATCCACATTTGCCTCTTTAAATGCAAGGGTGCCTCCTCAAAATGTCCAATGCATTATTTAGCGCACGTTCACTTTGGATGAATTCAGCTGTGCTGAAACTCTCCGTCACTGTTATGTCACAGCACATTTTTCCTCCGCACCTAATTTTGTTCACTATTAACAATGTATATGATACTGGCAATAGCTCAGGCTAATGAATATCCCAAAAATTCCTCTGCAGTCTGGAGAGCATTAAATCGAGTGTTTTGTACATCTCTCATTCATTAGCACTGGATTACAAAGGATGAAGGGAAAGTTAAGTGTTTAACCTCTTAAATGAACTTCTGCACTTCACCTGAAGTGGCACAGAGACTTATAATCCTTGTTTTGATTTGGGGAATTGAAAATGAACTGCAAATAGTTTTCAGTGGGTTCATTTTGCTAAAGGACACAATTTGTCATGGTGTTTGCAAACACATGATGCATTCACAACCATGAAACTATGTTATTGAACTTGAATATAAAAAGTAATAAAGGCCTTCTATTACATTGTTGGCCCTCAACAATATAATAATAATACATTTTAAAATAAGCAGTGCCTTTAGCACATGAAGCTCGGTTTTTAAGACCTAAGTTGTTGTAGGTTTTCTCAGATTCCTGTTTGTAGGTTCTGTAATTTCACTCGTATGGCATAGAATATGCTATTATCATTCCCTTTTAAGTGAAATATTTGAACATAAACACAAGAGCAAGGTTTATTTATTCATTGATTTTCTTTTCGGCTTAGTCCCTTTATTAATCCGGGGTCGCCACAGCGGAATGAACCGCCAACTTATCCAGCACGTTTTTACACAGCAGATTCCCTTCCAGCCGCAACCCATCTCTGGGAATTATCCACACACCCTCATTCACACTCATACACTACGGACAATTTAGCCTACCCAATTCACCTGTACCGCATGTCTTTGGACTGTGGGGGAAACCGGAGCACCCGGAGGAAACCTACGCGAACGGGAGAACATGCAAACTCCACAAGAGCAAGGTTATTTTAGTTAATGAAACCTAACACTAAGACGAAAACTATTCATCAAAAAACATTTTCATTAACTGAAATAAAATAAAACAAAATTACAATAAATGAAAAACTAAAACTAAACTAAACTAACAGCAGAAAAGTCAAGAAAAAGTCACAGAAAAAACTGAAATAAAATAATTTCAGTTTTGTGGTGTAAAACTTTTATAGACAAACATTTCATCCAAGCGCATAATTACATACAGATAATACCCATTCATCCATTCATTTTCTTTTTGGCTTAGTCCCTTTATTAATCCGGGGTCGCCACAGCGGAATGAACCGCCAACTTATGCAGCACATGTTTTATGCAGCGGATGCCCTTCCAGCTGCAACCCATCTCTGGGAAACATCCACACACACTTATTCACACTCATACACTAAGCACAATTTAGCATACCCAATTAACCTATACCGCATGTCTTTGGACTGTGGGGGAAACCGGAGCACCCGGAGGAAACCCACGCGAACGCAGGGAGAACATGCAAACTCCACACAGAAACGCCAACTGACCCAGCCGAGGCTTGAACCAGCCACCTTCTTGCTGTGAGGCGACAGCACTAACTACTGCGCCACTGCATCGCCCTACAGATAATATATTTTCTATAATATAATATTTCTATAATATCTTCTTTATAAAATCTATCTTTTCTAGCATAAAAAAGGTGATCTAACCCCAAATCAGAAAAAGTTGGGACAGTATAGAAAACGCAAAATAAAAAAAATAAATAAATAATTGGTATATTATGGGGTGGTATATTAATTTGCCATAAAATGTAAACTAGATATTTAACTACATGTATGATTTTTAATTTGAATGTGTTTCTCTGAATTTATTATCATTTTACTTTTACTTTACTTTTCAGCATTTGTTCAAAATTACTTTTATTGTCACATCATCAGCAGCACGTGTGCTATGATGAGTGAAAAGCTTAGGTGCTGGCTCCAGACAGTGCAAAATACAGACAGTGTAAATACAACGACAGTGCGAAACACAGACAGTGCAAAATACAGACAGTGCAGGATACAGACAGTGCAAAATATAGACAGTGCAAAATACAGACAGTGCAAAATACAGACAGTGCAGGATACAGACAGTGTAAATACAGACAGTGCAAAATACAGACAGTGCAAAATACAGACAGTGCAAAATACAGACAGTGCAAAATACAGACAGTGTAATATACAACAACATACTCACAAAAAACAAGACAATGTAAAATTGGCAATGTTGACAGCGATACGTAGGAAGTATTGTTTTAAGTATGGATTTGTTAAAGTGCAGTGCATGCTACATCTTGATGGTGTGCAGTGTGGGGTAGGGAAGAGTTTGTGTGGGGTGTGTTAAGTGTTCATCAGCCTGATAGTCTGAGGGAAGAAACTTTCCTTCAGTCGGCTGGTGCGTTGGACCGGATGCTGCGGAACCGTCTGCCTGAGGGTAGCAGAGAGAAAAGTCTATGGCTGGGTGGCTGGAGTCGCTGATGATTCTCTTGGCTTTCCTCATGCACCTCCTGGTATAGATGTCCTGGAGGGAGGGGAAGCTCACCTCCTACTACACGTCCAGCAGTACGCACGATCCTATGTAGACCTTTGCGATTGCTGCTGGTGCTGTTTCCGTACCAGGTGGTGATGCAGCCAGTGAGGATGCTCTCCACAGTGCAGGTGTTAGTAGAACGAGCGGAGGATGTGGGGGCTCATTCCAAACCTCCTGAGACGCCTGAGGAAGAAGAGGCGTTGTTGTGCCTTCCTCAGCACTGCGTCTGTGTGGGCAGTCCATGTCAGATCCTCAGCGATGTGTACTCCAAGAAACTTGAAA
The DNA here is from genome assembly GCA_903798195.1 of Danio kyathit. NCBI lineage: Eukaryota > Metazoa > Chordata > Actinopteri > Cypriniformes > Danionidae > Danio > Danio kyathit. The sequence continues at coordinate 22,884,671 of LR812532.1, read as the reverse complement.
GTGCTGACTCTCTCCACTGGTGTCCCGTTGATGGTGATGGGAGTGTGTTCTTTCTTCTCTCTCCTGAAATACCACCACCAGCTCCTTGGTTTTGCTGATGTTGAGTGAGAGGTGGTTTTCCTGACACCACTGCGTCAGAGCGTGCACCTCCTCTCTGTAGGCCATCTCATCATTTGTTGAAACAATTATTTTATTTTTGTTACTAAGAGGTTTTGCAATTACTTAAGAGTTCATGTAAGCTGTGCAAAGACTAAACTTGCTTGATTTAAACTGATGTGTTCTGTTTAAGTCGAATTACTAAACTAAAGCTTAAACTAAATATGCTAAAACTAAATAGAAATGTATTCACAAAATAAAAACTAAACAAAAAAAACAATCTAACAAGCTAAATCTAAATTAAAATGTACAACAAATAAAAAATAGCATAGTATAGAAATACAATCTGATTTAAAAATGCAAGACTATAATACTCTTGCATAGGAGACTGAGAGAAAAAAAATTCAATTTAGTAAAAGGTTTTTACATTTAAACTATTCTTTCGTTTGATTTGAAATGCTGTTGGCAAGCTGATAAATACACACGAATCTGAAATTTTATTTTTATTTTTTCTCCTTGCGTTGTGGACCACACAGGCACAGAACTGACAGAACATCAGTTAGAGAGACTAATTAAACCTTAATTTGTAAAAGCTTACAGTCTCTTATCTAACAGCACACCCCACGCGTGTTTCCCTCCCTCACTGAATCGGTGCAGGCATGCTTGTCCAAACACACTCTCGCTGTGGCTAAACTGTATAAGAAACACAAACAAGTGAAATAAAGGGAGACTCTCATCGCACCAGTGACGATAATACTTCAAAGTGTCAATATTTTTAACAATTTGAGCACTTCACCTCCCCGTTCTCTACATTTTACCTTGTTGTCTTGCTCTGCAGTGAGTCGCGCTATTCAAACAAGCCTTTTTATATAATTGATAGCCTCTGTTTGGCTCTTCCACTGACACCCTTATTAAATAAAAACAAATGGCGGGGAAAGCAGCAAAAATCCCCCTGTCCACCCTCTCTGCTCATTCCTCATCCAGCTGTGTTTTGCCAACAGTCCACCTGATTCAATCAGAAGCTAATGCCTTTTACCCTTGGTTGCCCTGTGGAGAAACACACTTGTTTTAGTGCAATCCTTCACTGGGTGTCAGTGGAAAGCACTAGAATGAATGGTCTGCATTTCAACACTTGGTTTCATGCTAAATTAGTCTCTGGTGAGATAGCTTTGTTTGTTTTTGCTTCTTCTTTTTTTTTTCTCTCTCTCTCCACATGCTTGCCAGACAGCATGAAAAACGGATTTGCGGTGGCGCGGTTCATTCTCACCTGAGGAGCAAATCTGTCGCTCTGCCTAATGTGTCGCCATCAGTTCTGTTGCAGAGGGACGGAAAGTGCAGAAACACAAATAATGTTCGCCGTTCTGAATGTGGGCGTGAAGAATTTGCAGGCAACTAATTAAGCTTGTGTTATATTGGAAGTCTGTTGAGTAAACTAGACATCATTACGATTTGTTGTGCAACAAAAGGATACCAGCTATTCCCGTTACTAGCAAATGTCACACAAGCTTTACTTTCACTGAGCCAGTTTAGCTTATTTTTGATATCTTATGACAGCTCCAGTTTAATAGTAATAATGAATGAAACAGTTTCTTCTTTTAATTTACAACATATTGCTTTCAAATATAACATTCTGGGAGGATTTCAAATGTGCCGAATTTGTTTTAATTTGTTTTTCATCATTTTCATAATGGAAACCGCAAAAGACCCCTTCATTAAGCTCTTGAAGTTTGCGGATGACACTACTGTTATCGGCGTCCTCCGGAACGGTGACGAGTCTGCATACAGACAGTAGGTGGAGCGACTGGCTTTATGGTGCAGATACAACAACCTGGAGCTGAACACGCTCAAAACAGTGGAGATGATAGTGGACTTCAGGAGAAACCCCCCTGCACTCCCCCCACTCACCATCATGAACAGCACTGTGGCTGCAGTAGAGTCATTCAGGTTCCTGGGCACCACCATCTCTCAGGATCTGAAGTGGGACATTCACATAGACTCTATTGTGAAGAAAGCCCAGCAGAGACTGTACTTCCTTCGTCAGCTGAGGAAGTTCAACCTGCCACAAGAGCTGCTCGTACAGTTCTACTCAGCTGTCATCCAATCCATCCTCTGCACTTCAATCACTGTCTGGTTCAGCTCACCTGCCAAAACTGACCTCCGTAGACTACAGCGAATAGTCTGCTGAACGAATCACTGGCACTACCCTTCCTACACTTCAAGAACTGTACTCTTCCAGAGTGAGGAAAAGGGCTCGCAAAATCACTCTGGATGCCTCGCACCCAGCACACTACCTGTTTGAACTGTAACCGTCTGGTCGGCGCTACAGAGAACCAAGCACAAAACAGCCAAACACAGGAAAAGTTTCTTTCCTCAGGCCATCTACCTCATGAACAGTTAAATTTTCTCCTACTGGGCAATAAACGTGCAATACTTTCTTATACGCACTTGTACACAGCACCTTATAATTATATACAATGCAATACTTTCTCCATTCACATTGGTACACAGCACCTTATAACCTGTATATTTATAACAAATGTGTACATACAATTCAACATCCAGATCTTTTTGACTAACAGCATCTCTGTTTAATGTTTATCGCCTTTTTCTTTTCTCATATTTAATTTTGTGTTGTCACTATATGTACACTGGATGCTTCTGTTGCCAAAACAAATTCCTTGTGTGTGTGAAGCACACTTGGCAATAAAACTGATTCTGATTCTGAAAGTTAATGGCTGAGATAACTTAACGTGCAGCAATTGAAAAAAACCCATGCAATTACAAAAAAACGGCAGCAAATTAAAAAAAGCAAGAAAAAATCTTCATTTGTTTGACAGCACACTGCAAATGCTCACAACGCATACACATTATAAAAAATCTGCTGCATTTTCCCACAACACAAACAGTAATAAAACGCGCAGCATTTCTCAAATCACAAAAAGAATGGAACACTCTTTGGAAGGGGACCCAAGAACGTGACTGATGCCGCTAGGTGCCCTGCCTATTGCTCACTATAGTCGTAGGTGATCTTTAAGAGGAGAGTTTTTTTGTTTGTTTATTTTAATATCCTGATTCCCTTGTCTTTAGTATTTATTAGCATAAATAATCATAACCTAAATAGCCGGGTCTGTCACATTTTAGGGTCTCTTTGAAACATTTCCATTGTGTTGTGAAAAAATGCAGTGTGTTTTTAACTTTTAGTGTTGTGGGAAAATGCACTGTGTTTTATTAATCACTTGCATTGAGTGAAAATGCAGTGCATTTTATTAATCGTTTGCGTTTTTAGAAATGCATTTGCGTTGTGAGCATTTGCAGCACGTATGTTGTCAAACTGATGAAGATCTTTTCTGATTTTGCTGGGTTTTTTTTGTAATTGCATGTGTTTTCAAGAGTTCACACTTAGCTAAAGATCAATAGAGCGTAATTGGCATGCTGTTCCTGAAGAGAGCCCTGAGCTCATAATATCCTCGAGCCCGGGGCTCCCTCCCGTTAGAAGGGCGAGAGGGGAGTTCGAGCTCAGGTAGGTCTCGAGAACTCCCCTGCTTGTCGCCGTGTGAGAAGTGTAAACTAAGGTTGTCTTAGGTGATAATTTGGTTTAGTCGAATGGCTATGGTGTATGTTTTGAACGGTGGGAGGAAACCGGGGAACCCGGGGGAAACCAATGCAAACACCTGGAGACATGCAAACTCTGCACAGAAACACGAACCAGCCTGATAGGAGGTTGAACCGACGGTGTTGTTGCTGTGAGGCAACAGTGCTAGCCACTGGGCCGCCGTGACGCCCTATAGGATAAAGGGTGGAAGTAGGGGTGGGGGGGGGGACTTCAAGACGAAGATAACTGTAGTGAAAAGCTCTGATTATTTATAATGTGTCCGTAATCATCTAATAGGGTGGATTACAGAGCTAGTAAGGTGCCAGCCGTGTTGATCATAAGCATGTGATCCTCTTGAAATTAACCACACTTCTTAAATTGCAGCACGTTAAGCTCTCTCTGTCACCATAGGAAAGCCTATCTACAGCGTCTGAATCATTTTGCTAGTTATAGGTAGCAGATGATAATTGTGTAATCAAGTGACGATCGCAGCTTTAATGTCTATTTATGGGTTAGGGGAAGTAATGCTTCAGATTCTATACAGCATTTGATTGAGCAGAACATCTTATGTCAAGCCGAGGTGCAGATTGAGGTCATCAAAATTCTCAGCAGGCACACAACGTCATTTATTCTTCAGGTATGGCAATCAAAATCCAAAGTCTGATAGATGTCATATTGGTAACGTTCACACAACATCAAGCTGTAACATCATTAGACATTGACATTTTGCTGTTTTAAGGTTGTGTTTGAAAGTGAACAAAATCCAGCGTCTAGCCAACATCTTAAACTTATTGACGTCAAATACTGACATTTATTCTTCAGGTATGGCAATCAAAATCCAACGTCTGATAGATGTCATATTGGTAACGTTCACACAACGTCAAGCTGTAACATCATTAGACATGATATTTTTTAGTTTTTAGGTAGCATTGGAAAGTGACCAAAATGCAACATCTGTCCAATGTTGGACATTGACGTCAACGCAATTTTCATTTCCAAACAAAATGCAACGTCCTTCGACATTGGGGTAAAATGTCAATTTGCTGTCATGTTGACGTCCTGCGCCTGCTGAATTGTTAATCTGTATTGGCTAAAGTGAAAAACGGTTAGCTGTGAATGCATATGCCTTCTAAATGTGATTTTGTCTTTGTTTTGTGCAATTGTAATAGATAAAATAAAGGCTAACATGTTAATATTAAAGACACAAAAAAGATTTATATTTCATGGGGACTATTTCAACTATTTGAAATGTGATGTAGATGTACCAGACATCAAACTGAATGCATATTTTTTCATCTAACTCATAACTAATTAAATAATAACTAACTAATTTAACTAATGTTAAATAAGTAACCCTAAATACAGAATGATTTAGACTTCCAAGTTGAAAATGAAAATGTTATTTTGAACGAATGCTGTGAATGTTACATGGAAATTAAGTATTAATATTAAAGTCTTCTCTGCATATGTAAAATAATATTACAAATGGATCCAATGTATCATTTTAGAAAATAACTTATTTTAAGTTACATAATAATAATACTTAGTAGTAGTGTAGTAGTAGTAGTTGAATTATTACAGTATTTGTTTAGGTACATATTTATTTACTTGATTTGATTACATTTAAATATTACCTTTAACATTATTATAAAAAAAAAAATGTGTAAGAAGGTTAAGCCAAGTCTAAAATGTTTTTGTTTTATTAGAAGATTTGTAACATATCAAACTGCAAAATTATACCTGCACGCAACAATATTCTCACACTTGTCTTATTGCATTACATCATGGTCACAAGCCTCTTTAACCACATTAAAGCCTATTGATTCGATATATATATAACCAAGCAATTAAAATGATGGACTTAAAGCCTATGCGATGGCATCATTGTGTGGTTTTACGTAAACATAACCCTTTTAGATTTGATAGTTTTATTAAATTGAACTTAAATTGGTTTTTAAAATGTTTAAATAATCATGTTCCAATGCTGTTTTCTGATCTAATCAGTAGGCATCAGACCTGTAAGAGTCTAAATTATCATATGCAGTTGTTTATATGGCAAAACATGTCTTTTTTACCAAAGAAGGTCCATGCTGACTCCAAAGGCAGATACTGATAAGATCAGGGCCTGGTATGTGGACTTTGGGGGTTTTACGATGTGGTCACATGTTAATTGGTCAGTTTGAATGTCTCAGCATTTTTGGTCACATGGTCAAGAAAGATACAAAATAGTTGCTAAACTTTGCTCTGGCTTTTTTTCTTCTCTGCGCTCTTCTGAGCTCTGCTCTCCTTCTCTGGAGGTTATCTTTTCTGGCTCTACTGCTCCCAGGCTCTTTGAAGCCTACATACTCTCTTTGTCTCTCTTTTTCCCTACCCTTGTCTCTCTCCTTCTTAGGTAACTTTATTTTTACATTTAAGCTGGGTACAATTAATATCATGTTTTTATCATTACATCTTTATCATCTTATACAGGTATTTGTAATTAATTCAGTAACCATAGATAATTATTGTCATTAAATCATTTCATTTTCAAGTATTTTTGAATTAATTTTGATTTAACATCAACACTGTAAGAATGGTATTTGGACCACAGCGGTTCGAACTGTAGTTCTGCCGAGTGACTAAAAAGTTATCAGCATGATGGTAAAAAACTGTACATTTCTAGTCAAACCATTCTTCTGCAATCTTATACCAAAAACGGAAATAAGGGCAGTATTAATAGCTTAAAATGTGGGAGAGCATTGATATTATGTGATTGTATTGTATTGCAATATGGAGCAATTAAGTGTTGATGTTAAATCAAAAGTAATTCACAAATACTTGAAAATGAGATGATTTAATGACAATAATTCTCTATGGTTACAACTGAATTAGTTAGAAATAACTGTATACAATGATAAATATGAACTGATAAAAAGATAAAATATTAATTGTACCCAGCTTAAATGTAAATTTAAAGTTACCAGAGCGAGAGGGAGAGACAGGGGGAGGGAGAGACAAAGAGGGAGAGGGAGAGAGAAGGTAACCTCCAGAGAAGGAGAGGAGCAGAGCTCAGGAAAGCACAGAGAAGAAAAGAGAGCCAGAGCCAAGTTTACCAGCTATTTTGTATCTTTCTTGACCATGTGACCAAAGCCCAAATGCTGAGACATTCAAACTGACCAATCAACATGTGACCACATCGTAAAACCCCCAAAGTCCACACACCAGGGCCTGATCTTATCAGTATCTGCCTTTGGAGTCAGCATGGACCTTTTTTGGTGAAAAAGACATGTTTTGCCATATAAACAAATGCATAGGATAATTTAAACCCTTACAACACTTAATTGCTCCATATTGCAATACAATACAATCACATAATAGCAATGCTCTCCCACATTTTTAGCTATTAATACTGTTCTTATTTCCGCTTTTGGTATAAGATTGCAGAAGAATTGTTTGACTAGAAATGTACAGTTTTTTACCATCATGCTGATAACTTTTTAGTCACTCGGCAGAACTACAGTTCGAACCGCTGTGGTAAAAACCCATTCCTACAGACCTCTCAGAGTCACACGAGCAACTGCTACTGGTGACTGTATTGTGGAATGATTTACCTGTTAGCCTAAAATTAGAACGAAATATAAATGTTTTTAGTAGTGTAAGTGGTTAAAACAAAACAGCAGTTTACACAAATAGTCTACTATTAGTTTGTTTGATCATGCCTCCTTTGCTTTTGCCTTATAGCAATTTTATGTAAAGAATTATGATGCTGGGTATATGCACACAGACTTTTAATTTCAGTCAGTCAGCCCCAGGACTTCCGGTTAACTGTCGTCCCATACAAAATCGCTGCGCTTAAGATCTGATTTCTTTAAAAAACAGTGATCTGCACTGCCTGGCTGACATACGATATAAAGTGGGTATCAGACTAAACAAGAAGCACTGCATTAAATTATATTTTTCCAAGCCATGTCTTTAAAATATGGAAATTAATTTGACCCCAGTATTTTCAATGGAGTTTCTGCACTACCCTGCGACTAATGAAGGCGTCTGCATTTAAACGGTCTTTCGTCTCTTTTTACCTTTTAACAACCAATTGGATGCTTAAGTCTATTTAACTGATTATATTTGACTTACATTACAACATCGATGCTGTAAAAGTAATTGTGATGTCCATATCCAAATTAATAAATAAATAAATAAATGTTTGTTTGTTTTTATTATTATTATTAAATAAATTGTTTACTTATTGTTTTTTATGTTTATTTTTCCATGCCTTCTCTCTATTGGCTTTCTTGTCTTTGCATGGACAAGCATTTTGCATGCACTACATTAGAGTCAGAGAACACATGCACATTTTTTTTCCTAGAGTCAAAGTATGTGCTCTTGTATACCCTAAAGAGATCAGTTATAGGGCGTTCGCAAGACAGATATCACAATTTCAGGATCATTTGGGATTCATAGACTTTACATCTGTAAGATATGTGTGCGTTTTCAGACCATACATCCATTTCTCTGAATAACACATATGCGCATTTTAAAAATGATCATAATTCAAACATAGGACGACAACATTTTATGGCCTCAGGTTTCATCCTCTTGGGTAGGAATATATTAAATTCGAGATAACGCAGTGTGTGTATTCAGAGTGGATTATGTGCCTTGGAACCTTACAGATCTTTTTCATGCTCAAACAGCAACGCGAACATGTGAGCCCTTTAAAAATGTGTGATCATAACTTTGGTAAGGTGCATCTCGAGGCTATGAGAATGTTTTAGACATCATAAGCACAGCAAGCTTTCCAATATTTGAAATGTTTAGACACAAATAAACCCTGCTTCTTATTCTTCGAAAACGATATACACAGTTTAGTACACTTTTAAGTCTTTAAGTGAGCAAAAAGCTTCAGTGCTGGAAAAAAAAGTATAGAGTTTCATTGCAATGATTAATGACATTACGCAAAGTAAAAGGCATAGCCTAAAATAAAAAGTGCCTTGATGTAATATTCAGAATATGTTAATTTAATAGGAGTGGAAATGGAGTGCGGAATATATTGGTGTGCTGGGAATATATCTAAAAAATCATTTGAAAATGATGACGCAAACCTCAGTGGGTCCGGGTTTCTATAGAAGTTGTGCCGAATTTTCCCTCCACCTATTGAAAATGCACTCTGGAGGCACTTAACACTGACTTCGCATCAACAGGAAACTGTTTCTTATTTTCAGCGCATTTAGTCAAACTTTTTTTTGCATATGCCCGTACAGCATTGTGGGAAACAATAGCGCTTGGTTTTTATTTGATTTCCTGTGGGAGATTCATGAAGATTAATGATTTTATTTCCCAAGCTCATATACCTCAGCCAGTCTCTGTTTTTTCGTATGTTAATTTGATTTCCTCAGCTCCTCTGGGTAGACAATGTCATTTAAAATATGCACCCTCGACATTCGAGCACAGCATTTGTTCCATTGAAACGGAAGACTTCTGTGTTCCCTGCTTGATATTACTCATCTAGATAACCAGGCAATTTAGCTGTTATTTATATCCCACGATTCAAGTTTTAATGTACTGTGTGCTGCAGCTAAATTTTTTAAAGCAGACAATTTGCGAAGAAGAAGAATGAAAACTGACTTATGCAACAGGAAGTGAAGTAATTGCATGTTGAAGTTTCTTTATGCCTCTCAGACACAAAAGCTTTTAGTGGACTGAGGCAAGTGTTTTCATTTCAGTACACAGATCTCTCTTACTTAATGAATATTTTCTACAGGATGCTTTACAATGATACATTTGTGGATATACATTACATTAACCAGTACCAAATCAAACTGGAACTAATCTAACAAAAAACTGATCACAGTCAAAAAATTACTTATACAAATAAATATATTTTTTTAAGTACAGGAAAAATCAAGAGATAAATAAAAAAATTACTTGAATAAAATTTAACCTGAATTTAAATGTTTTATCTTTCTACCGGCCACTTAATTAGGTACACATTACTAGTGCCGGGTTGGACGCACTTTTGTCTTCAGAACTGCCTTAATGCTTTGTGGCATAGATTCAACAAGGTACTGGAAACATTTCTCATAGATTGTGGTCCATATTGACATGATAGCATCAAACAGTTGCAGCAGATTTGTCCCACCACATCCCAAAAGTGCTCTATTGGATTGAGGTCTGGTGACTGTGGAGGCCTTTTGAGTAAAGTGAACTCATTGTCATGTTGTGATGGGTACACTGTGGTCATAAAGGGATAGACATGGTCAGCAACAATACGGAGGTAGGCTGTAGCATTGACACGATACTCAATTGGTACTAATGTAACAAGAAAATACCCCCACACCCTTGCACCACCACCACCAGCCTGAACCGTTGATACAAGGCAGGATGGATCCATGCTTTCATGTTGCTGACGCCAAATTCTGACCCTACCATCAGAATGTTGTAGCAGAAATCGAGACTCATCAGACCAGGCAACATTTTTCCAATCTTCTATTGTCCAATTTTGGTGAGCCTGTGCAAATTGTAGCCTCAGTTTCCTCTTCTTTCCTAACAGGACTGGCACCCAGCGTGGTCTTTTGCTGCTGTAGCCCATCCCCCTCAAGATTTAATGTGTTGTGTGCTCAGAGATGCTCTTCTGCATACCTCGGTTGTAACTTGTTATTTGAGTTACTGTTGCCTTTCTATAAGTCTGGCCATTATCCTCTGACCTCTGGCAACAACAGGGCATTTGAACCCACAGAACTGCCGCTCACTGGATATTTTCTCTTTTTTGGACCATTCTCTGTTAACTCTGGAGATGGTTGTGCGTGGAAATCCCGGTAGATCTGCAGTTTCTGAAATACTCCAACAGCTCATCTAGTACCAACAACCATGCCAGATTTAAAGTCACTTAAATCACCTTTTTTCCTCATTTCTGATGCTGAGATTGAACTGCAGCAGATTGTTTTGATGTCTACATGCCTAAATGCATTGAGTTGCTGCCATGTGATTGGCTGATAAGAAATTTGCATTAACAAGCAGTTGGACAGGTGTACCCAATGAAGTGGCCAGTGAGTGTATCAGTTTAATAAAACTATTTGTTTAAACATACCAAAATATATAATCTATATTCACTGAGAAATTGATAAAAATAATATATTTTAAAAAGGAAATGTGCTCATTTATGCTGAGCACTGTATAAAGAATGTATATTTGCAAGTTTAACTCACTCTTAACTGTTGTGAGGGTTATTTCTTTGCTTCCACAACAAGATAAATACTTTAGAAATGTTCTGACAAACAATCAGTAACATAATTCGGAGAGAGTCTCCCCACTTTCATTTATAGTTAATAAAACTAAATTAAAGATTGATTAATTGTCACGGTAGATTGCTGTATAAAGCACACAGTAGAGGAAAACAATCTATAATAAATCCACAACAGAACATCTAAGAGAACATAAAACATTGACTTTATGATGACAATACCAGACAAGAAACTGTAAACACAGGGCTTATACTGTATACAAAAGCACTGTAAACAATGCCAAGCTGAACAATTAAAAAATAATTATTATTTCTGAATATGTATTTTATTTCCCTGAACACTATTCTGTGTCTTGTTAGCTCAACTGGATCCCATTGTAGAAATGCTTGTTTAAATGCCACACAGAGAGGTGTAGTAGGACTGGTGTGGTTATGTTGGTGCCATGACTAGGGTTGCCACCTGTCCTTTGAAATACAGAATCGTCCCGTATTTGAGAATGAAATTGCGCGTCCCATTTTGAATCAATACGGGACAGGTTTTGTCCCGTATTTTTAATCATTATTTTTTAAAGTAGCTTTTCACGCAAATCATCCCACACGCATTTTATGAAGATGCCTCATTTCCTACTTTTGATTGGGTAATACTTGATGTCATCCTTAGTTTGATTGGTCTTTGTCCAGTGAGGAGGGCGTGTCTTTTAAGCAGAGTCTGTCAAGCCTTGACAAAGAGTGATGGCAGATGCTTCTCCAGGTAACCCCCCGCGTCTTAAAGTTTCAGAGTTTAAACGCAAACGGCTGCAAAAGTACCGCAGAGAGTGGGAGTAAACAAATACCTGGCTGCAGAGTGGTAGAAATTGTTATCAAGCCAACTGCACGATTTGTCGGAGAGCGTTCTCTGTGGCTCATGCTGGACGTGCGACAACATGCCTCCTGAGAGCAGCATTCCTGCAATGACAAGGCTCACAATAATCAATGCACAGACAGTTCTTCGTATCCCAAGTCTCTCCTGAAGCAGACATGGTAATGACAGTGACCCAGTCTGTAAAAATCTAGCTGGAGTCATTTTTTTGTAATTTTTTTGTAAAGTAGTTTTCTACATAAAATAAAGAACAGTCTGTGAAAATAATAAAAATATATGTATTTAATATTAACTGAGTAAGACCATATCAACAACTGAAATCACAGTGAAATGAATGGCTACAATCAAACTTTCTCTCAGAATTAGATTTGGCCTGGTTTTCACACACTGGGTCACAAATTGTAATTTGTAAAAATTCTGTAAATACAATGTAAGTGGATCATGTTCCAATTTAATATTATGTTTTGCTTTTTAAGATTAAGTCAGGCACATACACATTAATTTATTGCATGAAACATTACATTTATTACATTAATAAACAACATAATGCCCATGTAAAGAAAATAAACTATTAAATTGCAACTTTCCATATTTTTAAATTAGAAATAGGCTATTTAAAAGTTTTACTAGATAATGTTTGTAGCTAGTTTATGTATGTGCTGTTTCCATGTTTGGATAGGTGTTACTGCAAATAATAACAAATATTTTAGCCAAAATCTGTTATCAATACCACCCTTTAAAATTAGGTTCATTAGTATTTTCTCCTCTCCTCTAGGTTACAGCAGCTGAGTTAACACACGTGTACCACACTATTAAACATAACATTAGCTATAACAGTGCTGCAGAGTTGTAAAAGAGAAAGACTGACTGCATCTGATCTATTTACACAGATTTCAATAAAAGACAGTTTATTTTAATGTCCAAGTGTTCATACTTTCCTGAAAACATATTTTAAGTTGCGATTTACCACCACTGGCATGCTATTGGGCCTGTGATTGGGGATGTGGCCCCCGCTGCAGTATGCGTCCCTTATTTTTTTGTATTAAAAGCGGTAACCCTAGCCATGACCCAGTGCACAGCCATCTGTGTGTATTGAATGCCAGCTCATATGAGCTGTGTGAATAAATCTCGTTTCCTTGCATCTGTAGGTACTTTAGCCACTGATTTTTGAAGCTACTGTCTTATATTCACACCTGAATAACATTCCATAGATGCAGGTTTGAATCTCACTCCATCTGGTGCAGTAGGACTGAAGGAGTAATGTTGGTGCCATGACCCAGATGGGAGGGAGGTTTAGATGAATGATCTTAATGGAGAACATCTATTAGGAGTTGTGTAAGTAAACCTCACTTTACGAATGTTGCCCACTAGCGACTGACACTACAAGTCCTTTAGTGTCCTTGTTAGTATGCACACCTCTAGTACTGGAAACTTTATTTTGAACAATATTTTGAATGTGCCGAGTGCATTCAAACAAGTATATTCTGCTTTGTCACTCAGCCACATCATTAAAAAAAATAACATTTAAGTAATAAAACCTCACTTCTTTACAAAACATCATTCCTATTCAAAAATTCAATCCATACCTAATCTTTACCCCTAAACCTAACTATAGCTGTAAATTATCCTCAAAATCAGAGGGGATTGATAGTTAGATAATAAAATGTAGAAGCATATAACTCTAACAGTAAACCTTTCTACAAAATAGATGCTTTATACTCATACTGTAAATACTTATGTATAAATGTTAATTACTAACCATTCTATGAAAAGGATTTGCTTAAAGCTGCAATTATGTAAAATAAATAAATAAAACATATATGAATGTGGCACGGTGGCTCAGTGGGTAGCACTGTTGCCTCACAGCAAGGTCACTGGTTTAAGTCCCGGATGGGCCAGTTGGCATTTTTGTGTGGAGTTTGTATGTTCCCCCATGTTCTCGTGGGCATCCTCCGAGTGCTCTGGTTTCCCCCACAAGTCTAAAGACATGCGGTACAGGTGAATTGGGTAAACAAAATTGGCCATAGTGTATGAGTGCGTGTGAATGTGAGAGTGTATGGGTGTTTCCCAGTACTGAGTTGAAGCTGGAAGGGCATAAGCTGTGTAAAACATATGCTGGAATATTTATGATTCATTGCACTGTGGCGATCCCTGATAAATAAGGGACTAAGCCAAAAGAAAATGAACGAATGAATGAACATATACAGTATGAACACATGGTGGTGGTGTGGAGAGACTCCCCTCATGATTTTAAAGCGCTTTAGGTGTATGGCAATACACAATAAATGCGCTATATAAATACACATTACATTACATACCGACCCTTACCGTTTTCAAAATGTTAACAATTACAGAAAAATTACCCAACAGCCCATTTGGGTTCAAATACAATACGAAACTACAAACCTCACATATGTTTCTTTATTCTTCATCAGCACATGCAACCTCTTCTTAAAAAGTAAATATGTAATTCTAAATTCATAATAGTCCAAAAGGTGATGATAATAATTTAAATATAGCAGTTTATTTGTGATTCAGGTTGCTGAAGGAATCATTTGATTATTTGTTTTTAGCACTTCGCTTTTGCCCATTTTTGAAAGTTCAAGAGTTCACACTTAGCTGATGATTGTTGTGGAGAGGTAAGCATGATCGAACACCCAATGAGAGGGGAGAGCATGCTCGGAGCCCGGCGGCTAATCAGCAGGCCAATCAGAAATAATAAATAACACCTGTTTATTCTAGTGATTGGACCGGAGAGACACCCTTCTTAAGGAGAGGAGAAGGAGCAGCCGGGAGAGGAGAGAGCACACACACACACAGCTACACGTGTTGTGTTTACCTTTAAAAATAAAACAAACCTTTACTTACCTTTTATCGCCGACCCTGTCTTCTTCTTCCCTTCCTACAAACGAACGTTACTACAGTGGTGCCGAAACCCGGGAAGAAGAAGAAACTTTGCTGCCAGAATGACCACTCCGTCAAGACTGCCATTTGCGGAAGCCATCCAGGCCCTCGCGGCCCTCCACCAACAACAACATGATGCGCTGGTGGAATTGAAGAACACCCAGGAACAACGTTTCCAAGTCCTCATGGAGGCCCAGCGGGAGGACCGCGAGCAAATCCGGAGTCTGCTGTCCCAGGAGATCCGGCCCGCTCCGACATCTGCCGCCCACCCTCACCTCGCCTTACAGAAAATGGCGTCGGAGGACGACCCGGAAGTGTTCCTCGATCTCTTCGAGAAGATGGCGGAGGCGTGTGGCTGGCCGCGGGCCGAGTGGCCGGTACGAGTCATCCCGCTGCTCTCGGGCGAAGCTCAGATCGCAGCACAGCAGCTACCGGCCCAGAATCTCCTGGAGTACCCTCACCTGAAGCGAGCTATTCTCCAGCGGGCCGGCCGCAACCCGGAGGAGCAGCGTCAGCGCTTCCGGTCGCTGATTTTGACTGAAAGCGGCCGGCCCTTTGCATTCGCTCAGCAGCTCCGTGATGCCTGCCGCAGATGGCTACTACAGGATGGCCGGTCCGTCGCCCAGATAATGGATGCCGTGGTGCTGGAGCAGTTCATCACCCGCCTCCCCTCCCGAACATCGGAGTGGGTCCAGTGCCACCGCCCCAAGGATCTGGAGACGGCCATCCAACTGGCGGAGGATCACCTGGTGGCGAAGTCCAGGGTCGGCGAAATAACCTCTCTCTCCTCTCCCCCTCTCTCTCTCTCTCTCCCTCTCTCTCGTCCTGTTCCCAGGCCCAGAATGCGGAGGCCGCCCACGCCAGCACCCAGACGGCGGTGCACTGAGGCGGATCCGCAGCCGGTCCCGCTGGAAGCGGGAAACTATCAGGACGGAGGGGCGGAGTTTCCACCCCGGGCTGCTTCCCAGACAGCACCAGGTCTCTCTCCGGTTCAATCGGTTGGTCTTGCTGGCCCCGGGGGTGTAGTGAGAAGGTCTGGGCCGAGGCATTGGCGCCGTGGGGGCGAGAATAGCGCACCAAAAGTCCGCTCCGTGAAGGAGGTGAGTGCGTTGATTCGCGTCCCTGCCACGCCAATCATCGCCCCCGGTCGCGACGGGCTATACCGGATACCAGTGAGTATTAAAGGGGGTACATATCAAGCTTTGGTGGATTCGGGGTGTAACCAGACCTCCATCCACCAAAGCCTGCTTCAAGACCCGGTATTGGATACGAGCCGCATGGTAAGGGTAAGGTGTGTGCACGGGGATGTAATTCACTACCCGCTAACGGCAATAGATATTCAATTCCGGGGTAAAAAGCATAGCGTGGAGGTAGCGGTTAACCCGCACCTCAAACACCCGCTAATTCTGGGAACCAATTGGCCTGGATTTAATAGATTATTGGGGGTCTTATGTGCGGGTGTTTCTTGGAAGAAGAAATCGCTGGATAGGGGGTGTGTCATTCAGCTGGGGGAATCCCAAGCGGTGACGTCGCGCGCTGACTCAGGGGAAGGGCTGGGAATTTCCCGGTGTAAAGACTTTCCCCTGGAGCAGTCGCGTGACGACACGCTGAGACATGCACTCGAAAGAGTGCAGGTCATAGATGGGAATAACCTCCAGCCTGACCGACCACTCTCCTATCCATATTTTGCGATCATTAATGACAGGGTGTATCGAGTGATCCAAGACGCTCAGACAAAAGAAGATACAACCCAATTATTAGTACCAAAGAGCCGTCGGGAAATGCTTTTCCAGGCGGCTCATTCTAATCCTATGGCCGGACATTTAGGTCAGGCGGCCACATTAAATCGTCTCATGGCCCGATTCTTTTGGCCGGGCATTCACGGTGACGTCAGCAGATGGTACGCTGCGTGTCGTGAATGTCAGCTGGTAAATCCACCGGCCACCCCAAAAGCGCCATTGCGCCCATTGCCAGTTATGGAGATCCCCTTCGAGAGAATTGGTATGGATCTCATCGGGCCATTAGAGCGATCCGCACGCGGGCACCGGTTTGCATTAGTTCTAGTGGATTATGCAACCCGATACCCGGAAGCAGTAGCGCTCCGCAACATCTCCGCAAAGAGCGTTGCGGAAGCTCTGTTTCGTATAATCTCCCGAGTGGGAATCCCCAAGGAGATTCTCACTGATCAAGGCACCGCGTTCATGTCACGCACCATGCGCGAGCTTTACGGATTATTGGGCATTAAATCAATTCGCACCAGCGTTTATCACCCACAAACAGACGGACTGGTGGAAAGGTTTAATCGCACGCTTAAATCCATGATCCGTAAATTCGTTCACGAGGACGCGAAAAACTGGGATAAGTGGTTAGAGCCCTTGTTATTCGCTGTGCGGGAGGTTCCCCAAGCCTCCACGGGGTTTTCCCCCTTCGAGCTTCTCTACGGCAGACAGCCCCGTGGGGTTTTGGATGTTGTTAGAGAGGCTTGGGAGGACGAGCCTTCAAACAGTAAGAATGAAATTCAGTATATTCTGGACCTTAGAGCAAAACTCCACACACTGGGGCGGCTCTCTACGGAGCATTTGCTTAAGGCCCAGGATGATCAACGCCGGCGTTATGACAGGGGCACTAAACTACGCAAATTTTCACAGGGAGATAAAGTCCTTGTACTGCTACCCACTTCCAGCTCTAAATTACTCGCCAAGTGGCAAGGGCTGTTTGTGGTCACCCGACGAGTCAGCGATCTCGATTATGAGGTGGTACGTTCGGACAGGGCTGATTCACGTCAGATATACCACATTAATCTGCTAAAGCAGTGGAGGGAGCCGGAGGAGGTGATGCTGGCTACGCTCGTTACCAACGAGGATGACCTGGGGCCAGAGAGCACTGGCCGACAGCGGCCGGGCACTCTGGTCACCGGGGGTGACCATCTCTCAGCGAGCCAGCTCATCGATGTTCGGCACCTTCAGCGTGAATTTTCTGAAGTGTTTTCACCCCTGCCCGGTCGTACTAACTTAATTCAGCACCATACTGAGACCGAACCGGGCGTGGTTGTTAGGACCCGGCCGTATCGCCTACCTGAACACAAGAAAAAAGTGATTCAGGAAGAATTGGGTAATATGCTGAAATTGGGTGTAGTAGAAGAATCCCACAGCGATTGGGCCAGCCCGATTGTCTTGGTACCCAAGACTGACGGCTCAGTCTGGTTCTGTGTGGATTACCGAAAAGTTAATGCTGTGTCGAAATTCGACGCATATCCAATGCCGCGTATTGACGAGTTGCTCGACCGGTTAGGTGCTGCTCGATATTACTCGACGTTGGATTTGACAAAGGGTTATTGGCAGATCCCCTTATCTCCAATATCCCGCGAAAAAACGGCCTTCACAACGCCGTTTGGATTACACCAATTTGTGACACTTCCGTTCGGGCTGTTCGGGGCACCGGCTACGTTTCAGCGCCTGATGGACAAAATACTCGGCCCTCACTCCGCATATGCCGCTGCTTATTTAGATGACATAATCATTTTCAGTAATGATTGGCAGCGGCATATGCAACATCTGAGGGCGGTATTGTCGGCGCTGAGACGGGCCGGGCTCACGGCCAACCCGAAGAAGTGCGCAGTTGGGCGAGTGGAGGTAAGGTATCTGGGCTTCCACTTAGGTCACGGGCAGGTGCAGCCCCAAATTGATAAGACTGCAGCTATTGCAACCTGTCCGAGACCTAAGACCAAAAAGGAGGTGAGACAGTTTTTGGGACTGGCAGGATATTATAGGCGTTTTGTCCCTAATTATTCGGCCCTCGTCAGCTCATTGACTGACCTCACTAAAAAGGAGGAACCAGATACCGTCCGATGGTCGGAGCAGTGCCAACAGGCCTTCTCAAAGGTAAAATCTATACTTTGTGGGGGGCCGCTATTGCACGCTCCTGATTTTGCTCTCCCCTTTCTGTTACAGACGGATGCATCCGATCGGGGTCTGGGGGCGGTTCTCTCCCAGGAGGTGGCAGGAGTGGAACGGCCGGTGCTGTACATTAGCGGAAAACTCAGTAAGAGTGAGGCTAAGTACAGCACCATAGAAAAGGAGTGCCTGGCGATAAGGTGGGCCGTTCTCACTCTGCGCTATTACCTCCTGGGCAGGGAATTCGTCCTCTGTTCAGATCATGCTCCTCTCCAGTGGCTCCACCGCATGAAGGATACCAACGCGCGGATCACCCGTTGGTATCTAGCGTTACAGCCTTTTAAATTCAAGGTGGTCCACAGGCCGGGTGCACAGATGGTTGTAGCCGATTTCCTCTCCAGGGCGGGGGGGGGGAGGGCTGCAGGCCGGACGGCTCCCCGGCCTGAGGCGGGCGGTGGGGGTATGTGGAGAGGTAAGCATGATCGAACACCCAATGAGAGGGGAGAGCATGCTCGGAGCCCGGCGGCTAATCAGCAGGCCAATCAGAAATAATAAATAACACCTGTTTATTCTAGTGATTGGACCGGAGAGACACCCTTCTTAAGGAGAGGAGAAGGAGCAGCCGGGAGAGGAGAGAGCACACACACACACAGCTACACGTGTTGTGTTTACCTTTAAAAATAAAACAAACCTTTACTTACCTTTTATCGCCGACCCTGTCTTCTTCTTCCCTTCCTACAAACGAACGTTACTACAATTGTATATAAAGCTTGTTTGGCATGCTGTCCTGAGAGAGAGCCCTCAGCTCATAAGATCCTCGAGCCCGGGGCTCCCTCCCGTTTGCAAGGCAAGAGGGGAGTCTGAGCTCTAGTAGATCTCGAGAACTGCTGTAGTAGCTAATAAACAGATAGCGATTGCTCTTAAGAGATGACTACTTACTAGGAGCATGTCTATGGTGCCGATTTGGATTAGTCAATTAACTTAAGTTGCATGTTTTTGGACGGTGGGAGGAAACCGGGGAACCCAGGGGAAACCCACGTGAGCATGGGGAGAATGTGTAAACTCACACAGAAACGTCGGCTGGCTTGGTAAGGACTAGAACCAGTGACGTTCTTGCTGTGAGGCAACAGTGCTAACCTCTGGGCCACCGTGCTACCCATCTAGGAAAGAAGGAGGAGTAGGGGTGGAAGGGGGGATTCTTCAAAACGATTGATTGGTGAATCATAAATTGAATAATGTGGGGTCGGCTGCAAGCAAATTATAAGCATGTGAGCCTCTTGAAATTAGTTTAGAAATAAACTTCACACTGTGAGAAGCACTTCAATTTAAAAAAAGTATTATTATGAACTCAACTTCATTATTTCAAATATAGAAAAGTAGCGAATGCACAATTATAGAGAGTAGAGATAGAAAGCAAAACCATTCTTGCATTCCACACACTTTTAGACGACATTGTAAACAACAAGACACATAGCAGATTCTGTTCTTCCTGGCATGTGGCTGTGTGCCACAGGAACGCCAAGGTTTGTGTGAGCTTTGACCGACCATGGCTTGTCATATGTATTATTAGGATGTAATGTCTTGGCCGTGTATTTAAAAATGCCGCTTGTTGCATGTAATGACGATTCTCTGTAATCCAATGACGTTCAGCTGTGAGTCTAGCTCCACCCTTATCATTCTGTTGTGCTAGTACTCTTTGCAAAGTGTACCTAATAAGTGGTATGGAATGGTTTGCGTTTTTGGTACCTTTTGACTGGCAACAGACATAAAAAAAAAAGTGTACATGATGCCAAACTGACTCAGTGGAGCAGCATTTTGAGAGGTGTTTTGACAGTTCAGAGCCACTGTACAAAGCGAATAGCTAAATACAGATAGTTTTACTTCAGAAAATTTGGCATAAATTTGTCCCATTTGGCGTTTTAGATTCTTTTGAACACATGTAGGTGTTGCTTGTCTATGCTTCTATGTTCGTTCTTGTTCTTAATTGCAGGAAAAATGATCGATTAAAGGTTTATGATAAATCGCTGTGAGTTTGAAACTTATGTGATCCACGTGCACACAAAGCGAAGTCAGATTTTGATACCACACCTAAGCATTGAGCACAGATGACTTTATGACAGTGAAAATAGACATTAAAAAAATTACCGAATCGCACCATGCCGAATTGACTTAGTGGAAATGGGTCATAACCTACTTCTTGTGCACCAAAGCACCAAAGAATTTGCTTGTGCAAATATGTCTGATGATATGATAATCCATATCGATGCAAATATTTAAGAATTCTGACAAAATGACAGTTGGTTTTGTGTTCCCTCTTGACTTGCCTAGTTTGCAGTCAACAGACACTGACAGATGCTCAACAATGGCTCGTCAGCTTGTGTCCCGCCCTTTATATGCCCTCTAGGAGCTTGGGTTCTCTAGGTGAATGGTGCATTGTGAGTTCCCAGAAAACAAGTTTGTGTTTAATAGACATCTAATAGACATCTACACGCAGCTTAGCTAAAACAAGGCTAAACTTGGGCTGTGAAAATCTAATAGACATCTAAGAATAGCCCAAAACAAGACTAGTCATCAAATAAACAGATTAGACAGACTGTATATATGTAGTCATTCATTTCTGTTTATTTGATGACTAGTCTAGTTTTGGCCTATTCTTAGATCTCTATTAAATTTTCACTGACAGCTCAAATTTAGCCTTGTTTTATCCAAGGCGACTATGTTTAGATGTCTATTAGACATCTTTTAGAAACCAAAAATGCTTGCTGGGTTATATTAACAATGTAGAAAATCTGTTTCACAGACTTTTACCTTCACTGTTCCCTGTTGGTGAAATGGTCTAACATACAGTACGTGACACAGGCAGTACGTAGAGGAAAGAAAAAGCTACATATTCTGTTACATATTCTTTTCATGGCACTCATAAATTATGCTCTTTTGTTTATTTGAGTTGTTTCTATTGTCCAAATTTGTAAGTTGCTTTAGGTAATTTGTCTGCTAATAATTAAAAGTGAGAGCAATTTGAACATTCAACTAACCTACACTGTAAAAAAAAATCTGTTATTTTACATATTTTGGGGTTTCAAAAAAAACATAAAATAACAGCTGTTAAATTACAGAAAGTGATCGTAAAATAAAGGCCGTTAGATGACAGAATTTACTGGAAATTTAAATTTAAAGAAATTTCTGTCATTTCAACGTCCATTATTTTACGATAAGGGCGACGCGGTGGCACAGTAGGTAGTGCAGTCGCCTCACAGCAAGAAGGTTGCTGGTTCGAGCCTCGGCTGGGTCAGTTGGCGTTTCTGTGTGGAGTTTGCATGTTCTCCCCGCGTTCGCGTGGGTTTCCTCTAGTTGGTCCGGTTTCCCCCACAGTCCAAAGACATGCGGTTCAGGTGAATTGGGTAGGCTAAATTGTCCATAGCGTATGAGTGTGAATGAGTGTGTATGGATGTTTCCCAGAGATGGGTTGCAGCTGGAAGGGCATCCGCTGCTAAAAATGTGCTGGATAAGTTGGTTCATTCCACTGTGGCGACCCCAGATTAATAAAGGGACTAAGCCGAAAAGAAAATGAATGAATGAATGAATTTTACGGTAAATTTCTGTAATTTAACAGCCATTATTTTACATTGTATTTTTTGGCACCCCAGCTGCCGGAAAAAAAGTAAAATAACAGATATTTTTTTACAGTGTAATTTACGGCATCATCCTAAACAAGTGAATTCCTAAACAACATGGCCACTCTCATTTTTGTCCATAAGCAAACCTTCATATCTTTCCAATCTAGTTTCAGTCAGATTGTCTTATATTTTACAGCCATCCACTCTCTCAGTCAGTCTTAAAGCACAGTCACATGCTTTAAAAGGAGCAACTTGCAAATCAATGCAGGCATGAAAGTGAACAAGAAAAGACTCGTTCAGAAACACTAACAGTTTACAAGTGAACAGTACTATCCTCCATCATTTATTTATTCATCTTCCCCTCAGCCAGTACATCTCTTCTTTAATCTTTTCACCTCCCCTTACCTCTCTCCCCCTCTATCTGCTCTCTTGCCTTCACACGGCATGTGTGGCCAGCTAAAAATTGGTCTAAAAGCATGAAGCCATTGCCTCTGGCCGTGGGGTGCTGTGTTATTATACCCTTCTCACGGTGGCATCGCTCGCACACATCCATGCAGAGCCAGCATGGTCATCATCTTGCCTCCATCAGCGCCTGGAGTTGGTTTGGCCGGGGTCAAGCCCTAATGTGGCAGGCTGAGATAATAGCACAGCTGTGCATTCATAACCATCCCACACAAACAAACACACACAGACACACACTTCCTTGCTGGACATGATAGTTGTCTCGGCTCCCACCCCCTGTGGCGGTGCCAGATAACAACAGATGCCACCCCTGCAAAAGGACTGTTGCCCTTATTGTGTTAGGTTAGCGAGAAGGGGAAGCCAGTATAATGAGGGGCAGGACAGTCTTGGCATCTTCTGTGTAGCGAAATGCCCTCTGGGTTGATGGGGGCCGCCTAGAAAGCTGTTCAGGGCCAGGAATGAATATTAATGTGAATATAGAGATAAGACGTGCAAAATGATTTCTCAAAAACAGACTTTTCAAGAATTTAAGCACATTTAAGGATACAGAGCCTAAAGCTGACATTTTGCAATGTGTGCCAATGACTAGGGACTAGGGAGTATCGCATACTAAAACCCAAATGTAAACTCAAAATGTGAATACATTTTAGAAAATGCACATAAAAACTATGATAAACTAGGATAGGGTAAAGTTACTTTTAAAAGTAATATATTACATTATTGAGTCACTTAAAAAAAGTAATTGAATCAGAATCTGGCAATATATTACTTTTATACATTTAACTAGGGATGCACCGATATGGGGGCGACGCAGTGGCGCAGTAGGTAGTCCTGTCGCCTCACAGCAAGAAGGTCGCTGGTTCAAGCCTCAGCTGGGTCTGTTGGCATTTCTGTGTGGAGTTTGCATGTTCTCCCTGCGTTTGCATGGGTTTCCTCCAGGTGCTTCGGTTTCCCCCACAGTCCAAAGACATGCGGCACAGGTGAATTGGGTAGGCTAAATTGTCCGTAGTGTATGAGTGTGTGTGGATATTTACCAGAGATGGCTAGCGGCTGGAAGGGCATCCGCGGCGTAAAAACGTGCTGCATATGTTGGCGGTTCATTCTGCTGTGGCGACCCTGGTTTAATAAAAGGACTAAGCCGAAAAGAAAAGGAATGAATGAATGCACCAATATGGATTTGGGGGTGGGGGGGGTTCCGAGAGTTTTCCGGGAGACAGAACAATACAGGAGATGGGTCTTAAATAAGGGAGACTCCCGGGAAAAACGGGAGTGTTGGCAGGTATGCCGATAACTCTTAAGATCTGGAGGCCAATAACCAATATATTATAGCCAATAAATATAAATAAAATAAATTATACAGTAAACAACTGGCTTTATTTTAAAAGCTTAATAAAAGATCTTAGGCACCGTTTACACCATCAGGTCTTGATGCCCAATTCTGATTTATTGCCTATATCTGATTTTTTTTGCCTATCCGTTTACACGTTCTTTTAAATGTGACCCATATTCGATTCATGTTTACACTTGCCATACAATTTACAACATTATGCATGAGTAAAGGTTAGTTCTAGCATCTGCGCCACTGAAGAAATTGTCTTGCTTTTAGCTTGAAGTTTGCCCAACTTAAAAGGATTTTGAGGCGTAGGAGGAGGGAAAGGGCCATCATCGCAGCTTACGCTTATGGTTTATATATGGTGTCCTCCACCATTCAGAGGAATTTGTGGGTACGAGAGAGATCTCAGGTCTGGTGGGAGCAAATTGTGGCAACTGACCACTTTCTTCCTCCATGTTTCCTCTGTTGTTGTTGTTTACCGCGTCAGAGTCACACACACGCTCTTCCTTATACGTCATTAAACCGCAGAGAAGTTCCACATTCTAATTCATGTGTTTTTTTCGTGTTTACACGGGCATAGAACAGATACGATCTGTGTCACATATGAGCAAAAAATTGGAATTGGGTCACATTTAACTGGTTGTGTAAATGGGGCTTTAGAGTAGCCTACTCAGAGCCAAAAAAAGATGATTTTATAAACCTATAGTCATGATTTCACATAAATCAGTATGCCAAAAATGAATTATTTCCTTTTCTTTGCATAGCAAACGAACATGCAACTTGACTGTTGTAGGGATGGATTTTACTCAGAATTAAAATGTGCCCTGTAATAAAACAAAAAGGTCACACTTTATTTCGATGGTCCGTTTGTTGAATATAAGTTACATTGAATCTACATGTCAATTAATTCTCATTAGATTATAAGTAGACTGTTAGGTTGGGGTTAGGGTTGGGGTTAGTGTAAGTTGACATGTACTTGCAAAGTTTCTTATAGTCAGTTAAATGTCTGTTGAAGGACTGTTAAATGTCAGTATCAACAGATATTAAGCAGACAGTCTACTAATACTCAAATGGACCATCAAAATAAAGTGTTACCAACAAAAATAACTCTGGAATCTGGAGAAAACGGCCCAGGATAGACTTTGACACACTCTTGCCCTCAGGTATTGATCAATATTCAGGTTGGACTAGTAACAAGGTTTTGTTCACTATCTTTGATAAATTTTGATTAAATCCCAAGGGATGAGTAAATCTATAAGTCACTGGTTAACTTTGACAAAATAATCATTCATTGCTTTCATACGGTGTTTAAAGAGGACGAAATGTCTCTGGGTCGCAAGTCTGTATCTAGACCGGCCCGTAGTGAAGAGCTCTCAAGCTCAACACTATGTATAATTTGGACTTCCATCTATACTCTTAAATTTATCTTTGAGTCATTGGTGTTGTGCATTTACTTCTGAATTGGCTTTTATTGTTTGATTCTGTAACTGGCATGATACACTTTTTTCTTGAAAATAAATGTTAACCTTCTTAATTAATTCTGGAGTTTTCCGAATTCATTGTATCCAGTAGATTAAGTAGAGTCTGCTCTACCTTTATGATTCAACATAGTTAGATTTGATTAAGAGACGCATTTGACTGTACAAAGCAGTTTTGGCGCGACAGCATGAAGATCTCTTAAATCATCTAATCACTGAAATTAGCAAGTTGCATGGAATTGGCTAAATTAACGATTCTTTTAGAATGAGTGAGCAGTTGGCAACCAGTCTATTTGAGTATAGGTCCTGCATCCTTTGACTAACTTCAGAAAGTCGAGATACTGTCCGTGAGAAGACACAAAAACCCGGGGCATGAAAAGTGGTGTCTGGTCCCTAATGAACGTACATTTAAGAATATCGAACTCAAGAAAATATCAAAATCTAAATTGTATCACAACTAAAATATGATCAGCTAAGAAACATAAATGGCAAACTAAAGGCTCTTGCACACCGGAATGGAACGCTTTTCGTTTGCGTTTATCTTCAGTATATATATATAATACTGGAGGTATTATAAAGTTGAGGACAACAACATTGCCATAGCAAACTGTGAGATATAGTATGTAAACTTGGCATTGCAAGAGGTGGAAAGGAACAAGCTATGTTTAACACAACAAACCTCATAAGGCACCTCAAAAACAAACACTCAACACAATACAGCGAGTTTACCCAGGCAACCCAATCAAAGACGAGTCCGCTTATGCTGCCGGAGAGTTTGAAGAGGAAAAAAAAAATGACCTGTGACAGTACGAAGGCACAGGACATCACAGCCAAGATAGCACAAAATATCGCAATGAGAGACCTGCCATTCGCCTTTGTAGAGAACCACGTATTTCTTATGATTAAGTAGCACGTAGAACCTCGATTTGAAATGACGTCTTGCCACTATTTCACATAGAAAGCTCTACCAGCTCTTTATAAGAAGATTTCTGACAAACTACTTGTCCTGTTATTATATGTACCCCATGTTTCGTTCACCACAGACATATGGACTTCATTCATAGATCCCATGTCTCTACTAATCCTTACCGAACAATGGATTGACTCCATCCTGGATCTGTTTCTTCGTTCTTCTTTATTCTTTTTTTATATATTATATAAGTATCGGATCAATATTCAGCATCAGTAGATACTTAAAATCAAATGACTCAAACTCGGACTCAAGGGCAAAAAAACCTGATCAGGACATCGCTAATATTTAGCATGATAGTTTTAATTATGGTGTGCAACGCCTTTTATTCTCTAACATATTTCAGTTTGTGGTTGTTTGGATTGCTGGTTTAAGTCGTCCATCCTCTCTACTCTGCTACATACTGCAAGTTAATTTGCAAGCCAACAATAAAAGAAGATTTTCATTAAGATTATCCCACTTCTTCTTCTCATCTCAAAAAAACGCAGTTCCCAAATGTATGCCCTCCGTCCAGGGCCATGATGAACCTTTCAAATTCATTGATGCGGTATTCAGCAATGATTTTTACTTTACACTTAAACTTCTTGTGAAATTGCCCAGACAAATTTTGCCCCAGTTTTTGAGGAAGCACAGTCACCCAGGCACGTTGAAAAGCGGCACAGCATTCACTCTGCAAATATCAGCACCTGAGGGGCTGTTTGTTTGCCACTCTAATGCCGTTCTCTATCAATCCATCACTCATCGCTCGACATAAATGTTTGGAGAAACCCAACTCAGCTTCTGCACTTGGCACACACTCTGCGCAGTGACTCTTAATTAGATAAAGTGAATATTGAAGTTTTCAGTGGCGCATGCAAACAGGAGGGTGAAGATCAGCTGTACTGCTATCAGAATGTTCAAGTTTGTCAAATTCACTACCAGAAGCGAAGTTGTGGATCTTCATTTGGTGGAACATTTGATCTCGTATTCATATAGTTCATTATGATAACTTATAAAAGATCTGAGTCATCTGTTCTCTCACTGCATGTCTCTTATTGCTTATTCAGTATAGCACTGGAGTGATTCAGCCTTTAGCTATCTGAATGTTTAATCCTTTTTGTAGCTTTAATAATTTTTTATTTAATACATACTAAAAACAAGGTCTGTATCAACAACTGTTTTATAGTTTTTTTTTTCAATAAGATAATTGTCTTAATTTGCTAATATACATTTTTCTTGTCACAGCAACTAAAAAAACAATTCATGTTTTTAATCAATGTATTGTCGATGTTTTATCTTTCTATCTTTGTTAAAGAACAATAATTATCTACAGTAACGATACAGAGGATACACTTTTAAATGGTTGAAAATACTGTAAGCCTTAAAGTGGTGGTCCACTGCGATATCATATTTTAAACTTTAGTTGATGTGTAATGTAGCTGTGTGAACATAAACAACATATCTGAATGTAATACCCTCAAAGTTCGATGCAAAGGGAGATGTTGGCTTTTACAGAGTTAGCTTAGCAAAGCCTACAGCGAACGAAACCCATGTAAACATTCACAATCTTCACCAGCTTATACATCTCAAATAACAAACTCACAAAAGATATGTGAACATTTCATATTACTTGCGTATGCTTATTCAAAATATACTGTATATGAAAGACACTTGACGAGGTTCAGATGTGTCCTCTTCATTTTCTGTCTGATTCAGGCTAAAACTGCTGCGGCTAACATTTACACTTACTGACGGTATTTACACAACAGCAAAGCGTGGGCTAGTAGAGGCGTGACGCTTCCTGGTGACATGGAGCCGATCCGTGAATCACAGCACATTATGTTACCTGACCAATCAGATCTTCTTGAGAGTGGGCTTTCGGTGGAATTCGGAAATATGATTGACAGTTTCATGTAAGCTAAGTAGATGTATATCATTAAAGTAAGATATATGAAAAAATAACGTGATTTTTTACAAATGAAGCACACATTGCTTTACATCTTATAAACACAACCAAGCCTTAAAAATACACCCTGGACCACCTCTTTAACCCTTAAATGTAAATCAGCAAATAATAATAGTTATTACAAAAAAAATTAATGTGAAGCCAACAAACAAAGAAAATAAATAAATAAATAAAACAGTAACCCCATCATTTATGTATGTTGCGGTGTATGCTGGCAACAAACTTAGTATTTCAGAAATATGGACTTCTTTTTTGAACACATGTTTTTAGAGAGTTATATTTGTCTGACAAGACTTTTATGTTGTTCTTTAGAAAACTTCTTAGTATCTGAAACTCAAAATGTTTTATTTTTTTTACCTGGAACATATGTACTTTTCTATTGTGAATTTTAGAATATAGTGTATCTAAACTTTAAAGTTTAAGACTACACCCTTTTTTATTGTCACTTATGATAATCACTATATCAGATTATGTGATTTTGTCAAGATAATATGTTTTATGGGCACAAAATACAGTATGTAAGATTATATTTAGCTTTACGATCAAACATTGTTTGGTCTGTGATGTGCATTAATGTCATTAAGAAGCCAAATATCTTTGTAATTGTCTATCAAGTGTTTCCTCACAGACGGCTCTGTGTTTTTGGGTGTTGATAAGTTGGATGATTTGGGTGTAGATAAATTGATTCATTTTGTGCCAGCAAGAGGCACTTTTGGAACTGCAGGAGTGGTTTCCCATCAACAGCTATAAACAAAGCAGTAGACAACTGGTTAATCTTCAAAGAAACATTTATATTAAAAAATTACATGAGGAGGCAGGAGATGGGGGGTTAATAGTCAGCAACAACTTTCTGCTTTGACGTCGACATCAGTCGTCATGCACTATAACACAGTAAACGACAAGAAGCAATTTAATCTGGTGTCCTGATGTGCATTTGTTATTTACAAATGGCCACGATATCATACAGTACATCAAGCAAATAGTGCTGAAAGTGAAAAAAAAAGTGTGATCTGAAAGCGGCTTATGTTTGTTTATAGTTGACAAAACCAGTGAAGAATCTACAACCCCAAATCAGAAAAAGTTAGGACAGTATGGAAAAGGCAAATAAAAAAGGAAATAGTGATTTCCAAATTTTCTTTGAATTCCTTTGTATTTTATTGCAGACAACATGAACACAAAATATTTCATGTTTTGTATGGTCAACTGCATTTGATTTGTACATACAGTATACATCTTTTCCTGTCTTTCAGACCTGCAACACATTCCAAAAAAAAAAAAGAAATTGGTTAAAAAATGATGTGATTTGAAACAAGTGATGTCAACAGATGATTGTAATTATGAGTTGGTACAAAAGCAGTATCAAAGAAAGGTCTAGTCCTTTAGAAGCAAAGATGAGCCAAGAATCGCCAGTTTGCCAAATACATGAGAAAATTATTGGAATGTTTAAAAAAAACAATGATCCTCAAAAAAAGATAAGAAGACATTTTGATATTTAGACCTTCAACAGTACATAGCATCATTAAATGATTCAAGGAATCTGGAGGAATTTCATGACGCAAACGACAAGAGCGCATTAAGCTGAATTACCGTGATCTCCAATCCCTCAGGCGGCACTGCATCAAGCATCATCATTTATCTATAAGTGATATTACCACATGAGCTCAGGACTATTTTGGAAAACATCTGTCAAGTACCACAGTACATAGTTACATCCACAAATGCCAGTTATAAATGTACTGTGCCAAAAGGAAGCCCTATGTTAACAGTGTCCAAAAGTGCCATCATCTTTTCTGAACTTGAAGGCATCAGGGATGGCCATCACACAGTGGAAATGTGTACTGTGGTCAGATGAATCAGCATTTCAGGTATTTTTGGGGAGAAATGGATGCCAAGTTCTCCAAACCAAAAAAGAAAAGCACCATCTGGCAAAGACAACTTTCACTTCTTTTATGGCATCATTTATGCTGAAAAGTACAGAGATTTTGGAGCATACTACGTTGCCTTCTTTTCAAGAGACGCGCATGCATATTTTAACAAGACAATGTCAAACCACATTCTGCACACATTACAAAGTCCTGGCTGCGGAGGAAGAGGATCCAGGCACTTGACTGGCCTGCCTGCAGTCCCGACCTGTCTCCAATTAGGAATCTGTGGTGCATTATAAAGCGTAAAATGTGACAAAGACCCGGTACTGCACCTTAAGACTTGTTTGCAGAAAGAATTGGACAAAATTCCACCTGAAACACTTCATTACTTGATGTCTTCAGTCCCTAAATGTCTTTTAAGTGTTACGAAAAGCATTTGTTTATTTTTTTATTTAAATACGTGTTTATAAAAAAATAAATAAATAAAAATCATGAGGAACACATTGAATAATGTTTGTTGTATTGTCGACAATGAAATACAAGTCAAAGTAAACTTAGAAATTCCTTCTTTCTTTTTTATTTGCATTTTTGAATACTGTCCCAATTTTTCTGATTTGGGGTTGTATATGGAAAAGTCTGTCATAGAAACAGTAAACTCTACCTTAATTTTAAAGTGTACAAGTGCATTTGGTGCTCTGCTTATCAGTTTTATTGATTATTAATTGATCATTTACACACACACACACACACACACAAAAATAAGACACCTAAATATATAGAATTGTATTATTGCTCAGAGATAGAGATTTACTCAACAAAGAGACAAGGCAACTACCACTCATTAAATATATTGCTAAATTCATTAAATCTATTGGTAATACAAACCAATTTTTGTAAATGGTACAACTCCTAGATGATTATGTCATTAAGTAACTGGCTTTTGTCAGTAAAAGAGGTTTTCCAAAAAATAAACAGAATGAAAAATGTAAAAGTGAGTCTTTCTTTCTTTCTTTCTTTCTTTCGCGTGACATTTTAAATCATCTCAAATCACATACATAATATGAATAAGTACATCATTTAAAAATATATATTTAAATGAAAATGTTTCATGATGCAAGTACTGGCAATGTGAAAAGGTGCTGCATAACAAGCAGGATTCATCTATAATTCCCTTCAAACCCTCTCCATTTAAATAAGAGGATCCATTTAAAATGAAACTGTACAGAATAATAAAGAAATTGCATGTAAGGCTTTTTTTCCTGCATAAAACAGACTGTTACTAAACTGTCTTTCACTTCTGAGAATCTGAGAACAAGACTGGCTTTCAGTTGTGAGATGATGAGAATTGATCTCTGCATCTTTAAAGAAATCTTTTAAGGCACAGCGCTTTAAGTTCCAACATAAAAGGAGTGACCGAAATATCTTCAGTTACTTCAAAAACAATTTAATTGATTTTCTCAGCTTTCAAACTGTTCTCTTCATAGCTTTGTTAGGCTTGGGTTCAGGGTATTGTTCTCTTTTCTTCTGTGACTCTGAAATGACCAACCCATTAATGGCACACACACACGCAAGCAGATGATCAAAAGCAATGATTACAGGATTAGAATACATAAATAATATCAGTGAGTGGCACTGCTGTAGCCAGAGCAAACAGAACATTAAAAAAGTTCATGATGAACCACGATATGCCTCTATATCACGTGAGGAGAGATGTTTATTACTGAGATGCTGTTGATCTTTCGCCCCACTATTAATTATTCTGAAGATAAATGCCATTGCGGAGATGTAAATGACAGCAGGGCTTTTGGCCAGTGATCCTCTAGCAGTCACACTCCAGGATAATTTATTATCCGCATAGACGCAATGAACAAGCTTTCATCAGTATGAACCTACATTTAGATTTATGCAGTTATTGCAGTATTTATAATATTTGTTATGTCTCCAAAGGTAAATTCTGCTTTGTTCTTTCAATTCACTGGTTTAGCTTGTTTATACAAGGCTAATAATAATGACAATTGTTTTCACTGATAAAAAAAAATATATATATATATATTTTTCAGTTATAACGAAGTGCATCTTGGTCATAATTAAATGATAATTTTAATTTTCTTTTAAAGAAATACTGCAGTTTTATTGAACTTCTGAAAAGTACAGTTTTTTTGGACACAAAAAAATCTGCATTATTTAAGTATATTGCAGTATTACTGCAATACAACTGAAGTACTACAATACAATCAACTACAGTACAACTACTGCAATACAACTGAAGTACTACTACAGTACAACTACTGCAATACAACTGAAGTACTACAATACAACCAACTACAGTACAACTACTGCAATACAACTGAAGTACAATACAACCAACTGCAGTACATCTACTGCAATACAACTCAAGTACTACAATACAACCAACTGCAGTGCATCTACTGCAATACAACTGAAGTACTACTACAGTACAAATGCAGTACAACTACTGCAATATTGAAGTGATACTACTACTATAATTGAGAACAACTACTGCAGTGCTACTGAAGTATAACTAATATAGTATTAAATTAGTAATAAAGTGCACTTTAAAAACTTATGTATCTAAGTGCAATAAATTATATAACATATCACTATATTGACCCTCTCAGTTTATTTAATGTTACTTCAGTTGTACAGCACATTTTATTGCCATCGGGCACCAACAACCATCAAAGTCACTTAAATCACCTTTCTTCCCCATTCTGATGCTCATTTTGAACTGCAGTAGATCATCTTGACCATGTCTACATGCCTAAATGCATTGAGCTGCTGCCATGTGATTTGCTGATTAGAAATGTGCGTTAACGAGCAGTTTGAGAGGTGTATCTAATAAAAGTGGTCGGTGAGTGTTTAGTGACTTTTTTTTCTTCAATAGAACATTAAAGAATATCTTTATAGCTAAATCTGTGGTCTTTGGTGATCCATAAAATGTAAGTCAAAGGTTGGCCATTTTTTAAAATAATAAAAATAAAACATACAAAAAAGTCCAAATCAATCCTAAGGACACACTGAAGTCTTATAAAGCGAAACAATAGGCCTGTGCAAGAAATGAAACATTATATAATAGCATTAGCTTTACTCCACAGCCTGGGCAAACAGTCTTCTGTGCTAAAACAGTGAGGATGCACATTTCTAAATGGTTCTTACCTGTGCTATTATGTTTGCAGGCATGACTCCATTCTGATAAATGAACTCATCTCTGAGAGCGCACGAAGAACTCTTTGACTGTAAATTCAGGTTAATAATATTGTAAGTAATGTTCAATTTCCAGACTGATTGTTTTGCTTTGCAAGACATCAGCGTGTTGAGTCATGGCTATTATTTTAGATTTGTTTTTATGTGTATATTTTGAATATAAAAAGGTAACAATTGACTGCCATTATATGAATCACAACAGATTCAGCTAAAAATCTTCTTTAATGTTCTACTAAAGAAATAAATGTCACCTAAATCTACAATAGGATGACCTGAGTGAGTAAGTTAACAGAAAATTGTATTTTTTGAGTGAACTACCTCTTGGTGGTGTTAGTCCACAGGAGCTGCCGTTTCACAGCAGCACAGACACACACGTCCCAATTTCTCAGCAATCTCACTATGGCACTGTTTCTAAGAAAATCAACTGATGGTCATCTACCTTTCTTTTTATAACCACCTTTCCTATAGAAGCAAAACCTCTAATAAAACAGTCTTTACCATACTATTCGTTTCCCTGTCATCTCGCACATGTTGCAGTTAAGCCCTTTCTTTGCTCTCCTTACGCCGAGTTCAGACTGCATGATTTTCAAAGTAGTCGTATCACAGATGTTTTCACACTGCATGACTATCTGGGCTAGCATTTTGTTGCTGCTTTGTTTACACTGCAAGATGGATCGACGACAGGGGGTATCATACTGCATGACTTTACAATAGGAAGAATCACTGACAACTTTGTCCAAACTACATCTCTCACAACCAAAAACATGTAATATATATTTAGTTATTAACTACATAATGAGGAAGAAGCCTTTAGTGGGGTAGAAAATTTAGCTTACCTGGCTTTTAAAGGGAATTAGCAATTTCTCCTCAACTTTTTTCTTTTTCGATCTGGTTATGATATTGCTCAGAAGACACGTCAAACAGACACGGGTGCTCCTGCCAAATTTCCACTTGTTTTTCCTCCATTTTTTGGGTCCAAATAGACTGAAAATGAGAGCTTTTGACTTCTTTTCCAACCTCCCCGAACCTCCCGCTGGCCTTCAGATAGCCATACTAGTGGATGCTGCTCTCTCATTGGCTGTAGGTAATCGCCAATGTTATTTTCAGTCAAAACTCATTTCACATGGCATGATTTGAATCGCCGACAGGTCCCAATATTGCCAAATACATGCCACATATCTCAGAGGTGTCGGCGACTCATCGGCGATTCTCTCAGATCGTGATTCTCTCAGATTGTGATTGTTACTCGCGTGAACGAGCACTGATTTGCTTGTGATTTCAGGCATTTGTTGGCGATTTCTCAAAACCTGTCGGTGAGTCAAAATCAGGGCTAAAATCAAGCAGTCTGAACTCGGCATTACAGCAATGGAGATCCTAAGCAAACAATTCAATCAACTTAAGAATGTCAAACTATTAACAAGTAAATTAATTAATAAAAAGGTCCCAAAACATATTTGTTTCCGGTTCTTTTAAAGATTTATTTTTTAAAAATTTCATACCACTTTTAGATAAATGCAAATCAGATATAGCTCGCTGGGGTTCCCTCCCCCTTTCCTTAATAGGTCGGGTAAATCTTATAAAAATGATAATTCTTCCCAAGTTTTTATACCTTTTTCAACATATCCCAATCTCCATAAATAAATCTTTTTTTACTAGCCTTGAGCAACTTTTGCGTGGATTCATTTGGTGTAACAAACCAACTCGAATCAGAAAGTCAGTTCTTCAACTTCCCAAATCTGAAGGGTGTCTTACTCTTCCAAATTTTCAATATTACTTTTGGGCTTGTAATATTATCAAAATACTCTATTGGGTTGGTCACAAATCTGGTGTTTCTGACCCACCTTGGACACATATAGAGTTATCTGCCTCTTCACATTGTCTAAGTTCTAGAGTCTATTACCAACTTCCTCTTGAAATACACAAAACATCAAGCAACCCAATAGTTACTAACACTATGAAAATCTGGCAGCAGTTTAGAAAACATTTTGGTCTTCACAGTGCCTCAATTCATATGCCAATTTCCAATAACCATTTATTCCCCCCCTCTATATTAGATCGTGTTTTTGATACTTGGTCATTGAAAGGTCTAGCCACTTTAAACGATTTGTATGATAACAATGTTTTTTCCTCCTTTTCATTCCTATCAACTAAATATGATCTCCCTAATAACCATCTTTATCCCCCCCCCCCCGAATCAGAGTTTGATATCGACCTCAATCCAAGTCAAAGACGGCTGATATCCACAATTTATGTTAGAATAACTACTTTGCTTCCATCTCCAACTGGTCTACTTAAACAAACATGGGAGCAAGATCTGCGTATTGAGATTTCTGAGGACCAATGGAAGGACATTCTCAGTTTAGTTCACTCTTCATCTATTTGTGCCAGACATGCCCTACTACAATGTAAAGTACTTCATAGAACCCATTTCACTAATGCTAAACTTGCTAAAATATTTCCGGAGAGAAGCGATGCCTGTAACAGATGTAAGCAGTCACCGGCCGATTACCTTCACATGTTTTGGTCATGTTCAAAATTAACAAACTATTGGTCTAATATTTTTAAAATTCTTTCTCAAGCCCTTAAAATAACCATCACTCCTGACCCTCTGACTGCCCTTTTTGGTTATCTTCCAACCTCAACTACACAAACATTAACACGCTGCATCATTGCCTTTACCACCTTGCTCGCCAGGTGCGCAATTCTCCTCAAATGGAAACATGTGTCCCCTCCAACATTAGAACACTGGATTAAAGAGGTTCTACATTGCATCTATCTTGAGAAACTGAGACATTGTTTTGAAGGATCAAAACATGGAGCCCCATACTGTCTGTCATTGAGAACCTTAACATTTCAGGATCTGCTGACTAGAATTTTAAGCGGGAGAAAGAGAGACTTTTAATGTTTACTTTACATTTTCTTCTTCTATATTTACCCATGGGCAACCCAGTGGCGCAGTAGGTAGTGCTGTTGCCTCACAGCAAGAACGTCGCTGGGTCGCAGGTTCGAACCTCGGCTAGGCTGGGTCAGTTGGCGTTTCTGTGTGGAGTTTGCATGTTCTCCCTGGGTTCGCGTGGGTTTCCTCCGGGTGCTCCGGTTTCCCCACAGTCCAAAGACATGCAGTACAGGTGAATTGGGTAAGCTAAATTGTCCATAGTGTATGAGTGTGTGGAAGTTCCCAGAGATGGGTTGCGGCTGGAAGGGCATCCGCTACGTAAAATCGTGCTGGATAAGTTGGCGGTTCATTCCGCTGTGGCGACCCCGCAAGGGACAAAGCCGACAAGAAAATGAATGAATGAATATTTACCCATATAGTTATTATATGTATTTATTTACTTATCATTTTTTTTCAGTTGGTTTATTATTTATTTATCTGTGTCTTAATTCATCTTTGCGTACTTATTGAAGGCCTCAGAAAATAGGGAGGGGTGGGAGATGGGAGGGGGATGGTGCTTAGAAAGGGGTAGAAAACTGTAAGTTTGATTTAAGAGTTCTACAGTTTTCCTGTTTTTGCTGTCATATATATTATGTCATCTCTTTGCTGATAGAACTTCTATTTTTCATATACATTTATAAGTTTGTATATTACCTGATAAAAATGCAATAAAAAATAAATAAATAAATAAAATAAAAGGTCCCAAAACAAATGAAAACACAATCACAATATATGGGAAACTGTAAATAAACAGATTAATAAAGAACACTTTAGCTATTTTAATAACTTATTATGGTGGTTTAACCTAAATTTTCCTATCAAGACTGATCTCAATCTGAACAAAAGAAAATACCTTTTGAGAATATTGATGTCATGTTTCATAAAGATATGTATCTAATGATGTGCCCTTTAAACCCACAGGAGCACCCATTACACAGCATCTCTCACACATGCCAAATTCCTTGCAGTCTCACTACGGCATTGTTTCTATGGGAAGTAAATCATATTATGGCCATCACCCTTTCTTTTTATAACAACTTACCCTATGGAAGAAAAAGCAGAAATGTTCACAATGCCTTTCTTTTTCCTGCCATCTCTCATGTGTTGCAATTAAGACCTTCCCTTTCTCTCCTTACAGCAATGGAAGATTTTCAATCAACAAAAGATTATCAAACTATTAACCAGAGATGTATAAAGTACTAGAGACCCAGACTTAAGTAAAAGTACAAGTGCTCTATCAAAAAAGTGATTTGAGTAGAAGTTGAAGTGCTCTTTAAGCACAATACTTAAGTGGAAGTACTAAAGTATTCAACATTTTTTGTACTTAAGTATTGCAAGTAGTTTATTTAAAAATTTACTACTCAAGTACTGAAAGTAAAAGTACAAGTATTGCATTATGTAGTTATTTTTAAAAAAGCAGTCAAAAGACATATTGTTTTGTTTATTTTAAATATCTTTTTTGGGGCACAGGATTAAGCAGAACAAAAAGAACCATGGTTTACGATTTATAATATAAATAAATAAATAAATATATATATATGATGGGTCAAAAACACCATTCAGCATGACAGGCTTTATGAGAGACAGTTAAAGTCATGTGAACATTGCAGCATGATATGAACAGCGGGTAGCTAACGGTAGTTAACTTATCTAGCTCTTATGGATAGCTCAAACTGGTGTTTTGTGTATTATATTATTTTTAACTTGACATG
This sequence comes from Danio kyathit, assembly GCA_903798195.1. NCBI lineage: Eukaryota > Metazoa > Chordata > Actinopteri > Cypriniformes > Danionidae > Danio > Danio kyathit. Next base: position 22,846,566 of record LR812532.1, on the reverse strand, counting down.
TTTCTTCAAATCCGACGGTAGAGTATGCACTTTATTCTATATGAACTGTCTTTCACTCCGACAAATGCAAACATTGGCTCTAAATAGGGTCACGGGTGATCTTTTTCCTCATCGCCACGAACAGTTGAAAGTGAAGGAGTTGAAGGTGGAATTTCTGGGTTTTCCATGTCTAAAACAAACTAAAGTGCTCTCAATGCAGGCAGGCAGCACTGTCTTCTTTGATCGTCTGATCAATGAATGATTGATTCGTAACATTTTTATAATTGTAACGAGTAACTATGCAACACATAAAAAATCTACTGGAGTAAAATATTAAGCTCATCGAAAATATGTAATGAAGTAAAAGTAGAAGTAGGAGAAAAAAACAATACTCCAGTAGAGTACAGATACAACCTTTTAGTACTTAAGTACAGTAGTGAAGTAGTTCTACTTCGTTACTATACATCTCTGCTATCAACAAGTACATTAACAAACTAATTAATAAAAAGGTCACAAAACAAATGAAAACCCATAAATCACAAAATATGGGAAACTGTAAATAAACAGATTAAAAAAGAACACTTAGCTATTTTAATAACTTATTATGGTGATTTAACTTGAATTTTCCCATCAAAACTGATCTCAATCTGAACAAAAGAAAACACCTTTTAAGAATATTGATGTCATATTTCATAAAGATATGTATCTAATGATGTGCCCTTTAAAGGTGCCCTTTAAACCCACAGGAGCACCCATTACACAGCACCACTCACACATGCCAAATTCTTTGCAGTCTCACTCTCCATTGTTTTTATGGGAAGTAAATCAAATTATGGCCACCCCCCTTTCTTTTTACAACAACTTAGCCTATGGAAGAAAACCCTGAAATGTTTAGCATGCCTTTTTTGTTCCTGCCATCTCTCATGTGTTGCAATTAAGGCCTTTCCTTTCTCAAGAACAGCGATGGAGCTGTAAGCTAGCATTGTGATCAACAGAAGGCTTGCAAATGAGCCCTTCTCTTCTGGCTCCCTCAGCTCATCCCTAACGCTCAGACGTGACTCATTCTGGTCCCACCACCCCATTGGCTGTGATGGTGATAAATATCCAGCAATCAGCATGTGTGATGGGAGCGGCGTGAGGTGGCTGCGTGCAGGCGGGTGAGACTGTGAGGTGGGCACGATGCGCAGTGGCTGCTGTGTAATTAAGAGCATGCTAATTGCCACGGCTGTTGCCGTAGTGACAGAGGACAGGAGCCGTGATCTGAGTTGGCCCCGAGAGGATGGAGACATTGAAGAGCCCATATGGAGGGTTCAGGTAGGCAGCAGTGTGCCACATGGTACTGCGACAGGCTACTCAAGTGACCTATATTAAATAGACGTGAAGGAATCTATTACTGCCAAACAAGACTTTGCTGAAAATGAGTGTCGTGGATCTAGAAGATCAAAATAATAAAGTAAAAAAAAAAAAAATTGTATGTTTTTTTCAAGATAAATTATTATAAATAGATCGAAATCATAAGTCTAAAGCACTATTGACTTATATCCAAAGAGCACATACACATTAACTACCCCTGAAGCAGTTTTTGCTTGCTTTTGGATTTATATTATACTTACATATTTCATGCCTGTAGCCAGGGGTTCGAATGACCCACCCACCCCAGCCCCCATAACCAAAGTTTCAAAATTTTTATGTAATTTTTTTTAATTATTTTGTAATAAAGTGTAATTTTACATAATTATGGCCAGTAATTTAAATCCCATGGAGACTCAAAGCCACAATAATGTGATGTGAGTCATGTGACATAACCGAGCGGTAACTTGAACTGACATTTGAATTTTTGAAGCGACATATACTGATTAACGTTATGGGTCGAATAGAGCAAGAAAGATGACAGAGAAAGCAGGCGGCAGCAATATTGTAACAAAATATTAAACATATGTTCAAAAAGACCAAAAGACCCAAACAATGACATACAGTAACTCGTGGTTGAACTATCACAGTACGATGCATTGTTTGGGAAAAGAACGATATAGTGACGAGTGTTTCCCAAAACTGTGGTAGCTTTGTTGCAGATCCATCGTTTGAATCATGTTAGTTATAACGTATAACGTCCATAATGATGCTCTAAACGGGGTGCAGTAACAAATTCTTTAGAGAAAAAAAACTTTTTGGTACAAATTATTGTTTCATACGCACACGCATAAAAAAAAATCTAATATTAGTTTTGGTAAAAACATCCATTTGTTTTCCATATTAATAGAAATATATGTAAGCGGCACATATAGGGTGTGTTTCCTTTACAAATATTATTGAGAACACTCCATATTTTATTCTAAAACATAAAACCACTTAGCTAACACGTATTCTAATCTCATATATAAATCATATACATTGTTAGGCTAATAGTAGCCCCCATGTTCGCGTGAGTTTCCTCCAGGTGCTCCGGTTTCCCCCACAAGTCCAAAGACATAGGTGAATTGGGTAAGCTAAATTGTCCATAGTGTATGTGTGTGAATGCGTGTGTATGGATGTTTCCCAGTGATGGGGTACAGCTGGAAGGGCATCCGCTGCGTAAAACATGATGGATAAGTTGGCGCTTCATTCCGCTGTGGCAAGCCCAGATTAATAAAGGGACTAAGCCAAAAAGAAAATGAATGAATGAATGAATGAATGAATGAATAATAATAATAACAATAATAATGATAACAATAATAATAATAATAATAAATATTATTATTATTATTAAGTAGGATATTGTTAATTTATTTTTTAAAAAGTCTACTTTTACAATTTGACACATTCAAACCACTGCAGAAAGGTTCTAACCAACAGGGCCATGTCATATAGGCCTACAGTACAGATACATTTCTTAATAAATAATCTACTATAAATTGAAACCAATAATGTATGCTATATATTTTTGTTTTCACAAGCTTTTGAGGCGTAACGTAAATTCCGCTTTAAAATAATAGGTCACCTATAGCTTTTGTCATGAGCCACAGCTCCGTTCAAAATGGCATAATTGTTTTGGGAGCGCAATTGTCAAAATGAAGATCGCTAAAACTGACTTGTAAAAATACTTTGAAAGCAAATTACACGAGAGAGAGATGACTTTAATGTTGTTTTAATCATTCCAAGTTTAAATTTTGAAACATTCTAAAGGAATAGGGCATAGGGGCGATAACTGGGAATAGAAACCAACCAGGAACTGTTTCTAACTACAGCTCTAGAGGTGTAGTTCCAAACGTACAAATTTGCGATGCAGTTTGCGAATGTTCATTAGAACAATGGATTTGGGAAACGCCAAATCAACGAACTATGTTTGTAACGTTCTCAAACCTTAGTTGGCCAACGATGGTTTTCAGAAACGCACTCCATGTTCTAGGTTAACTGGACGCATAAGCTGGGGCGTCCTGTAAATAGGGCATTGTTGATTTGTCCCAAATACTGTATGACCTCCCTCTCCTTTTTTTTTTTTTTTTGACTGCTATGTCATTAAAATGTAGTGTGTGTTTGTACTGGCAAAATTTGCACATGATATTAGTAAGCAGTATTATTTTTGGTACTGCAAAAAAGCATGTTCATGATTCCAGAAGACAAGCTAATCCAGCACGAAATATTTCATAAAATGTCACCAAAATGGTGTATTTAAACTTCTTTATCAAATACAATATACGGAGAAAAAACAAAAAAAGGTCCCCTTTTAGAGAAAAATAATCACCCCTTTCACTAGGCTGGCTATGACCCTGTATTTGAAGATTACTTTAATTCTCTTAGAGAATTTAAATCAGAGTATTATATTTACAATATAGAGGTGTAGCATTGGCTCCTTATTTTTCAGGTTCTAGTGGTCTGGTGAAGATTTCGGACATGCCATAACATTTATGCTTTTTTCAGTTTCTTGTTAAAATGTTAAAGTAAAAATTTTGATGACACTATTTAGACAAAATGTACTACAATAATATTTAAGCTGCATGTATGTAAACGTTTGTATTTCGAGTCTTATCTGTACAAGCAAACATAAGAAAGTATTTTAAAATCCATTCACAAACCAAAAAAAAAAGTGTAAACACGCCTGCATGTTTTCTGACCCCTGAATGTATGTTCCAATCTAGAATGTCCAATTCATCATCTTTTATACAGTATATAATCAGATCCCAGTAATCTTTGAGAATAAAGATTCATATTTTATGCACAGTAGGGTTCTGATGTGAGCGGGAACCCAGCAATCGTATTACACCAGCCCTAAGTAGACATGAATGAGGCTGCACCATAAACGAAACAATAGGAGCCCCAAAAGACAAAGGATTCGGCTTGTTAATGAAGAGGATCAGGTTCCGCTTACAGCAATAATTATATCTCCAAGTGGACCCACAGTCTCATCGCCACTAGGCTCAGTCCAAGGTACGGACAGCGTCCCAGTCCTGATGCCCAATGCGAACTGCACTGTGCCAAAGGATATGGCTCATTTGTCAGCCATTTGTCTCTGAGCCGAATCGAAAAGAGACAGAGCTCTGTTCGCCAAGTGACAGGCAGCCCAATATATTACTCATCTGCTTGGGGATTCATTACTGGCCTGTAAGGGTCCTAATTTGTGCAGAGCCTTATTTAACTGGCACGACTATGGCGTCATGCCCCCATGCCACCTCCGGACCCAAAAAAAGGAGAAAACTGGATTTAGAATGGCAGCAAACAAACAAGGCGTCCAGCCAGCACATCTGCCAAATAATCAAGGAACAGACGCCTCCAAGATAATTGACCATCTTCTCTTTACTGCCGAGCACTAATTCCTCTGATTTATTGAGGTTTAAGACCGTACAGCCAATGTGTCTTTGTCTTAAACAGCCAGAACTTTGATGGAAGTGAGCCAAAAATATCAACTTCAATCCAGCCACACAAATATCCATGGATGACTCAGGTACAGTGTGAGGTGGAAGCTGAAAGCGAGGCGTGAAAACGTGAAAGAAATTGCCACCATTCTGAAGGGTGAATCAGAGGAAGCGGACCTGGTTGCGGGTTTGCTCCCGGGGTGGGCGCTTGTCTCCAGTTGAAACCTGGCCAATTACTCCCTGCCCACCCACCACCTCTGCAGGCAAGAAATGTGTATGTGTTGCGTAAGAGCGCGAGAAGGGTGCATTGAGCAGCAGAGGAGAGGCTTTTGTTTTGTGTTTACACTGGCCAATTACCACGGTGCAAAAGGGGACTGCTGTTTTAAAGATCAGTCGTGACACTTCCGACAACTGTCAGGCAAAGTCGCTTTAGTGTAAGCTTGGTGTATTATTAGAGCAGTACCAATAGTGAAATGGCCTGTCATTACCACATCAGCGTGCCAGGTGGGTTGTGCCACGATGTTTAGGAGGTTTAAGCTTTCACGCAGCATGATTAAGAAGCCCTCGCTGCAAGAGCTCAGCAACTCTGTATGACATGGAGAGAGCCAGCAGAGATGTTAATGGTAGTCCCCATCAACAGCAAGCAGCTTCCAGCTTCCAGTGGCTAAAAATAAATTGTCAACTGCCCTTGATGCTTCTGTTGAAATGTTCTCATTCTTTCTGTAACACTGGAATAAAGACACCCAAGGGAACATTTTATTGCTCAAGGTTGCTCATTCAGCTCAGGCGAATTCAGGCAAACATTCAGAGCCAGTGTCTATCACACTTTTTTTTTTTTTTGCCCAACCCAAACTGCAAATGATTGCTAGACTGGATGTCAATTTGCGGGTGTTACATCACTGTGAGTCAAGAGAGAAAAGCATGCTATAATTATATTGCATCTTAAAACATCACGAAGGTGACGCAATGGCGCAGTAGGTAGTGCTGTCGCCTCACAGCAAGAAGGTCGCTGATTCGAGCCTCGGCTGTGTCAGTTGGTGTTTCTGTGTGAAGTTTGCATGTTCTCTGTGCGTTCGCGTGGGTTGGGTGAATTGGGTAGGCTATATTGTTCGTAGTATATGAGTGTAAATGAGTGTGTATGGATGTTTCCCAGACATGGGTTGCAGTAAAACATGTGCTGGATAAGTTGGCGGTTCATTCCGCTGTGGCGACCCCAGATTAATAAAGGGACTAAGCCGAAAAGAAAATTATTGAATGAATGAACATCATGAGTAATGCTATGACAGTTTTCGATTTGTACATGATTATTTATTTTGTGTTTTAATGCCAATCTGGGAAACAAAATTAAAGCAATGACTTATTTATTTATTTATTTTTGAAATTTTTAATTCATTAATTTTCCTTTGGCTTAGTCTCTATTTCAGAGGTCGCCACAGCGGAATGAACCGCCAACTTTTCCAGCATATGCTTTACGTAGTGGATGCCCTTCCTGCCACAAGCCAGTATTGGGAAAGACCCATACACACTCATTCACACACACAAACACACACACACACACACACACACACACACACACACACACACACACACACACACACTCATTCACTACGAACAATTTAGTTTATTCAATTCACGTATAGCGCTTGTCTTTGGACTGTTAATTATTCATAATTTAAATTATTTAAACATATAATTTATTCAAATTACTTTAAGTTAGCCGTTTTCACACCACAATAAACAAATATAACAGACAATTACTGACATGCTGTAGAAGAATCAAGCTATAAAATTAATGCAGATTAAAGATCTGCTAATTTGTGACCCTCAAAAGTCTTTTTTTTTGTGATTCAGAGTTTTCTACATAAAACATTCTACATAATGTAAAGAATATTCGGTGAAAATTTAAATCTTGTTATCTTTAATATTGACTTAGGCTATGAGTTCCCAGCAAACAATTTTGTGTTTAACAGATGTCTAATAGACATCTAAAGATAGACAGCTTGGCTAAACTTGGGCTGTCAGTGAAAATCTAATAGACATCTAAGTATAGCCCAAAACTAGTGGACAAACAGACAGATTAGACAGACTTTATATGTGTAGTCATTCATTTCTGTTTATTTGATGACTAGTCTAGTTTTGGCCTATTTTTAGTTGTCTATTAGATTTTCACTGACAGCCCAAATTTAGACTTCTTTTAACCAAGAAGTCTGTTTATATGCCTATTAGATAACTATTCAACTTCTTTGTAACACAAAAAAAAATGCTCAAAGCTGAGTTTTCAATGTGTGAAAGTGTTGCAAGCCTTGTTTAGCCAAGACAACTATGTTTAGACATCTTAGACATCTATTAGACATCTTTTAAAAACAAAAAAATGCTTGCTGGGTTAGGCCATGCCAAAAATTTGAGAATGTATATATATATTTTTGGGGAAAATTCCAATTTAAATAAAAGCCTCTAAACTGAAAACTGAATCATCTGATCCATCCTGACTTTGTGCCATATATCAAATTAAAGCTGAGATTGTCCCTTTTTCATTAGCCCCTTTCACACATACAGAACTTCCTGGAAAATTACCAGCAATTTTCCAGAAAGGGATCATGTGTAAACAGGTCCTTTTTGAAAATACTGGTAAATTCGTTTTGCCAATTTTCTGGAAAGAGAAGTTGTAACATTACCGGTAATTTGCCAAAATGCTGCTCTGTGTGAACACAGAAGGAAAAATGCCGGAAAGAGCACATTCACATTTAGAATGCGCTGACGTGAGACATCTACTCCAGCCAATCAGAACATTCAGAAGCATTCGCATCTGCATTGTTTATAAAAAATAAAAGCCTTTAAATTTTTTTTTCCAGACATTTTTAGCTGTTAGATGTTAGTCAGACAGTGTTTCTAAGTTCCTTCTTAAAGCCAACTGTAAAAAAAATTATTGATAAAATGCTTATGATAAGGGTGACGCAGTGGTGCAGAAGGTAGTGCTGTCGCCACACAGCAAGAAGGTCGCTGGTTCGAGCCTCGGCTGGGTCATTTGGCGTTTCTGTGTGCAGTTTGTATGTTCTCCCCGCGTTCGCGTGGGTTTCCTCCGGGTGCTCCGGTTTCCCCCACAGTCCAAAGACATGCGGCATAGGTGAATTGGTTAGGCTAAATTGTCCGTAGCGTATGAGTGTGAATGAGTGTATGGATGTTTCCCAGAGATGGGTTGCAGCTGGAAGGGCATTCGCTGCGTAAAACATGTGCTGGATAAGTTGGCGGTTCATTCCGCTGTGGTGACCCCGGATTAATAAAGGGACTAAGCCGAAAAGAGAATGAATGAATGAATGCTTATGATAAACTGCTGTGTGTTTACCTTTAAGCTCTGCTTTAGTTGCTTGACGCGTGTGCCAGCACACACACACATATTGTGTACGTCTCGACATGCAAAAGTGTTCCTCCATATGTGTTCATCGAAGTTGTTCACAATACTTATCTATCCACAGAATTTGTAATGTAGTCAATTGTGTAAACGTTTAGCTGCGGTTTGTGCTTCTGCCTTTGGATGTCTCTGGGACAAAGCAGCTGCATCAATGCTAAAGCTTTGAATAAAAGTGAAATTAATAAATAAATAAATAATACATAAATTAAGAGGATTATGTGACTTGTAAAAACTATGTAAAAATGATTTTACAGAATCAATCTAAAATCAGTTTAATTACAAACGTTGAGTTCATGTTGAGTTAGGATTGGCTTTTTTGGAAAATCTGAGCACTGTAAGATATATTCTGGATCTCTTTAGATGGCACGAGACAGTTGTTTCCCTCAGGAGACACAGTCAGAAAGGCTCCATTTAATCTCACTGATGTTGAGGAGAAACAACAGAGATAGTGAGGAGATCTCATTTGTGATTCTTTTTCCCTATGGGCAGCAAAAAGAAGTCAAGAGTTAGCATTGGGGTTTAGAGTGGATGGAAAGGTTGGCTAGCTCCATTATCTGGAAGTCTGCTTGTCCTGGAGCTTGAGCTTGAGACTTCAAAGGCGATCCAAGGCCCATTGTTGAAGGGATACTACACTATTAGGATTAGCAAATCATAATATGAGCCTCAGACTTCTCTAGAGAGAGGGTGTCTTTGAAGTCCCTACAAGATAGGAATAAACTTACATTTCTTCTTAAGTTCTGCACTGGTAATAGTGATCTGACTATGGGACACTAAGGAGATGAAATTATTGGCTAGGCCATAAGTTGATGGTAAGTAGGGGGAAAACGGCTTAGGTCAAAATAGCAGATACGTATTTTTGGCAACGGACCTCGGGGTGGCTTCCTGTTATCTATATCAATGCATCATACTAAGTCTGACTTTAATATATTTTTCATTCGTTCAATACATAATCCCCAGTGTCTTGCCCTAAAGGGAGTTCAAACAATGTAGTCTGCCCAATAATGTTTAATCCAACATGCTGAGATTTGTGCTGTTTAGAGAAAAAAAGAAACAAGGAGATTGCTGCAACCTATGTCTGCTTAGACATGACCCCAAAATAAGCAGGAATACTTCTCCAAACCTTTGTCTCTCTCCCTTTGACCAAACAATAGGTTTTATATTATTGTGCCTTGCTTTTGTTATTCTGTCCCTCTTTACTGCACTGATTGTGATAGGCTCTCTGGTGATACGGTTCAGTTCATGATTGGATGCTGATAAAGGCGTGGCTATGAAAAGAAACGCTAACACTTTATTTTGATGGTCCATTTGAGTTTTAGTAGACTGTCTGCTTAATATCTGTTGATACTGCTGCTAAACAGACATTTAACTGACTATAAGAAACTTTGCAAGTACATGTCAACTTACACTGCTAGCCGGCAGCTAGCTCTCTGCAACTCTCACATGGTCGCCCACTGAAGCTAAGCAGGGCTGCGCCCGGTCAGTACCTGGATGGGAGACCACATGGGAAAGCTAGGTTGCTGCCGGAAGTGGTGTTAATGAGGCCAGCAGGGGGCGCCCAACCTGCGGTCTGTGTGGGTCCTAATGCCCCAGTATAGTGACGGGGACTCTATACTGCTCAGTGAGCGCCGTCTTTCGGATGAGACGTTAAACCGAGGTCCTGACTCTCTGTGGTCATTAAAAATCCCAGGATGTCCTTCGAGAAAGAGTAGGGGTTTAACCCCGGCAACCTGGCCAAATCTGCCCACTGGCCTCTGTCCATCATGGCCTCCGAACCCTCCCCATATCATAATTGGCTTCATCACTCTGTCTCCTCTCCAACAATCAGCTGGTGTGTGGTGTGCGGTCTGGCGCAAAATGGCTGCCGTTGCGTCATCCAGGTGGATGCTGCACACTGGTGGTGGATGAGGAGATTCCCCCCAATATGTAAAGCGCTTTGAGTGTCTAGAAAAGCGCTATATAAATGTAAGGAATTATTATTATTATTATTATTATTACACTAACCCTAACCCCAACCCTAACAGTCTACTTATAATCTAATGAGAATTAGTCGGCATGTAGATGCAATGTAACTTAAATTCAACAAACAGACCATCAAAATAAAGTGTGACCAAAGAAACTGCTGGTAGCGCTCAAGGAGTTCATTTATGCTGTGACTTTTGCGGAGTTGAGAGCTCCTGGATTTCCCTTCTAGGCAGCAAGCAACTTGGTTTTATTGTCAACACTGAGACTGTACACATGTACATGTTTGGGATGTTAAACATACTTTTTTTGAGAACTTGTGCATGTATGGGATTGCCTGCCTATTTATTTTGACTATATTTGTTTATATCAATATAAGCTGATTCTGATAATGTAGCCACATATACATTTTGTGGAGATCGTAAATTATGTATTCAGAGCTATGTACGGCTGCATTTCATCTTTAAAATGAACACTACAGGCAGGGCCGGAGCAGCTGAACTGCCGCTCTAGGCAATGGACTATCACACCGGCCTCAATCCGAAAGTGAAAACGAAAGTGACCGATTTATGAAGTGAGGATGTTGTCGCGGATGAAAGTGAGGACCGGGGGGGTAGGTGGCTGGTGTGTCGCGGGAAGAAAACTGGGGACCGGGGGGGTAGGGGGGAGGTTTGTCGTGGATGGAGGACCGGGGAGGGAGGGTTAGGGTGCGCGTTTGCTGCCCTGACTATTCTGCCGCTATAGGTCGCCTTTATGGACGCGCCGGCCCTGACTACAGGGTGGTCTGACGCCGTTCCTTTTCATGCTTACCATCTGACCGTTGTTACCAATTTGTCTGGTAGCTCAACATGTACGTTGGCGTACGTCAGAATTTACCAGTATTTTGGAATTACTTTTTTTTGGAAAAATTCCGGAATGTCCTTGCCTGTGTGAACAGCGCTTTTTTTAATTTACCGGTAAAGTCGTTCCGGATATTAACCAGTATCACTGTGTGAAAGGGGCTATTGATATGCTCTATGAAATTTATAATGAAATAATCTGTATTAATATGTAAGGGGCTATATAGTTTTTAAGTTTTTAATTTATGTGGTTGTCTTGTTGACTGTTGCTATTATGTGATTGCTGTGTGGTTTGTATTTATGTTGCCAGTGTTAAAGATACTTTTCCTTCCTGTGCCAAGCAGAATGGACAATGAAGTTTAAACAATCAAACGACCTTCATTTATTCATTCATTTTCTTTTTCGGCTTAGTCCCTTTATTAATCAGGTGTCACCACAGAGGAATCAACCACCAACTTATCCAGCATATGTTTTACACAGCAGATGCCCTTCCAGCCGCAACACTGGAAAACACCCATACACACTCTTTCACACACATACACTACGGCCAATTTAGCTTATTCAATTCACCTTTAATTTCCCACTGTCGGGGAAACCGGAGCACCTAGAGAAAACCCACACGGACACGGGAAGAACATGCAAACTCCACACAGACATGCCAACTGGCCTAGTCGGGGCTCGAACCAGCGACCTTCTTGCAGTGAGACGATCGTGCTACCCACTGCGCCACCGTGACGCCCTACAAACAAACTTGTAATTGTAATTTTTATTGTAACTTTTAAAATCATTTTGTATATTTTGTTTTGTTTAAGTTAGTACTTGTTAATAGTAAAAAAAAAAAAATGATATAGGCGAAAAAAAACTGTATAGGTCATTTATTTTCTTTTCTTTTATAGGTTGCTTTTGTTTATTGTTTTGGCCAGTGGCCATCCTGTGGAGATTCCCCTTTTTCCACTACTTTTATTTGTACAATAAATCTATTTAATTCATTCATTCAAGTGAGTGAATGTTTGGTTGTCAACCATAGCCGATATTTTTTTATTTTTGGAAATCTGACACCAAAACACATTTCTTTTTATTATAGTACTATTTTCCCCTAAACTCATGGCATAATAGTTGGTCAGAGAACCACTGCACATGAGGTAATTCTACACATGATGTGTTGCCATGTCTGGTGACACACTTTAAATGCTGATATATGCAAATCCTTACAGTTCCCCAATGCTAATAATAGAATTCTGTGCGAGAGTTATGAATTTTGAGTCAATCCAAACAAACATACAAACATAGCCGTAATTTCATCAGACACCTGCAGATTACCAGAAAACCCATTTATCAGTCTGCACCATGTGTCTCTGGCTCCCTGCGAATGCTGCATGCGGGTTGAGGGTTTCCATAAAAATGTGCTGAGTTTGAGCTCACATCCCTGCTTAATTTTCTCCCCACGTCTCATACCCTTTTGTCAATAAAATGACTAGCTTTTTCTGGTAGTTTTTACTGAAGGGCTGTTTATAATACTGACATGAACCCTTTATAATAATGGCGTGACACATGAATATGAAGATTTTATGCATGCTTATGATTGTCTTTAAATGTCACTAGCTCAATTATATCATTTTAAATATGAAGGTGACATTATTTGAGATGTCTTTGTTGTGATGACTTGACAAACAAATACATCATAACTTGTCTTTGTCTCTGTCATGACAACTTGACATTGCCAAGACAAAATACTTGTCATAAACATGACTGTCATGGGATCATTGTAACTGTGTCATGAATAGTTTTCTGATAACTTTATTCAGTGGGAAAAATGAAATTTTCATTAAAATTTCTTAAAAATAATACTTTTATAGTCAATATAATATATTTTTTATTATAATTATAATATAATAATTATAATAATATTATAATTTTATTATAATAATACTATATTATAATTTTATTTATATTCAATGACGTTGAATGACTTTTTAATCACAATATCAGTTTGTGCGACTGTAGTCGCGGTGAAAAAACAATGGTAACACTTTATTTTGATGGTCCATTTGAGTATTAATAGACTGTCTGCTTAATATCTGTTGACACTGACATTTAGCAGTCCTTCAACAGACATTTAACTGATTATAAGAAACTTTGCAATTACATGTCAACTTACACTAACCCTAACCCCAACCCTAATCCCAACCTAACAGTCTACTTATAATCTAATGATAATTAGTTGCAATGTAACTTAAATTCAACAAACGGACCGTCAAAATAAAGTGTGACCAAAACAATATTAATGATGCTGCTATAAAATTCATTACAATTATAATGGCATCATGTCACAGACATGTTTATGACAGGTTTATGACAAGCTATATTGTCTTGGTATTGTCAAGTTGTCATGACTAAGACAGGTTGTGATGTATTTTATGTCAAGTTGTCATAACAAAGACATCTCAAACAACGTCATCTTTGCATTTAAAATGACATAACTGGGTGTATAACACTTAATGCTACTGTCATAAACATGAATAATTTCCCCTCCATATTATAAAAAAAATATGATGGTCTTATGATCATCCCCTTCAAGTAAAGTGCTATATTTTTTTTTTTTTTTCACAAGCAATCAATACATTATCGTCCCCTTAAACCAAATTCTGCAATACCCCTGGATTTGATACTAGGCACAGGGCACATCCTCTGGAAGACGGGGGATATTATTCCAAAGCTAAGCCAGGCTGACGAGAGAAAGGAAAAAGATGAAATTTTAATTTCTGTGACACACTGCTGGGACTGTGGGCTAATTCATTCCCTCATTTCTCCAATGAAATTGCAAAGACAGATAATGAAGTGTGGGCATTATGTGATCAGTGAGATATGAGTCGGATTTAAGAATGTCCGTTAATGCATGTCTGTTCAAATTTGGCATGTTTCAATCAGAGGTTCAAGTTACTCTATGAAAAAAAAAAAAAGTGGAGCAGCATCAGAGCAGTTCCAGAGTGGGTCGTGCACACGTTCATGACAAGTGAAACAAATAAAAGAAAAGTGGAAACATTCTGGCACATCTCAAGACATTCAGGGATGTTAAGGTCAAATGGTGGCCAATTTATGTGTGAAAATGCCAAGCCTTCTTTCATAATTTGAGCCAGATGAATCTTTGCATTGTCATCCTCAGATATGGCGATGAGATATGTCTTCTGACATGCTTGTTTAAGAAATAACACGCTGCATCCGTTAGAGTTAGAAGAGTAATTGTCATGCATATAACAAGCCAGAACAAACATCAAAAAACATTTAAGAATAGAATCTTAAGTATTTACTTATTTTAAAAGGGCAGTTTCTTGACAGTTTGCATACTGTGATATATGAATGGTATACTAAATGAAGCAAATGACATATGAAACTTTTTTTAAGGTCATGTGAACTGGAGGTTGCTGAGACTTTGATTAAAAATTACAAAAACAAACAAAAAATTTTCAGTAGATAAACTTGCTCAGACTAATTATCCACCTTAAAGACAACTATGTGAGCTGGCAAAATAAACATTGTAAATTCTAATTTGACGCAGACTTTACAGTAAATTCTCGATATGTTTTTCTCAACAATTAGTTTTTTGGGGGGTTTGGGGTAGTATTAAAATTATATATATATTTTTTATTTAAAGACCTGAATTTTATAGAAATTGTATGTATTTTGAATCAATAAATGCTGTACAAAAACTATACAATCAGTGACATTTTGCTGACTATGTTTTTATGTACCTTCATATTGACATTACAATAGGGTTTTCAGAGAAATTCCATTCAAAGGAATTTAATCAAACTAATGTGATACTATGTGTCATTTGTTTATTTTAATTTCATTGAACAGGCATGTAAACACCTTAAACAAATCATCACTCTGACTAAAGTGCTTCCATGTACACCAATGCAGTGTGTTGATTACACAACATTATTAATGAACATTATGGCAATATTCAAATTTTCCATCCACTTTGAATTGCCAACACAACACAATTTTCAGTTTCTACTATGCATCTAAAGTATATATTTGAAACAAATCATAGTTTCAACTAGGCATGGGCCAGTATAAAGATTCTGACGCTATGATTACCTTGGATAAAAATATCACGGTTTCACGGTTGTGATTACTGCCCTAAAATATATTCTTTTTAAAAGGCCATGAAACCCCCCTGCCTCAGCAGGGTATTTTTACACCTCTAGTTTGGAAAAAGTCAGGAAAGTGGGCGTGTCCAGCTCTGTTTAGGTGGGAGTGTCGGGGGAGGGAAAGAGGGAAGGATTTGCAAATATGGGAGTTTTTGGGCACGCAGACGCAGGGGGAAAAGACAGTGACTGTGTTTACATGGACATCAGTAATCGAATTACTTGCCAAATTATTAATTTGTCGACTTTAACTGCACTTTGGCACTTTCACTTTTTATTCAGGAAAATTTCCTGCATGTCGCCCGTGACAAACGAGATATTGAAAGAGAGGAACTGCTGGAGAGTGGAGTTTTAATGGTATGTTTGATACCGCACGGCGAATGGGAGAAAAAAATCATCCGCATTTCTCTGTAACTTAGATGCACTCGGTAGGTAGCGTCAGAAAGCCGTGTGTATATAGACTATCCTGTCACAAAATGCGGCAAAAATCCTACACGACGGTTAAAGTTCGATTGTGGTGTTTACATGTTTACACTTTGAGAGCAGCATTTACAGAGGATCTTTCAGTCTATAATATTGTACTATAATATTGCAGTGATATTAACACACTGTAAACTTAGTAACTAAATCATTTTGACTATAGTATGTCTTTAAAAACGGAAAGAGCACTGCTGACGATACGAACTAACTTTGCCATCTGGATGAACAAATAAAGGGCACTGATCGCACACTTGCCAAATCTGTAGAGACAGGACAATCACACTGGAACTGTGTCTTTTTTTAAAAGGAGACGAGAGGCAAATCCGGATTTCATCATTTCCAGATGCAAAAAGCTCTCGGGTAAAAAATGTTCCTTACAAACGCCTTTCTGTCGCTTGTCGCATGCACTGTAATCCACATATGAGTCCAGCAGCGCTCTCATAGCGGGAAAATGAAAACAAAACCTTTGTTGCAGCTCATTAATAAATGCAACACTGACGACCCATGTCTTGTTCTTTCACTTGTTTTGGCAACACAGCATGGCGTCTCTCTATCGTCTGAACACTGTAACAGGTAAAACAGTCTCTGAAGCTATCATGCATATTAATGAAGTTGCACGTCATACACAATAGAGTGCGCTGATTGGTTTGAACCAAGTCTTTCTCATGAATTAATGCAGCACACTCAGAGGTGTCACAATGTACGAGGTACAGACATCCACTCTCCACACTGGATTTACACGCAAGTATCTAATCGCCGTGACGCAAAAATTCGTTTCAAACCTGAAGAACGAATTTGCTCAAAATAACGCAAAAACAACCAATTTTCACTTTTTTGTGAAATATATCCTGTCCTTATAGTGTTTATAGCAGCGTGGGACACATATATGACTGTCAACAGCTCAAAAAATGTGTTTTGGGGTTTCGTGACCCTTTAAATGTCTGGGTAAAAGAACAACAACTTTTTCCCCTTTTGAACATGAAATATTTTATTTTGAGGAAAATGTATAATATTTTGGAACAGTAAACATGTCAGGCTAAATAATTCAAATGAATCATTGACTTTTGCTGTCTTTATTAGTTTCAAAAACACAGATTTCTTTACAATTCAAAATGGCTTCTATGGATATCTTTTCTTCTGGAGCTGTTGTCCTAAAAAACTAAAAACAAAAACTAAAAAAGGTAAGTAAAAAATTTTTTATACATACCTTAGGAATGATATGGCAGAAAATGTTGATGCTTTTAAAACCTTACTTTTTCAAAACAGTGGTATACCTTGAAAAAGGTTATCATCCCATGCCGAGTTTCAACATCCATGGAAATGTGTTTTGCATTTGATTTAATGAAGTAATGGCCTTTAAACCATTGTTATAACTAAATAACAGCGGTAGAAAATGTCTTAGCAAAAATGTCTTAGCAAAAATGTCTTAGCAAATAATCAGATTGATGATAGTTTAATGTCAAAGACATTGAAGAGGTTTGCTTATGTCATGTAAACCTCTTATAGCAATTAAGCTCTTCCTCTATTTATTGGAATTAATTGTATTATTGATGCACATACTCGAAAATGTTGCTGTTTTGAAGAGCCTAGGTTTAAATCCAGCTCAGCTCATGTCCCGTTCTAACTCTATATCTTAAAGCCTATAAATCCCATCAAAAGAGAAAAGTGCGTTTTAAGTGCTGAACTCCTGTGAGGTGAATGCAACCGCTGAACTTTTACCTCTCAGATGTATTCTCTATTATCCATATCACATGCTCCTGTTTCCAAGGTAACTGAAATTAATTCAGTTCAACATTGATCCAAAGTCATATTTATTTATTTGCCTCATCCACAGAGCATCTCTGGCGAGCAATATTAAACACCCAAGAAAGGAATTAGTCGATTGATCGAGAAGCATTGTTATCCCTTTCAAATCAAGGCATAGCTGTAATTTAGTGAACTTCAATGTTGGTGTCTGCGGGTTGCTGGTACACACTGAGGCAAGGGAAATCCCTCCTTTATCTTCAGATTCGGTCCTCGGTGGAATACACAATCGAACCCTGAGATGCCCTTTGCTGAAGAGTCCTGGATATACACAACTGCTGCATTACATTTTACCTGGGTGGAAAAAGGTCCAGAAGAAACTCTATTCTGCACTTGCTCTGTCATCCATCTTAAACTGAAGTGTGTCAGAGCACAGTTCACACTGCAATTCACAAATTCGTTCGGTGTTGTTGAGTCCATAAATAATGGGTCACTGTTATTACTAAAGTTTAGTTATTTATTTTTGTTGTGCATTGCATATGTCTTTGTCTTTGTCCCGGCTCCTTGTGTTGTTTTTTTCCCCATAGGCTTCTGTGTTAATGTGGTCAAGGCTCTGATTGACTGCTGCTCGTGGAGAAAGGGGCCTGCTGGCCGGCATGAGCCCTCTGACAACTTTCGCCGACGAAAATAAACAGGAAGGTGGAGGGGCGGGGGCTTGGTGTCACGGATGAAAGTGAAGAGCAGGGGTGGAATGATGTAGTTGTCGTGGATGAAAGAGAAGAATGGCGGGGGGGTGATTTGGTACAGTGGACGAAAATGAAGAATCGGGGCGGGGGGTGGGTGGTCGTTTGGGACCCTAAAAATATATCTGGGGGCCCCAAAACTGCGTGGGCCCTTAGAATTGTTCTAACTTTTCCTCCGTAGCAGTGCCCCGAGTGGAGAGCTATAAAAGGAAACTTCTGGCAAAGTACGAGGAGCTCATTTTTGGTGTGACGGTTGCTGGAGCTCCTGGGTTTCCCTACCACTCCGGCCAACAACCAAACTTTATTCTTGTCAAAATGTCCATGTATGCTTGCAATTTTTTTTAAAGTTTGAGCTTGTAGGGGTGGCCTACCTTTTTACTTTGATTACTTTTGACTTTGTTTATGTTTAGGAAGGAAAGTAAGCTTCCTGTATTTTTCTTTAAAGATGCACAGGTAATTTAGTTTATTCACTTGCAGATAGTTTTGTTTGTTATTTTGGCCTGAGGCCACCCTGAAGAGATGCTTATTTAAATTGCTATTTTTCTACAAAAAATCTATTCAATTGCTCTCAACTGAGTGTGTTTGGTTGTCGACCGAAGGGAATCTTTTCCCTAAGTTTTTTGTTTGTTTCCTTTGTAAAAACCACCTCCCACAACCTTATTTCCTTTATTATGCCCATAGTTGTTTTCCCCTAGACTTGGGGCCTTACTGTATAGTCGCAACGTTAGGTCAGTCTCAACCATGAGTCCAAGAGTCTACGTGATAAGCTCAATCAAGTCTATATTAAGTCCAAATGCTTCTTTATAAATGGTCTGAGGCCCAGTTTCAGCTTTAAAACAAACACAGCACCTATGGTATTAGTCAGGATCTGTATTCACAAAAAAAATAATATATAAATATTCTATCACAATGAGTTCTCCTAAATAGCAGTAAGAATTGTAGCTAATAATTTCCTGTATCTCCACAATTGAGGCAATAACTTATTAAAAAAAGTTAATTATGGTCAACAGTTTCTTTCCTAGTCAGATTGCCAGCAACAGCCATTTTTGCAACAAAACTACAAAATAGTTTGTAGTTGAGGACAGTATTATTTCTACCATTTCAGTGATTTAAGGGCTAGTTTCAGCAATAAAACACCTGAATATACTTACTTGTGAAATATACTTACAGAAAAAGTTTGGGAGTCCTAAATTTAGGACTGACATGCCCATTATTTTAATAAATTTATCCATAATTATAAAGTTAGGAGCTACTTTCAGCTTTAAGATGTTTTGTGAATACGGCCCAAGAGGGCCGCAAGCCAAATACAACCCACAGAGGAGTCTAATCCATCCCAGAAGATGATTCAACAATGACATAAACCAAAAAAAAAAATTGTATTACAATACAATGTTTTATTTGATATGCAACAGACAGCGTAGGATGGAAAACAATAAACAGCAATGTGTGACAAAAATATCTGCAATAATACCTGTTATAATGATGTTATTGCACAAGAAATTTGTACTGTTTGCAAATGTTGCACTAAAAAGTCTCTGTTTTCCTCTCAAAATCCCAAAATTTTCCAAACAAAGTTGCATGTCTCAGCACAGCACTGCAGTGTTCTGTTCCTGAATGAATCCAATTTTAACAAATGCATGTTTAATTTGTGATGCCGAGAGAACAAGATGATGCAAAAGTGCATTTCAAGAAACATGTTGGGCCCCTACACCCTTCATAAATACAAACCCCCCACTCTGGAGCCCTTTAGAATAAAACAGCCCTTATATCCAATGAAGCAGTTAGGTTAGTTAGCATCCCTTTTTTTTCTTGGGTACAAAAATGTATTTTTAAAACCTTATTTTAACCAAAGACTAAAAGCCAGTGTGGTCCAAAACAGTACCGATAAAGCCACACACACATTTTCCATCACACTTTACAATAAGTTGCCATCAGTTATTCTTAGCTAATGTATTTGTTAACATGAACTATGAATGAACAATACTTCTACAGCATTTATAAATCACAGTTCAACATTATCTAATTCATTATTAAAATCCAAACTTGTGCTTGTTAACATTAGTTAATAGACGGTTGTCTGGAATACTCGATTCTGATTGGTCAGTCATGACATTCCAAGGTATGTCATTCCTAGATAACAACCACTAAATAGCACAGGCTCATCTGGGAACTTTAAATCACTTTGACCATCAGTGAATAGGCTTATGTTCACATCCATAAATTACATCCATGTTCTTGTGTCTGCTTGTTTGTTAAGCCACTGTTTTCGACTGTTTGACACCATATTGTGAATGAAAATACTTAGGTTTGTCTATTCTCAATTCAACCAGTTCAGTTTCTGTCAGCTTTGTGTTTTTGACTGTTTGGCGTTATCTTGTGACTGAATAATGTGCAGGTTAGTGAATGATCCATCAGCTCTAGTCAGCTGTTTTTATGCCTGTCAGTTTTGCATTTTATTAAAGAATTAATCTATTAACTATTACAGTTTAGAACAATGTTTTGCGTCTAGTTTTTATGTTTTGTGGCAAGTAGACATGTAATAAATAGGTTGAAGTACATCCAGGATGGTTATTTTGAAAGAATAAAACCCTTCAGTATTAAACAAGATTCTTATACAAGGCTTTATTCCAACCCAGGCTCCTTCTGAAAACGTACCGCTATATACATTTCTGGAGATTGCGAAATACGTCCCAGGAGGTAATTTTTATTTTTTTTTTGCAGTTTTTGTTTTCGCAAACTCGCCAGAGGCTGCTGTGTACACTCCTTGAGATCTCAATTTTTTGGTCACACTTTATTTCGATGGTCCGTTTGTTGAATATAAGTTACACTGCATCTACATGTCAATTAATTATCAATAGATTATAAGTAGACTGTTAGGTTGGGGTTGGGGTTAGTGTAAGTTGACATGTACTTGCGAAGTTTCTTATAGTCAGTTAAATGTCTATTGAAGGACTGTTAAATGTCAGTATCAACAGATATTAAGTAGACAGTCTACTAATACTCAAATGGACCATCAAAATAAAGTGTTACCAATTTTTTTTCTCTTGCGAGTGCCATTCGCACCTGCTGTTCTCGCGTAAATCCACCAGAGGGCGCTGTCGACTGACTGACTCAATGACCGACTGACTGACGGATCAACTGACCCACCCTCCTCTTTCCCTAAACCCAACTAATAGTGTTTTCAAAAGCACTGATTGACCCATCCACCCCCTTCCCTAAACCCAACTAACAGTTTTATAAAGTAATCCAGAAAAAAAAGCCCTCGCCTGATTTTTACCACGTTTTCAGATTTTACCACATTCTCACCCTGTAATTTACTTGTTTACTGTATTTTATGGCATTTGTTTTTGTTCATCCTGCTTTCTGGAACGGGGTTCTTTGCCGGACTCAAACTCCATCATCGTGGTCAACTCAAAGCACATGGTGAGCTAACCGGACAAACATAACAGTAGGAAAGCTATCCATTGAGGTAAGCGGTCAGCTGGTTAGCGTGAAAAGGAATTGCATCATACCACCCCATAGTGTTTGTTTTAAAGACAAAATGCAGGCATATATACTTCTGGCTACATAATTCACGATCTCCAGAATTGTAGGGCTACATTTTCAGAATAAGCCAATGTTGCTTTATTCTGTGATAACAACCTTCAAGATGTATTTTATCCCTGACCTAATGAATGAGTTAATATGAACGAACATTAACCAATTATTAACCATAAACCTTATTGTAAAGTGTTACCTTGTTTCTCTATTAGAATATAATGTACATTTGGACAGAAATAAAAATATTGAATAATTAAAAATACATTTATTTATTTGTTAGCAGGCTTTTTGTCACACAGTAGTGTTTATATAATCCAGTTGATATACACATAATGTGTATCTGCTCTTTTAAAAAGACTTGCCTCTCAGTGTCTCACTTATTTCAGTATCTGTGCTTTCAAAGGAACCATGGTAACCAGTCAGCAAACAGGAGCTGCACTCTGCACCATTAGGTTTAAATGTAATAGCGTGAGAGAAAGAAATAATCTATAACTACCTACATATATATGGCCGCTTTTTAATCAGTTCCACTAATTATTCCTCTTTCAGGTATTTCCCCTTTTGAAATCAGTGGAGACGTCAAATATCTTGTTTCATTTGTTAGCTACAGGTCATCTGTTCTTATTCCTGCCATTGACGGAGCTCCAGAAATCCATTTCAAAACAATCTTAAGAATCACACAATTTGCTATGTCTTTGCTCGTGCACTGTCCTCTTTAATGAGAGGTAATAACCTGGTAAAATAAAGCACCGCATTGTCCAGCTCAGTGGTTATTGGAATTCCGTTCAGCTTTTAATGAAAACCCCATTGAACATGTTGCCGACTGGGTTCATTAAGGCAGCAAACCCTCAGTATCCCAGTCCCCAAGCAAACGGTGTGTGTATACGTTCCTCATTAGCTGAAAAGGCACTCTATTTAGCCACATTTTCACATTCTCATGAGAGCGACAGTGCAAAAAAAGTATCCACATTTTCCATATTGATGCAGTGTTGGAGATTGTGTAGTCTTTGCGTTCCCCTATCACATTGGTTTGACTCCTAATAGGCGATAAATAGAAGAAGATCACGCTCTAGTGTGGGTTTTCAGAAAGGCTGATTCCTCTACCTGTCATTTAAAAAGAGAGACAGAGCATCATCTACTGGAGAGATCATGAAAGACAAACAGACTTTAAGCTGAAGCATTGATAGGTTTGCTGGTTAAAGCCCATTTAAAGCTTTTTTTTTTTCATTCTTCATTATGTTACAAACCTGACTAAAGTACAAAAGATTATATGACCTGCCAAAAAAAAAACATCCAGAATCAGATCACAGGTATTTAGACAAAACATAGGTTTTGTGGTCTGATCATTTAAGCTACTTGTGAACAAAAATGACCACAAAAATTGTCAACATTGCATCCCGATCAACAATTAAAGACAGCCTATTTAAACCCTTTTCCCAAAAGAACGTTTTTAAACCACCCTTGGTACTTTAGGCAATTATGCCTGTGTTGACATTTCAGCAAAATGAAATTGTGTTGCTAAATATCAAGTGAGTGGATTTATTGGAATGAATGTATATACTGTATATCATATGTTACTGTGGACCAAATAAGCAGAGCAAAAACAACTAAACAACTGAAACCACGAAATATGAACAGAGAATATCTATCTATCTATCCTCACCGGCAACTTTTTTAGGTACACCTCTCCAAATACTCGTAAACGCAAATGTCTAATCAGCCAATCACATGGCAGCAACTCAATGCATTTAGACATTGTAGACATGGTCAAAAAGATCTGCTGCAGTTCAAACCAAGCATCAGAATGGGGAAGAAAGGTGATTTCACGAGTTCGCCCTTGCCGATGATTGATTATAAAGCGTGTTTGGCATGCTGTCCCGGGAGGGAGCCCTGAGCTCAAGAGATCCTCGAGCCCGGGGCTCCCTCCCGTTGCAGGGCGAGAGGGGAGTCAGAGTTCAGGTAGGTCAACGCTGTTATAATGTCAATTTAGTTTTGTCAATTTACTTATGGTGCATGTTTTTGGTCTGTGGGAGGAACCCGATCAATCAATCAATCAATCAATCAATCAATCAATCAATCAATCAATCAATCAATCAATCAATCTGTCTGTCTATCTATCTATCTATCTATCTATCTATCTATCTATCTATCTATCTATCTATCTATCTATCTATCTATCTATCTATCTATCTATCCCAGAGCCATTTTTAAAACTATATTCTGCCTCATAAAAATAAATAAGGGTGGTTGGTGTTGCCTGGCATTGCTGTTTAATTCAGCTTAAAATAGCAGTGAATTGTATGTACGTATATGTGGGGAAAAAACTATACTTATATCGTTGGTGTCTGTAATGGCAATGTCATTTGAAGAAATACATAAAACGTTCCACTAATGTTCAAAAATATTTTTAGAACAGCATGCAGACTTTATGCTTTCAAGATGGATGCTAATACCAGGTGAAAATAGCGTTTCGAATGGAGATGTGCTTGTGTTATCAAGTTGCATCACTCACATTTTTTTTTTCTTTCCACCTGAAATATTTTCTTGAAGCGCTCCCTGATAAGTAGGTATTTTTTTAATCATCTAAGTAAGTTCTCTTGTTTTTTTTGTCATTGAACTTGTTTTGAACTTTTATACCCCACACAACATAAAATCCACATTACAAAATCAACATTCAGTAAAATAATGTAAACAAGTAATGTTCATTTATAAACAAATTTTGAGAGGATCACATGCTTATGAATGTTCTCAGCTGTTCCAGCATCAGCTCATGACTAATTATCCAATCAGTTACTCTCTATAAATAACCAGAGCTTTCTTATCTCGATATCTTCATCTTTAGGACCCCCCCCCCCCATATCCCCCCCCCCCCCCCCCCCCCCCCCCAACCCTAATTTCCCTCCTTTTCAAACAGGCGACACAGTGGCCAGTGACTAGCACTGTTGCCTCACAGCAAGAATGTCTCTGGTTTAATCCCCTTCTAAACCAGGCGGCATTTCTGTGCGGAGTTTTGCAATTGATCCAGCCTGATCTCACGAGGAAACGTAAGTATTTTACATTTTGTCAGTTTAGTGGCTAATTCATACGAATTCGTACGAGTTCAGTCATACGAAAATGTACGATTTTAAAAAGGAGGCGTGGCGCCTAACCCCACCCCTAACCCCAACCGTCATTGGGTGATGAGCAAATCGTACTATTTTGTACGAATTAGATCGTACGAATTCATACGAATTAGCCACTAAATCAAAAAGTTACGAATTGCTGTGAGATTGCGTTGAATTGATCACAAAATGTTATACCATAGCCAAGCTCTAAGCGAGTACACCTCTTTTCAATCATCCGTATACGACACTTACTTACAAATAAGCAAGGTGGGAGCCCAGGTTGTTTTTAAAGTATGGGTGGAGTCCTGAAGTCTTACCAGCATACGTTCATATGATGCAGTAGAAGTCATCAGCTTAAGCTCCTTAAAAGAGGATCTCCTCCAATTTCGCAGCATCAGTCTTACAGCCATAATACATCCTGCAATGATTAGTCCAGCCTGTGGTTTAGATATTTCCTTCCATAGAGTGGATGTATCACCGAGAAGACAAACTCTTGGTGAATAAGGTAAAGGTTGTCCCAGCCATTTCTCAAGGTTTTGAATAACTCTTGTCCAGAATGGAGCCACCAAATAACAGTTACAGATTAAATGTAAAAAAGTGCCCACATAATGACCACATTTCCAACAGTGGTTATTTTTCATTAATCCTATCCTATGCAGTCTTGCTGGGGTCCAGTAATATTAATTATCTTGTAATGTATGAGTTTACTTCTAGCGTCTCTCACAAGACCCCCTATACCAGAAATTACTGCTTCCCATTCACCTTCTTCAGATTCCACCTTCAAGTCTTTCTCCCAAACAATTCTTAAATTATCACTTTTTCCATACATGTTGTTTGCAGAAGACTTATACATAAAAGATGTAGTTTGCACTGACTTTTGCATAGTTAGAAACCCTAATAAAACACTATCTTCTGCTCCTGCCTTATATTCCACGAATCTTATACTACTACGCAGTTGTATATATTTCCAGAAATCCCATTTATCTAATCATTTGAACTTGTTTTTCAACTTCTGAAATTAATACAATGTCCTCTTTCCATATAAATCATCAATTGTTTTCAGGCCTTTTTCACACCAATTCTTTAAATACACTGACTTCTTTCCTATCTTAATACCAGGGTTATTCCATAATGAAGAATAGCCTTGTTTATAATGGGACAAATTAAATATCTAATGTACTTTTTTCCAGACGTGCTGTGAGAGTTCCAATATAGGGTTAACTTCCCCATCCACAATAAAAATGTAAAGATTTCTGAGATAAAGCATCAATAACACTGAACTGACAAGTCAGAGTTTTCTGATATCACATGGCATGCAAATAAATAAAATCTCAAATCATTTTAATCACTTATTGCTTTTATTTTGAATTGTATATTATGTATAATTTAATATTACACTTTTTAATGTTATCAATTATAACTTTTTATCAGCACTCAAGCTGCCAGCAGTTCTCTCACACACTCCAGTTTGAATTCCTGAAATAGGAACCGTACATGATTAAACTATCTAACAACCACTCTAGAGTAAAACTGAAACAATGCTTTATTCCTGCATGCCATCTTTCAACAGCCACTTTGTCTTGGACTAAAAGCCCCCCCCAGAATAAGAGAAATGGGAAGGGAATTAAGGTATGTCACTGATGCATTAAGATCAGAGCGGAGATAGATGTAATTTCACATTTGGAGAATCCTTGCGCTGAAGCAATTATCAAATGACATTAGGATGTGACAGACTGCGGGGGTTATCAAGAGGTCCTCAGCCCTGCAAGACTGTTCTAACTCTGCTCAGTTCATCTGAGGACCCAGAGCTGAACCCAGTGCACCTCCATCAGCCAATCTTTACACATTCACAGAAGACTTTATGATTGAGAGATAAGAGCAGAGAAACTTTAGAGGTCAAGCTTTGAGTCCAAATGGCCTAAGACAAGGAAGTCAATGGAAAATTGTAGAAATAATGAGTTACGTTTTAGATTACAGCTTGCAAGCTATGTAGTGAGTAAAATAAAGTAACAGTGTATAATTTCTATTAATATGCAACAATACTGTGTGAGCATGCATGCTTAATGGAAGCAAGCATCACTTTAATTAAGAGTCTGATATGATTTTGTTTTGAATTTAACACTGTAAAATGTCTGTAAATAAGCAGTTTTCCAAATTTAGTGATTTGTGTTTTTATTTTTTATGCTTATGAATTGCATTATGGGACCTTGATCTTTCTTCCAACAACTTTTAACCTCAAAAAGTTTGAAAAAGTGACTTTTATTTAAAAAAAAAAAAAATATATATATATATATTGTCTGGTTTGGTGTTTTATATTACAATTCAAACACTTTGTAATAAACTGCAAGTACATGTTCTGTTATTTTACAGACTACATAATATTTCTTATACATTACTTGACATGTTAGTAGTTTGAAATAATATAAAGTCACCTTGTTAACACTAGTACCGCCGGAGGTCCTACCTAAAATTTCCAGTGCGGGTCAATTTTACCCAGCACAAATTTTGTTTAGAAATTGCTAAAAAAAAAAAAAACATACTATTCCACTGTTTTTCGCCACTGTTAACAAAAAGTGTCTAGACAATAACAAGATTATTTTAGGAGTAGGTTATGAGTAGGTTAAAATATCTAAATTTGAGCCATCATACTCTAATGCATAACTTATTTCTCCAGACTCTCCATCATTCATTGCATTTTGTTTTTAATAGCTCTACAAATCGCCTTCTTTTAGTCATTGTGACTTTATTCATTTATTATAATAACCACTAACTCAGTGAAAATGAAAGTAAAACTCATTGGTGAGTAATTTCAAACATAAGCAGTGTATAAATACAAGCATTTATTTATAGTGGGTAAATTTGACCCATGCTGGCGCTTATAGGTATAAATGTCCCACTTTTTAATCTATTTTTATCTAAACAATTTTTAATATCTGGGAATTGCAAATAAGACAATTTTAGTCAAAGTCAATGCCTGTCTGTTATGTACATTTGAATAACAGTGATGGGTAAAATTGACCCCATGGCGGTTCTAGTGTTAAACTGTGGAGTTTTTCAAACTAGAATTTTCAACATCAAAAGTCGATAGAGCAGAGATCAAGGTCACACAATGCAATTTACACTACCTGACAAAAGTCTTGTCGCCAACAAATAATAACTTGACTTCTAGTTTATTATTTGGTATCAGAAGTGGCTTATATTAAAGGTGAAGGCCTCTAGATTATGCTTATTTTACCAAAATAAAATATGATCATGCCTTGATTTTTAATTATTTAATTAGGACAGTAAGGTCTGACTTTGCTTAGACAAAAGTCTTGTCACTTAACAGAAATAATGTACAGTATAGAATATAGTCATGGTGCAGTGGAAAAAGAATGAATATTGTGTATGACTCCCCTGAGCTTGGACTACTGCATCCATACATCTCTGCAATGACTCAAATACCTCATTAATAAAGTCATCTGGAATGTCAAAGAAAGCGTTCTTGCAGGACTCCCAGAGTTCATCAAGATTCTTTATATTCATCTTCAATGCCTCCTCCTTCATCTTACCCCAGACATGCTAAATAATGTTTATGTCTGGTGACTGGGCTGGCCAATCCCAGAGCACCTTGACCTTCTTTGCTTTCAGGAACTTTGATGTGGAGGCTGAAGTATGACAAGGAGCGCTTGCTGAAGATAGCGCAAATGTCTTGAGACCTCAGGCTGTTGATGTTGCCATCCACTCTGCGGATCTCTGGCATGCCCCCATACTGAATGTAACCCCAAACCATGATTTTTCCTTCACCAAACTTTACCATGCGGGTTCCAATAGGTCTTCTGCAGTATTTGTGATGATTGGGATGCAGTTTAACAGATAATCAGGTATTTGTCAGGTATACATACCACTGTGAAAAAACGGAAAACACAAAATACGGAAACTGTTAATTAACAGATATTTTTTTACAGTGTACATATACATATCTGATATTCATTTTTTCATTTTGCCTTAAAGTGCAATAGCTAAAAACAACCTATACATTATTTCATCAATTCTTACAGTGTTGGGGCTAACGCATTACAATGTAATGTGAGTTATATAATCAGATTACTTTTTTTTCCAAGTAGCTATTGAAGTTACATGTTACTTTTTTAGAAAAGTAATACCAGTTACTTTGTTATCTCATTTAATGACTGACATAAAAATATGTGAAAATATGATCTTGGCTCTATATCAATAGCACCATCCCAAAAAAAAGATAAAAATGCTATTTTGGAGAAAAAAAGAGTCTTGGCTTTTGGGAAATTGTATTAACTTTTTAACCTAGGTGATAATTGGCTTTAAGGTTCAAATATGACCAGACAAAGGGTTTTGTAAAGCTTTTTTGTCTTGAATTTATGATTGTTTGTTCATAGTATGTAAAGGAAAGGTGTAAAAGTGTCTTTGGGATCCATTAGGCAGGATACTGTGTGAGTAAACATATTTAACTTAGATTTATATTTGAGTAATTGATGTTGTGGTTATATCATCGCTGAACTGGCTTATTATTGTTTAATTGTGTAATTGACATAATATTTTTTTTACCTTAAAAATAAAATATTATATTAAATTTTCTTTTTTTTATTCTGCTGAAACAATTTATATCTATTATTCTGGGGTTATGGTGGTTTATGACCAGGATTGGACATACAGAACATACTATTCAATAGACTGAGCACAGGCATCTGTTGTAAGTTTTAACATAGTGGCTAATTCAACTATGAGCAAGCATTGAGCAGCCTAGAATGTTAGTTTATGGTTATATCTTCTGACTAGTAGTCAAGCTGGCATGTGTATTTGGCCTGCACAAGACTCTAAGTGGCTAAGGGTAAATAATGAAGAATTAAATAAAACGTTGAGATGGTTAATAATATAGTCAAATATCTATATTGATGAATGTGATCTGTTCCTAATTAGAAACACATTTTTTAATGGTCACTTTAAATTGGAGACAAATTAAACTCAGAACTTGTAAAAAAATGTAAATACATTTTAATAAATAAAGTGGGGTGCTTTTAGAAGCACCAGAAAATGTTTAAACGCATTTAACCTTCGACCATGCCATTGTATTTCTCTGCTTGGGCTGATACAGTAGATGAATCCTTAAATAAATAACACATTTTGTTACTTTTTTAAATAATGCAATATTGTAATATAATACTTTTAATAGAAACTTTCTCCAACACTGCTCATAAAATAAAAAAAAACAATATGATAGAACATGATGCTTATATCCCAGTGCTTTTACACACTACTGTATAAATGTGTTTTTAACAAAAATGTAGAGGATATTTGGTTGTTATGCAAAATGAAAAATAGGCAAGGCAAAAAAGTGGGGAAAGCAAATTTAAACATCTCTCCATTGTTTCCCCAAACATTTCATTCATTCATTCATTTTCCTTTGGCTTAGTCCCTTTATTCATCAAGGGTCCCCACACCGGAATGAACCACCAACTTATCCAGTATATGTTTGACGCAGCGGAAGCCCTTCCAGCTGCAAACCAGTACTGGGAAACACCCATACACACTCATACTCTATGGCCAATCCAGTTCATTCAATTCACCTATACCCCATGTTTTTGGACTGTGGGGGAAACCAACACAATCTCACGGCAATTCGTAACTTTTTGATTTAGTGGCTAATTCGTATGAATTCGTACGATCTAATTCGTACAATTTAGTATGATTTACTCATCCCCCAATGACGGTTGGGTTTAAGGGTGAGGTTAGGTGGCACGCCTCCTTTTTAAAATTGTACAATTTCATACGACTGAACTCGTGACAAAACGTAAAATACTTATTTTCTCGTGAGATCAGGCACCTGGAGGAAACCCAAGCAAACACGGGAAGAACATGCAAACTCCACACAGAATTGCCAACTGACCCAGCCGACCTTCTTGCTGTAAGGCGACAGTGCTAAGCACCAAATCACTGTTCCCTTGTTTTAGATGTGAATACAGTATATGTGCTCTATTATTAGAATAGAGCTACAAAGTTACCAAATTTAGTTTTCTGGCCCTCCTGTTGTTAAAACAACTAATTATATAGAATCATTCCAGTAATGTTGGGTTTATCCATTATGAGGATTATTACATTAGTAGTGATAAAAGAGAAGCATTAGGCAATACCTAAAACTGGCATAGTGCAGTGGCAAGGCTACATAAAGGGCAAAGAAATAATTGTATTTTTCTAGGAAACAAGAAAAACCCTGCATTAATGGCAAAGTATAAGTTAAAGAAAAAGAAAAAAAGAGCACTGTGGATTAGTGCTAATCTTCCAGTTGAGCACATCCATTATTTGGCAAATAGTAAATGCAAGAACTGTCAGTCTTAGAGATTATTTCCAACTCAAGCATCTTACCATTGCAAAACATCTAGTTCCTATATTGTTTGAACCTCCGATCATTTTCAAACAAAAGCATTGCATCATCATCATCATCATCATAATAGTGATATGATCTGATTCTGGATGTCTTATACCTTTAGCAGAGCAGCAGGATGTCACTCTATTAAGATTGTCTCAATGTCTGTCATTCTACAGTATGTTGGGTGTGGGCTTGTTTGAATCTAGAACATCTGCACTGTTAATGATTTTAGCAAATTACACAGTATTTAACTGTAAAATGAACTGAATATTAGAACAGCTTTTGCAGTATGTTACTGTATATTAATGTCGCATTGTGAAAATTACTGTATTTTTTACTGTAAAGATATAAAATAGCGTAAATACATACAAAAGGAAGGTAAATGGTGCTGTAAATGTAAATACAGTATTTTTGCTGTAATTGATTTACAGTAAGTTACTGGTAAACTGAACTGTAATATGAACTGAATTTTACTATAGGAAAGTTATGCAGTATGTAATTGTATTTTGACATTGCGTTATAAAAATTACTGTATATTTTACAGTAAAGATATACAATACTGTAAATGCATATACAGCAAGATAAATGGTGCTGTAAATGTAAATACAGTATTTTTGCTGTGATTGATTTACAGTACGTTACTGGTGAACTGCTGCCAGTAAGTTACTGTAGATTCTACAGGAAATTGTTAACAGTGTGTCTTACTTTGTAAACTTCTGATTTAGTGGCTAATTCAAATGAATTTGTACATTTAGTGAAATTTCTGCCATGAAACTCGATGCGTGCACAGGCTGATTTACCTAATCTGCTCCTGCATCATTAACTACATGGCGCAGGAGATTGGTTGCTGTCACTTTGGCAGCCAATGAGCTTGCTCCTCATCAGTTAAAATGCTCTACGTCACTTTACGCTGTTAGGCTGCGACGTGTTTTCGGAGACCCTCCTCCACCTCAGCTAAACACAGGTGTGTTTAGATCTGCTATGCGGGGGGGGGGGGGGGGGGGGGGGGGGTTAACATATGCATAATATTTGCAGCAGCAGTGTGTTATATTCTCAGACGACATGCTTGTGTATATACTAGCAGTAGCAGGTCTCTGTACTTGCTCTGCCATAATAATCAAAGCAGCAGCAGCAGCGTAGCAGATCTATACCGCCAAGACCAAATACATCAACGTTGCCGGAGCAAGTACGATATGCGCATCACCCATGGATGGTTGGGTTGTGTTTAGAGTGGGGTTTGGGGGCATATTTAAAAAAAAAAACATATGTTTTTGTAAAAAATTTAATCATAGCAATTTGTATAAATTAGACACTTTTCTTGCAATATGTAAAATAGTTATGTTTCATTGTGAGATCCGGCTGGACCTACTATGGTCTACTGATGTTGAAGGTGCAAACCAAAATGCAGCCCAATAGCTGCAAATACAATTGTGTTATAATATCAGACCTTTTCATCAATATATGACACAAGACTATCTGCTATGTATGATGCTTACAACATCAAATTTTATTCACATTTTTATTTCCAATTTAGGCATATATTTTAAGCTTGTATGTTGGTATTTTTAACTTTTAAAATTTGAATCCCCATATTTTTAATGAATGAATTGCAAAATGATGTAGTTTAGTCTGAGAGTAAGCGCTGAGGTCCACCCTCACATTAATGGGTGAATTCATTTAAAAATGTCTGGAATCACTGGCTACTGAAAATTGAAAAGTGTGAATATATAAAAGTGGTAATTTAGAACATTTAACACATTCAAGTGGCAAAAACGTTGTTAACTCTTGAAGTACAAAATGTGAAAAGAGGAATGCCCAGCATTTTTTGTCATGTGTGTGTGCTTTGTATTTCTAACATTGTGGGACCAATTACCCTCACATAGAGCTGTAATTGGGGCATAAAAGCCCGACAGAATTCGGTCCGAGCCCAACAAGTACATTTTGATGTACTTTTTTAAAAGCCCGAACCCGTTTACAGCCCGACATTATTTAAATGTGCACATGCACACAGCTCTTTTGCCTTTTTTCAAGATTGAGTCATTTATACGTGTTTTAACATAATTTATTCATAACAAACATATACTGTAGGCCACTTAGAAGTTGGAACAAAGAAATAAAATAAGTCCTCTGTAACATCGTAACATCTCAGCACTTTGAATAGGCCTAGGCCAGCAAACCAATAAAAATAAGTCTTTTCCAACAAAATAAATTAAAATAAATTATAAATTAAGATGGGAATTTGGCAATAACAAAATTAAGATAAAGGCTCTGCGGCATTTGTTTCGCCACTTCTCTTCACAACCTGGCCCTAAGGTGACGGTAAAGCTTAATATTAAAGAATAATGCCAACATTAGCCTATACTCTGTCTACATTATGCATTTTTGATTTAATTAATATTTATTATAATTTGAAAATCCTTTACTCACCAAGATTAGGCTACGTGTTTTTGTGGAGGAACATCATTGAATCCACTGTTGATGGCTTTAGTGCGGTCCTGTGCTCACTGATGGTGCGTCCAGCAGCACTGAACACCCTTTCACTGCTGCTGCTACTGGCTGGGATGCATAGTACTGATCTGGCTAATTTTACAAATTTTGGGTAAGATTCATCTTCCACCAGCCAAGAACATCCATTTCATTTTCCATGACAGCAGTTCAATGTAACGAATGAACTCGTCATTTTCCCTGTCAGCTTGCTGTACATTTTCCCACTCCGCAAAATTCGCTCTTTTTGACTTCTCCGTCATCATTTGTTCCACCTTTGCAGGGATATGTTTTAATGTTGTACTTTCTCACGCTAATTGAAATGCATCACATCACTGTTCATTTACTGTGCAAGCTAGAGCGTAAGCCCGAGCCCGGCCTGACTCCATCTAAAATGATAGAAATGATCGGGTTCCTTCGGGCTCGGGCAAAGATCTTCAGCTCTACCCCCTCAACTATAGCAATACCAGTAAATGATAACATTATGGGGACTTTTAATGTTGGTCATAAATCAGCTCATATATCACACAAAATGAAATATTTATATATAATATTTGTTTATATATAAAAATGGATGTTTTCTTTGAGGGTTGAGTTTATATTGCTTACAGTATAGAAATCTTTATGTTTATGGTAAGTCCTCATAAAGATAGCTGTACAAGTGCGTGTGCGTGTGTGTGTGTGTGTGTGTGTGTGTGCGTGTGTGTGTGTGTGTGCGTGTTATTTGTGACCAGTCATAATCAATTTGTAACTATACAATCTGCTAAATGACATATTCATTGACTAACCATTGATATCAGATATGTTTTATCTGTCTCTGTCAGCATGTTTTATGAAATCTCATGTCTTCTGAATCTGCATAACCTGTCATCACTCATTATGACGAGCCATCATCGCCCTCTAAGTGAAGACAGCAGCTCTCGTAAGAGGGACAGATGAAGTGATTCAATATGACCTGACAGAACAAACAAAAGCACTAATGACGAGAATGACTCTGAACACAGTCCTTGGCTCTTGTCTTCTGGTTGTTCTGCAAAATAATCAGATCATTATTCATTTATTTATTTATTTGATTGTTGGCTGCATGATAATAAGTCTGTTTAACAAGCATTTTCTTGATGGGCACTGTCCATCCTGTTTCAAAAGGAAGACTAAAATATATATTTAGTTGGTGGCCAGTAAAAATCAATCAGTCAATCAATCAACCAAGAAATAGGTTAGAAATCTGCAATATGAATGCATGTGTGCACATGGTGTCATTTCTCTTTGCATTACCACATGAACACTTAATGCAAAATAGGTATAGGTCTTAAAGTGATAGCTCACTGTTGCTGTGGCCTTTTAGAAATTACACTTCCCTAAAACACAGTGTTCAGACTCAATTGTTTACTTCATTTGTCTGCAGTTCTCCTACAGCTACTGGAGGTGTTGTAACCTTCAAGTAATCCCGAAGAGCATGATTGGCTTTTACAGGTGTTTGATTAGAGTGGAACCTTGATCTAAGATTGACCGGCACTGTGTGGTTTATACATCAATCACAGAATAAGTGTGTTATTTTACAATACTGGGGAAGAATTTACAGTAAGGTCACATACAGTAACTATTACTAGCAATGATTATTACTTATTATTAATAATTTTAGAGGTGACACTGTGGCTCAGTGGTTAGCACTGTCACCTCACAGCAAGAAAGTCACTGGTTTGAGTCCCAGGTGGGTCAGTTGGCATCTCTGTGTGGAATTTGCATGTTCTCCCTCGTGTTGGCATGGATTTTCTCTGGGTGCTCCGGTTTCCCCCACAGTCCAAAGACATGCGGTACAGGTAAATTGAATAAACTAAATTGGCCGTAGTGTATGTGTGTGAATTAGTGTGTATGGGTGTTTTTCAGTACTGGGTTGCAGCTGGAAGGGCATCCTTTGTGTAAAACATATGCTGGATAAGTTGGCGGCTCATTCAGCTGTGGCGACCCCTGATGAATAAAGGGACTAAGACGAAGGGAAATTAATGAATTAATTAATCATTTGAACAATACAACTTTTGATTTCAAAATTAGCATAACTAAAGGCTAAAAAATATATATTTTTAAAAAGTATTTTATATTGTTTATATTGTTATTTTGAACAAAGCAGAAATTATTATTTTGAACCACTTCAGTTTGATGGTCTGATTAGACTTAATTTTGGACGTCACCAAACTCTCATTGGATTATTAGTAGACTGATTTTTTTTTTAATTATTAAAGTTAGTAGAATACATTGACATCTTTTAGCCATCAAAATACACTTCTACTTTACCCTAGTGAAAATTATATTTAAATGGCAACCTCTGCACTCCTTTATAAAGAACCTATGGTTAGGGTTGCCACCCGTCCTTTAAAATATGGAATCGTCTCGTATTTGAGAATGAAATTGAGCGTCCCGTTTTGAATCAATATGGGACGGGTTTTGTCCCGTATTTTTTATAATTTTTTTTAAAGTAGCTTTTCATGCAAATCATCCCACACACATTTTATGAAGATGCCTCATTTCCTACTTTTGATTGGGTAATACTTGATGTCATCGTTAGTTTGATTGGTCTTTGTCCAGTGAGGAGGGCGTGTCTTTTAAGCAGAGTCTTTCAAGCCTTGACAAAGAGTGATGGCAGATGCTTCTCCAGGTAATCCCGCGCCTCTTAAAGTTTCAGAGTTTAAACGCAAGCAGCTGCAGAAGTACGGCAGAGAGTTGGAGTAAACAAATACCTGGCAAATATGTGGCCCCCGCTGCAGTATGCGTCCCTTATTTTTTTGTATTAAAAGTGGTAACCCTATATAGTTCTTTATTAGCATTAATGGCTCCATGAAGAACCTGTTATGTCCATGAAAAAAGCTATTTAGATCATGAAATTATTCTTCACACTATTCCCTTTTCACTTTGGGGAACCAAAAAGATTTAAATCAAAATCAATAGACAATGGAGCATGGTGTACATCATTTTTAAAATGTCTTAGAAAGAAAGAAAGAAAGAAAGAAAGCCTTGTTTGTTTTAATAGAAATTAGTCCCTGAGAAATAAAACTGGCCATAGTTGAATAAACACCCTAATACCTCCAAGTTAGCAGTCCAAATGGGTCAATGTTCCTTTTTAAGGTGATGTAGTTTCTGTTCTACTACTGTCACCTAGGGAAATTACACAAATAAAGCATATTTTCATACACCACTTACACTCACAAACTTTAGATACACACTGTTAAGCTTACTCTTATTCTCACAAGGTTTTATTATATCAAATGGAGCTTCACAATCATGTGAGGCAAAAACCTTGAGTTTACATTTTTGAGTTCACAAAAATCTAATATTCCATCAAATTACTCCATCCTCTAAAAGGAAAGCCAAGTTTATTTGTATAGCACATTTCATACAGTACACAATGGTAATTCAAAGTGCTTTACATAAACAAGAAGATTTAAAGCATCATAAGCTAACCGCAATAAGCATAAGAAATAACAACAACAAAAACATAAATGATTAAAAACAGATTAAAAATGTCTTAGAATTAAAATAAATTTAAAAAGAAACAAAGACACAAATAGTGCAATCTGTCAGAGGTATCACAATGCTTGTTCACAATGCACAGCTAAACAGATGTGTTCTAAAGGGATAATTCACCAAAAGATGAACACTTACTCACAATTTACTCTCCCTCAAGTGGTTTCAACCCTTTATGAATTACATTATTCTGTTGAATGCAAAAGAAGAGATTTTGAAGAAAGCTAAAAACCTGTAACTATCGACTTCCGCAGTATGAAAAAAAAAACTAATCCAACTGAAGTCAATGGTTTCATCTTTCTATCTTGTATCAAAATACCCTTTTTGTGTTCAACAGATGAAATAAACCTATTAAATGTTTGAAACAAGTAGGGTGAGTAAAAAATGACAGAATATTTCATTTTTTTATTGGGGGGGGGGCACACATCCCTTAACCCGCCTTTCCACTACACATGACATTTGGATACAACTGTCAATATCTTACAACTGGAATATCTTGTGGCAGTCGCACAGAATTTTCAGTTTTGTTGTGCACCATAGGAGAGAAGCTGATTCTCGCGGTGTCAGAAATAAAGGAGTGCAAAAGCAAGAGCCTTTATTCTTCATGCGTTCACAGTGGTTGAATGAATAAATACTAGAAACTCATAGACCGCTAAAAATTTTGAAGGAAATGTGGAGACATTAAAAAATTATATTTTTTATTACTCGTTTATGAATAGAATTTATTTTATTTTTAATACATGCTTTTTTCAGATTCAAAAAATAACGAAAAAAAACTATTATTTCTCTTATCGCGTGCACAGACCTGCTTGGACAACACTGGAATACATCACATCCGGTTGGCCGGCTGCATATGGCCTAGTCGCAGGAGTTCAAATATTTCAACGTATCCGCAGCTAAAAACACGTCTAAATTTTCCGCATACGGAGATGATCGGAACTCCTCGCAGACTACTCTCCATTGGAAATGAATGACTTCCAGTCTGTCGCTTGTTGTTCGATGTGTGCAGTGGAAAGGCGGCTTTAAAGTCTTGATTTAAAAGTGTCTACTGTTGGAGCACAGCTGATCATTTCTAGAAGCTGGTTACAGTTACTTCACTTAAGTCAAGAATACAGCATTTGTAGATATATTTATAAACTGTTTACTAATGTCTATTCAATGTAAAATAAATAAATAAATAAATAAACTTTAAACAATTACTATTAAAAAAAGTTGTGGTTGCTGGAATTTCACCATTAAAAATATGGTAGGAAAGCAGAAGGTAAATACTGTACCTTATTTTGTACATTTCTTTGTCATACACCAATGTTTTGATGTACTAGGATCTACACAACTTTACACAACTACTAAACACCATCATGGTAACACACATTAAATTTAAGTAATGCAATAAACATTATTTATCAACATTAGATTTAACATAAAACTTTAATGTGCATAACTCAAGAAGAGCAAAGTTAAAAAGAACCATAGCAATGTCAATAAAACATTCATTAATTTATTTTCCCTCGTCTTAGTCTCTGATTTATCGAGGTCACCACAGCGGAATGAATCACCAACTATTCCAGCATATGTTTTTTGCAGCGGATGCCTTTCCAGCTACATCCCAGTACTGAGAAACATCCATACATTCTCACATTTACACACGCACTCATACACTACGGCCAATTTTCATTCATTCATTTATTTTCTTTTCGGCTTAGTCCCTTTAATAAGTAGGGGTCGCCACAGCGGAATGAACCACCAACTTATCCAGCATGTTTTGCCCTTCCAGCCACAACCCAACACTGGGAAACACCCATACACACTTGCTTTCACATTCATACACTATGGCCAATTAAGTTTATTCAATTCTCAACAGAACAACCGGTCACACTTTATTTTGACGGTCCGTTTGTTGAATTTAGGTTACATTGCAACTAATTCTCAGTAGATTATAAGTAGACTGTTAGGTTGGGGTTAGGGTTGGGGTTGGGGTTAGGGTTAGTGTAAGTTGACATGTAATTGCACAGTTTCTTATAGTCAGTTAAATGTCTGTTGAAGGACTGTTAAATGTCAGTATCAACAGATATTAAGAAGACAGTCTACTAATACTCAAATGGACCATCAAAATAAAGTGTTACCGAAAAACCAGCGACCTTCTTGCTGTGAGGCTACAGTGCTAACCACTAAGCCACCATGCCACCTGTCAATACAACAGCCTAAAAAAAAATGTGACTGTGTCATTCAGGGAATTCTGGGAAAGTGAATTTACAGTTATTCACTGTAAATTTTAAGAAAAACTTACTGTTTTGAATTAGGAATTTTTACCATAGCATTTTTACAGTTTTCCTTGTTGGAAAGAGATAAAATGTGTCATTTTTACTGCTGATCATCAGTTGGCAGCATTAACCCTTCAGATAGGCCTGTACAAAAAAAGTTGTTGGCTTTTATATGGAGTTCTGTGGAGTAAAACAGCAGATTATAGTGTGCATACATAAATACACGTACTATGTTTACTATGTCCTGAGAAAACACACACACAAACACACTACACCACATAAAGCCAGAAAATGTGCTTATTTTGCACTGTAACTGATGATTGACAGTAAAAATTACAGATTGTACCTCTTCACAACAGGGAAAAAGGGCCACAAAACCCCCGTGTCTTAGCAGGGTGTTTTCACACCTCTAGAAAAAAGTCAGGAAAGTGGGTGAGTCCAGCTTCGTTTAGGTGGGAGTGTTGGGGGAGGGAAAGTCATTTGTCGACTTTAACTGCAGTTTGGCACTTCGTCACCTTGGAATTAGAAGGTTCTATCTGTGTTCTGAATAATTTTGAGATATTGAGCTTCAAAGTTTTTGCATTCCAAACAGTATGTGTGTAACATTTCTTTTTTTTAAATAAAGTCTTAAAATGTAAACAACTTATAAAACATCTCATAATGTAAATAAGTTGTCATTTGATAAGAATATGTCAATAACTCAATTTTGACAAAAATGTCAGATAGAACCTTATAATTCTAAGGTGACGACTTTCACTTTTATTCAGGAACATTTCATGCATGCCCCATGACAAATGAGATATTGGATGCGAGGAACTAGTGGAAGAGTGTAGTTTTAATGAAATGATTGATACCGCACGGCGAATGGGAGAAAAACATATTTCCTTACAAACATATTTCTGTCGCGTGCACTGTATTCCACATGTGAGTCTAGCTGCGCTCTCATAGCGGAAAATGAAAACAAAATCTTCGTTGCAGCACATTTATAAACAAAACACTGACGACCCATGTCTCCAAACAATTCTTGTCGGCAGCTATAGCTCTCTGCAATTCTCACATGGTCGCCCACTGAAGCTAAGCAGGGCTGCGCCCGGTCAGTACCTGGATGGGAGACCACATGGGAAAGCTAGGTTGCTGCCGGAAGTGGTGTTAGTGAGGCCAGCAGGGGGCGCCCAACCTGCGGTCTGTGTGGGTCCTAATGCTCCAGTATAGTGACGGGGACTCTATACTGCTCAGTGAGCGCCGTCTTTCGGATGAGACGTTAAACCGAGGTCCTGACTCTCTGTGGTCATTAAAAATCCCAGGATGTCCTTCGAAAAAAGAGTAGGGGTTTAACCCTGGCATCCTGGCCAAATCTGCCCACTGGCCTCTGTCCATCATGGCCTCCGAACCCTCCCCATCATAATTGGCTTCATCACTCTGTCTCCTCTCCACCAATCAGCTGGTGTGTGGTGTGCGGTCTGGCGCAAAATGGCTGCCGTCGCGTCATCCAGGTGGATGCTGCACACTGGTGGTGAATGAGGAGATTCCCCCCAATATGTAAAAGCGCTTTGAGTGCCCAGAAAAGCGCTATATAAATGTAAGGAATTATTATTATTATTATTGTTCTTCCACTTGTTTTGGCAACACAACGTAGCGCAGGCACGTGCACACATAGGGCTCAACCTGTGCAGTGTACATGCCCTTTTGAGTCCGGGATATAAAGTGCTCTTCCAAAATGAACGTAAGTGCCCCTCCTACCCCTGCTCTTCAGTTTGCGATCTATCCCCCCCCCCCCCCCCCCCCCGCTCTTCAGTTTCCCCCCACCCCGCTTGATCTACTCTGCACATGCCCTTTGGAAAACCTCTGCACGGCCTTGACGTAGCGTCTCTCTGCCGTCTGAACACTGTAACAGGTAAAAAAACAGTCTTCGAAGCTATCATGCATATTAATGAAGTTGCACCTCATTCACAATAGAGCGCGCTAATTGGTTTGAACCAAGTCTATCTCATGAATTAATGCTGCTCACTCAGAGATGTCATGATGTACTCGCCGGTACAGACATCCACTCTCCACGCTGGATTACATGCAAGGATCTAATTGCAGTGACGCAGCTTCAAAAATTCAAAAAATGTGTTTTCGTGTTTTCCTTTAAAAATCCTTCTTTTTTCTGGAACACAGGGAAACTTGTGGCCAAATTAAGCCTCAAAATCACCCCAGAGAGGATGAAAACATTTCCAACAGAACACAAGGGATAACACACGATGAATGAACTATCTGCAAATGCTTAATAAATTATCCACAGTGTGTGGCTATCATACATTGTTTTTAATGTATAAAACAACAAACTTTTTCACCAGTTTGAATGTAATATTACTAAGAGCAATGCCTTTCCTTTTCCTCTCCACTATCTGTTCACCTGTCTATAACTGAAAAAACAAAGATAAAAACATGGAGTGGGTAAAAGAGACCAAGGTCTGGTGGAGGCAAACAGCAGTACTGCAGACGGCGAGTTACTGCATGATGCATGAACACACATCTCATATAACACCCTGATCTTTGGGTAAACACAAATAACTGCACGGCCATAAATGGACCTGGGTGACGGAGAGCGGCGGCTGTGTGATAACGTCACAGACTCATCTCCGCAGAGCAAATACAATCACTGGCGCTCAATCAGACCCTCGGCTCGGCCCCTTCACTTTATAGGGACCACGAGACACACACACACAATATCATATAGAGAGCGGACGGTGGAAGAGGACATCATGACAAATGATGAGCTATTCTCATTCAGCCTCATGTGCACGAGCTAAACAATAATCACCAGTACTTACTCACTGTCATGGGAGTTGAAACGCTGATTGCTGATATTTAATGTTTGTGTGTAATAATAGTTGAAAGATGACCTTTTAGCAACTGCATGTAACTCTATGATGGAAGGAACTATATACTGTAAGACTGGCTGCTTTTTGTGCTTGCTGGACTTTCCTTTTGGTTAATCCTGTAGTTTTCTTCAGGGTTTATACTGGTGAGGCTCAGCAGTGGAAACTGAAAAACAGATTAAATACAATAAGGAAAACTCTCATTTGGAATTAATAAATGCACTATATTATGTTTCAATAATGTTTATGTATTCTTGCATGTTTTCTATTTGTGAACATTAATCATAAAAATAAAACATGTTAATTTTGTTACATAGGCTCATTCTGAAAATGTAGCCCTATATACATTTCTGGAAATCATGAATTATGTAGCCAGAAGTATGTATGTCTTTTAAACGAACACTATGGGGCGGTATGACATTGTTTTTTTTTTGCGCTTACCAGCTGATCGCTTACCTCTGTATGGACGGCAATCCCGCTGTTACCAGTTTGTCCAGTTAGCTCGCCATGTATGTCAGTGGACTTGAAATGCAGAGAAGAGTTGACCCCGATGGTGGGGTTCGAGTCTGGCAAAGAACGGTTTCAGAAAGTGGGTAAGACAAAAACAGAAGGCAAAAAAATTAAATAAACAACAGGGTGAGAATGTTGTAAAATCTGAAAATGTGGTAAAAATCAGGCGAGGGCTTTTTTTTTTTTCTGGCTTGCTTTATAAAACTGTGGGTTGGGTTTAATAAAGTGGGTGGCCGGGTCAATCGGTGCTTTTGAAAACACTATTAGTTGGGTTTAGGGATGGAGGAGGGTTGGTCAGTCGATGCGTCAGCCAGTCAGTGAGTAGACAGCAGCCTCGGGTGGATTTACCCAAGAAAAGCAGGCGCGAATGGAAGGAATGTGGGATCTCAAAAAGCATACACAATGGCCTCTGGTGCATTCGCGAAAACAAAAGCTGAAAAAAAAACGTACCTCCTGGGACATTTGGTGCTTTCCAGAAATGTATATAGCGGTCCATTTTCAGAATGAGCCTGGGTTGTAATTTCAGTAAATCTGTTGGCTGAAAAACCATATAATAACATAGTGTTACTACTATTGCTCATATAGCATACATGCAGTATATAAACATATTTATAAAGGTTGCTTAAATAGTAAATATCATTCATTCATTTTCTTTTCGGCTTAGTTCCTTTATTAATCTGGGGTCGCCACAGTGGAATAAACCGCCAATTTATCCAGCATGTGTTTTACACAGCAGATGCCCTTCCAGCTGCAACCCATCACTGAGAAACCTACATACAAACTCATTTATACACATACACTATGGACAATTTAGCCTACCCAATTCACCTATACCACATGACTTTGGAGCACCCAGAAGAAAACTCACGCGAACACAGGGAGAACATGCAAACTCTACACAGAAATGTCAACTGACCCAGCCGAGGGTTGAACCAGCAACCTTCTTGCTGTGAGGCGATCATGCTACCCAGTGTGCCACTGCGTCACCTAAATATTAAATAGTTAAGACATAATTGCTTATTTATATATTGTAAAATTTCATTTTATCTTTGGACAATATCAAAGATTTTTAATTTCTTTAATTTCAAACATGTTAAATATTTTACTAAGGAATGACCAAGCTATTTTTTTAATTACTTAAATAAAGATTTTTGTTTAAATAAACATACTGATACGTTGACATTTATACACAATATGAACATTTTATGAATATGTTTTCTACAAATTTGTGGTTTGTGATATGTCAATATATACAAAATAAACAACTATTTGAAAATCAGAAATTTGAGGGTTCATAAAAATCTAAATACTGTCAATATCACTTGTAAAGTTGACCAAATGTATCAATGTATAGCACTAATTTTTTATAATTGCAGTGTATTTACAGTAAGACATGTACTAAATGTCTTATTGGAACATGATCTTAACTTAATGTTTTATTGATTTATATATACAGTTGAAGTCAAAATTATTAGCCCCCCTGAATTATTAGCCCCCCTGTTTATTTTTTTTACCCAATTTCTGTTTAAAGGAGAGAAGATTTTTTCAACACATTTCTAATCATAATAGTTTTAATAACTAATTTCTAATAACTGATTTATTTTATCTTTGCCATGATGACAGTAAATAATATTTTACTAGATATTTTTCAAGACACTTCTATACAGCTTAAA
The DNA here is from genome assembly GCA_903798195.1 of Danio kyathit. Classification (NCBI taxonomy): domain Eukaryota; kingdom Metazoa; phylum Chordata; class Actinopteri; order Cypriniformes; family Danionidae; genus Danio; species Danio kyathit. Next base: position 22,802,097 of record LR812532.1, on the reverse strand, counting down.
GTGACACTTAAAGGCTTAAATAGATTAATTAGGGTTAACTAAGCAGGTTAGGGCAATTTGGGCAAGTTATTGTATGACAATGGTTTGTTCTGTAGACTATCGAAAAAATATATAGCTTAAAGGGGCTAATAATTTTGACCTTAAAATAGTTTTAAAAATTAAAAACTGCTTTTATTCTAGCCGAATTAAAACAAATAATTCTTTCTCCAGAAGAAAAAATATTATCAGACATACTGTGAAAATTTCCTTGCTCTGTTAAACATCATTTGGGAAATATTTAAAAAAGAAAAAAAAATTAAAAGGGGGGCTAATAATTCTGACTTCAACTGTATATATGAAACACATGACTGGCAGCACGGTGGCGCAGTGGGTAGCACTGTCGCCTCACAGCAAGAAGGTCACTGGTTCAAGCCTCGGCTGGGTCAGTTGGCATTTCTGTGTGGAGTTTGCATGTTCTCCCCATGGCCACGTTGGTTTCCTCCATGTGCTCCGGTTTCCCTCACAGTCCAAAGACATTCGCTACAGGTGAATTGAATAAACTAAATTGGCTGGTGATGTATGTGTGTGAATATGAGAGTAAATGGGTGTTTCCCAGTACTGGGTTGCAGCTGGAAGGGCATCCACTGTGTAAAACATATGCTGGATCAGTTGGCGGCTCATTCCGCTGTGGCGACCCCTGATGAATAAAGGGACTAACCCGAAGAAAAACGAATGATTGAATGAATGAGAATGACATATTCTTTAAATAGTTTCAGCTTAAACATGGACAGCTTGACATCAAAATGTAAACACTTTATATATCTCTCTGCTATGATTGCGTCTTACTATTTTTATGTAGCAGTAGTCCCTTAAGAGAAGTTTCCGGATTTTAATGAGTCACTTTGCATCAACATACTCATTAAAAGCAATTACAAGAAGCCTTATACATATGTGCATCTTATCATAAACTCCAGCAGCGATGTAAGTGATTCCCTCTCTCTTTCATGCTCTCTCTCTCTCTCTTTGCAGTAATTGAGGATATAAACGATGGGACGCAGCTACATCTAGTGGTGAGAAATAGCACTGTGGACAAAGACAAGATTAATGATCTGACTTTTCTAAGAGCCTTTGAGCGTTTTTTTCCTCTCCTTGATTCATTCCTTATTTATGTCAGGTATTGTTAACTTGACCTCGGTGCGAAAAGGTGACGGAAAAGATCCTGGAAAGGTTACAACAGCATTTAAGTTCTGTGGACACTGAAGAATCGTCCTACTGCTGGATTTAGGAGCAAACAGCATGTGAGGTTGAACACTTTTTTTTATTTTCGTCCTGTTTGTCCAAAGCAAGAGCCTAATTCCCTTGACCCGTCTACCTTTGGGCCGTGTGTGCAGAAGGTGAAGGTCAAATACTCTTATGTGTTGACCTACTTCTAACAAAAGCTCCTCTAATTCACAAGGTGTTGGAAACTGCTGGGTCATGACCCAAAAAATGTGTGGCAAAAATGTGTTTTAAACAAAGTAAATGTTAGATAAATACAAAAGCAGCTGTGTTTTACAGAAAATACAGCTGTTAAAGTTGCTCTGTCAAGAAGGGATTTTTATAATTGGTCACACTTTATTTTGATGGTCCGTTTGTTGAATTTAAGTTACATTGCATCTACATACCAACAAATTCTCATTAGATTAAGTAGACTGTTAGGGTTGGGGTTAGGGTTAGTGTTAATTGACATGTACTTGCAAAGTTTCTTATAGTCAGTTAAATGTCTGTTGAAGAAGCAGTATCAACAGATATTAAGCAGACAGTCTACTAATACTCAAATGGACTATCAAAATAGTGTAATCCTTATCATTTAGTTCATAAATACACAATTAATCAGTTTCCATACTCAAAAAAAAAGAATAATAAAATGTGTGTGCAGCTTGCATTTGTTTGAATTAAATTATACTAGGCACTTTGGAATGCAAGGACTTGTTTAACATGTCTTTGGAAAATGTTTATTGTGTACACATGTACACATTAAAGAATAAAGAGTATATGAGCACGGGGCACAAAGTAACGCAGGGTAAAATGTAACAGAGGTTTAAGGTATTTGCTTAGGGTTAACCATGGCATGCTTCTGAGGTTTTCCAGCCTGATCTCATGAGGAAACGTAAGTATTTTACGTTTTGTCAGTTTAGTGGCTAATTTGTACGAATACAATTTGTACGCTAATTTGTACGAATACAAAAATGTACGATTTTAAAAAGAAGGCGTGGCACCCAACCCCACCACTAACCCCAACCATTATTGGGTGATGAGAAAATTGTACGAATTAGATCGTACGAATTCATACGAATTAATTAGCCCTTTAATTAAAAAGTTACGAATTGTCATAGGATTGTATTGGGTTGTCATCACAGTGTCGGCAGACGTCTTCCTGCCTATTATTGAAAATGTTTGGTGAAATTTGGATGAGAAGCACAGGAGAAACCATTTTTGCAGTATAAAAGTTTTTTTATTATATTCTATATTTTTTATTTAAAAAAATGAAAATATGAAAGTATGTAAATAAACACTTATAACCTTGTGATTACCGTCTAAGATGGAACTGTTTTGAAAGATGTATAAAACACACAGTGACTGCTAGCCAGTTTTGAGGTAAACATGACACAGCAGGGTTAGTTGTAACAGGGTGTTACAAATAAGCCACACACTGTTGGACACCAACTAAACAAACTAAATAATTGTTGAATTGTGCGTGTAATGTTGGGAACTTTTTAAATATAATAATGCACATAAATGCATTGTATAATAATGGATAATAATGCAAATAAATCCAAATGTGTTTATCCAATAGATAAATAAATAAAAATGCCGTGCTATATAGAATTTAAAAAAAATGTTGGTAACACTTTATAATAACTACACACTGTGAATCATTTACTAAGCATTAGCATATAGTGAAATCCTTATCTGTTAATCATTAATTCCACATTAATAAATGTTAGTAAGCAGTTTATAACTGCAGCTACAGATGCTGTATTCTTGACTTATAACCACATTTATAATGTGCTTAATAATTGTACTTTCATACTTTGTTAATGATTTATTTTTCATTGCTAAATTAAATATTGCATTATGAACAAACCAGTTGTATTTAAGAGTAGTCGATGGTTTTTAAGATAATTCAGAATGAGTTAGTAAATGATTAATAAACTATTGAAATCAACGTTTATATATCTTATTATTCAGGCATATATTAATAGTTAATGTGTATGTTAATAAATGCTTTATTAACTCAACTTCATCCAGTTTTGTGACCTAATCTAAAGTAAGGACTATTTATGCTTTATAAATGACAATTAAAGGCTCAATATCAAATGAACAAAAAATGCAATCTTATCTAAAAAGTAAAAATTACTGTAAAGTTGAAACATTGCTGAATAACAGGAGTGTCAAAATACGACATCAAATTGGATAAAACAATATAATAATTTAACAATATAATAAGATGCAATGTTTAAACTGTACAGTCATTTTATTTTAGATAAGGTTGCAAAGAATATTTTTTTATTTGAAATACAGTTTCATTTGTGTCTCTTCAAATAAATAGGAATGAATAATGTAGTTTATGTTCTTTTTACCTGTTTAGAATTTAACTGAGCCTTTAATTGTCATTTATAAGGGATTTATAAAGCATAAATAGTCCTCACTTTAGATTAGGTCACAAAACTGCATGAAGTTGAGTTAATAAAGCATTTATTAACATACAAATTAACTATTAATAAATGCCTGAATAATAAAATTTAAAAATGTTAATTTTAATAGTTTATTAATCATTTACTAACTCATTCTGAATGATCTTTAAAAAAACACCAGCTATGCTTAAATAACTGGTTTGTAAATAATGCAATTCTTAATTTAGTAATGAAAAATAAATCATTAACAAAGTATGAAAGTACAATAATTAAGCACATTATAAATGTGGTTATAAGTCAATAATAGAGCATTTGTAGCTGCAGTTATAAACTGCTTACTAACGCTTATTAATGTAGAGATAATGTTTAACAGAAAATGAATTCCCTATATGCTAATGATTAATAAATGGTTCATAGTGTGTAGTTATTATAAAGTGTTACCAAATTGGGAAGTACTGAGAAAATGTACTATTTAAAGTAAACTGAATTAAAATTAATGGTGTGAAATATGACTTTATAAGCATGTGTTACAACTAACCCTCTGTCTGTTACAACTTGCCCTGCATGTGGGGTAAATACAGTAGTAACATTTATACTCCTGGCATTTTTGGCAACACTGCACAGAAATCATAGGTTCGGTGATCATACAACCAGTGCTCATTTGTAGGAAAGGCTTTTGTGTTGTTGGTAAAAAAATATGATTTGTCTAACCCCATTACTTTGTTGTTATTTGGCCAAAACCAAAAAGTTTTACTTTGTGCCCCGCTCTCCCTACCCCACTGATTCAGAATGTGCATACACTGTAAAAATATCTGTTAATTAACAGTTTCCATATTTTGCGATTACCAAGTGTTTTCCATTTATTTACGGTTGTGAATTGCATTATGGGAACTTGATCTCTGCTCTGTCAAATTTTGATGTTGAAAATTTTACTCTACAGCTTAACAGTGACTTTTATTGACAATTAGTTTGAATAATGTATTAGAAATAATATACATAATTTTGTAAAATAACAGAAAATGTACTGGCAGTTTATTACAAGGTTTTTGTACTGTAATATACAACAACAAACATGACAACACTCAAAAATATCCGTAAATTAACAGTTTTCCTTATTTTGTGATTCATGTTATTTTTTTATTTATTTTTTTAATTATTTATGCTTTTGAATCACATTATGAGACCTTGACCTTTCCTCCAACAACTTCTAACCTTATAAAGTTGGAAAAACATTTTTAATAGTTTAAAGTGATATATTGTCTGGGTTGGTGTTGTATATTACACTGCAAAAACGTTTACAGACTTATTTCTCTATATATTATTTCTTAAACATTATATTATTTCAAACTACTAAAATGTCAATAAAAATGTCACTTTGTTAAACTCTAGAGTTGAATTCAAGAAGGGGACAGAGCAGAGATCAACATCATATAACGCAATTCACAAACGTAAATAAACAGAAAACACAAAATACAGTTAATAAACAGATATTTTTTACAGTGAATATATCACTTTAAACTATTCAAATGTTAATAAAAGTCACTTTTTTAAACTTTTCAAGGTTAAAAGTTTAGTTAAAGGTTAAGAAAGGTCTCATAACGCAATTTAAAAGCATAAATAAATGGGGAAAAATAAATAAATGGTCACACTTTATTTTGATGGTCCGTTTGTTACATTGCATCTACATGTCAACTAATCCTCATTAGATTATAAGTACTGTTACGGTTGGGGTTAGGGTTAGTGTTAATTGACATTCTTATAGTCAGTTAAATGTCTGTTGAAGGAGCAGAATCAACAGATATTAAGCAGACAGTCTACTTAGGCCCCGTTTACACTAATGCGTTTTTGTTTTGAAACAGCGTTTTAGATCAAAAATGATCCGCGTCCATACTAGCGTTTCATCTAGCATTTCTAAACATATCTCTGTCCACACTACTCCACCAAAAACGTATATAACGTGACCATTCGCGCACTCTGGGCATGCGCGTTCAAGTATAAACAGGAAGCACGTGTCTTGCTCGGCATTTGGTTATTGTTAGTCAACAAACGCTGGTTGAACGATGAACACGAGCGATTAGCGAGTGCTCGAACAATAGCTTGCCTCTTGCGAATATATGCAGCTGCTGTAGTAAAAAAGGCAGAGTTTAACTGCACAATGGCGCCTAAAACGGACAATAGTGCAAACAACGCTGCCATTTCTGTGTCCATGTTGTTGTTTACAGTGAAGTCACGTGATAGAGGCTTGACGAATAAGGGAAGGATACGCAATGACCCAAAAGCCCCAATCAGGTAGCGAATCTCAGCAGCCACGCCTCCGTTTTCAGATGTCTCCGTTTTCCCCCATCCACACTGAGACGGAGCAGCAGCGTTTTAGAATGAAAACAACATCTCCAGCATTTTCAAAACGCCCCGTTTTTGGGGCTCGAAAACTCTGGCATAGTGTGGACGGATGGCGTAACCGTAGTAAAACTTATGCGTTTTAAAACGAAAACACATTAGTGTAAACGGGGCCTAAGGCTCAAATGGAAAGTGTAATCCTTCTTTCCTTTCAAAAAAGAAAAAAAGAAGACACGATATTTACCTACTTCAGGAGGTAATGGGTTAATAAAGCTTTGTCATCATTTCGCCAGATCTATGCCATTGCACATGTGCACAACTTCAAGTTTCTGTTTTCAGTCCTATCAGGTGTTTAAGTGTCCCCTAACTATTAGAAAAGGTACAGTACCAGCCCTTACAATCCAATCACAACTGAAATCAGATCAAGCTCAGTCAGACTGATAAGTGATGTTTAATGAACAAATTATGAGAGGAGCATGTGTAGACGTTTTCATGCATTCATTTTCCTTCAGCATAGTCTCTATTTTAGAGGTTGCCACAGCAGAAAGAACCACCAACTATTCCAGCATATGTTTTATGCAGTGGATACCCTTCCAGCCGCAACCCAGTACTGAAAAACACCCATACACACTCATTCACACACACACACACACACACACACACACACACAGTCATACACTACGGCCATTTAGTTTATCCAATTAACGTATACCACATGTCCTTTGAACTGTGGGGGACACTTAAGCACCCGGAGGAAACCTACACAAACTCCACACAGAAATGCCAACTGGTTCAGCAACCTTCTTGCTGTGAGGTGACAGTGCTAACCACTGAGCCACCGTGCCACCTGTGCAGGCATTTTGACAAGGCTAATTCATCATTGACAATCATTCTACTATCCAATCAGCATGAGACCTCTATAAATAATCAAGCATGTCCTACCTTCGTTATCTCTCAATTTAAGCATCTCTCTTTCACCCTTTCTCCACACCTTTAAACCCAATTATTCCTACATAAATTAGAGCGGGTTGAGCTTTCTAAGCCAGGCTGGACATTCCACTTTGACCCCTTTTTATATCTCTCTTCTGACAAGTGGAATAACACAAGTTAGATCTCCGAATATGCATATTCCTTATTCAATCAAATATCTAGTCTGAAATGGTGAAAGGTGTTTACATGTACATAAAGTCTTTTCAATCCATTTGAAATTAAAGCACAGCTTAAAGTACATCTGCAAAGTATTTACAAAACTTCACTTATTTCACATTTTATGTGACAACCTTATTCCAAAATGGATTAAAATTCATTAATTACTTTAAAATCTCTACAAAAATACCCTGTGACAAAAACATAGAAGTGTGTTTGAAAGCCCTCGATTTTGTATTTATTTATTTTCTTTTTTGAGTATGATGCTTTTTAGGCAGTCTCATTTTTCTTTGCAGTTCCTCTTAGAGCTGAAGATCTTTACACGAACCCGGCAGGACCCAACAGGTTCGGGTTTAATTTCTATCACTTTAGACGGTGTCGGGTGGGGCCGGGCTTGGCTTGCGCAGTAAATGAATAATCATGTGATGCATTTCGATTAGCGCGAGAAAGTAATCAAATCGTTTGTTACAACATTAAAATCCATCCCTGCAAAGGTAAAACAAATGATGACGGAGAAGTTAAAAAGAGCGAATTTTGAATGCGGTTAGGCCAGCCGCCAGTTCAGAAGGAACGGTCATTCTAGCCACCAAGGTATTTCGGCAGTCACTCATACACTGCGTATTACGGTAAAGTGCTAAACAGCAATGTATGTGCAGCAAGCTGACAGGGAAGATGCAGAGGTCACTCGCTACATTGAAACTGCTATCATGGAAAATTAAATGGATGTTCTTAGCTGGTGGAAGATGAACAAACAATCCTACCCAAAACTTGCAAAATTAGCCAGATCAGAACTATACATCTCGGCCTGTAGCAGCAGCAGTGAAAGGGTGTTCGGTGCTGCTAGACGCACCATCCTGAGCGCAGGACTGCGCTAAAGCCATTTACAGTGGATTCAATAATGTTCCTCCACAAAAACACGTAGCCTAATCTTGGTAAGTAACAGGTTTTTAAATTATAAATAAATATTAATTAAACCATAAAATCATAATGTAGACATAGTATAGGCTAATGTTGCCATTATTCTTTTAATATTCAGCTTCACCGTCGCCTTAAGGCCAGATTGTGAAGAGAAGTGGCGAATCCCGCAAAGCCTTTATCTTAATTTCGTTATGGCCAAATACCCGTCATAATTTTTAATTTATTTTAATTAAATTTGTTAAGAAAGACTTATTTTCATTGGTGGGTTGGCCAATTTAAAGGCTAAGTCTATGTACCTAGTGAACCTAGTGAACAAATGATGTTAGAGGACTTATTTAATTTTTTGTTCTAACTTCCAAGTGGCCTATAGCCTATGTTTGTTACAAATATATATTATGTTAAAACATATAAATGACTCATTCTTAAAAAAAGGCAAAAGAGCTGTGTGCATGTGCACATTTGAATAATGTCGGGTTATAAACGGGTTCAGGCTTTATAAAGCTGTCAATCAAAATGTACCTGTCAGGCTCCGACCAAATTCTGTCGGGCTTGGGCCCTATCGGGCCTAATTTTTATGGCCCGATTACAGCTCTAGTTTCTCTCAAGCTCCATCAATACACAGACATTTTCAAATCTCTCCAGATATGTTCAATTGGGTTCAAGTCTGGGCTCTGGCTTGGCCACTCAAGGACATTCACAGTGTTGCCCTGTAGCTCTGTTATCTTGAGTAGGGTCTGTCTGTGGACTGCAAGACAGGGGCGTAATATGAAGGGGAGTAATTTGTAGTATGTTAGAATTGTAACTTGGTATGTCAATGCAGGATTGTATTTGAGTCCAGATGTGAGATGGAGATGGAGTTCCTGGGTCAGGTTGACCACAGACTATTCAGAGCTGACCCCTCAGACACTTGTACACACGCAAGAGAACAGTCTGTTATAAAAAAAAAAACTCAAGGTTGTGTCTTTGTATTCTTAGCGGTCTTATCAAACTGGTTCAAAACTTGTATAATCAGCATTCAGGCTGCTACTGTATATTCTTATGCATCCACACAGTTACATTGAAAGCCACAGAATCCTGACTAGAACATTTAGTGTCTAAATGGTTATGTAAATCTTCCAGCTTAATCACAGACTTGTACTATGGCTCTGTGTACTAAATGCTGCTCCTTCTGAAAGTAGCTGCTGGAGATTTACTGCTGATTACAGAGCCGGGTTTACTGTCAAAATGACGTTGAATATCATTAATCCTGCAGCCTTACTGACTATCAGAGATAACACTTCAGCTTTCATTAAGAAGGCTCAAAAAAGCAGTAACTTTCTTCACAAGCTGAAGAAGGTAGAGCTTTGAATTCCAGCCATGGCCCTGTGATAAAGAGGGAGAGTAGAGAGTCTGCTTACCTACTGTATTTCATCTTGGTTTGGTTTGTAATTCTGCCACAGAAATAAACAAAAAAGAAAGAAGAACATGCATAAATGCAGACATAGCACTTAAGGTCGAGATGTGGGCTGATGAAATCATTGTTTCACAAAATATAGAGACTGGCTGTACACAGAAAAATGCAAGGGCATCATTTTTCAGATTTCTCTACTCAGAGACCCAGTTTCAAAAAATAGCGGTTTCAGTCTCCTAAAATGCCAGATCTGTCTGGATGAAACAAAATTGCCTTCCAAATTTTTGCATATACAGCTGAACACATCTCTGTGTGGACAGAGCCTGAAATGCTTTATTATACATGACAGGCCAGTAATCGACCATTTCACTTTGTAAAGTGAAAAATAAAGTCTGTCTGTGCACATACTGTACAGTCCTGTACTCTGCCATTGTTGTCTGGGTTTTCAGGTATTTCCACATCAATATGATAACAGTATAATTTTCAAACAATGCTCTTTTAAACCAACAGTTTGCCATCACCATGTAAATATGTGAGCAAAATGAATAAGGATTTTGCATTTTATTTTAAAAAGCTATTTGTAAACTTAATGTAAATCAATAAATTGGCATCATAAGGCCCCATTTTATACTAATACTGTATGTTTTAGGTTTAAAATGGCGTTTCAGAATGAAAATGATCGACGTCCACACTGGCGTTTCACCAATCGTTTCTGAAAAGATCTCCATCCACACTACACCACTGAAAACACACATCACATGACCACACACACACACACTCTGGCATGCACTGCAGCGTATGTGCATGTCTAAGCTCCAGGCAGTCAGCAGGTGCTTTGAGCACACCTCCCCAGGTGAGAGCAGCGCACGTCGGACAATTCATTAAGGATCTACAGCTGGATGTCATCTCACTAAAGTTGTTAAACATGATAGTTAATTCCTCTTGTCTCAATATAACGACTCTTTGGTCTTTCGAATCTATTACTTGTTCTCAACGTGTTTTGGTTAAGTGCAAAGATAAGTTAATATATTCATTTATGTAACCATGTTCACTAATTCTGGACATTTCCAATTGCTTGCCTTTTTTTCCTATAATGTATAAACGTATTGTACGTTATACTTTTATAAGTATTCGTTATTTACTTTTATTTTGGCCATTTTTAATTATTAAAACTGTTACTTAGCAAAAAAGACAGGGTAGGCTATGTTTCATATTTTTCAATGAAAATGAAAGGAGGCAGTAATGTTATAGGCTCCGTTTTGTTATAAATATGCATACAGTGAAGATGACGGTCATAAAATTATTTAGCTACATGACGCCTTAACATTTTTGGTGTCTGTTTACTTCTTTTAATATCAAAATGAAAATAGACAGTTCCTTATATCACGTTTTCATTTTTTGTTTTAGTAAAGATAGTGTAACAACATAGCCAGGGGGCTGCGAATGACGTAATAAGTACACTGTTTCTTTTGAAGATTTACAAGACGTGTCCTCGGGAGTTTGTTTTCCATATCAAACTTGCAAAGTCTTAACTCTAAAGGATGCAAAACTGAACTTTGTTTACTTAATATTGAGCAAAAGCCCAAATCAGTGAATGTCTGCAGCCACACCTCCGTTTTCAAATGTGTCTGTTTTCCCCTATTCACACTGACACGCAGCAGCAGTGTTTTTAAACAAAAATGGCCTCTTCAGCATTTTCAAAACGCTCCGTTTTCGTGGCTCGAAAACTCCAGGCTAGTGTGGACGGAAGGCGTAACCATAGCAAAACCTAAGCGTTTTAAAACTGAAACGTATTAAGTTTAAACAGGGCCTAAATGTCCACAAAACAAGACATAAATGTCACTGGAAAAACTAGAAGCATAGCACATTCAAGTTACAAATGGCCCACTCTTATGCTAAAATTAGGTGGAAAAGATGTGTTTGAAAACATTTTCCAGAAGCTCCAGTTGTAAAAAGCACACTGCATTCCTACAGAGAGAGAAAAAAACAGGGTGTACAGTGAGAAGCAACATGAACCTATTTTGTTCTCTTGAGAAATACACTTGAACTGTTTGCTTTTGTCTCTCTGTGTGTGTGTGCGTATAATCTGTCCCTGTTTCTCACCGCATCTGTACACCTCATCACATAGAGTCCCGTGTGTGACCCTGATATCGCATCTGTCTACCTCTGACCTGCTGCTCTGATGGGTTGTAACTAGAGCCTGTTTTCCTCTTTGGAGTTTGAGCTTGAGGAAGGCAGCTAAATTTACTGTGGAGGTCCCACAGTGTGGCCTACATTTCAAACCGATATCTTCTCCATGACCGTAGCCTGGGGATACCGGAAAGAAACACGATGAAGCACAGAGGAGCTTTCCTTACCAGCGATAAGGTTCACTAACACTAGTTATTCAAACCATTGTATGATATATTAATACAGTATATACTCCATAGAGAGATATATAAATAATGTATGTAGGCATAAATCTAGCAAATGTCCACTCTCTGTTAGTTACAGTATGTCAGATGTGACAGTTCCAACAAAAATAACAATGATGTTATTAATTACTCACACCCAGTGTTCATCTTCAGAACACAACTTAAGATATTTTAGGTGTTCAAATTTCAGAAAAGGAGCCAAAAACATGGTCAAAACTTCACATGGTTCATGTGGTTTAACTGTAAAATGTGGCAAAAGTTAATATGTTAAGTTGGTAAAGTCTAGATGGCATACAGCTGCAGATACTCACATTAGTATAGCATCATTTTTGTGACACTGTACAACAATACATAACAATTTTATATTACTGTGAGGGTTGTGTGGGGTAGGGGTAGACGTTAATAAAATACAATATAATGGGTCATTTAATAAATAATATGAATAAACCGAACACAAGCATTGTATTGCCCGCAGTCCCCGTTCCTGCTCCTCAAGCACGCACACACACAGGTCAAGTTGTCAAAAAGGGTTAACAAATTTATTAAACATAAATATTTCCAATTAAAACCAAAATGATAAGGGAACAAAATGCCAAAACAACAAACAAAAAGTACGCTACCTAATATTAAGCGTGTCTTACCTAAACCAAACAATTCTACCCCCATTGTCTATCTATTAAACATGGGAAAAGTGACAAAAGAAAAAGGGCCTTGCCTTAAATGATCAAGCAGTAACCAGAGTATCTCACCAGATGACGTTGAAAAGGTTGCAGGCAGAAAATAAACACTAAGCCTCAGCTAATACCGTCCTATTACCGTATTTAACAGAGGTTTTGTCAGTTTAGTGGCTAATTCGTACGAATTCTTAAAAGTTGAGTCGTACGAAAATGTAAGATTTTAAAAAGGAGGCGTGGCACCCAACCCCTCACCTAAACCCAAACATCATTGGGTGATGAGCAAATTGTACTAAACTGTACGAATTAGCAACTAAATCAAAAAGTTACGAATTGCTTTGAGATTGTGTTGACAGCCTGATCTCACCAGATGACTTTGAAAAAGGTTTCACGCAGAAAGATTTCTCTACCACACAGCGAACTTAGAGCGATCTGCTCACACATCATAATAGCGAAAGGAAACAGGAGAGAGAACTCTTCGAACAGCGCCAACAGCGTGCTTTTATAATTGGCGCTGCCCTTCTCACAGCTGCACCTGATCTCCACTCATGTGGTAAGAGAGAAAGAGATAGATAAGGGAGGATACAACACACAGGCACAATACACACCAGCATTGTCAAACCGTCGCCTTAGAATTATAAGGTTCTATCTGACATTTTTGTCAAAATTGAGTTATTCACATATTCTTAAATAACTTATTTAAATTATGTGATGTTTTTTTTTTTTTATAAATTGTTTATATTTTAAGACTTTTTATTTAAAAAAACAAACGGACAAACAAACAAACAAACTCTATCTTGGCTTTCTAAGGTTCCTTCTGTGAGCCAATCAGCATTTCAAATGCACGCACGAGGACCAATCAGGATCAGCTTTCTTTGTCATTTCGCCAGACTGCTCAGTTGACAGCAAGAAAGACCAGAAAGAAACACAAAATCAGAGTCAACTAAATAATGCTGCAGTGCACCACACAAAACTAGGAAACCTGAAACTGAAAAGATGTGAAATGTGATGATTTAGAAGCATTTTTCATTAAGGTAAAATGTTAAATTAATTCAATTAAATTAATTTGTTGGAAAAAAATAATAATATATTAAATGTGAAATATTTCTTCCGGGTGTTCTGGTTTCCCCCACAGTCCAAAGACATACGGTACAGGTGAATTGGGTAAGCTAAATTGTCCACAGTGTATGAGTGTGAATGAGTATGTGTGAATGTTTCCCAGAGATGGGTTGCGACTGGAAGGGCATGCACTGCGTAAAAACGTGCTGGATAAGTTGGTGGTTCATTCCGCTGTGGCGACTCCGGAATAATAAAGGGACTAAGCCAAAAAGAAAATGAATAAATGTGAAATAATTGTATTTGTGTATCTATAGTCAGTGAAACATTTTCAGTGTTTATTAAACTTTGTTAAATAACTCATTTGCTCATTGTCTTTTAAAGTCTTTAAACTTGATAAGCCTTGTAGGGTAAATACTTAATTTAATTCATCGGGCAAATAACTCAATACATATAATTCAATAATTCACATAAAACATATAATTCAATTACGATTACCATATTATTTACATAAAAGTAACATCTGCACTGGACAAAATATTTAGCACAGCCTTGATTGCTTAATTTGAACAAGAAAAAATATTCATCCTAAAACATTAAATAAATGTTATAGAAATCAAAAATCTTACTTTCTAAATCATCAACATATTGTTACAACACAATTTTTTTTTTATTAAATTAATAAAGCAGACTGATTGGATTTCTTGAAAAGTAATGATTCATTTAATGATCTCCCAGATGGAACCTTATAATTCCAAGTGGAAAATGATATTTTTTTTTTATTAGAATTGGTTCTATCTGCATTTTCCCTGTTTCTTTTACCCCAACTTGCAAATTTAAGAGAACTTTGATAATTTACATTTAGAGTACATTTAGGGTCTCTGTCATGTTAATGTATGAAAGAGAACTGTTACACAGATATTGTTTGCCGTATGGAATACTAAATCTTTGAAGCTCAATATCTCAAAATCATTTAGAATGCAGATGGAAACTTATGATTCCAAGGCGACGAAATGTCACTGTACTGTGCATTGACACCATGGCCATATTCATCTAAACACATGAAGACAACATTAACGTAAACGTTATACCAGACACTGCAAAAAGCTAATTCCCAGCCATAAGACTTTTCTGAAAGGGTATTCGAGTGTCATCGAGTGACAGATGTGAAAGTATGTTGTGTGACTGCTATACAGGAGCTTATTATGGATTATAGATAGCGAAATTTAAACATGCTTGTTTGTTGTAAAAATTCACAATAATGACAAAAAATTGTATTTTGTGCATCTCCTGACTTCCATGTGCAGCCATGCTGCCGTTGTAGACGGTGTTTTCTGGGAAATTTTCATACCTCTTGGTTTTGAGCGTGGTCCTGGAAAATCTCTGTTTCAAGGCCTATCTAGCCCTTCCCCTTAAGGCTGATTTATACTTCGGTGTCAAGCCCACGCGTATGGTCTGGCACAGCATAGCCCTCGCCATGCCCGTCACAGACGCTGACGCACACCTCTCAAAAAATGTAACTACACGCATCGACGTGTAGCACAAGCTCTGTGATTGGTCGCTTGGTAGCGCTGACGAGTGTGGGCAGAGCCGTGAGAACCCGTTGGAGTGAGTGTTTACAAGTGTAGAGTCCTGTGAAGGAGCTCCAGATGGAAAGTTTTGTTTTGTGTTTACCTTATGATTAAAGTTGTTGCATGGCCGCCAGTTCCCACCTCAAAATGAGCGAGTTTGAGCCACTTGTACATTAAGGTAGCATTCAAAAAATAACTAAACACCAGCGAAAAAACTCGACACAGAAGAACATAAAAACCTCACTGCCAGCTAGCGTTTCGGAAGTGTTATTGCAGAGCAACACAAACAGCGAGCAGAAGTACAAATGCACGGCAATACACAAGGCAGTATAAACCAGGCTTTAGCCCTTCGCCTTCAAGTTAAATAGAATTGGGACATCACTACCCCTTCACGTGAACGCGCAAAATGAGGGGTAGGGGTAAGGGCAAAGGGGTAGAGTTGGGATTGGGCCTTAATGTGCATGCTGATCTGATGCAGAAGATTAAACAGAGTTGTTTTTATAGCTTTTGGTGCACAAAATTGTTCATTGAGCTTTATATGATTACACTTGAACCACTGATATCACAAGAAAGGTTTTGGCAATGTTTTTAGTTTCTTCTCTGGAACTTGAACAGGGGTGCGTTTCCCAAAACCATCGTTAGCCAACTAAGGTTGCAAGTTCCATCATTACAAACATAGTTTGTTGATTTGCTGTTTCCCAAATCCATCGCTCCAACGAACATTCCCAAACTGCATCGCAAACTTGAGCACTTGAAACTACACCTCTGGAACTGTAGTTAGAACTGTAGTGTTCTATTCCCACTTATCCCCCCTATGCCCTATTCATTTAGAACATTCTAACATTCAAAGTTGGAATTATTAAAAGTAAAAAAGCATTAAGGTCATCGCTCTTAGGTGTAATTTGCTTTCAAATCATTTTTACAGTTCAGTTTTAGCGATCTTTATGTTTACAATTGTGCTCCCTTCGCAGTGCACTTTGAAAACATTGATTTCATTTTGAACACAGCCTCATGGCGAAAGCTATAGGTGACCTATTATTTAAAAGTGGAATGTATGTTACGTCTCCAAAGCTTGTGAAAATAAAAAACATAGCATACGTGAATGCTTTTAATTTATAGTAGGTTATTTATTAATTATATGTACTGTACATGACAGGCGCCTGTTGGTTAGAACTTTCTGCTGTGGTTTGCATGTGTCAAATTGTAAAAGAAGACTTTTAAAAAAAAATTAAAATAAATAAACAATTTCCTACTAAATAATAATAATAATAATAATCATCATCATCATCATCATCATTAATATTATTATTAAAGTAAATATATTTATAATAAATAGTCTCATTATTTATTTATTTATATGATTTATATACGATATTAGAATAGTGTTAGCTTTTGTAAGTGATTTTATGTTTTAGAATAGAATATGTAATGTTCAACTTCTCAATAATATTAGTAAAGCAAACACAGGCCCTATATGTGCCATTTACATATATTTCAATTATTATGGAAAGCGAGTGCATGTTTTTACCAAAACTAATATTGGATTTTATTTTAAATGTGTGTTTAAGTAAAACAATATAATCTGCACCAAGAAAGTATGGGGTTTTTCTCTAAAGAAGTTACTCCACCCCATTTAGAGCATCATTATGGGAGTTTTACGTTATAACTAACGTGGTTCAAGCAATGGATCTGCGACAGAGAAACTAGGGGTTTTGGGAAAACACTCGTCACTACATTGTTCTATTCCCAAACGATGCATCGTACTATGATAGGTCTGCCGCGAGTTACGTCGCTGTTTGGGAAACGCACCCCAGGACAGTTTTTGTCTATTAGAAAAAAATAGATTTTTTGTGCTTTTGTTCTGATAATAAAGGTCTCTGGGTATTTAGACGAAATGAGGATGAGTAATTAATAACTGCATTTTATTTTTGGGTGAACTAATCCTTTAATAGCTGTAGAACTGCACTGGAAAACTGAAAGCTGTTTCACTTAAAGAAGTGTAGTTTAATCCAAAGAGCAGGTAAGGAAGCTGGAACTGGCAAATGAGGAATGGAATTTTAATAATAAAATAAACAACAAAATTAATTCAAGTGGCTACCTCTCACAAACAACTGCAGCATAATCAAAACAGTGACGGAAATGTCCCAGACCTCTCATCCAACACCTTCACAATCATCACCTTCCACCTGTACTTCTGGAGCTCCTCTATGAGACTCAAGGCTGGTATGGTGCACACTTCGCTCATTAACAATCACTACATTGGCTTACTTACTTTGCTCCCACAACACCATTATCCTCACAGTGCTCCATTTAAAATAACAAGATACTGATTCAAGATACTGACGTTTATATAAAGCACCTACCTACAGACTGAGGCACAAAAGCAGCTGGGGAAAATAATTAAGGTTAAAGAACATAAGGTTATGCATAAGAAAGTGGGTGGTTGTCATGCACGTCTGTGCACGTCATTAACAGATGTATTTTTATTTAGTGTTTATCCATATTCATGATTAGATTCCCAGTATTTCAAACTTTTTTCATTTAATTTTATTGTTCAGTCACTTAATTTAGATTTATATCTTATCTTATTTTAGTTTTCTTCCCTTTTTTATAATTTCATTTTTAAAATTCATTAAAAAGAGTAATAAAGAACAAACAAGGTCGCTGGTTCGAGCCTCGGCTGGGTCAGTTGGCGTTTCTGTGTGGAGTTTGCATGTTCTCCCTGCGTTCGCGTGGGTTTCCTCCGGGTGCTCTGGTTTCCCCCACAGTCCAAAGACATGCGGTATAGGTGAATTGGGTTAGCTAAATTGTCCGTAGTGTATGAGTGTGTGCGGATGTTTACCAGGGATGGGTTGCAGCTGGAAGGGCATCCGCTGCGTAAAAACGTGCTGGATAAGTTGGCGGTTCATTCCGCTGTGGCGACCCCGGATTAATAAAGGGACTAAGCCAAAAAGAAAATAAATGAATGAATGAAAAATGGCCATTCACATACTTTGTTTTCAACTGTTTAAATGACTATACCTGTCAACATGGGATGTGAAAATAAGGGATCCCCCCACCTTCCCACCCCCGCCTCCAATAAAAAAATAAAAAATCTGCTACCATATCTGTTCATCCGGAGCGGTTTTATTGTAAATACACAGTAGAAACGGTCAGTAAAATGTTAATATTATTATTAACAAAAGATAGAATAAATAGCATGCATTACAAAAAGCTTAGCCTTTAGCCTTTAAAAATTAATAGCTATTATAAAGAAATTGAATCAAGCTATCAAATCATTCAAATCTCAATAACCTTTTCTTCTCCTTATAATTTTAACATTCTGATTTAAGAGCAGTGAATGAATCTCTTATTTAGATTTTTCGTTTGATTACATTAATTAACAGAGGTGTCACTTTAAAAATGCACACATCTATAATGAAAGCATTCGATTGCTGTTCATGCTCATTTAAGACTAAATTTGTTGTGTTTAAAAGAAAACCCAAGATCGACATGTTTAGATGTTATTATTATTATGATTACTATTATTAACAGTAGTAGTAGTAAATGTCTGTTCAAACATGCACCCAAAACCTGCTTCAAATTGCATGTACAAAATTTTATTGGGAAACAGCGTCTATTTATCACTATCAAGCACAACTGAGAGTCACTCATAAACCGACAGTTTTTTAGGATTGCATAGGAGGGGCAACGGCACTTGTAATGGAAAGAAAGGGAATCCCGTCATTTTTATATTTATTTCAAAGTGTTTTCATGCCTAAATAAAATGAAAGCACAGAACAGATTCACATTTAAGAGCAAGGGGCATCCCCTGGTGGTTTGGCAGTATGGGTTGTGTATAGGCAGGATCGCTTCTTTGATGTTTACTGCCATCCTTCACAGAAAGATTAAAAATACGGGAGAAATACAGGAAAATAGCTTTACAGGAAGATAACGGGATAGAATTGTAAAATACGGGAGAATCCTGGGAAAAATGGGAAGGTTGACAGGTATGTAAATGACATTTATTAGACATAATAAATATCTTCATAATATGTCCATATGTGAGATTTCTGTATGGGACTGCATACAGTGTCTTTAATATGATGCACATAGGACTTTAATGATTACTCCAGATTACTTATAGATCTACGACAATTTTCAAGTGCTACTTAAATTATACTGCTTTTGGGAAACAGGCTGTAGCATTAAGGTCAGTCACACAATCATTTTTAATGACCTACTTAGGCTTACAATGCTTTGGGGAAACACACCCTAGGCTGGTAAATAAAAAAGGGTGCAAAATAATTTTTTCACCATTTTAAGGTTCAGTAATGTAAACAAGGGCTTTTGTTATTGGGCAAAGGGAACCGAGGGGGAACCCCCAGCCCACTAGTCCCTCAGAATGTGAATTTGAGCAAGAAGGACCGCAGCTATACCAAAGAGGAAACCCCTGGTTTTTACCAAATTGGACACATTGTTGCCTTATGCAACAAAATTGGACAAATGTATTAAAGTGCACAAACAATTGCTAAGTTTCTCTGATTTCCAGGCAGTGTTTGTCTTTAGAATCAAAATATTCCTCATAAGCTTAGCCCCAAGCTAACCTTAAGATAATGTTTTTTTACTGATGCTCCATCATAAATGATGTTAGCTCAGATGTGACGCATACATGAACTAACATGTCTGTCACTTTACACTGGAATGCACGCAGCATTGTGCCGGCTTGCCTCCGAAGAGTATTTTCTGCATCCTCTCCAACTTCACTAAAGTGTTTAAAAAGGAACATCATGTCAGTTGTGAAATGTGTTTGGATTGGTTCACTAAACTGATAACAGTACATGTTTTTGAAGCCATAATCTGCAGCTTGTTTCTTTAAGACTTGTTAAAGATAACTGATTGTGGAGTCATGAGTGACACAGAGCCTTGTAGCTCCTTTCCATATTTATAGAAACGTACATCTCACATTGCGTGCACGTTCTTGCTGAGGGCAAAGTTATGTACAGCTAAGCAGCTGTCTGCACGCGTTTTGCATGAAAGACACGCCTTGACGTGAGCTATGTTGAGATGTAAAACATCTCTGACCAGACGAACATTACTTTGAACATATCACACACCCTTCAATGAGGCAGTGTCACAGGCTCTCAACGTCTGCTGGGCTCTGGGAAGATGCCAACATAAATTGGAATTGCTTCAGGTTTCGCTGTGAACCTACACGGAGGACAGTGGATGTGAGAACTGATGAATATTTAATTTATACCCTTGCATCTGGGAATAAAACAATGCCATGCATCTGATTAAAATGTGAGCCATATACATCAACAGTTGCTTTTGTGTTTGTTATTCGCTGTTTGCCATACAACGGGAAAGATTCGCTGTTAGCTAGAAAATTAAACACAAGGGTATAGCATTTAATAGGAGTTGAGAGAAACGGGGTAAAATGTGGTGGTGATGTTGTTGCTCTTACGTCCAGATTACACCGGCCTGGTCCTCCATCTGCTGCAGTCATGAGTGTGAGCGGTGCACATCTTGCCTGGAGGCCTCCATATGTACACATTTCCCCTAAGTCATTAATATGAGCCTCACTGTCTAAAATCTGTTATTACAGTCTAAACAACTGCAACATACAAGTACACTGATTGTTACGCTAAATTAAGTCTGTGGCTGTTTTTACAGTTTAAGCCCTGTTAATTTTTGGGAAACGGCAAAACTGTACTTCAACATATGTTTGACTGGAGTTTTAGGCTAAATTAATGCTACAGGGCAGTATGATGCCAACAACTTTTGTTATTTTAGACCCCTAGGAACATGTTTTCAACAAATAAAGTATTATTTTCATGCGGTTCTTCAAACAACACCAAATAAGTACCACAAAAACACCTTAAGAATGATTTGGAATCAAATACAACTCTTCTGGCATCATCAGTTTGCTCTGTAGCTTTGTACAGTAGAGCTAAGATTTTTGCCTGAACCCGAAGGAACCTGGTGGGACCTGACAGATTCTGGCTTAATTTCTATCATTTTAGACAAGGTCGAGCTGGGCTCAGGCTTGCGCTCGCGCTCTTGCTTGCTGGATAAATGAATGGTCATGTGATGCATTTCGATTAGCACGAGAAAGTAATCAAATCATTTGTTACAACATCAAAAAAGATGGAACAAATGATGACGGAGAAGTCAAAAAGAGCTAATTTTGCGGAGTGGGAAAATGTACAGCAAGCTGACAGGGAATATGACGAGGTCACTTGCTACATTGAACTGCTGTCATGGAAAATGAAATGGATGTTCTTGGCTGGTGGAAGATGAACAACCAATCCTACCCAAAAGTTGCAAAATTACCCAGATCAGTACAATGCATCCCAGCCAGTAGCAGCAGCAGTAAAAGGGTCTTCAGTGCTGGACGCACCATCAGGGAGTACAGGACCACGCTAAAGCCATCTACAGTGGATTCAATAATGTTCCTCCATGAAAACACGTAGCCTAATATTGGTGAGTAAAGGATTTTCAAATTATAGCTAAATATTAATTAAATAATAAATGCGTAATGTAGACAAAGTATAGGCTATAGGCTAATGTTGGTCTTATTCAGCTTCATCATCGCCCTGAGGCCGGATTGTGAAGAGAAGGAAGCAAATCCTGCAGTGCGTTTATCTTAATTTCGTTATTGCCAAATACCCGTCTTAATTTAGAATATATCTTAATTTAATTTGTTAAGAAAGACTTATTTGTATTGATGTGTTGGCCAATTTAAAAGCTACATGAATGCCTAGGCCTATTTAGAGTGCTGAGATGTTAAGATATCCCAGAGTACTTAGGCTATTTTATTTATTTGTCCCAACTTCTAAGTGGCCTATAGCCTACGTTTATTATGAATACATTGTGTTAAAACACGTAAAAACAACTCATTCTTGGAAGAAAAAAAAAAGGCTAAAGAGCTTTGTGCATTTGCACATTTGAATAATGTTTGGCTGTAAACAGGTTCAGGCTTTGAAAAGCTGTCAATCAAAATGTACTTGTCAGGCTCAGGCCCTGTAGGGTCTAACTTTTAAGGCCCGATTACAGCTCTATTGTATGATGTTGTTCTTGTGATGCAGAGCACTTGGGTTTGAATCTATTGAAACATTGTTGTAAATGTTAATGTAAATGTGGGGCACTCTTCTCATACATTTTCTTTAGAAAACATTATTGGTTGGGTTTAGCTCAGTGATTTGCTGGTCTAGGCGATCAAGAAGGGTATATGGAAATGGAGTAAATGGGGTAAATGGAGGTTGGAGACAGCTCCAAATGGGCATGTCAGCACCAAGTGGGTTGGATTTGAGTTTCAAATTTGCAGTACAAACAATCTGGAGTTTTTTTTAATGTCTTGTACATAAGAGTCCAACCTATTGTGTTTTTTTAACACCTACACCTACCAAAACCCTAAACCCAACTTACGTGTGGCGCAAGTTCCTCACACTTGGAGGTCACCCATCCTACTTGCAGTGTAACTTTCTCTGACTTGGAGGTCTCCAGGCTGCAGCGATACCTACTTGAGATGATCTGTACAACAAGTCATATCTTCTCGTGGATATGTACAAAAAGGATGTGTATCTTAAACAAACAACAAAATGCACCCAAAGGCATTTCAAATTCACAAAAAATGTAGACAGTGCCCTCTAGTGGATTTGTCATCTAAAACATGCAACGAAACATACCCACAGCAATGTATTGTATGTTTTACAAAGATATTGGCTGAGGCACATATTTCCAATGAGATTGGAATGTACTTGTCTCTATATGTAACTACAAAATTTGCTTAATAAGCCTTAATGTGTAAAGATATTTATGGCTATACACTTTGTAAATACAATGCCTTATACAGTACGTATGCACTTTTTAAACACCAGATCACAAAAGTCCCAACACAAAATAATACATGCAGCAATACACAGTAAGGAAGTCTGTAGAATATTAAAGTGAACCCCTCACTAGTTAAAATGGTGAAGTGCCTGAATGAAGTCTCCTGCAAGCTTTATCATTCTTATATCAATGACATTTTGCATGTTATATATTTTCTGGCCACAACCAAACTTAGATTATCAGGCTGAATACAGTGAGCAGCTGCACAAAGGAATCATGCATCACTTAAAGCTACAGCACTATATAGTTTTATAATATACATCAACATCAAGCTGCATAGTATAAACTTATATTATTACTGATTTCATACATTAAGTCATGTTTTAGAGGTTGCAGTACTGTGCAATGTGTAGTATATGGACTGCAAGTGCCCTTTTATTTGTGAGGTAATCTAAATATTTATGGCTTAAAACAAATGGAATCTCAACAGCAGTTATATGGATGGTTTACCTTCCAAGTGTATACACCATTGATTTTTCTTCTAAGTATTATTTAATATACACTAGCATTAATGTGTGGTTTTGTATGCTTCCTTTATATGCTTTTTTACAATCTTTGTATGGTCCCACTGAGCCAAATAATGAGAAAGAACCAAATCTAACCAATCTATAAGCTATGCTGATGACACTTAGATTTACTTAGTCTTATTACCTAAAGGCTACAGCCCTATTGACACCCTCTACCAATGCATTGATGAAATTAACAGCTGGATGGCCCAAAACGTTCTTTAGTTAGACAAATAGACAACTAAAGTCATTGCATTTGGGAACAGAGATGAGGTTCTCAAGATGAATGTTTACCTTGACTCTAGGGGTCAAACGACAAAAAAGAAGAGCAAAACTCTTGGTGTGATTCTTGAGTCAGATCTGAATTTCAGTAGACATGTTAAAGAAGTAACTAAATCAGCATGCTATCATCTCAAAAACATTGCAAGAATTAGATGGTTTGTTTCCATTGAGGACTTTGAGAAACTTTTTCATGCTTTTATCACCAGCAGGATGGATTACTGTAATGGACTCCTCACTGGCCTTTCCAAAAAAAGACAGTAAGGCAGTTGCAGCTCGTTCAGAATGCTGCAGCCAGGATTCTTACCAGAACCAGAAAATCAGAGCACATTACATCTGTCCTTAGGTCTTTACACTGGCTCCCAGTTACATTCAGCATACATTTTAAAGTATTATATATAAGCCATTATGGTATAAATCATTAACTTGTGTTATAAATTATTAAATGGCCTAGGACCTCAATACGTTACTGATATGCTCACTGAATACAAAACTAACAGGTCACTCAGATCATTAGGATCAAATAAATTAGAAATTCCAAAAGTTCAGTCAAAGCAGGGTGAATCCGTCTTCAGCTACTATGCCCCACGCTGCTGGAATCAGCTTCCAGATATTATCAGATGTGCTCCAACATTACGCACATTCAAATCAAGACTTAAAACACATCTGTTTAGCTGTGTTTTTACTGGATTAGCACTGTGCTACATCCGACAGATCACTCTATTATGTCTTTCTTTTCTTTTTCTTTCATTTAAAACCTCTTTTAACATATTTTAATTTGTTTTAATCAATCTTATTTGTTGTTATTTCTTAGAATTGTATTTTGTGTGTCTTTTATTCTTGTTTATGTAAAGCACTTTGAATTGCCATTGTGTATGAAATGTAATATGTAAATACAGTTGCCTTGCCTAGCTGAAAAAAGAAACAAGCACATGACAGATTACAGTCGGTTTAATAATCCAATTGAAGAGTTCAGATGCAAAACCCTTTAAATCCATCAGACCTTTTTTTTTGAATGTACATTGTGTTTTCTTTTTCTTATAATGCACAGAGTTTTAAGGTAAGGGACGTTTTCATTTGCCATTCAGTGAGAGTCGGAGAGTCTCATCCAGTTCATCAAACTCCGTCTTTTTAAATCGAAAGCGAAATAAAACAGTATCCTAATAAAAGCCGGCGTATCAGTGCACTGCTACATTGTAAACATATGATTCGAATGCCTAAAGCATTCACTCAATGTCATTATCTCATTTTTGGCGGAAGTGGCGTGTAGCGGCTTTTGCATCTGAACTCTTCAATTGTTTTTTCCATCTGTTTGGTGCTCAATATACATTTCTTATTATTATTGATAATGAAACAGTTATGCTGCATAATAGTTTTGTGGAATTCATGTTTCTTTTTCAGGGTTAATTTGTTAAAGGTAATATGCAAAAGTTGGACAATGAAACTGAAACGCCTAGTTTTAGACCACAATAAAATATTAGTATGGTTTAGGGCCTTCTTTTGTGGCCAATACAGCATCAATTTGTCTTGGGAATGACAGATAGAAGTCCTGCACAATGACCAGAGGGATTTTGAGTCATTCTTCTTGCAGCATAGTGGCCAGGTCACTACATGATGCTGGTGGAGGAAAATGTTTCCTGACTCCTTCAACAACAAAAAAACAAAGTGGCTCAATAATATTTAGCTCAGGTGAATGTGCAGTCCATGGTAGATGTTCAAGTTCACTTTCAAGTTCATCAAACCACTCTGTCACCAGTCTTGCTGTGTGCATTGGTGCATTATCATCCTGATACACAGCACTGCCTTCAGGATAAAATATTTGAATCATTGGGTGCACATGGTCCTCCAGAATGTTTCAGTAGCCCTTGGCAGTGATACACACATCTAGCATAAGTATTGGGCCTAGGGTATGCCATGATATTGCAGCCCAAACCAATACTGATTCACCTCCATGCTTCACTCTGGGTGGTATGCTTCTTTGGGGCTTCTCCACACAGTAACTCTCTGGAATGTGGGAAACACCGTGAAGGTGGACTCGTCAGAGAATACTAAATTTCACATTATCCACAGCTTTTCCATCGAATCTGGCTGCAGAAAGTCCTTCAGTAATTTACCAAAAGGGTGTCCCTGAGGGGGAAAATCCCCAAGGTAAGGGATTTCATTAAGATGGTTGCAACAAACTTCTTATAAGTCACCATTACCTAAGTGCCTTTTTTTTCTAAGCATTTCACTGTGGTTTCTGGCAACATACAGCAGTTGCTATAGTTATGTAAACAGATCATAACGAACCACGAATGCTTGCCTTACAACAGCTCTGCAGTACACATCATCTGTGCAGTTTTCTTTCCGTTAAGCGAGTCGAGATGTTTCCTTATCGAGTCGATCTCGACATTATGTTTGGAGGACCTATAAAACTGGGCTGGGATCATATAGAGACTTTTGAAGCTGCACTGAAACTGCGATTTCATATAGATGCACTCCTGCGCAGACGTGCTAACTTATATATTAGTTTATTTATTAAATGGTTTTATTAAATTATTTATTTACAGTCCTGAGAGTCTTTTATCTAAAACATTTTTTGGGGGTGAGAATGCTTGCATTTTGAGTGTCATTTGTTCATTTAAGGGAGCTGATTAGGTCCCTTAAATGTTTTAAGAGAAAATGGTTACTAATCACTAAGGGGAAATACTTAATGGCAGCCTTAAGTTGATCTTTTTTTTCCCCTTGCAACCCAACTTTTACTAAGGGTACCCTTAACCTTAAACCGAGGGATTTTTTGGTTAAGGACCTTCAATGCAAACGAGCTCTGCACTCTCCTGCCACATCACTTGCATCGACATCTGCATTCTTGTTTGCAATCGTCCTTGGACCTGCTGAATATAGAATAGTTTCCCCAGTCGTTCAAGAAGCATTGCTGTAATACTACAACTCCTAAAAAAGTTTAAAATAAAAATTCTAATTCTAATTTGCATTAGCCTGGTGTTTTTTATTCATAACTGTGGAAGAATACTCTGTGGGTATATTTAGACCTGATAGTTCATATAAATAAATAATAAGCTTTGCTGGTATAGATGTTAATAGTAGCCTGCTTTGGTATATTTACATTAAAGCATTATAATAATATGATGAATACACAAACTGCTTTTTGGGGAGTGAGTGGGGGGATCTGTCATGGTATACAACTTAAGTACTTAGAATTATTTTACAATGTCTTCACTGGCAACGCAAACGAACTGGAAACTTACTTTCGGTTTATTTGTGTTGATTGCAAGTGACGTGACAGGAGAGTGTAGGTGTCGATTGTAAATGACGTTCCTTGCATAGGAAGCATGGGTGCCTGTGATTGCAAGCCCAAGAGCTCAAGCCTGAAAGTGCAAGTGCAACTCTGCAGCCAGACCCTTCTCAATATTTTCGCTGCTGGCTCCATTAAAGCTGATGTTTGGCTTTGGCACGAGTGACCAAAGGTTTGGCTATGGCAGCCCAGCCATGTATATTGACCCTGTGGAGCTCCCAACAAACAGTTTTGGCGGAAACAGGAGAGTTGAGCTGCACATTAAATTCTGAGGCAAGTTGGGCAGCTGTGGTTTTATGTCTTCTGGATACAATTCGGGTTAGTACCCGGACATCCCTTTCAGACAGCTTCCTCTTGCATCCACAGTTACTCCTGTTGGATGTGGTTTGTTCTTCTGTCTTTTGGTATGCTGGCATTACCCTGGATACCGTGGCTCTTGATACGTCACAAAGACTTTCTGTCTTGGGCACAGATGGTGACATTGGACATAGGTGTATTGCAATTTTTTAAACAAAACTGTGCTATTACTCTGCTAATTAAATCTTCACACTCTGCTCTTTCTAGTGGAATGTGCAATTAATGAAAATTGGCCACCAGGCTGGTCAAATTTAGCCATGAAACCTCCAACATTAAATCGGCCAGTGTTTCAGTTTCATTGTTCTAACCCTGTAGTTGATTTGTAAGATTATATACAGTATGTCTTCACTTTCATTTTTACTTTGATTGATTTAATACATCTAAGCAAAATAACATAATTCATTTCTTTCGAAACTTCCAAGCATAATTGTATCTTGGTAGTTACAGACAGACAGAATAATAGTTAGACATATGCACATTTTATTCCTCTATCTCTCTTATTTAATATCTAAGAAAGTATTTTTAAGTTTTACCCGCATACAATAAAATATCTCTTTCAAATATCTGTAAATCTGTGTTGACTGACATTGTCCATTTCTTACAGTAACAACCGGTAAAGAATTCCTGAGAAAGAGAAAGTGGAAAGAGAATGAGAAACAGTTAGCAAATACTTTGTAATGACAATCCCAAACACTGGTTCCTGTAAAAGCGATCAGAACTTACCTGAGTGTGGAAAGCACTCATAAACAGAGCTGGTGCTGGGGGAGCCCCTGGTGCTTGTTTATATTGCCTATAAGAAGGATGGTGTACATGTGTGCTCTGAGGGTTTCCATCAGATGGTTTCCACATCAACTCTACTCAGACCATCCGGTGAACAGCCTTCCTGACAGGCAGATACAGTAGTGCAGCTTGGAGATATTGAGAATGGCTATGGTGAACTGTGGGTAATAACACACACACTCTGAATAAGCATCTGGAAAGTGTAGATAACACACACGCATACACAAAGATGTGTTCTGACCATCTGGCTTGTACTTTGTGTACAGAAACTACAAAATTTCTCATTTAAATCTCAGAATGCATGTAAATACATACATAAATAGATTTTAAAAATCATATACAATCAACAAGAGGAGTAGTGTTTGATGGCAAAATTTGATGTCAGCTTACACACACGTTTCTAATTTAATAATCATCATGCATATATATATATATGTATATAAGTACCACAACAAATTAATTTGAGTACTTCAATATTGTGTATTATCATTATAGTATTACTATACATTACTGAAGTATTTTTTGTAGTCCTATATGGATGCACTTGGGCACATTTGCAGGACAAACTATAATTTAATTTAAAAACAACTCAACTACCAAACATTTTAAAAAATCTAATCAGCTTTAAAAAAAAAAAAAAGGACAGCATCAGAATTAACGTTATTGCATCTTAACATGTGCTTCTCGAGGTATGGTCAAGAGGAATCCTGCTTCACAAATAACTCCTCTCCCTCAGTCATCTTTCCATCAAGCTAGTTTCTTGTGTTAGCCCAATTAATTGGTGACGTCATCAACCAGAGTGAGAGGTGGCAGTAACGCACCAAAAGTTTGTTGTCGACCACCAGGAAGAAGAATAAATTTTCATTTTTGCCATCATATGGATTTACTTCCATTGGCTAGACACCGGCCTCACAGCTCTGTGAATGTCAGTGCCGTCACTATTGATTTGCAATCGGTAAATGTAGCTTGTGTGGATTCTACATCGCTACTTGACTAAAAAAACCGCTTCGCTAATGTAAAAAAGCTATTTGATTTAGAAAGTAGCGACGCTACTGCCATGCTACTGAAAAATGAAGTTAAGCAAGTAGAGTCACTACTTGTAGCGATGCTACTGCACAACGCAGGTTTTTAATATGGGCTGTATTCGAAATCATCTCCTATACTATGCACTATTTGAGGGAGCAGCCATTTTTTGGTGTCCAAAACCATAGTGGACATTCTGAAGTGCATTCAATCACTTCCACAATCCCAACCCATATACACTGCAATATGGGGATTTTGTAGCTGTTCAATGTAAGAGATTGCACGCTAAATGAATTTCCATGTCTGACTACAAGATAGCATCTAGGGGTATACTCACACTAGAGAAAGTTGCTTTGAACCAATTGTCCCTCCTCCCCTCTCCCCTGATGACCTCACATTGTATTTTCACTCTCCAAGTCCAAGCATGCTTACATTATCGATAAAACGACAGTTCAGTTTAACAGAAAGAGAAGCACTCTCGCTCAATACAATGAAGATTGCTTTAGTTATTTTGTTTTGTATAATTTTAAGTCGTTTGAGATACAGTGGTACACAGTCACATCTTAAATGCTCATAAATTTTCATAAATGTCATTGTGCTACACGTATTACTGTGCGTTCACACAGAAGGCGGCGAGAGCATCAAAATAGCAAGAAGTCAGTCATTTTCAATTGGAGCTGGCCGCGATAGGCAGCAAGGAGAGTTGTAATCAAGCCAACTTTATGGTAATGAGCTCTGACGTGGTTTGGCGGCAAACAATCGGAATGTAGAAGTCCATGGCTTGATAGGATTCCAGAGAACACATTCCTGTGAACTTTGGTTCCCACCCCAGTTGTTCCCAAGAGGATGATTATTGTGGTCGTCGGATTTTCAATTATTTAATATGTTTTCTATTTAATATACTGGTGAGTTGATGTGCATTAATGTTTTTGTTTTAAGCGGGAATCTCGACAATGCAAAACAGTAACGGTATTGCTGCTTCAGAATATTTCAGACATATGGACACATATTGAATAAATGGAGCAAAGCCACACCACATGCAACAACTTGATCTTCCATAGTTAAATGAATTTGATAAAATTGTGCAACATCTATATGCTAGAAAGAATGTTTTTATGCAGGAACGTAATTGATTTGCTGATATGCTGCAACGACCCCTTTTAATACGAGATCAATATAGCAAAATTTGACACTCTCGCTGCCTTCAGTGTGAACGCACAGTTAGGAGGTTTGCTGAAGGTGGCCGCTGACGTGCAGCAAGTTGTTTGCAACTTTGATAAACTATTACAGTTCGCGTTCATTGTCACGTCTTCAGTTTTGGATAACCACTTCCAACTGGGCCAGGGCCGCCCTAATGAACCGCACCCGGAGCACTCACACTTGACAAACGAACCAGAAAATGTTTTGTAACAGTTCTGTCTGGTTCTTGAATCTATTTTGCAAATAACAGCACTCGTCCAGCCTCTTTACCCTTTACTCCACCTACATACAGCAACAAGCAGAGGACACTCTACAGCAAGGGTGCTCAACCCTATTCCTGGCGATCGACCTTCCTGCAGTTTTCAGTTGCAGCCCTTATCAAACACACCTGCCTGTAATTATCAAGTGCTCCTCACGTTCTAAATAATTGGTTCAGGTGTGTTTGATCAGGGTTGGAGCTGAAATCAGCTGGAAGGTCGATCGCCAGGAACAGTGTTGAGCACCCCTGCTCTACAGTTTGATAAATATTGCTGCTGTTGGACAACATACATGTACTTTTGAACCTTTTTAGTCGAGAATGTAGTTGTTTAAATTGCATCTATGCAGTTTATTTATAAGGTTATTTTAAAATATGTATCATTTCTGAGAGACAGTGCGTCGGCGGCCATTAGCCTGTCATTGAGCAGAGCAAAGACGGTTGATGTTGTCCATCCACAAGATGGCGACAGAGACCGCATAATAAGCCCTTAGAGGAGATAAACTCAGTGTAATTTTAAACTACAGCTGATCAAATCATTATAAAACTGGTGACTTTCTAAATGGAAATCTCTCTTTTGTATGTTGTAATGCTGTATTTATACCATAGTAATTGTAGTGTATTGAGTGTGAGATAGGACTCACATGTATTTTGTGTTGGCCACTCTTTGTGTAACACTGAGTTACTTGTTTTGGATGTCTCCTTTGTCTGTCACACCCATTACAGGTTTTTCAGTCTCTACTAATGAGCTAATGATTTGAATTAGGTGTGTTTGGTTAAGGAGACATGAAAAATGTGCAGAGCTGGTGGTCCTCCAGGAATGTGGTTGAGAAACACTGTGCTAAAGAATCATTCAAATACTAGCTGTAAAGTGACATTTTTGAAGTAGCAATGGTTAATGCTGATCTGACATCAGCTGCAGGTGTGAATGAATGGCAGAAGACAGTAGTTCCTCTTACAAAAAGATTTTGAGACTTTCCGTATTTGATTTTCTTTTTTATATATGAGATTGTGCCGTCAAACTGTTGTTTAAACACAATATCACACGAGTAGCAGTGCTATGTGGCTGTATTGTGTCACTATGAAACACCTAAGAAATTCGGCCTGCGGCCTCGCCCAACGCACACCTCTCACCAGTATATACTGTGTATATATATATATATATATATATATATATATATATATATATATATATATATATATATATATATATATATATATATATATATATATATACTACAAGTGCAAAATTTAAAAAGACTAAATAACATACCAAAATTACTTCAAATTAACACACTGAAGTAGTCGAGCATCATGAGCTGTTGGTAAGGTGAAGAATAAAAAAGAAGGAAACATTTTCAAGTGTTTTCTTTTGAGTTTTAGTAATTAAATATGTAAAACGGTTTTTGTAAACTGGGTGAACAAATTGCAGGAGCACAGTGTTTCTTGTCCTTTATCCTCAGTTAAATGTCAGACTGGTTGCTTGGAAAAAAAGCAGCACATGATCAAGAGAGCTGCAGAACTTGAGCAATGGTGATAATTGTTTTAGCAAACACCATTTATGGCTAAAAATAATTAGTTTGGATTTTTTTCTGAGAGCTACAAAAATTAGGAATTACATCTTGTAACCCATTATTTCTCACATAAATAAGTAAAAATAAATAAATAAACAAAAAAAAACAATGTCCTCCCTGGCTGAGAAAGGTGTAAATGCCGCATTTAGATATGGGCCAGAGGCCAAATTCCTGCTGCCATGTTCTCTCTACACTACACAGGTCTTCAACCCAAATCCTTTCTGTGATCTGCCTTCATCCATCTGGACAGCTGCCAAAACATAGCGCTGGCCAGCCATTGAAGAATGCCAGGTAGACAGAGAGAGTCAGAGTTCCTGATAGAGGCTTGTCAAATGTTTGATGTTCTCCCAGTGTTGGTATTGTCTGTTGACAGCAGAACTCAGAAAGGGTTGATTACACAGATTCCAAAGCCACTGAGATCTATCTTCATGTTGTAATGAAGCATATGCTTGAGGTGGAATCCTGGACTGCCTCTGAAGACTAACAGCCTGCCCTTTCAGCAGCTCATTATAGAAATGCAAGATTCATTCATTCCCACCAACTACAGCATGACTATAAGTCTAAGTATACTTGATAGTACAAAGTTGTTAACTAAGATATGAGAAGTGCTTGCCAATGCAAAAAGTTAATCATTTAAGTTGTTTGCAACGTGTTGCTACTGTATGTACACATACTAGCCACATTATTACACACACCTGTACAACTACTGTCCCTCATAGGGTTTTAAACCTATATGTGTTTATTTTTTCTGTTGCTGGGACCCGCTGACTTCCATACTGTAGTAGGGAAAAAAAGATATAATTTTGTTTTGATAAATCAAATAGACTGATTGCTGAGTGTTTAATAATGATCACATGGTCTGCCCAAGAACTTCTAATCTGTCTAAGGTATTTATCAACCAGCAAAGCACAAACAAAAACAGCCTCCCTTCTGATGCATTGAGTGCTCGAATTCACTCACTCATTTTGTTCTCTTCTTCAAGTGGACTGTATTAGTGGACTAATGTGGGGAATAGTGAATGAGGGGCAATTTCAGATACAGTGATGGTCAAGACAATCTGTTGAAGTTCAACCAAACCTCTAAGTCGAAAGAAGTCAAATAACCTTTAACTTGGCATCGAAGCTTTTGCCTGAGTTTTTCTGAAAGTATTATCTGAGAATTACACACACTACTATCTACAGTATATGGTAAACTATCCAGTGATCATTAATTTTATGGGCTACTCTCACATGGTTGCCTACTGAAGCTAAGCAGGTCTGCGCCTGGTCAGTACCTGGATGGGAGACCACATGGGAAGGCTAGGTTGCTGCCGGAAGTGGGGTTAGTTAGACCAGCAGGGGGTGCTCAACCTGCAGTCTGTGTGTTTAAACCGAGGAAGAGGTCTGCATTCCAGCGGCTGTTCCGCGGGAGAAGAGGGACCAGACCAGTTTTCTTGCGGCGCGGGAATACATTTTCCAGGGGCAAACAAAACTGATATTTAGCCTACATTCCTTGCACAACATACACTTTTATGTGTTATTTCTCTCTTTTGGTAGTGTGAGATTAACGTGAGATTTTGAAAACCAGATCTAAATTTAGCGAAATCAGTTGGGTAGAAAACGAGGCGGGTCGGGCAGCGGGTGAACAAAGACTGAATATACGGCAGGAGCGGTCGGGTGCGGTATAAAACTGGGCGTGATCGGGATTAAAATTTCAGTCTCGCGCAGATCTCTAAACTGAGGTTGGGACTCTCTGTGGTAATTAAAAATTCCAGGATGTCCTTATACCCCGGGATCCTGGCCAAATTTGCCCACTGGCCTTTGTCCATCATGGCTTCATAACCATTCTTATATCTTGATTGGCTTCATCACTCTGTTTCCTCTCCACCAATCAGCTGGTGTGTGGTCTGGCACAATATTGCTGCTGCTGGTGGTTGATGAGGAGATTCCCCCAAAAATGTGTAAAGTGATTTGAGTGTCCAGAAAAGCGCTGTATGAATGTAAGGAATAATAATAATAATTATTATTATTATTATTATTGGCAAAATGTCTTGCAGAGGTCAGAGAAGAATGGCCAAATTTGTTCAACAGTAACTTGAACCTTGAAGCAGATGTGCTACAGCAGCAGAAAGGCACACTCAGTGCTACTCATGTCAGTTAAGAATGGAAAACAGATAATTCATACAAGCTCACCTGCTCAAATTGCACAACAAAAGTTTGCCTGATCTGATGAGTCTTGATGGTATTTAGATGATTGGATTTGGAGTAAACAACATGGAAGCATGGATCAGGTTGATTTACAAGGTTCAGGCTACTGCTGCAATGAAATGGTATGTAATATTGTGGGCAGATTGTTTGGCACATTATTGGCCCTTAAGTACCAGTTGAGCACTGTTTAAATGCAACAGCCTACCAAAGTATTTTTTCTGATCATGTTCCCTGCTTAATGACCACAGCATACCCATCTAGCAATGGCTACTTCCTTGAGCATGACAATGAGTTCTCTAACTCATATGGCCTCCACAGTCATCAGATCTCAATCCAATATTACAACACATGGGTTCACTTCAGGAAGGCAAAGGATCGCAGGAGTATCAAATACGTAGATTTATTAACAAACACTTACATGGAAGGACAATGGAGCCTCAGGAATGACATGTGGTGAATCAACTGAGAGAGAATACCAGACGAAGACTGAATGACACACAGGGACTATAAAAACATTGGGGATGATGACTATAATTACACACAAGGAAAGAATACAGGTGAAACTCATGAGACTGACTGGTGGCAGGAAAATAGAACAAAAGGAACACATGGTGAAAGTCACATGATGAACACAGAACCTGACAGTACCCCCCCTTTGCACCTCAAACAAAACACAGGAGGGTGAGAGGAGGTACTCAGGAAAGTGTCACATGAGGGAGGAGCCAGAAAGGGAGTTGAAGGACGTGGAACGGAGGAGGTGGCCATTGAGAATTCACAGGAGGAAGGAGGCAGCAAGGGAGGTGAAGCAGGAGAAGAAGGACCCTGGACAAAGCCAGGGGGATGGCCCAGGGTGGAGTCGATGGAGGGAGGAGCCATGGAGGAGGAGGAGTGGTCGCTGACTCCAGGGGGCCGACCATGGAAGACTCCACAGCTGGAGGTGGAGCCCAAGGAGGAGACGGAGAGCCATAGGGCGAAGGTGATGTTGAGGTCCCGGAGGGCTGAGGTGAAGTGGACGACTCACCGAAGCGACAACACAGGTCCGGAAGCCCACAGTGGAGCCAGAGCGACAGAGGGCCGAGGCATAGCTGAAGGGAAGGAGGAGCTCAACGGAGCTAGCAGGATGGAGGGATGAGGCCCAGCCGAAGGAGCGGAGTCCAGAGGTGGAGGCAGGGCGACAACTGACCAAGGCGGAGCCGGGGGGACGAGGGAGCCTGGTGGAGCTGGTGGGCTGACAGTCCACGGAGGAGAGAGCCAACATGGAGCCATTTGGTCAGAGGGCTGAGGTGTAGTCCGTAGCTCGGAGGGCAGAGGAGATGACGTCGGTCGACAACCTCTGGTCGGCAAAACAGGTAGGCAGGACCTCGGTAAGACCTCCGAAGCTGGAGGGTGAGCCGGGGGACTGACTGACTGTAGCAGCACTGGAGAAGGCAGAATGGTTAAGGGTGTTGACTCTGCAGGTGGCTCTCCTTCTGCGGTGGGCTCTGGCGTACGCTCCCTGCAGATGGTTGTTGGGCTGTTCACTGGGTCAGGAGGACCATCTTCGGACGACAGTTCAAATTGGAGTTATAGAACCCACAGAGCACGTCATCCGACCAGCTGGATTGTTGTGCCAGGAACAGGAATCTGTCTGTATGGTCCTCGAGGCTGCTTTTCCCCTGCTTCATCATCAGGATAAGGAACTCGGGGGTGTAGATGGTGTCCATCGGTAAACAAGGGGAAGAGAAAGAAAAGACTGGGGGCAAAATGACTAAAAAAATTAAATGAGGGCAAAAAGTGCTGCAAACTTTTTTCTTAGTTCCGGTATTATGTAACGCCTGGGTTCACTTGACACAGGGTTCACTTGACACTTGACAATAACTACATACAGGGTGAACACAGGTGAAACTCATGAGACTGACTGGTGGCGGGAAAACAGAACAAAGGAACAGATGGTGAACACAGAACCTGACAATAACCTGACAATAAACGCTGTAACAATTAATAAAAAATATTTCATTTGATTATGATTTTTAAATGACAAACAGTTTTCTATTTTCCTGATTTTTTTAGATTTGCTTGCATTGATTAAATACATCAATCCAAAACTAAGCATGAATTATTTAATCTTTCTTTAAATCGGATTCTCTGACCCAGAAAAACATACTGCTTTGTCATTTATGAGTTTGGAAAAACAGCTGTCTTAGAAAACTTCTTGTCTGCTCTAAAAAAATCCTCTTGCTAGCTCCACCATTTGAGCCCAGAAGAACCCGGTTTAATTCAGTAGTTTCTTGACAGCAGCTATAAAAACCTCTAACAGCAATGCAATGTCATTTAGCATGCATGCTATCAATGTTATCATGGGATTACTATCTATAGTCTTCTACCCAACCCCAAAATACAGTAGAGGCTCATAAAAGCAGATGTGATCATTTAGAGACATCCAAGCTGCAAGTGCAAGACATCTTGCACTTCATCATCTTCAAGACATCAGTAACCTCAAGATCACCCTTCCTGAGATATTCCATAGTATATTCCACCATTCTTGCCTTTTCTCTCTCCTATGGAAGCAATTATTATCGTTTTTTCTCCTCGACACTTCTTGCACTATATACAATCAAGGCTCAGCAGAGGTCCTCAGGCAATAATATAGGGGTCTTGCCCCTGTGAGGCAGGTGGGAGTTATTAAAAGTGTGCAGTTGCCAAATCCTTTCACAGTTTTCATCTGGAAGTGATGAAGTGTCGTATGGCAGGGCAGCACCTGTTGGCACATCTACTGAGCCCTGGGAACAAGGCAAGGATTTTCTTCCCTTGGGAGCTGGAGGTCTTGGCATGAAAGGCATACCAATCACTGCTGCAAGAGGTTCTTGATGTGTTGTTGTCTTCTGGATTTGATATATTCCTGATATGTTTCATTAAAAATATTAAAGCTTTCATAGAATGAAAATCTGGATATACCTAGTTATAGATTAATAATAATAGTTCTGTACATGAAAATAGCATCCCATGTGCCTCAAATGCCACTGTTTCCTCATTTTCAGGTATATCCTATGATCATAAATTGTAAAAGAGATCGGTGGGCTGAGCCCATAGCTGGACACGAGCTGTGCTCTCTCCTCAAGCATGCAGGCTGTGACATCACAAGCAAACTCCTATAGAGCTCGCACTTGATCATGCGCTGATCACGAGCACAGGCAGCCAATCAGAATGCAGCTAAGGTCTGCGGTACATAGAGTGTATTGTCTGAAGTTTCATTCTGTTCAGATAGAGAGAAAGGTCGCATGCTTTGCTTTCCGCCTAATGCCAGTCAGTTTTGTGTGCGTCAATGATGAGAAGTAAGTGTTTATGCATCATTTACATAACTGTTACTACTGTTTCATCATTATACTATTGTATTAAGATTATGGATTTACGCACGAGCTCGTACAGAATCGCGGACAGCCGCGACTAGTATTAGCGATCTTTTACGTAAACATAATTGCTTCAAGTGAGAATACATTCATCGCCTAGTTGTCCCATGGGTTTTGCTATATTTCCCCCTAAGTTAAAAGCTTGTTAATAGTGAGAATTATTCTTTTGTAGAAGTTTATCTGCCTCGCTTTATCCACTTTGCTTATGGATGTCAGTTATATATGTATATTGTAGTTCAGTGTTGTATATAAATAATTTAACTTGTTACTGTTATCCTTATTTTCTAAATTTAATTATTCATGTATATTTGTTCCCTTGTTTAGACCACACATACACACACCCATGTAAAGACTGTACCTTTTCAAGTGTGATGGACATTAAAGAACTTTAAATGGGGTTCAAGTCTCCGTGTCCTTACCGGCACTCCATGGCGACGGCCAAATTCGCCTAAAAACCAGCCTAACTCCATTACATAAATCATGATCTACATGATCATCCTGGTGAAAGACAGACTAATTGGACAGAGATCATGATGTTGTACATGGGATTATTTATATGAACAACCTAGGCAGCATTTGATTGTTTGATCATATCAAATCATAAAATTTCCTAGTGAGATTAGAACAATTATAATTCTCCCCTTATATTTAATGGCCCATTTTCACTGAGTGGTACGCTATGGTTCGGTACGCTTTTATGGTTGTTTCCACTTTCGAAAGGGTACTAAAAGGCAGAACTTGACGCGCAGCTGAATGCTATTGGTTTACAGAGATACGTCTCTAGCTCCTGCAGAAGCAAGGAGAATGAAAACAAAGAAAGGGCCATTTTTTTAATATAGCTGCAACATTATACCGTAATAATATATACATATATTAATGAGCCACGGTCAAGTCGAGCTTAAACAAACCTTGCGTAATCTTGGTGAACAGCCACAAAGCCAAGAAGAAGAGCAGAATGTACACAGTGCCCCGTAGTTGTTTACAAGGCCGTCTAAAGTGAACGGTTTCACTTTCATGAGAGAGTTCACATGCACCTCTATATTTGAAATAACAAACTTTTTGAGCTGATGATAGTAACGTGCACGTGAATATTGAAGTGCTTCTGACATCCAATCCTTTTAGCAACGCAAACACGAGAGTGACATGTGAAAAAACAAAGGAGAAGCCCAAAAAAACAAAGGAGCAAATGATTCTTTCAGCAACCTAAAACATGAACAAACTGCCATGTTTAACTATTATCGTCGCCTTTTGGACTATTATGAACTCGGAATGACGAAATGACTTTCTAACAAGAGGTTACATGTGCTGGTGAAGATTAAAGATACAGATGAGAGGTTTGCACTGTGGGCTATATGTTGCATGTTGTTTTTAAAGTCAAATAAGGATGAAATGTATGCTGTGTGTAGTTTTTCTGTAATTGTTAACATATAAGAGACTGTAAGACTCTGTATGTGTTCATATGTTGCATTTATTTATTCATTTTATATAATCGCAGACATTACAGTAGGCTATCATTGATCTGTAGTTATAATCAAATCATGTTCATAGATAGGTTAGTAATGAACATTTATACACAAGTTTTTATGTGCATAAAACATCTGTTTTGTGACAAGTGCTTTTCATATGATAGTTGAACAACAGCTTTACTTTGACATTTCCTCGAGTGAGAATGACATCGGCTGAAACTTTCTGTCGTACACCATGGCCACCTTTTGGCAGTGTAAATGCAAGCCTGATAAAGATGACCCGTACAGACCCGTAACACTCAGTGGAAATGGGCCTTAAGTTTATCTAAGATTGCATGGGATAGGCTTTAAGAAAGAGTAAAGAGTTCTGTGAAGCTGGTAGCTATGCATGACCACGAAGTGTTCACAGCTTGTCAGGACACAAAATGCAGGATATACGGATTACAAATGTATTTCGTTACACACCTAACATGCATAAGTGGTATATTGTCACTACTCACACACTTGCTTCAATAAACCTCTCTACCGCTTTAAGTTGAAAAGATTTTCGGATTAAACAAGACATCTGTTTACATTTTGTTAAAATATTTTTTGACAACTGAAATATGATTATTTGGTTTGTGTGTGTGTGTGTGTGTGAGTGTCAGGCATTGACATGAGCTGCTGGAGCATCAGAGAAGAGCTCATTAATATTTACAACCTTCTAAATATGGTCAAAAGCAACCATATAATATTAGGGCCTCTTCTTAGGGCTCGGAATTGACCAAATTTACCTAAGACACATATTTAGATATCAGAGAATAATTTAACATTTTGTAACAATGAATTTTATAGCATCTTTACATTTAAAAAAATTATTCAAAACACAAAAAAATATTTTTTTATTCATGTCTGCTTTGGTCATTTGTAACCACCTCAATAGATCTTTATGACAGACTCTGATGGCACAGTTCTACAGTTATTAACATTGTAAATCTGTAACTATTTCTAAAAGAACAGTAGGGTGGTGACAGCAAATTTGAAATATTTTTCTTTGCTGACCAACAGAATAAATATGTTTATGACTTTCTCATCAGATAACCCTGGGATTGCATAAAACGTCCATAATTCAGACTCATGACAGCATGCACTGTTGTTAATCATTGAAAAATGTTTATGTGCTTTGAATAATTCCTTATAAAAAAAGTGACTAAATCTGATTTCTATGCAAGTAACTCCATCTGTCTTCCATCCTACGCTCTCCTCAATAAAACACAGCAATGCTGATAAATGAGCTATCAAAACAGGCAGATGGAGAGCTGTCCCATTCAGCAAAAAACTATTATATTTAAGTGAACTTAGCTGGCTTTTGGCCATTCTATCAACTAAACGCAGTCATGTAACAAAAGCTAGAGCGTGTATGCATGAATTGAGAGCGTGAGTTACAAGACTTAGATCCCAGAGAGATTTACAGACAGCTCGGTATTGGTGGGGAAGAGCATGACAGCCCAGCAGACTCATCAGACCATGGATTATGTTCTTCTGGAAATGCTCGACAGATCACCCCAGCTGCCCAGACTTATCATGCCAAGAGCTGTTGTCCTGGCTGGGGTCCATTGGCCAGGAGAGAAGAAGCAGCAGCTGGTCTATGTTATACATATTTCCATTCCCCTAGTTCTTTAAGAGAAGCCTTGTTGAATCTGGGCTAATGTATATCACAGCCAATGAGTTTTATGTTGCATGATTGTGAGGCCAATGATTGATGATCTTTGCTGGCAGTTGTGTACACATTTTGTTCAGACCTTGTTCTTTATTGGTTTAAAACTCAAAACCTTGGTGTTTTGTACATTTCAGTAGCTATAATCTAAGAGTGAGGAATACTGTCACCTTCCATTTCAATGGTCCACACAGAACAAGTGTTTTCCAACAGACTTATAAATGAGGTGATGGTTCAATCAACTGTGGCGAATCATGATAAAGCAAGGAATGATAAGCCAAAGGAAAACGATCGAGCGATAATAAACCAAGATTACATGAAAAGCAATACAAATCATGAAAATGGCACTGCTACCCATTAGCTAAACCATCTACAGGGGCCTCATAGACAATTGACCATGTGCAAGGTTATCCCATGGTTTTCTTTCTGACAGCTCGGGAATTTCTGGAGAACTGTCAGATGTCAAGATGTCATTCTATACTTGGTTCCTTCAAGACCTGCTTCAAGTCACCATCAGCGACTCTGCCTGACCAAGAA
Source organism: Danio kyathit (assembly GCA_903798195.1). Taxonomy (NCBI): domain Eukaryota; kingdom Metazoa; phylum Chordata; class Actinopteri; order Cypriniformes; family Danionidae; genus Danio; species Danio kyathit. The sequence goes on along the minus strand of LR812532.1, from coordinate 22,760,522 downwards.
AAACTCTAGTGTGAAACCCTAAAGAGGGTCTCACACTAGATGAGAAGCACTGTGTTGCTTCACACCATGCCACATCAAGCCAAACATTTAAAATGTGAATACAATACTTTGTGCACACACATCAGCAGTGTCACTTGTCCTAGCAGTGTGCAAATTTCATCAAGCAAATGAAAGAAAGGATTTAAGCGCTACATTTCTATCTACTGTACATCTATGACTACAAAGGTAAGTGCAGTTAACAGTGTTTATAACAACTACAGTATAATAAAAACTTGTTGTTAATGCTATAGATGGCTAGCTAGCTTTATGCTATATAGCCTAAAAATTGACAAATGAATGAAGTCAATAATTAGAATATAAAGTTTGCAGCATTCAGTTGTAGATATGTCTCACTAATCTCCTTTATATCAACAGGCTTGATACTAACATTGTGTGCTTTGTCATTATTGATGCTGAATTAAGTCCATTCAGACTACATTTGTATTGTTGGCTACGACAGTCACTGTCTAGTCATGCTATTTTGACTACATAAAATCTTGACATAATATGCCAGACTACAAGTTGCTTTGTGATCAATCAATGTGTCACATCCATGACATGCATACAATACAAATATCTCTATAATTTTCAATTTTTTTTTAAATTGAGAAATCTATTGTATTTCCACACAGATGTAAATTTTTCCTATGTGTATGTGAGTTTGTTTTTTGCTATTTTAAGCACAGTAAAATATGCTCTGCACCCTGGCGCATGGTTGTGCTTACTCTCTTAATAAGTTATGGGTGTGTTTTGAGCATAACTTGCTTTAAACCGATCAGAGCCTCATCCCACATCTCTTTAAGAGTCAGTTGCGCTGCGCCATGGTGCATTTGCTATTTACATGGTGACTTTGAAAGTGAAAAAACTGAAGGCTTCACTAGCAAGAAAACAGTTAAACAGACCATCTGCAGTGAGGATAACGAATAAGACTCCTCCATTTGGCCTCTTTACTTTCTCATTACTTTAATTTTACTCTTTACTTACCCTTTACGTTCGTGGAGTGAGGAAACGGTGTTGTCCGCACTCCACTGAAAACATCCATTAGCCAACATATTTAATTTAGTTTTTAAGCACAAAGATTTGTTTCAAAACTATTTCTTAATTCAATAAATGAACAATAATAATGAAGTGTGGTCAAACAAAAAAAAAAAAAACAGTTATATCCAAACACACTTATTATTATGCCCTTACATCTCCAGAAGCCAACAGGTGGACAAATCTAAACTTGTTTTATTAAAACAAATATAAACATGCATATAATAAATACTACTACTAATAATAATAACATTATAAAAATGCAAATTGTCATGAACTAACGCGTTCTGTGCTGGACTTTAGACCAGCTTTTAGTTGATCAATGGCAAGGTCTATTTTAGGTCTTCAAAATAGCAACACACCTTTTTAGACTGGCACACCCATGAGTCCAAGTGACGCAAATGGATTTGCTATTTAAACAAAGTGGTGCAAAACGTGAAAATTAGAATTGCGCTGGTCTGAAAATAGCAACAAATCATGCCATACACGTCTTGTGCCTTATTGTGCCGGGTATATGATAGGGCCCTAAGAAGATTATAAATTTAGAGTTTTCAGATGCCCAAAGTGTCCATAGACTGCCTTCTTCTGAGACACTTCACATTTTCAGTTTTTTACACAGATAACATTAGCCCTATATTGAATCTGCACCTTTGTTGGCACACAGGTGTTTGTAGCTCCGCCCTCTTTTAAAAAGAATAAAATCTCATTTAAACTTATGGTGACAGTCACCAAACTGGCACAATTTAGATCAAAGTCTAAAAGTGTCTTTTTTAACGAGTTATAAAACACTATTTGTGTGGCATTTTGAGCTAAAACTTCACATACACACTCTAAGGACATCAGACACTTATTTCACATCTTGTAAAAAGGGGCATAATAGGTCCACTTTAAAAGCTGTGTACGGATGTGATTCTATGCTCCTATTGGTCAGTGTCATCCATGTGAGGGAACCCATTGTGAAAAATAGAGAAAACTAATTTAAAATACTGGATTTCTGTGTTTATGTTTTGCAGCATTAGTTGTCATGCATTTTGGCACACTACATAAGAAAAAAAAAAGATTGGTCCCAGCAACGTTACGAATTGCCACAACACCATACATCAAGCAAATTATGCTGAATTTGTAAAATAATAAAGTAGCAAGAACACAATAGTACTCAGTGTTTTACACTCAATGCTAAAACTTAATAAATGCTAGCTCTGACTATTTAACTGTGTTATTTGGTATTAAAATAAATAATTACATTTATTATTACACTAGTAGTGTTGTTTAAGCAATTTCTATAAATTGAAGACATCACCGCACCAACCATGTTATATGTTTTTCCAGCCAGTATATTATTGTGGACATTCATAAGAACGTTTCATGCATATGGTGAATTAAATGAGCTCTTCGAATTCATGGGAGAAACTCATGGGTTTTATGAATTCAAGCATACTGCTGAATAAAATGACAATTATTCATTCATTCAATCATTTTCATCTGCTTTTCGGGGCCGGGTCGCAAAGGCAGCCCCGCCTCCGTTTTCAGATGTCTCCGTTTTCCCTCATCCACACTGAGACGGAGCAGCAGCATTTCCAAAACGCTCTGTTTTCGGGGCTCAAAAACTCCCGCGTAGTGTGGACGGATGGCGTAACCGTAGCAAAACTTATGCGTTTTAAAACTAAAACTTATTAGTGTAAACGGGGCCCTAGGAGAGAACCCTAGACTTCCCTCTCCCCAGACACTTCCTCCTGCTCCTCCAGGGGGATTCGGAGGCATTCCCAGGCCAGCCGAGAGACATAGTCCCTCCAGCATGTCCTGGGTCTTCCCTGAGGCCTCCTCCCAGTGGGACATGCCTGGAACACCTCCCTAAGTAGGCATACAGGAGGCATCCGAAACAGATGCCTGAGCCACCTCAGCTGACTTCAATCGATGTGGAGGAGCAGCGGTTCTACTCCGAGCTCCTCCCGGGTGACAGAGCTCCTCATCCGATCTATAAGGGTGTGCCCTGCCACCCTGTGAAGGAAACTCATTTCGCTTGTATCCGAGATCTTGTCCTTTCGGTCATAGGTGAGAGTAGGAACGTAGGCTCAGCTCCTTCTTTCTCACAATGGATCGATACATCAACTGCCTTACTGCTGCTGTTGCACCAATCCACCTGTCAATCTCACATTCCATCCTTCCCTCACTTGTGAACAAAACCTCAAGATGAACTCCTCCACCTGGGGTAAGGACTTTCCTCCAACCTGGAGCACAACAACATCAAGGACCAAGATGTCGCCGGGTATGGCGCAGCCGGGGCCCCATTTTGGAGCCAGGCCTGGGTTTGGGGCTCATATGTGAGCGCCTGGTGGCCGGGTTTTATCCCAAGTAACCTGGCCGGGCTTAGCCCAAAGGAGCGATGTGGGACTATCCTCCTGCAGGCCCACCACCTGCAAGGACAGCCATAAGGGGCCGGTACATTGTGGAACAGATGGTGGTCAAAGGTTAGGACCACGACAGCTCGATCATAGGGCACAGAAACTAGCTCGGAATGACATGGAATGTCACCTCACTAGGAAGGAAGGAACCCGAGCTTGTGCGGAAGGGGGAACAGTACCAACTAGAGATAAACAGAATTATATTACACAATAAAAAAGAAGTTATAATTGGTTCCAGGGACAAAAGAGGCAACCAGGGTATATCTAGAAATATAGTTATGTGCCATTACAAATAAATTGATGATACCTGGTAAACTACCAATATATATACATGAGTGTATGAAAATTGAAATGAATTTGTATCAAAATGTATATGTGTAACTGCAGTTCAAAAACAAAAAGCAGACTGCAGACCGACAGAGTGAAAAGAGTGAACAATCCACACTTCAGAAAACATATCTCTACAAATTAAACTGCGATACTGAGACTGAGCAAGATGACACATCATCTTTAAGCTTCTTCACAAGACTGTATTACAACACAAAACTATAAACCTCAAACTTGAAGATGGAGATCAATAAAAATAAGCCACTGACAGAATAGAATCCTTCAGATTTATTGCAAACAAACTAAATCTGTTAGAAGTGGTAAAAGACGGTGAAAAAAATGAAGCGCGCTAAAACACAGAAGCATTCATTGTCAAGTCTTCATGTGTCTTCGCCAAACAAATATTAACCAGAGCATTCAAGCAATTTGGCCTCCCCTCAGGACGTTCTTCCATCTTCTTTATCGCACAGAATTGCTCACAACATCACCATTAATCCCCTTTCCCTTTGTTTGGATAGCTATAAATACCACTTGCTGTTTCCATCAACCCCTGAGAGAACTTCCACACTTCTACAGGTTGTAAATGAACTTGCCACACACTTGAGAGAAGACAGAATTGATGATGCATCGCTTCTATGGAAATTAATGAGCGTCTGGTAGGAGTGTAATGGATGGTCCTCGGTGAGACGGCAGTGAATTATCAGTGCTTATTGCCCACAGCCAAGCCATCAACCCCAGAGTCCTGACAAACCTCAGAGCCTGTCTATTCCAATAACGCTGTCCAGCAATCTCCGCTCTAATTTGTTGATTAAACTCTTGATTCTCCTCTGTTGGTGATAAGTGAGACCTCAGACTAAAATGAGAGGTGTCCCCCGGAGGTTTTTCAGTGGCCTCTCGGTGAGGACGGAGGGTTTTCAAATCAGGATCTGACGCCAGTCCTCGCATTTTAATTAGGTCTAATTATAATTGCAAAGTGAAAAAGTAAATAAATAGAAATATTAGAAGCCGCTGGATGCCTTATTGAATCCATTTGGGTAATTTGGCACAGACATGAAATAATTGGCTGCCGCTGTAATAGGAAGTCGCAAGCTGTATTATTATTCCAGTTGATAACGACTAAAACTGCCAGTAGATATGAAAACGATTCAAGTAATCTCAAAATAGTCTGTTGTTTTTATTGCAGTAATAAAAGGTCGCGGCTCTGAGGAAATCACACATCTGGTCGCAATTTAAAGTTATTAGCAGTGTGTGACTAAATACTGTTTATCGAAGGAGAGCCGCAAAACCTTAACAAACAGGAAATAATTGTACTCTGCCAAGGGTCTCCTCGCTTTTATTCAAAACAAGACCATTATTTCTGTGTTCTTTGTCCAGCCCTCGACAACCTGGTTTCATGTGTTTCTAGCAACATTTAAGAGTTGTAATTTCTTGTTATTAAAATGCATCTAAGATGGTGAAATTATACCAATAATTATAACCACATCAAGGTTAGAATGCAAGTTTCCTATTAAGGGGTAATATTTCCCCTTTGAAACTGATTTCCAGGGGCTTTTTTTATTTTCAAACGCATTTGTTTTTGATTGCCCTATTTACTTCACGTGTTTTTATTTAAATACTTAAATATAACCAATTATATTAATCAGCTAGAATAAAATGCACTTTAAAAAAAAAAAAAGAGAAAGTTGACAGGAAAATTCAATATGAAAATCATTTTATTTTTGCATTTGATTAAAGGGCAAAAAATAACAATATTGAATAATATTTTTATAGAAATTACAGTAATTGTTATAGTAATGATATATTTAATAATTTATTCATTTTCCTTTCGGCTTAGTCTCTTTTATTAATCAGGGGTCGCTACAGCAAAATGAACCGCCAACTTATCCAGCATTTGTTTTACACAGCGGATGCCCTTCCAGCTGAAACCCAGAAACACCCATACACTCTGACATTCACACACATACACTACGGCCAATTTAGCTGTACTGCATGTCTTTGGACTGTGGGGGAAACCGGAGCACCCGGAGGAAACCCACGCAAACACGGGGAGAACATGCAAACTCCACACAGAAATGCCAACTCACCCAGCCGGGGCTTGAACCAGCGACCGTGCTGCCATATTTAATAATATTAAAGAAATTATTATTAATGTTAATTTTTTAAGAATATAAACAGTGTGTGTGTGTGTGTGTGTGTGTGTGTGTGTGTGTGTGTGTGTGTGTGTGTGTGTGTAAAGTAAGAAGTATAAAGTATAGACTTTTAATGTATGAAGCCTATGTGAGTAGAGTGTATAAAGATACTCAATTATAATTTGTTATAATTTCCATTTTTGCCACCACTGCTATTTTCTAACGCTTAACTAAAATAAGTAAATAAATAGGTAAATCCCCCATTTAAAGCAACTTGACACTTTAAATAAATATTCAATTATATTATTATGCCAATAGGTGGCAACAGATAAATATTAAAAATGTATTTGTCACTGCTAAATTCGTCATTCAGTAGATTCATTCAAAAACAATGCTTCATACAGTAATGAAACAACTGAACTCTATTTAATATACAAGTTATTTCTATTTATTAAAAGTTTATACACTACCTGACAAAAGTCTGGTCGGCGATCCCAGTTGTAAGAGCAACAAATAATAACTTGACATCTAGTTGACCATTTGGAAAAGTGGCAGAAGGTAGATTTTTCAGATGAATCATCTGTTGAACTGCATCCCACTCATCACAAATACTTCAGAAGACCTATAGGAACCTGTATGGACCAAAGATTCACACAGAAATCAATCAAGTTTGGTGATGGAATAATCATGGTTTGGGGTTACGTTCAGTATGAGGCCATGCGAAAGATCTGCAGAGCGTATAACAACATCAACAGCCTGAGGTATCAAGACATTTGTGCTGCTCATTACATTACAAACCACAGGAGAGGGCAAATTCTTCAGCAGGATAGCGCTCCTTATACTTCAGCCTCCACATCAAAGGTCTTGAAAGCAAAGAAGGTCAAGGTGCTCCAGGATTGGCCAGCCCAGTCACCAGATATGAACATTATTGAACATGTCTGGGGTAAGATGAAGGAGGAGGTATTAAAGATGAATCGAAAGAATCTTGATGAACTTGATGGGAGTCCTGCAAGAACGCTTTCTTTGCCATTCCAGATGACTTTATTAATAAGTTATTTGAGTCATTGCAGAGATGTATGGATGCAGTCCTTCAAGCTCATGGGAGTCATACACAATATTATTGTTTTTTCACTGCACCATAACTTTATATTCTATACTGTACATTATTTATGTAAAATGACAAGACTTTTGTCTAAGCAAAGTCAGACCTTACTGTCCTAATTAAATAATTAAAAATCATAGGAGGCTCACTCCACAAACACACGGATCTTAGGAATTATCAAAACACTTATTTATTTACAACAGTAACACTCACAACAGGAACTGGAACATCAGCCACATGCTGGATGGAAAGTGATGACAATTTAGTACCGGACAAAGAATGAAAGATACATTTGGGTATACGTAAATAGACAAGTCATGATTAAACTGAATATATAAAGTATATTATATATAAATATAATATATAAAATATATTCTGAGCCCCTTTAAGCTATTATTTTTTTCGATAGTCTACAGATCAAACCATCATTATACAATAACTTGCCTAATTACCCTAACCTGCCTAGTTAACCTAATTAACCTAGTTAAGCTTTTAAATGTCACTAAGCTGTATAGAAGTGTCTTAAAAAATATCTAGTTAAATATTATTTACTGTCATCATGGCAAAGATAAAATAAATCAGTTATTAGAAATGAGTTATTAAACTTTTATGTTTAGAAATGTGTTAAAAAAATCTTCTCTCCCTTAAATATAAATTTGGGGAAAAAAATAAACAGGGGTCGAATAATTCAGGGGGCTAATAATTCAGGGGGTGAAAAGTTGTCTCGTGTCGTGAGTAGATGTTATCATGATGGAGTGTGGGGGTAAAATTAGCATTGAAGATTGGAAGCAGGATTGAATTTAAACCGCAAATCAAGTGCTTTCCACACATCTGGTAAGGCTGGCCTCTGTGTTGCACATGTCACTCGGTTGGGTGGGTGGGTGAATGTGACGTAACCGCTTTTTTTTTCTCACCGGCCAAAGGCTGCTCCGTTATTCATGTCCAAGCAGAGGCTGCAACTATAGCCACTCAAATTAATCATGGACATCACCATGCGATGGAATGTCACTTTAGATGTGCTGAAAGTCGCATTATTAAAGTGCAGTACATATATGTAAACATCAAAATCAAACTATTAGGCTACCATCGTGTAGGACAGGGGTGCTCAACCCTGTTCATGGCGATTGACCTTCCAGCTAATTTCAGCTCCAACCCTGATCAAACACACCTGAACCAATTATTTAGAACGTGAGGAGCACTTGATAATTACAGGCAGGTGTGTTTGATAAGGGCTGCAACTGAAAACTGCAGGAAGGTCGATCGCCAGGAATAGGGTTGAGCACCCCTGGTGTAGTACTTTTAGCCGCATTTTGTGATAGGACAGTCCACACAGCTGTTTGACACAATATTCTCTGCACCTACACACATCTCTAAGCGCGCACACACATACTGAACTGCTGGAGACTCAACACACCCGCCTTCATCATTACCAAACACGTTTATGCTGTACGTGAAAAGCGGACGTTTTCTATTTCTGGTTCAAGTGACCAAATTCCACACAGGGACTAAAAAAGCTTTCATATGTGTGATGTAGCACAAGTATTTAAGCATGTTCACGAGAGTGAAAGAGAGCGCACCATCCGCCACGTAATACTGTTGCATACATCACGTGCAGAAATCACGCCATGGACATTACATCAAGATGCCTACTGGTTTTAAAAGGCCTAGATTAACAGATAATGGCCAAATGAGAACGTTTTATTAAAAACTACAGCAAAGTAACTTGTCAAGAAGAAAATTAAAAAATGAAACCATGCGAACTGAATAAATACAGGAATGGAGAAAAAAAGAGCGCTTTATTATCAGCTGTCAGTCAGCGCTCGTTCTTTTTTTCTGGTCATTGCGCCTTTTGCCGTGTGCTGTGTAATTGCAGTCAATCATGTACGAGTCACATTTAAAAGATGAAAAATGTAAGCAGGTCATCAAAAAAAGAATCGGACACTGTCAGAAAATCAAAATTGACCATCAAGATCTGCAATGTAAATACTCTGAGATGCTATAGGAGAAAAGCCTGTCAGTAGAGTTTGCTATTTTCTATTTAAATATTAACTAATATTTTGCAGTGTTTGCATGTTCAAATTCAATTTAAACTAATATAAAAGTATTGCATACAAAAAAATTATGGGAATAATTATGGAAATTGTATACATAAAAAATGGAAGTAAATTCATTACATTTAAAGTTAAGTTAATTAAAAAACACCTAAATTGTTTTGCATTTTGTGATTGTTTTTTTTTAAATAAAAATCTATTTTCTATTCATATATTAGCAAAATATTTGAATTCTAAGATTATTCCATTGACATTCATCATTAAGGATTTCTTAAAAATAGTGTAAAAATCTTGTCTCGTCTCGTTCTCGTGAACCCAATCTCGTGTCTCGTCTCGTCACACCCCTATTGATTTGATTTTTTTTGTTGCTGTTGTTGTTGTTTTTTTTCTTTTGCTTTTAAGATGTTGAAATAATATTACTGATGTCTTCCATATCATACAGGTATTGACCAACAGAAGAATAAGCAAATAATGACAACTAAATTCTGGGTGCACAAATGTTAACATACTCCAAATACACACTCCAAACCATAGACTTCTGCCTTAAAAGCTAACTATCTGATCAATCCTCTCATTTATACAATAAACAACAAGCACTGTATTAAATCAAGGTATATTGATTCTGGCTCAAAGAGCTTTAAAGAACAAAAGCTCCATATAACCGATTTGTTCTAGAACACTGTACAATCCCAGCAGCAGCACTAATAACAATAGAGCAGAAAAAAGAGCGAGGGCAGAAATATACTTGATTACACACAGTGAACTTGATCCAGCACTTTAAAAAGCCTTCAGCACAAACACAGTGGGCTTCCTTAGGGAAATAACATATATCTGTGATCAGTTGAGCCATATCCCACTGGTTTGTTAGGATTTCAGGCACAGAATAGCATGCTAGTTCAGCACTCGTGGGTATCGCGCTCAGCCCTGGTTAATGAGCAGCGAGGGCTGGAGAAATTTCTGTGCTTGGTGGCAGCCAGAGGCTACTTGGCTCAATGTCTGCTGCCCACGCCATCCGCCTACACCACTATTCACATACTGAGAGCTCAGATATGCGCAGCACTACAGTAACCTCTCACTGGCTACGTTTGGACATCAGGAATCTTAATTATTTACCTTAAAATGAATTCTGGGAGTATTATGATTAAGGTGTTTACTTGAAATGCTTTAAGAATATTCCTTTACATGTTATAGACCGTAGATCAAATAATGGCACGTCATTACATTCCTACGTGACTTCCACTGAGGCTGTCTCCAGATTTTTACGTATCAACATACAGTTTGACTTTGTTTTTTGAAAGCTGTTGTTATGGGTAAATGATTAGAAATAGCTTATGACAGTAAATGATTACTTGTGCTACAAACCAGTTGTAATGTGTTAGTGCCGTTATGATTAGTTTCCCTTTGTTCTGTTTCCCCATCACAATTTGAGTTCATCAGTTTCACCAGGCTGTCAATTAGTTCATTAGCATCATCAGTCTGTATATGTAAGTCCTTCTGTTCTTTTCAGTTTAGGTCTGGTCTAATCATTATATTGTGAAAGTGTTTTCCCCTAACTACATCCTTCACCTGCTGGGGCAAATCTCTCAAAGACCATATCAGACTTTTTTTTTGGAGGTCTGTCATTTAATCACGTAACTAGACCATGACCTCTACTTGTTCCTGTACACAAGCCTCAATATTTTGTTCAGAGAGCAAGAGATCATCCTCGAGTGAGTTTTGCTGTGTTTGTGGAGTGGGTGTTTGTAAACAATAGATCCCAGTTCACAGTCAGACTGGTTGATGGCACCGGCCCCACTCTGGACCCAGAGACAAGACAGCCAACACCCTACTGCATGGAGCATCGGCTTGAGCTCACCACAGATGGAGAGCAACCAGTCGCAATGAGAGAGTTTTTGTCAGCTGGACGACAATGTGGATCATTGCCCTGGAGGAGGAATTGTACAGCCTGTATGACTAGGTGCATGAGCCGTCTAGTTCAGACTACGCTACAAACATTTTTTTAGTGTCCCCTGTTTAGCTTAAACACTCTTTTCCCTATACTGGTTTTGCTGAGTAGGGTCTGTCTGCGGACTGCAAGACATGAAGGGGCCTTAGGGGCATAGCTTGTAGTACATTAGAGGCATAACTTGAAGTTACGGAGACCCACATGTCAAAACTATGTTGTTGGCAAGATGGCTATACATCAGTTATTAATGTCTACACCTACTCCACACCTAAACCCAACACTCACTGTGATTAATGTCTATACCTACTACAACCCTTAACCCAACCATCACATTTATTAACGTCTACATCTTCCCCAACCCTAAACCCAACCATCACAGTTATTAACGTCTATACCTTCCCCAAACCTAAACCCAACCATCAGTTATTAATGTCTTCACCTTTCCCAACCGTTAACCCAATCATCACAGTTATTACCGTCTACACCAGGGGTGCTCAACCTTATTCCTGGAGATCGACCTTCCTGCAGTTTTCAGTTGCAGCCCATATCAAACACACCTGCCTGCAATTATCAAGTGCTCCTCAGGTTCTAATTAATTGGTTCAGGTGTGTTTGATCAGGGTTGGAGCTGAAATCTGCAGGAAGGTCGATCGCCAGGAACAGGGTTGGTCACCCATGGTCTACACCTTCCCCAACCCTTAACCCAACCATAAGTTATTGACATCTACACCTTCCCCAACCCTTAACCCAACCATCAGTTATTGACATCTACACCTTGCACAACCCTTAACCCAACCATCAGTTATTAACGTCTACACCTTCCCCAACCCTAAACCCAACCATCACAGTTAATAACGTCTACACCTTCCATAACCCTAAACCCAACCATCACAGTTATTAACGTCTACACCTTCCCCAACCCTTAACCCAACCATCACAGTTATTAACGTCTACACCTTCCTAAACCCATAACTCAACCATCACAGTTATTAACGTCTACATCTTCCCCAACCCTAAATCCAACCATCACAGTTATTAACGTCTATACCTTCCCCAATCCTTAACCCAACCATCACAGTTATTAACGTCTACACCTTCCCCAACTCTTAACCCAACCATCACAGTTATTAACATCTACACCTTCCCCAACCCTAAACCCAACCATCATTTTTTAACGTACTGCCGCGAGCTGCGGAGGCTTAAATACTTGACACACTCAACATTGTACTGTTATTTGCAACCACAGGGGGCAACACCAAGTAGACTATCTATTATGACAAAATGGATGAAGAAGTCAGTGAGTGGAGTTGCATGGTGGAGTTGCTAAATGAATAATTTAAATAATTTATCATATGAATTGGTTGTGGAATTCCGAGAGAACTCATGAAAACATTTGATGAAAATGTTTTCTGGTAAGTATTTCCACCATCTTTCCAAAAACATCTCATTGTGACAAATCTTGCATGGTTCAATGGGATCTCGATAACCGCAAGTTGCGCCTCTCTAACTAACTACAAGTTACACCCCTTCATATTACGCCCCTGTCTTGCAGTCCTCAGAGAGATACACTTGGTTTTGCCCAGCTTTGACTCTCTAGTGCCCTGCTGGTTCTGTCCAGTTTCTCACTTGTGTAAGATAAAGGCTGATTTATACTTCTAAGTCGAGGGCACATGGATGGTTCGTCACAGCCTTCACACAGTCGCATACCCTTTGCCATGGCTGACACCTACCCGGACGTGCGTAACGCAAGCTCTGTGATTGGTTGGCTTGTTAGCATTGATGAGTTTGGGTGGAGCCAAGAGTCAAGGAGAGGTAGCAAGCCTGTTGGAGTGAGTGTTTAACAGGTCTCATGTCCCATGGAGGAGCTCCAGCTCGAGACTTTTGTGTTTTTTGTGTGCGCTTTGTGTTTACTTTGTGATTAAAGTTGTTGCACATCCACTGTTTCCTGCCTCAGAATGAGTTCATTTGAGTTACTTGTGCAGTAAGTTAGCATTACAGGTATTTCCTGTGTGAACAAAACACCTGCAAAGAAACTTGACACAGAGGAACATAGAAACATAAAAACCCCACTGCCAGCTAGAGATTTGGAAGTGTTAATGCAGAGCAATACAAACAGAATGCAGAAGTATAAATGCCTTGAATTACAGCAATCATTTGATGCAGAAGTATAATTCAGCCTTAACTCCTCACCTTTGGGTCCAAGCAGTATCAAATCCAGTTTCCCTCTCCTGCCTCATTCCCACTTTTTAGCCATCCCTCCAGCCCAGTCGCCCCTGGCCCACCGCCCAGCTCTCCATTAGCCTATGTGATCTTTTGGGGAGTGTTCGCCATGGGAATTTCTGTCACCAGTGCTTTCTGGAACCTTTGGAACCTTGTCAGCCCACTGCCTCCATTTAAGCCACTGGTTCCATTTTGGCTCACATCTCCAGTATTTTGTCTTTATCATGACCCATAATCCCACTAGCTCCACTGGACTTGCTTGTCTCTATGGTTCTTCCTTGTCCCTACAGTATGTCTCCACCTCAGGATGCCACTCCTCCAGCTAAGCCTCATCTTGCCATTCCAGCAGCTCTGTTGAGCTTCCACCTGCTCCTAGCTCCACCTCAATTCTCTGTTGCTCTGGCTTTGCTGTGGTATTCCAGATCTCAGGCTCCATCTCAGTGGCATTGCCCCCCCCCGTCTCATCGGTTTTCCATCTTGGGCTTCATCACATTTGCTACATCTCCATCAGTCATCCTCAGGTGTTGTCAGCCACACCCAAATCCTGATTCGTCTCATCCTCACATCCCCTGTGGTTCATCATCTGAGCTGCATCCTTGGTCTCCATCCTCATCCTTCTACAACAGTATCATTCTTGGTTCCTCCATCTGTAATCTCCACCCTGGACCTCTCCTTTGCCTTTCCTGCACCAGTCTCTGCTTTGGTTCCTCCCTTCATCATCTCCACCATGGTCTTCGGTCATCCTCCAGATTCCCCAACCTCCCTCCACAGTTGTCACAGTTCATCAGTTTCACCTGTCTGTCATTAGTTTATTATCATCAGTCAGTGAATATAGGTCCATCTGTTCCTATCCGTTTTGACCTGATCTGATCTTCTAATTGTGAATTCGTCTCGTTGGCGTTTAGATTATGTTTACTAGTGGATTTTTTCAAAAATATACACCATTCCATTCCCTTTCCTGTGTGCTTTATTATATCTCAGCCTACTTGTCCACTATTGAATGTATGTGATTGTATCTTGTAAATATCAGAATAGCATTGTCCATGTAAATGTTCTGACTTGTTGATGACTACTAATGTGTGTAAACTGTATAATTATCATCGATATAGTGTAAAAAATCATCCAATTTTTCAAAGCATAGTCCTGCCTCATAACGGACTACAAAACCCAATCATGCACCACACACACACAACCGGTTCCTGATCCTGACTGATTACACTCTCACAGCTGATGCTGCTCAATGTCTGATTACACACACATATATACAGCTCACTTTGAGACACTCATTGCTGAGTCTTGTCTACTGTTTATGTGACACTACAACGCGCTTTCCTTTGTCTTGCCTTGCCGTGTTTTGATCCTCGCCTCGTTTATTTGTTTTTCCTGTTTGCTGCCTGCTTTGTGACCATCTGCCTGTTATTTTGACTACGACTCTGGATTGCCCTTATACATCTGTTTGCCCCTGTGTTGACCATTGCTTGCCTGACTACTCTAATAAACCTGCACTTGGATCCGCACTTCCGTTGTCAGCGTCACATCCTGTCAGAGGTGTAAAGAGTACCTGAAAACCATACTTGAGTAAAAGTACAGATACCTTACTGTAAAAATTACTCCATTACAAGTTACAAGTCACCAATTCCAATAAGACTTGAGTAAAAGTATTAAAGTATTTGATTTTAAAAGAACTTATGTATTTTACTCATACTGAATGTAGGCTCAAATAACACCAAGAAATGTTTAATTTTCCTAATATATAAATTAAATTGAACACCTTAATGTTTCAAAATGGCAGAACAAAATATTTAAAAAATAAAATAGAACAAAAAGTCTCGGTCAAACTCAAATGTTCAAAACAGGCACAAACAATTTATCAAAAAAAAAAAGTAGTAAAACGTAGTAAAAAAAAATTAGAGCTGACTTTGATGTGATTCATCTCTCAGTATCAGAGGGGGGCAATATTTTTTTATTTTGAGTAGTTTTTCAATTGATTAAGATGTTTTTTCTGTATTAAAATTAAACAAAGTGGAGCAGTGTTATTTTTCAACTTAGTAAACTACATATAAATTCAAGCTTCGGCTTCATCACTGGCTGCAGCCATGTCGCTAATTAAACACCTGGTATTAGGCACGCTGCTAAATTACGTTCACATGATTTAGCTCATAAATAGCATACAGTACTTTCAGCACCCTGCAGATGGTGATATCGCCTCATCCGCCCAACAAATTAGCTGTGGTAGATAAAGATGCCGTCATGCACAATCACAATGTAATGAGTAACGGTAAGCATCCGTTCAAATGTAGTGGAGTAAAAAGTACATATATTCAATCAAAAATGTAGTCAAGTAAAGAGAAAAAGTTGCTTATATTTTTGATACTCAGTACAAGTACAAAGTAGCCAAAAAAATACTTAAGTAAAGTAACGAATTCATTTACTCAAGTACTTCACACCACTCCATCCTGTTACACATACTAACCATTCGTGTTAAAATAAATAATGTTTCTATGTACAATATACAAGGCTTAAACAGGTTGTGGGGTGGTTTTTAACCAATTTCAAAATTGAAAACTATCCCTCCATCAAAATGCATTAATTCTCATACACATCTTAACTGTGGGGGAAACTGCACCCCTACATAAATAAATAAATATATATATATATATATATATATATAGCATAATCAACTGAACAATTACACCTGCAAATACATTAGCAGAAAGCTCAAATTGAGCATAAAATATTTAATTACTAGCCCTAATTAGTAAAAGCAAAGATCCAAAAATAAAAGTGCTGCAGTTATTGTGTACAGCATAATCACAGAAAAAATAAACAAAATTAGAAAATGTATGTATGTATGTATGTATGTACTGTACTGTATGTATGTATGTATGTATGTATGTATGTATATGTATACAGTGCATCCGGAAAGTATTCATAGCGCTTCACTTTTTCCACTTTTTTATGTTACAGCCTTATTCCAGAATAGATTTATTTAAAAATAAAAAACCTGAAAAATCACATGTACATAAGTATTTACAGCCTTTGCCGTGAAGCTCTGAATTGAGCTCAGGTACATTCTGTTTCCACTGATCATTCTTGAGATGTTTCAGCAGCTTAATTGGAGTTCACCTGTGCTAAATTCAGTTGATCCCAGGGTTGACAGTGCATGTCAAAGCACAAACCAAGCATGAAGACAAAGGAATTGTCTGTAGACCTCCGAGACAGGATTGTCTCGAGGCACAAGGCTGGGGAAGGTTACAGAAAAACTTCTGCTGCTCTGAAAGTTCCAATGAGCACAGTAGCCTCCATCATCCGTAAGTGGAAGATGTTTGGAACCACCAGAACTTTTCCTAGAGCTGGCCAACCATAATCTAAGCTGAGTGATTATGGAGAAGGGCTACAACACTTGTGAAGTCATAATTTTGTTACAATTTAGTTTGATATTTGATATGCTATTTGATATGGTCATTATTTGATATGTTTAATAGTGTGTATTTTTCATAGTTCCTGAAACATTTAAAAAAGTCTCAACCATTTAAATTCACAGTATTTAACAAGTGACATTTCAGTAAACCATTGACTATTAAACTAGAAATATTTCCAATTTAGAAATCTATGTGACCTAATATAGTGTGATATACCAGCATTTTCCAAACCTGTTTCTTGAGACACACCAACAGTTCACATTTTGGATGTCTTCCTTATCTGACTCATATATCTCTGGTACTTTATATTAACAAAATGATGAGTTGATTCAGGTGTGTTTGATTAGGTAGAGATAGAAAAATGTGTTGTTGTGCCAGTTGGAAAACACTATTAAACAGTTCAAAACATGCATACAGTCAAAATTATTAGATCTATTTCTCTAAATTGCAGTTTAAGCTGAATACTAGTATCTTGAAAAAAATATCTAGTAACATTTTATGTACTGTCATCATGGCAAAGATAAAATAAATCAGTTATTAGAAAATAGTTATTAAAACTATTATGTTTTTAAATGTGTTGGAGGAAAAAAAAATATTTCCGTCAAATAGAAATTGGGATATATATATATATATATATATATATATATATATATATATATATATATATATATATATATATATATATATATACAGGGAGTGCAGAATTATTAGGCAAGTTGTATTTTTGAGGATTCATTTTCTTATTGAACAACAACCATGTTCTCAATGAACCCAAAAAACTCATTAATATCAAAGCTGAATATTTTTGGAAGTAGTTTTTAGTTTTGTTTTTAGTTTGAGCTATTTTAGGAGGATATCTGTGTGTGCAGGTGACTATTACTGTGCAGAATTATTAGGCAACTTAACAAAAAACAAATATATACCCATTTCAATTATTTATTTTCACCAGTGAAACCAATATAACATCTCAACATTCACAAATATACATTTCTGACATTCAAAAACAAAACAAACAGAAATCAGTGACCAATATAGCCACCTTTCTTTGCAAGGACACTCAAAAGCCTGCCATCCATGGTGAACAGATCAAAACACTAACAGAATCCATCAACACTGCGTGCAGCAGCAACCACAGCCTCCCAGACACTGTTCAGAGAGGTGTACTGTTTTCCCTCCTTGTAAATCTCACATTTGATGATGGACCACAGGTTCTCTATGGGGTTCAGTCAGGTAAACAAGGACGCCATGTCATTAGTTTTTCTTCTTTAGATCCTTTCTTGCCAGCCAAGCTGTGGAGTACTTGGACGCGTGTGATGGAGCATTGTCCTGCATGAAAATCATGTTTTTCTTGAAGGATGCAGACTTCTTCCTGTACCACTGCTTAAAGGTGTCTTCCAGAAACTGGCAGTGGGACTGGGAGTTGAGCTTGACTCCATCCTCAACCCGAAAAGGCCCCACAAGCTCATCTTTGATGATACCAGCCCAAACCAGTACTCCACCTCCACCTTGCTGGCATCTGAGTCGGACTGGAGCTCTCTGCCCTTTACCGATCCAGCCATGGGCCCATCAAGACTCACTCTCATTTCATCAGTCCATAAAACCAAAATCAGTCTTGAGATATTTCTTGGCCCAGTCTTGACGTTTCAGCTTGTGTGTCTTGTTCAGTGGTGGTCGTTTTTCAGCCTTTCTTACCTTGGCCATGTCTCTGAGTATTGCACACCTTGTGCTTTTGGGCACTCCAGTGATGTTGCAGCTCTGAAATATGGCAAAACTGGTGGCAAGTGACATCTTGATATCTTGGCAGCTGCACGCTTGACTTTTCTCAGTTCATGGGCAGTTTATTTTGCGCCTTGGTTTTTCCAGACGCTTCTTGCGACCCTGTTGACCATTTTGAATTAAACACTTGATTTTTCAATGATCACGCTTCAGAAGCTTGGCAAATTTAAGAGTGCTGCATCCCTCTGAAAGATATCTCACTATTTTTGACTTTTCAGAGCCTGTCAAGTCCTTCTTTTGATCCATTTTGCCAAAGGAAAGGAAGTTGCCTAATAATTATGCACACCTGATATAGGGTGTTGATGTAATTAGACCACACCCCTTCTCATTACAGAGATGCACATCACCTAATATGCTTAATTGGTAGTAGGCTTTCAAGCCTATACAGCTTGGAGTAAGACAACATGCATAAAGAGGACGATGTGGTCAAAATACTTATTTGCCTAATAATTCTGCACTGCCTGTATATTCATTCATTTTCTTGTCGGCTTTGTCCCTTGCGGGGTCGCCACAGCGGAATGAACCGCCAACTTATCCAGCACGATTTTACGCAGCGGATGCCCTTCCAGCCGCAACCCATCTCTGGGAACTTCCACACACACATTCACACTCATACACTATGGACAATTTAGCTTACCCAATTCACCTGTACTGCATGTCTTTGGACTGTGGGGGAAACCGGAGCACCCGGAGGAAACCCACGCGAACCCAGGGAGAACATGCAAACTCCACACAGAAACGCCAACTGACCCAGCCCAGCCGAGGTTCGAACCTACGACCCAGCGACGTTCTTGCTGTGAGGCAACAGCACTACCTACTGCGCCACTGGGTTGCCCCTGCCTGTATATATATATATATATATATATATATATATATATATATATATATATATATATATATATATATATATATATATATATATATATATATATATATATATATATATATATATATATATATATATATATATATATATATATATATATATACACACACAGGGGGCTAATAATTCAGGAGGTAATTTAACTGTATAAATAATCTAATAATTCAACTGTATATAAATGGATAGAAAACCAGGGAGTATTCCAGAAAAACTCTTTTGTACCACAAATTTGGTATCTGTCATTAATCTAGTTCAGAAAGAGTGGCGTTTTATAATTGGTGAAAGTAAAGATGTTTGAAGTTACAAATTGTGTGGAACTCAGCATTTTTAACAGTGAACTCACCAAAAATATTGCCACGTTGAAAAAATTTTGTCACATTAAAAAAAAAAAAAAACATTTAAATGTTTGTTTAAACCAGGGGTTCCCAAGCTTTGCAGCCTGTGACCCCCAAGATAACAGTGACGCGACACCCAATATCCTCTGAGGTGGTTATAAATATGCAAACCTTGCAAACGCAAAATGGCTCACACACACCAATAGGCCTAAGTCTATACTTTGTTTAATTTTGGAGATCATCCTCCATGTTCAATCGTGGCCTGTATTAAATGTTAATTATACGAGTGCCGTAAAGGTGTCAAAAAGTTTACCCTGGTGCCATGAAATCAATCTGCTGCAAATCACCCTATTGCTGCGTCTTTAATCTAACGTAATGAGAGCCCAGGGGTCGCAATGGAGAAAAAAAAGTTTGTTGTTTTATAACTGATCAACTTCAATTTATTTATAGAGCACATTTCACAAGACTGACCAAAGTGCTGTACACAAGACAAGTCAAAAATAAAAAGACAGAATACAAAACATAGAAATAAGACAAGAGAAACGTCTGAAAAATGTAAAAATGTAGCAGTAGCAAGGACTATTGAAATAATATTAAAAAGCCAAGCTAAAAAGGTACGTTTTAAGATGAGATTTAAAAATAGATAATGATGGAGCCATTCTAATATCAAGGGGCAAGGTGTTCCACAACCGAGGACCCGCCACAGAGAAAGCTCTGTCCCCTCTACGCTTCAGTCTGGACTGAGGAACTAAAAAAAAATTTGATTACAGTTTAACTGTTAACTACTGTTTTCATCTTCTGTAGCTTATGGACAAAATGTGCTCATTCTAATAGTTTCATAAAATTAATAAATTTTTGAAAATTACTAATTGACCCCCCCAAGGGGTCCTGACCCCCACTTTGGGAACCACTGGTTAACTACCTCCATATTTAAATATGCAATAATAATAATGAGAATTGTACAATTTCTAAACAAAATGTGAGTGGCATAACTACAATATCTCTGCTTCAGAATGTCATAGAGACATGTTGGTTTATGATTTTGACTCGAAGTAGCAATTACCTGATAATCACGATTAAACAAGTACTATAACATCCACATATCTATATGAAGTATGTTAACACCACCTAGATATAAGCTAAAACATGCTAGTAACAAAGTCAAAGGATAAAACATTTAACATCAAACAGAACATGCATGACAAATGTATCAATCATGATTGCTGATTGTACATTTTTTTAGTTTTTTGGTAACACTTTATTTTGATGGTCCATTTGAGTATTAGTAGTCTGTCTGCTTAATATCTGTTGATACTGCTCCTTCAACAGATATTTAACTGACTATAAGAAACCCCAACACTAACCCCAACCTACAGTCTACTTAGCAATGCAATGAAACATAAATTCAACAAATGGATCATCAAATAAAGTGTGACCTGTTTTTTATTAATAAATATTTCATTTATACTTTATTAAAACATAAATAAAACCACCAATATATTAAATTCAAATACTATAATTTTATCAAATTATAATGAACAAAACTGCGATCACTGATTGTTTCACTGAAATACATGTACAATTTGTCTGGACTGGTCATAGAATCTTTGTGAAAAGTGTATTAGTGGATTTAACAACAGATTTGTTTGTAACGGTTGGATGAATGAGGTCCATTATCATACAATTTTTCTAACTGCACATTTTCTGCATTTTTCGCATCATTGTTATTCTTTCTTCATGCAAATGCAGCACAAAGAAACTAGCTGTTTCCATCCACCTTTTTTATGTACATTTTGAACTATCGCATGGAAAAAGGCTTAATGGAAAGGCCCAGATGGCCATACATTTAGAAAAATTGCATGAGTTGTGCAAAAATGAGTAGGATAAACTTTTTATCCGATGAGAAAAAATGTGCATAATTTAGTTTTAACAGATGTGCAAACAAAATTAGGCGCACTTGGATGGCATTCATGGACAAACCAGGGAACCGACCACATTGTAAAAAATCAAAAATGTTGTTTTGGTTATTTTAAAATGACTTAGCCAGGTCCGTCATCAAAGGGGTAGGGTATTATTACCTTCCAGAACTCTCTTGAGTGGCTGCGCTCCCCAAGAGCAGTATCAGATCTTCAAAGCTAGTTATGACAGTGTTTACTGCATTTGGTTTTTGTCTTTAATATAATACATATGAAAAAAGGCCAACAGTGGCTTCTTCCACAGCAACAAATTCCAGTTTTATTTTTGACATTTAGCGGCAGTTTATCAGAAAGTGACAATTTTGTTGTCAGTTTCAAAAACAAAGCTACAGATGAAGCACAGTTACCAAAATGTTTTAAATGTAACGAATTATGGAGATAAGAAATCATGTTTATTATTGAAAAATATAATAAATAATGAATTGCTTGTCAATTTTATCTTTAAAGATTTTTTACGTTGCAGTACACTTTATAGAGCAAGAGAACCTGGGGAAATGGTTTTATTGTATCAAAGATGTGCCATTTTGCTCAGAGATGATAAGTGTGCCTCTAAACCAGAACATAACCTGCCCTGGAGCAGATTAGCAGTGGAGTGTAAGTTACAAAAGCAAATAATGCCAAACCAATTCTATAGTTCTTAAAAATCTGCACAGTGCAAACTAAAAGATAGATAGATAGATAGATAGATAGATAGATAGATAGATAGATAGATAGATAGATAGATAGATAGATAGATAGATAGATAGATAGATAGATAGATAGATAGATAGATAGATAGATAGATAGATAGATAGATAGATAGATAGATAGATAGATAGATAGTATAGTATAGTATAGTATAGGACCCAAAATGTCTTGAAAATGTTTGAATGAGTAAACAATGTCAAGTCCCTATTTTCATAAGCATATCATTTCAGTTATCCTTCATTTAGCATAAAAAGTGCTGAGTGAATTACAGAAGTTTAATACTTCAAAATGAATGACTTATTCAAATCCATTGCATATTCGGTGGCTTTTTGCCACATATTTATCTCATTAGACAAATCTTACCCACAAATTAGTTGAGCAGGATAATTAAGATTACTCATTTATGTAAAAGGGAGATATTTCTAAACCTTTTGTCACTGAAAATCAAAACCACAAAGAATAAATTGAAAGATTCCTGAAAAACATAATTATATCAGCACATTTCTATAGTTAATATACCACCAGTTGTACACTTGTGCTCAAAATAGTATGTTTCTGGCGGCTGACTAAGCTGTGATTGAATTTCTCAGTGCTCTTTGCCTCTATTCTGCCGTATAATGAGTTGTATAATGAGATATTATGCAAAGCCTCTTCTCCAGCCACCAACAGGGCGCTTCAAGCTGTTCTTAGTTAGAATAAAAAATATCACACACTTGCCATTGCATTGTTTTATGCAACCTTCTTCCAAAATGATTTTTCTTTTCACAAATGATTCCAGAGTTAACTGAAACTTGTGGTTGATACAAACTTCTTAGACCATGTAAGTTAATCCTGGGGCCTGCACTAAATATTCTACATTTTTTATGACTATATTTGCCCTTTTAGTCAGCCCCACTTGGCACAGCCCCGATTACTCTTGCAGTGCTTAAGTAGTATTAATTTTGAGGCCTAAAGCTATTTGCCAGAGCTCAGAAGAATGCTGTTGGAAATGTAACATTGGATTATTTCTGTATAGTGAGAGCACTCAAACACTACTTCTATCATTTCTACTACTACTGCTCATTTCCTGTGTTTAGTCTTTTGCTAAATAATTTTCATTCCTTTAGTGTTTAACCTTGTTTAAAAGGTTTGTTCACCCATAAAAAAATAACTTAAATTGTAACTTAAAACGTTAAATTGGTTCTAAACTTTTGTGAATTTTTACTTCAGTTGAACACAAAACAAAGACATTATGAAAAATGTTTAAAACCCATACATAAATCTCCACTTACACATCTTCAGTTTTATCCATGTCTATATTCTGAAGGTTTTCACAGGGGATATGTGCATACATACTGTAATATACCTAATTAGGACAATGAATATTCATAGTTTTTCTGGATGTTTACATTATTTTGTTATTAAGGATTAGATCCATAAAATCTCTTCTGTAAAAGATTTCACTCTAATATGTGGAAAACTAAATAAATTGTAACGTCATCAACTTATCCAATTTTTTTTTTGTGCTAGAAATGTATCCAGATTAGCAAATATTTAATTAATTCATAATTTGCATATTCAGACATTTTAGAGCATATGTAATACAAAAATGTCTGCAATTCTTAATGTAATCAGTCAAATTAAGGAATAAAGTTTTGTCTTAAAGGGCACCTACTGTATGATAAAAATCATCTTTTGGAAGCTGTTTGGACAGAACTGTGTGTAGATATAGTGTGTCCACAGTCATATTCGGGTGATATAAAGACAATAAATCTTTTTTTCATATGTCCTGATGTTAAAATAGAATCCAAATCCCTCCCATTTTGAGGCCCACCGCAACATGATGTAGGAGTGTGGTTTCCCCACCCACCGAATTGATTGACAGCTGCGTATTAACATGTCTCAGTAGTTACGCATATAATCATATCAACAAGACAGGACGTGCACAAAACAACTGGGATTAAAAGATCTGTTCAGCGCTCTGTGATCATCAATTATCATCAAATGTGATCAAGAATGAGATTTACATTTTTAAAACAGTGCATGTTTGTAATAAATTACAGCAACTTTGTCGTCTTTACCACTGCAGCCGCATGTCAGTACAATTAAAGAAGACACTTCAATTTATTTTGTTAATTGACCTAAAGGATACTCATACAACAGTGTATATTAATGTGTATCCTGTCAACAGTGCAAAGTTAAACGTGCACGCTGTGTGTGTGTGTGCGTGAACTTTGTAACAACATTGTGTGTGACTCATTGTTGCAGAAAGGCTTGAATTAGGTCCACAACTAATACATCAAATAATCATTGGTAAAGTTCTTACTGTATTTCTCACAAACGTTACATGAGATCTACTTCCTTAATGTCTGTCACGCTGCGGTTTATCTGACGCAGCCGCAGACTGAGGTACACTCTGACAGGCATGTGGGAACGGTGGGCGGGGAGAACTAGCATTAAAGGCTCAGACAACAAAAACAGCTACATTGTGTTCAGAGCAGAAAATATTAATATTCTGGTATTAAGGTATAATAAATAATCTGATGGGTGTTTTGAGCTGAAACTTTACAGACACATTCTGTAGACACAAAAGACTTATCTTAAATGTTAAAAAAGGGATAAAATAGGTGCCCTTTAAAGGAATAATTAATTAATTTATCGGCATAATGTCATTATTTACTAACCCTTGACTTGACTTTTTTCTTCTGTTAAAACTGTAATAAGATCTGTTGAAAAATGCTTTCGATAGCATTTGTTTTCCTACTATGGATGCCATTGGTTACCAGTTTCCAACATTTTACAAAATATCTTAGGTTCAAGAGAAGAAGAAAAAAACTTTTATTTAAAACAATACAAGTGTGTCATTTTTGGGTAAAGTGTCAAAGAATAACCACTTAATGTTCAGCTGCAACCAAGCACTGAGAAGCACCCATACAAGCCAATTCACCTATACCACATGTCTTTGGACTGTGGGGGTAACCAGAGCACCCAGAGGAAGCCTAAAGGAAGAACAGGCAAACTCCACACAGAAATGCCTCCTGGCCTGGGGTGCGTTTCCCAAAACTATCGTTAGCCAACTAAGGTCGCAAGTTCCGTCGTTACAAACATAGTTCGTTGATTTGCTGTTTCCCAAATCCATCGCTCCAACGAACATTCGCAAACTGCGTCGCAAACTTGAGCACTTGAAACGACACCTCTGGAGCTGTAGTTATAAGCATAGTTCCTGGCTGTGTTCTATTCCCACTTATCCCCCCCTATGCCCTATTCATTTAGAACATTCTAACATTCAATGTTGGAATTATTAAAAGTAAAAAAGCATTAAAGTCATCACTCTTAGGTGTAATTTGCTTTCAAAGTATTTTTACAGTTCAGTTTTAGCAATCTTCATGTTTACATATGTGCTCCCTTCGCAGTGCACTTTGAAAACATTGATATCATTTTGAACACAGCCTCATGGCGAAAGCTATAGGTATATTTAAAAGCGGAAATTATGTTACGTCTCCAAAGCTTGTGAATATAAAAAACATAGCATACGTTAATTCTTTTATTTTATAGTGGGTTATTTATTAAGTATCTCTACTGTATATGACATGGGTCTGTTGGTTAGAACTTTCTGCTGTGGTTTGCATGTGTCAAATTGTAATTTTTTTTTAAATAAATAAACAATATCCTAAATAATAATCATCATCATCATCATTAATATTATTATTAAAGTGAATATATTTATAATAAATCGTCTCATTATTTATTTATTTATATGATTTATATATGATATTAGAATAGTGTTAGCTTTTGTAAGTGATTTTATGTTTTAGAATAGAATATGTAATGTTCAACTTCTCAATAATATTAGTAAAGCAAACACAGGCCCTATATGTGCCATTTACTTATATTTTAATTAATATGAAAAACGAGTGCATGTTTTTACCAAAACTAATATTGGATTTTATTTTAAATGCGTGTTTGTGTAAAACAATATAATTTGCACAAAGAAATGATGGGGTTGTTCTCTAAAGAAGTTGCTCCACCCCGTTTAGAGCATCCTTATGGGCGTTTTACGTTATAACTAACGTGGTTCAAGCGATGGATCTGCGACAGAGAAACTACGGGTTTTGGGAAACACTCGTCACTACATTGTTCTTTTGCCAAACGATGCATCGCACTATGATAGTTCAGCCGCGAGTTACGTCGTTGTTTGGGAAACGCACCCCTGATTGGGACTTGAACTAATGACTTTCTTGTTGTGAGATGATAAAGTTAACCACTGAGCCACCATGTTTCCCCACTTAATGTTCATAAAAATAGCAATTACATTATTAAGTGATGCTTTTGTTATAATATTAAACATAATAACTCAAGGGCAAGAGACTAACTTGTGCTATGAATGCCATCTTTTGCTCTTCTGTGACTTAATCTGATCTGTGTGATTTCGGTCAATCTCATTAGCCTACCTATGCAGGAGGTGGTCAGCCTCCTCAAGTGCTCTAAATGTCCT
Organism: Danio kyathit; assembly: GCA_903798195.1. Classification (NCBI taxonomy): domain Eukaryota; kingdom Metazoa; phylum Chordata; class Actinopteri; order Cypriniformes; family Danionidae; genus Danio; species Danio kyathit. The sequence continues at coordinate 22,733,720 of LR812532.1, read as the reverse complement.
CAGGTAAAGATTTCTCAAGGTTTTACTCAACTGTGCGATTATTCTGGCTCCATGCTCTGCCTTCAAATGCGACTCTGAGCTGCAGTGTAGAAAGCACCTAAATTAATTTGCCAGCTGTGGCTGAGAGACAAGGCTGGAATGATGAAAAGCATGCATTTCCTCCCGCTGTTGGAGGACGGCAGAGTGAGAGAGAGAGGGAAAGAGAGAGAGAGAGGATCATGAAGAGAAAGCAAAATGAAGGATCCGTATGTGCCTCACAGTGTGCGAGAAAACGAGGAACGCAGACTTATTGACTGGCACACAGCTGAGAAAAGCTGTGATATTCAATGTGACACTGTCAAAATGCATTGTTTGTATACTTTGTATGGAGTTAATGTGGAGTGTTAGTCTGGTGTAAGTTTCACTGACCGACAGACAGACATACCTATAGATGGATGGATGGATGGATGGATGGATGGATGGATGGATGGATGGATGGATGGATAGATAGATAGATGAAAAGTGATTGTATATGCTACACAGAAAGCACATTAAATGCCAGTAATATGACTATAAAATTACATTTCTAAAAAAAATGTTAAAATATGAATGAACACCTTGATCTTTCAAAGAACCTTGCCAAAAATGGCTAATTTGTATGAATTCTTACAATTTCATACAAAAAGTAGCATTTTTAGATGGAGGCATGCGCATAAACCCAACCGTCATTGGGGGATGTGTCACAATTATCATCTGGAGTTCCCAATAGATGGCAGACCTGCTACTGCCATCTAATCAGCCAGAGTCATCTGACCTGCCAGAGCCTCTTGACCTAGAGTCACCTGACTTAAGCTCCATGGCATCCACAGCTCCATGACCCAGGTCTGCTGCTCCATCATAGTCCTGTCCCAAAGCCTATAGATATATAAAGACAGTTCACTCATATATTTTGGATGGGGATAAGTGCAACACTCAGTATGGGCGCCACAGCAAAGGAAGTTCTGCCTTGCAGTTGGAATAGCCAATCTTCAGAATTTAAAGCCAGATGCAGGCCCGGTTTGGCTAATCGAGAGTATCGGGAGTATTCCCTGTCGGCCGGTCCATTTTTTGTCACAAAGGTATACACAGGAGACCCAAATGCAAGTAAAAACAAGATGATTTATTTAAAGAGTCACAACTGGTATAGATCTCACCAGATATAATAGGGCAAGGATGCCCACCCCTGCTGAAAAATCCAGCTTAAACCAGCCTAAGCTGGTTGGCTGGTTTTAGCTGGTCAACCAGCCTTGTTTTAGAGGGGTTTTGACCAGTTCCAGGCTGGTTTCCAGCCATTTCCAGCCTGGTCTTAGCTGGTCAGGCTGGAAAATAACCAGCTTAAACCAGCTAAAACCACCTTGACTAGCCTGGTTTAAGCTGGACCTAGCTGGTTTTGGCTGGTCAAGCTGGTTTAAGCTGGTCATTTTCCAGCCTGACCAGCTAAGACCAGGCTGGAAATGGCTGGAAACCAGCCTGGAAATGGCCAAAACCCCTCTAAAACCAGGCTGGTCGACCAGCTAAAACCAGCCAACCAGCTTAGGCTGGTTTAAGCTGGATTTTTCAGCAGGGACAACAGAATACGACACGCCAAACAGTGGTAAAGGTTCGTTCGTGAACCAACGTCGTATAGCAGTCTTTAATGGATATCTCACCAGATAATCGAGGGAAGGGAATGATAGCGCTATGGAGCAGCTCTCAAGGAAATTGTCGAGTTTACCAACGGTAAAGTTCATAAGAGAAGCGGATTTGGGATGAAGTCTCTCACAGATAATGTTGTCTTCAGAGCAGGCAGTAGTAACAACATCAAAGAAACGGAGACGAGCATAAGGTCCAAATGAAGCAGGCTATATCGGAGAGCTTCCACCAAAGCGAGCGAGAGAGTCTAACAGAGAACTGACACAGAAGTGAACAAACAACGGACTGATAACACGAGATACAAAACACTGAACATTTAAAGGCTCTGTAACGCGCTGCAGCTGTGGCTTAATGATTAACAGCTGAGATGCAAGAGTGGTAACAAGACACGTGACAACCCAGCTGAAGAATGTAAACACACACATACACCCACACCATGCGGTGAAAACCCAAACAAACACACCCACTTCCCACACACATGCAAGAAGAACAGATAGATCACAACCGTGCCATTTTTTGGCCGCAAGGGCCAGTGTCCCTAGCTGCCTGCACTCTCAGCAGTCGCACTTTTTTCATTTATTTATTTATTTGATTATAGCCTCTCTTTTAAATCATTATTTTACCGCAGCTCCACTCTTTTTATTTATTTTCTCGCAGCCCCATGAGCAGAATGTAGCCTGCAGGTTAACGATGATGTAACTATTATTATAATTATCAATTATCATTCCCAGACTTCCCAACAGCGGCACCTTGCTCATCACCAAAATCCTTTGTTAAGAGATACGCGAGAGATTAAAAATTGATAATAAAAAGCGCAAAAAGGCACTGAAAAGGCCAGAATTAAAAAGGCTGAGTATATTTTTCGTTAAAACCATCGGCAACAAGATGAAGACGATGAAACGGCCGGTTAAGCTAGTTAGGAGCAGTGCAAAACAACGATGTCTGCAAATCACCGTTTATGTAGTGAACTTTTTTCTTGTACTGTAGCTCTTCAGCAGCAGCAGCCTCTTGTCCACAGAGCCAGGCCCCGTAACGTTACCAAGCATCAGGCCATAAGCCCAACACACTAGAATGGGCAGGTAGGATTGTCACTGAGTGAATATAAGAATTCGAATAATTAATGTTAATGAATATTACACCTGCTCAATGAAAAATGCTCTGAGACAATTCATGAAATCAGATGATTCACTACACTAACAAATCTGACTTAACTTTAACATGAAGCCATCATTAGAAAGTGATACTGTGGTTAAAATGTCTGGCAGATAACAGTGCAATACTTGTTTGATTCTTCATTTGTGTTTAAGGACTGGATATCTGTAAACAATTTTGCGCAGAATATATATTCAGATATTGCAGAAAAGGACATTGTGATGTTTTAAAGAATAGTGTTGGAGATTTAGCTACCCTTTAATGTTCTCATATTTATGAAATATAGTTATAAAGCAGCTGTTTCCTTAAAAAAAAGACGTGATAGTGCCATTAGAAAATTCAATACATTTAATTTTAATCTTTATTTTACACATATAGCTTAATATATATTTGTATTTGTTTAATTTTTTTTTATTTCATGGTTTGGATATTTATGAGCATTAATTCGTACAGAAAATACGTAGATTCTGATACTGTAAAACATTAACTGTTCAAATAAATCTACTAAAGTACTGAATTGGAAAGATGTTATTTTAATAAAGTCAGTCGTGAACTGAAGTGGGTCTAAGGCTTGAAACTCCAGGGCTGAAAATGAGTCCCACTCCGGCCCTGGCCAGATGCATCTGTTGGGGAAGGAACTGTTCAGATTTGCTTGTTTGTTACGGCAAGCCCTGTCGTCTGGTGACTACTGTGTGCCTGCATTGATTTTGACAGGAGAAAAAACATCACAGCCCATCCCATCACATATCGTGTCCGTCCAGTGTCGTCCTCCAGTCTTTGCTGCAGATTTTGTGTCTTGTTTTTCCAGTGTTTATAAGTGCATCCTCTGGTTACTATTGAAACAACTGTAAAGGAGATTGGAGCTGTGTCAATCTTTGCACACTGAAAATTACAAGTTTTATAGACCTTTTTCTTGGCTGCTGCATGGAGGCCGCCATAGCGACCAGCGTCTTCCGGTGAATGGTTAGAACTTCCGTTTACAGTGTTTACAACTGGTAATTTGCGCTCCGAAAATGGGTTTCAATAGCGTTTTGAGTCGATAACGGAGTGATTTGGTGACACACAACTTTGAAAGGTGTGTGTTAAAGCCGTTATAATCTGTCAGATGTGGTTCAAGCGCGAGAGAAAAACGTTCTCCTAGTTCACAGGTCTGCCGTCAGAAATACAGTGTGTGCGTGTTTCCCTGGCCTGTCAGCTGTTAGCTCAGCGGCTCTTTAGCACACACACGCACGCAATACTTCACTGCATCATAGAGCAAACCAGATTACTGGCATGAAACATAACAGGTGTGTAAGTCATGCAATTTATAAAAATGACCAATAAAAGTCTGTTACTGATACTCTGCTGGTTGATTTGCTGTTCATTCTAATCGCGAGCCGTTTATGTTTCATTTAGTGTGTTGTATTTACCACGGTTTGTGTTTTTCTGTCATTTCAAAACGTCACTTTATTTTCACTTTGTCACAAATCAGTGTGTTAGTGGGACAGTACAGTAGGCTACGTGTGTGTTAAACATTTTGGTGAACTATATTTGTTTGGGCTAGACTAGTTATATATCTGAAAGAAAGAGGAACTGTTGACTTTAGCGATGACGAGGCTTCATTTAAACGGCAGAAGATGCCGTCTGTCAACGAGAGAAAAATGCCTCAGCCATCGTATTAGATCACATTTTTTTTAAATGATCAGTCCAGGAGGTGGCGCTGATCGACAACAGTATTAGTTCAAAGATGATAAAAGCAGGTAAAATAGATTAAAACTACCATTTCAAAGCTGTCCAAATGTGACCGTTTACACACATCAGCTGCCGACCGGAAGTTCTTAGCATTCTCCTTGCGCATACACGCAAAGCATAATGGGTAATTTGGCGTTCCATGAAAAAGGTCTATATGTAATTACAGCTTAGGCTACAACAGTAATGGGACAGGTAACTTCAGGGCTGTTTCTCCATATGCGTTCTTCAGCGATCTGGCGTCCTTGTGTAACGTCGTCATCAACCGCCAAAGTTAAGTTCCAAAACTCCAGACCGCAAAAAAGGAAGACGTGTGAAAGTTCCTGGATGTGTTGTTGGTTTCGAGGATGCACCGATCCAGACTTGAGCACCGAACTCACTCTAGAAGTCCCAGAAGTCATTGCGACTTATTAAAAAAGGTGGGAAGCGCAGCATTTTATATAGATTTCTTATTAATGTTCAGAAATATAACTTATTTATCTCAGGAGTTTCCCTAAATGAGACATGAGAAAGTAAACATCATCATGAAAATCTTAATAGAGGCATAAACACAATAAGGGTGTTTATTTGCTGAAATTCATAATAAAATCTGTTTTGTTTGTATTGTGCAAAGTATATTTGTAAGGTTTTTGAGCATGTTACATATTGATACATAAAGGGAAAAAAACAAGAAATCATTGTATGAATGCTGTAATGTTTAAATAATTTTTCCGTAAAAAAAGGTCATGTGACCATCTCATATCTCACAGGACGCTTTCTGTGTTCTCGAGGTCTCCCGAGTTTGTTCTTCCGAGGTGACCTGGCAAGACCAATCTCCACGAGAACACAAGTCCATTCTCTGCGTTCTTGGAATTGTGAAATAACCCACATTTGGTGCTGATTTGAAATATGTAATTGAATTGCTAGTTCAGCTAGCAGTTTTTCAGATTTCAGGATTCCCCCATTCATTTAGATAGTGCTTTGTTCTAGGATGAACTGCCCAGTGGCGTTGCAAATATGGCTGTCGAGTGAACTGACATTCATTGAAAGGGACTTTGACCTGGACCACCATCCTTGCCCAAGCTAACTGCTAGTCACTGTAAATACTGCACCAGATAAACCCCTGCATTCTACAAGGCTATCATTCGTAGTATTCAACTCTTAAGAATGTTTTTCACCAAGGCGGCTGGTGCCAGAGCTGAATCTGGTGCCCGGCCCGAGGGTCGCACTCAGTCAGAACCAGCTCGCATTTCCATTAAAATGACAAAGCGCACTGTCTGCTTGCTGTGGATGTCCTGCAACTCAGCAAGATCAGTCTTTCACACATTCAGTGGACCATATTAGGGGATACATCCTCTCTTACTCCTGTTTTACACAAATGCAGCTGGCACCATCTTGTGTCTCAGATAATTATCACTTGTAGTGAAAATGACCTCAGGCAACATCGATGTATATCTTTATTATGGCAGTTTTCTTGTTTCTATATTTTATAGGTTATAGTGGACCTTTTTCATCAAAGAGGAATGCTTAATAACATACAGTAACATTACTCTTGGTTAATAATTTATAGTTACTCATATTTGTATTGTTGTTTTTTGCTAAAGGTATTGTCATTTTATATACATCTATATGTGTATATGGGCAACACGGTGGCTCAGTGGTTAGCACTGGAAAATTATTTGATTTTTCCTTTCTTGTTGGTGACACGGTGGCGCAGTGGGTAAAATGATCACCTCACAGCAAGAAGGTCGCTGGTTCAAGTCCCGGCTGGGTCAGTTGGCGTTTTTGTTTAGAGTTTGCATGTTGTCCCCATGTTCACGAGGGTTTCCTACGGGTGCTCCAGTTTCCCCCACAATCCAAAGACATGCAGTATAGGTGAATTAAATAAACTAAATTGGTAGTGCATATGTGTGAATGAGTGTTTCCTAGTACTGGGTTGCAGCTGGACGGGCATCTGCCGTGTAAAACATATGCTGGATAAGTTGGTGGTTCATTCCGATATATATATAATATATATGTATATATTAGGGGTCGCCTCAGCAGAATGAACCACCCACCATTCCGTCATATGTTTTTCTTGTTCGGATGGCCTTCCAGCCACAACCCAGTAGAGGGAAACACCCATACACTCTCACATTTACACACTCATACACTACGGCCAAATTACTTCATCAAATTCACCTATACCGCATGTTTTTGGACTGTGGGGGAAACCGAAGAACCCGGAGGAAACTATGCAACCCATGCAGGTCCGTAGCCACCTAGCCAGGGGATTCGGGTGGTTCAGAAGACCCACCCCTCACTGGCAATGGTCCAGAATATGTCCCATACATGAGCCCATTTGTCCTATTTTGACTGCTAAGCCATCATAAATAGTGAAAATAACCCTTTGAAAAAGACCAAGCGGAATCCTCTGATTTAATCCTCTGGCTATCATGTTTTCAGATAATCAGTTTTGGCCAATGTGAACAATTATTTTTCTGAAATCTAACATCTAGCTGTGCAAGAAAACATATAGTAAGTGATGTCATCTTTCGCTAATGTGTTGTTTTTATTAAACATTTAACAAGTAACTTTTATTCTAAATCTTGGACCTTATTCTTAATACAAAAAAATTTGCAATAAAAACTGAGAAGCACCAAAAGCGATCCATGTTAATTAATTTGAATACTATTTTGGCTATTGTTGTTACTGGCTAGTTTATTATTTAACTAATAAATTACAATAAGCTACAGTATTTAATTTAAAACTTTTTTTTCTAATGATATATGATGTAAAAAATTTGTATTTTAAAAATAAATATTATTTCACGTTTCTTTATTCTAAATATTTATGAAATATTTTTGGTATATCAAAAAGTGTGGTTATGATGACCATCTGACAAGATAATTCAGCTAAAAAATAGTGCTTAAAATGCAATATTTAAATCTCATAATTAAATAGAAAATTAGGCGAAAAAATGCAAAAAGGCCTGCCATGGGGAGAACATGCAAACTCCACACAGAAATGCCAAATGGCGAGGCCGGGACTCAAACCAGCAACCTTCTTTCTGTGAGGCGACAGTGCTAACCACTGAGCTGCTGTGCTTCTATATACTGTATATATAAGATTATCAAGCACAATGCAAATCTCACTTAATAAACCCTTACTTATTAACCTTGTCTGCTGCCATGTTAATGCAATAAAGGAAAAAGTGTACACCTTAAGTACAACTGAAGTCAGTGGTCACGTTGCTAAAATAACCATTACAATTTGAATAAAACACATATTTGTATAGAATAATCAATATAAGCACTTAAAAAATATGAATCTCGGCTTCTTAGATTTTCACTGTAAATGTGAAACTGAGGGACACGTTAAAAACTGAAAGCCTTCTACTGATGCTGTTGTTAAAATGTCCTTCAGTTTGCAAAAACAAAATTCTTAGAACTGGTTTTAAATCTAAAATCTTTAATTCCTTCAATAGACAAATATGTTTCCCCAAGGTTACCAAATAAGCACAACCCTTTGGTGCTTTTTTGACCATGAACTTTCGTGCTACTTTTTCCATTCATTTATTTTATGAATAGTTGATTTGATTAATATTTTGCACACAATGGTTTTGCCACTGCCAATTAGCCTCTCGTGCATTAATTACACTTTAGAAAATAGGCTCTTGTGGCCTTTTGAAAGTTCATGAAACAACAGCTGGAGACAGAGCAAAAAGGGGAAGATAAACAGAATGTGAATGCCGGAAACAGAAGAGGCAAAGGGAGATGAATATGTGCATGCATATGCATTATGCAAGTCATTAATGTGTCTAAAAGTGAGAAAAAAGAAGACTGAGTAGGAGAAAAGGGGAGTTGGAAGAGAGCAAAGGGCAGGTACAAGGAGAAAGAGAAACATCATAAAAAAAAAACTCAGATCAGGAAGCTCAGGTAATGGAGGAAGAGAGGGGATGGATGGAGGCCAAGTCTCCCAGCATTCCCTCCCCCTGTACAGGCCAACTCAGAGGAGGAGTGTAGGTGGGAGTTAAGCACTTCTCCAGATGTAGTTGACTGCTGCTTCTTGAGTCTGACTTTTACCAGACAAGCCTCCATCACACATATTGCTCGGTCAAGTCCAGGGATAAACAAACGTACGGAAGGTTTACGAGTCATCTGCAAATAATTACACACTTTGTCTACGAGTGTAACGTTTTGCTAACAGGAATCCAGAGGTAAGTTGCACTATTTGTTCCAAGGTACTCAAGTTGAGATCTGTCTCAGAATCTAATTATCACAAATAGCATGCCTTTTTTTACCTTCAGAACTTTCTTGGTCATAAATATTTCAGTGTATATTGAAAAGTTCACTGTAGTTCCCTTTGGACATTAGGAAGAACTTTGTGGTTTCATTAGTTCATCTGAGTTTTATGCTATTCAAATGAATTCACATAAATTTTGACTTATGACCTGACATGTTAAGCAAAATTGAAGCCTGCACAAAAGTTAACTTCAAAAGAGGTTTGATGATCTTAAAAATATCTTTGATGTAATTATGTATGAATTTAGTTAATATTTCAAAAGTGAAGCAATCCTCCATCTGAGGTCCAGGGCAATCAGTCAGTATTCTACAATAATTCAAGTCACTCAAGATCAATTAGAATTAATTGCAACATAAATTATGCCCTCAAAAGTAAAAGCATATCTGATTTGTATGAAACTTTAATGCACTATCATTTGCAAAATACTGTATAGTGATCTTATGATTTCCAACCTACAAGAAAAAAGAAAGAAGGAAATATAGCATGAATAAAACATAAGTGTATGTAAGTAGTTTTCTATGTAAGCAGTGTGTGAAACAGCAGTTAGTCAGTTCAAATACCTAACCAGATAGTACTAAATGTAAGTGGTTGGGGTTCTTAACAGGCCTGCGAAAATATTCATTCAGTCAGTCTGCCGAATATAGAGTAGCTATCCAACCTGCAGCTGCAAACATCATGAAAGAGTCAGTAATGCGGTGAGAATAAAATTGTCCAAAATAGTCTGAGTCATCATGGGTCATTATCTGGCCTCTGTCAGATGAATAAATCATGCCTGACGTTTCACCTTTTTGGCCGCTCTGCACTAAACAGCAGATTTGAGCAACCTAAGCTGGCAGAAAAGTAATAAAAATGCAAAACAGGGACCTCATCGTCTTCCAGCGCCTGAAATCTAAACATCCTTGTATTTAGGAAGTGCAACACTTGTCTTCTTCCTCTTTATGTAATTAAGTTGTGGATGAGTTGCCAGCTTGTGGTTGGAAAGCATGCGATGCTCTTACTGAGACAAACACTTGAGCAATGATTTATTTTGTGTGGGCTCAGCAGCTCTGTGAGCGAGGACAGATTCTCCACTAAACAATATCATGCCAATATATTTGTTGTCTGTACGAAACACAAAATGTTCATAAATATGTGCCGCGATTAGTTGTCAGATAGCATCATATTAAATCATTTTGTGAAACAGTGTGTGCTTGAACATTTTTTCATTTTATTTTCACGCAGTAGTGATATGTACTTATAGAAGGGTCCAAATGCTACGTGTTGCTTAAACTATTACACACACAGGGATGTTCAGCAGCACACAAACATCTTAAAGTCAAGTCAAGTCGAGCTTTATTGTCATTCCGCTACATGTGTGGACATACAGAGGAACGAAATGCCCTGTCTCGCAGGACAACGGTACTACAAAAAAGAATCATAAATACAAACACAACACTGGACATAACAGCTATTTTTAAAAAATATATGTGTAACGGAGGCCAGCTAGTGACGTGCTGTGCATGTAAACCTCACTCCTCTGAACCCAAAAAAAGTGCTCTAGCAAAGACGGTAGAGGCTATGGTCTTTAGCCTTCTTGTAAGAGCAACCAACTCCCATGTGGAGCATCACCGGTTCGATCCCAGCTCGGAATGGGTTGGGTGGTGTAGGACCGGCGGGTTTATATTGGTGCCGTGACCCGTGTGGGAGTGAGGTTTAGGGGGTGAGTGTAACAGAGGCCAGCTAGTGAAATGCTGTACATGTAAACCTCAATCATTTGAACCCAAAAAGGTGCTCTAGCGAAAGATGCTAGAGGCCATGGTCTTTAGCCTCCTTGTTAGAGCAACCAACTCCCATGCGAAGGGTTGCCAGTTTGTTCCTAGCTCGGAGTGGGTTAGGTGGTGTAGGACCGACGGGGTTACATATACTATACAATATTCTGTACAACATTGTCTGCTGGCATGCTTTAATCTCAGGCATAAACAGATCCACTAGTGAAGCTTTCAGTTTTTCTGCTTATAAAGTCTTCATGTAAATAGTAAAGTCACCATGGCGTGACCACAACTTGCTGTTAATGGGAATGGGAGATGAGACTCTGATTGGTTAAATGCATGTTTCGCCCAAAACACAGTCAGAACTCATTAAGAGAATAAGGTTGCATGTCCACCGAAGTGTTTTTTTGCATTTAAAATATGCAAAGCACTCAGCACTGAGCGTAAAACACATGCTCAGTACCTGATTTGAAAAAAGTGATGCTTCCATTGACAACAACATAAAGTAAATGCTCAGTTGGTGTTGCTGCAGTGCCAAAATGCTTAGGTGGACACCTATGAACCAATGTTTCACACCATGTGCCAGGCACGCCGACCATTTTCCCCATCCATTTACATATACTATACAAGTACTTTTACATGAGACTAAACAATGTTGTGCAGAATATTGTGCAAGAGAGGTATTAAAGGTGAATATTGTGCGAGAGTTATTTAAGGTTGAAGCAAGCAGTGCAACATGATTGTGGTACATTTATAGTAAACATTATTTTCCTTATTGAGTTCCTGTTTCTTCAGGTGGTTTGTCAAGCTCACTCACCTGTATAAAGCACAATTTGATATCCGCAATGTTTCCAAGAGACATGGAGTGATTAAGAAAGTGTCTATAGTGCAAATGTGCAACCTGGTGCAAGAGTCAGAGAGATGAGAGGGTGACTTTTCTACAGGTGGTTTGTTAAGCCCACTCACCTACATACTCAGAAATGCATGGGGGGTGAGGGGGTGATGAGATTTTAGAAGGGGGTAAATTGACTGGAGTTGAGAGCTCTAGCAGCCTGTGGGAAGAAGCTGTTGAGCAGTCTACCCGAGCAGGCTCTAATACTTCAAAACCTTCATCCTAATGGCAGCAGCTGAAAGAGACTGTGAAAGGAATGGGTAGAGTCTTTCACAATACTGCTAACTTTTCTGGAGGACTGTGAGAGGAAAATGTCTTGAATGGAGGATAGCGGGCACCTATGATCTTTTCGGGTGTTTACTGGAGGGACTTGCGATCACTGCAGCTTCTGTACCAGTAGGGGTGTCAAAATTAATCGTTTCTTCGGTGCACCGCAATGCAGACGCGGACAATTCGGTATCGGTTCAGTATTAATCATAAACGGTTATTATGTACTGACGTCATTTATCTCACATGCGCTATGTCGCCGTAGCTTACTATGGCGAGGGAGGCGAGCCGCGAGTATTTACAACGCTCTAACTACGAAAAACTCAGAAACTGTGCACAATTTCACTGCGTGTGTGTTTGCTGGACTGTGTTTCACTGACACTTACAGCAAAAGCCCCTATTTAACGGAGATTAAGAGAATGAAAGTAATCTCCATTTCTCTCTCTCTCACTGTGGCCCATGAGTGCATCTGTGTAGAGCGCCAACGTGTAAGAGCCAATCGCAGCCCTTTCTGTTGAGCGCGTGACCAATCAAAGGGGTGTAAGAAATAACTTGGTAGACAAGGCTCAGAAAGCAAGCGGGATATTTATATTTGTTCATTTGCTATAGACCATTTCAATGTGGTCATGTCATTGGCCCATGAACATTTCCTGCTTGACGTTAAACTATTTCCTAACTGTAACAAGAGGCAATTCAATCATAACTTGATTTTAAATCAGCCGTCATAACACTATTTATCAATATGTGGACCTTTTTGGATTCTCAGAAGCAATGGAAATTAAAAATGTAAAACAGGAAATACGTTAGGACCATTGTTTTTGTTTACATCCCTCAAAATTGTCTATAAATGCTCGTGTTGTTTAAAGGTACAGTTTATATATATGACTGTTTGTATTAAAGGACAAAATTGTTTTACAAATAGTATATAAATATATATATATACATTTTAATACAAGAATTGTTGTGCTGTGAAGAAAATATAAAACTGTGTATGGAAAGCATCGTCAATGCACCGTGATGCACCGAGATATCGAATTGAACCGAATTGATGGCATGATAATCGTAACCGAACCGAACCGTGAGACCAGTGTAGGTTCACATCTCCATGTACCAGACAGCTATGCAGCTGGTCAGCACACTCTCAGTGGAATAATATGGCTCAAATATGTAAATCAAATGGATTAAAATGTAGGACTATGTATATATTAAAATGTAGGACTATTATTATCTACATAAACATAAAAACTGCTACCATCTCCCAAGCCTTCTTCACCTCAGGGGGCTTTAGTGGAATCCAGCTTGTCTGTAGATGATCTTCTTGCATGCTTTAATCTCAAGCATAAGCAGATACAATATTGAAGCGTTCAGTTTTTCTCCTTAAAAAGTCTGCAAATAAAATAGCGAATTCACCATGGTATGACCACAACTTGCAGTAAATGGGAATGAGAGAAACGACTGATTGGTTTAATGCATGTTACGCCCAAAACACAGTCATAACTCATTAAGATAATAAGGTTGCATGTGCACCGTGGTGTTTTTTGCATTTAAAATATGCAGAGCACTCAGCGCTGAGAGTAAAATGCATGCTCAGTACCTGACTATGCAGTCAAAGTTAAAAAAAATGCAGTGCTTCTATTGACAACAATATAAAATAAACGCTCAAATGGTGTTTCTGCAGTGCAAAAATGCTTCGGTGGACACCTAAGAACCAGTGTTTCAGCCATGTGCCAGGCACGCTGACCATTTTCCCATTCTTTTAAATAGCAAAAGCCAATTTGTACACATCCTAAGCACACCTCCTCAGTGTGCTTCAGACATGCACTTTAATAGACAAATATTCTCTATTCTAAACTTGGCATTAGTCAGGCATGGGCACAACTTTCAGAAACCGATGAGTCATCACACTACAGGCATAGTGTAACATGACATCTGAAAAAAAAAACTTCCAGAAGACATTCAAATTCAGTGAGTCAAACACCCAGTAACGGCCAATGAGTAATACTGTCAGTTATTTTTCATTTTTCTTAGTAAAATGGTAGACTGACTGTTATATACTGTTTAACTGTGATGTAAAACTTTGCTTTGCAGTCACACCGTTTCTAAATCAGATAATGGCATGAGAGGGACATGGCTCCAGTGGGTGTACCTGCTCTCCTGATGTTGGCAGCTCTGGGTCTGCTGCTCATCTTGCCCTCATGCCTCTATGCATGTCCGAGGTCCTGCAGTTGCCCGAGCCCTAAGGAGGTGCACTGTACCTTTCGTCACCTTCCCTCTGCCCCACGAAACCTACCACAGGACACAGAGAGACTCAACCTAGGGTAAGCTACTGTGCTGATAGCTTTAGTTTTTAATTGAAGTAGCATTGATGGCATTTAGGAGACCAAACATATTCATGTTATGCCCTGCTCACAGTGTGCGGTTTTTAATGTTCCTAAACGATTGTAGCTTGTCAGTCTGCATGAATTTGGCTCCCATCTCACTCTGTAAAATCTCAGCTGTCAGAGTGAATAACAATAAAGATGTACCAAAAAAAAATAATAATAAAATCGCTGGTTTGCAGTTGTCAAGCTGATTGCATCATCAGATTCTGCGCTCCTGATGGTTCTTGGTTTGAAGTTAGTCGCAGCTGTTGTCACACTGCTGAAAAGTGTCTGAAACTTCTGACACTGCCAGAAATTCATTGGAAGGAAAATCTGATTGCAACAGCCATTAAGCGGCTGTCAGTGAACGTAAAACCATCAAAGACCACAGATTTTAGCCTAGGATTACAGGAATCCAAAAGTTGTCTCAGATGACCAAATGCTTGCAGAAATTGAACAGTTTGAGCAGGGCTTCAGAGAAAATATAAATATGCATGTACTGTACAAACCTGCTTGTAGTAGCTATAGGTGTCCTTTGGTAGCTGGGCCCCCAAAAAGATGTTAAACTTTTTGTAGTAGGCATGATATGAGGTATGATAACCTTGGATAAAAATATCACGGTTTCACGGTATTGTGATTACTGCTCTAAAATATATTATTTTCAAATATCTGGGTAAAAAACAACAACTTTTTTCAACAATATATTTTATTTTTATTTATTTAATTTTTTTAAAAGATTTATAATATTTTGGAACAGTAAACATGGTCAGGCTAAATAATTCAAATGAATCATTGACTTCTGCTGTTTTCATTAGTTTCAAAAACATAGATTTCATTACAATTTAAAATGGCATCTTTTGATTTTTTTTTCTGCTGAAGATACTGTTATCCTAAAAAACAAAACAAAAAAATGTCAATAAAAAATATTGCACATACCTTAGGAACGGTATTACAGAAAATGTTGGCGGTTTTAAAACCTTGACTTTTCCAAACTGCGCTACACCTTGGTTATCATGTCATGCCTCATGAGACACCAAAACCGGAAATCGGATGTCTGTACCGGCTGGTACAACGTGACATTATTGACTTTTCAGCACATCTGTTTATTAATTCATGAGAAAGACTTGGTTCAAACCAATCAGCATGCTCTATTGTGAAGGAGATGCAATTTTGTTAATATGCCTGAGACTCCTTTTAATGTACATCAAACAAGTAGAAGAAGAAGAATAGTTCGGAGGCATGCGTCAGTGTTGCGCTTATAAATGTGCCGCAACGAAGGTTTTGTTTCGATTTTTCCCATGATGAAAGCACCAATTGCTTGTGGAATACAGTGGTCTGCTAACACGCGACAATAATGTTTTTAAGGAACATTTTTTACCCGAGAGCTTTTCAAATCTGGAAATGGTGAAATTTGGATTTGCCACTCGTCTTCTTTTAAAAAAAGACGCGTTTTATGTTTCTCCAGATGGCAAAGTTAGTTAGTATCGTCAGCAGTACACTTTCAGTTTTTAAAGACATACCTTAGTCAAAATGATTTAGTTACTAAGTTGACAGTAATATCACTACAATATTATGGACTGAAAATCTGACACTTTCACACAGCTCTCAGATTCGCTGTAAATGCTGCTCTCCGAATCACTTTCCATCTTCCTTGTGTCTGTGTTTGTGTTGCAAACAAATTAGTGTGCACGTAATGAAACTCCCCTTTTAATGCAAACGCTTCCCACTTTCATGCAAACCATTCGACACTCCCACCTAAGCAAAGCTGGACTCACCCACTTTCCTGACTTTTTTCAAACTAAAGGTGTGAAAACACTAGTAATGGGCGATATAAACGATATGCGATATAAACGATACAAAATTGGCCTACGATAGAGATTCTAATTCTATTGCACTATCGCGATAATGCATGTTTGATGACGCAATCTACCCGCGAAATTAAGAGCAACGAGCTGCAGCCGGCTGCAACGCATCATCTTGAATAAACAACAGTGCGACCATTTGGCTGCGGCCGATATATTATTGGGGCGGCCCGGTTCTGTGTTTGCGAGAAACTGAGAACACTCTGCCACAGACTCGCATGCTCTGCATGCAGACCGACAGAGACGCGCTGGATACAGAAGAGCGCGAAGACTAAATAGACTGATCCAGCTCATTATTTGGGGTGACAATACATTTTCCCCGGACATGTCCGAGAATCTGCTTTCGCTTTCGATATTAATTGTATTCATTTTTGCATTACTTTATAAGCAAACTTTGTCTGGTGCGTCTCAATCTCTCAGCAGCACGCAGACAGAGAGAGAGTGAGGGAGAGAGAGAAAGAGCAGATCAAGACACCAGTTTTAATTTCATTAGGAGAACAAAATGTTCAAAATCAAATGTGTTACCTTAGGCTGCAGGTTAGAAATATGTTTTTATTTAAAGTATCTGCAATACACAATTTTATTTGACTAATTTAATACTGGAAGTATTTTCAGTACAGTGTAAGTTCCTTAACTAAAAAGACACCAGTTTTTTTGTTCTCTGCAACTTGGCATTTAGGAACCAAGGACTTAAAAGAAAAGTCTTTCTTTCTGAAAGGCACTACATTTAGTTTATTTATCTGCAACATTGTGTTGTTTAATTACAGTTTTGCTTTTGCACAATAAATGTTCTCAAAATGACATGCAACGTTTCTTTATTTCTTAAAAAAAAATAGCAGTTTGGCTTTCCTAAGGGTCTATGTAACCTGTTCTGAAATGGTTCTATTATAATTTATATATCGCAATATATATCGTTATCGCAAGAGGCTGCAATGTATATCGCAATATGGATTTTAGGCCATATCGCCCATCCCTAGAAAACACCCTGCTGAGACAGGGGCGTTCATAGACCTTTAAGCCCCACACCTATAACAACTATACAAAATATAGACTGTCATATATTGTGACGGGCAACCCAGTGGCGCAGTAGGTAGTGCTGTTGCCTCACAGCAAGAACGTCGCTGGGTCGCAGGTTCGAACCTCGGCTGGGCTGGGTCAGTTGGCGTTTCTGTGTGGAGTTTGCATGTTCTCCCTGGGTTTGCGTGGGTTTCCTCCGGGTGCTCCGGTTTCCCCCACAGTCCAAAGACATGCAGTACAGGTGAATTGGGTAAGCTAAATTGTCCATAGTGTATGAGTGTGAATGTGTGTGTGGAAGTTCCCAGAGATGGGTTGCGGCTGGAAGGGCATCCGCTGCGTAAAATCGTGCTGGATAAGTTGGCGGTTCATTCCGCTGTGGCGACCCCGCAAGGGACAAAGCCGACAAGAAAATGAATGATATATTGTGACACTCTGTGGTTGTGAAATGTTAGTCTAACCGCTTTACATTGCCCCAAACCATTCTCTTGTGGAGTACAAAAGTATTTTGAGAAATATCTTTTGTTGGTCATTTAATGGAAGACGTCAACTTTTTATACATATCTTTTATTGTATTTCACACAAGAAAGTCATGTTTTAATTTTTAGGTGATGGTATCTAGAGCTTATACACTTCCCACTATCTTATACACTTCCCAAAAATCAGTATACCTCACTGTGTAGTTTATCAGTCAATACATTCCATTGTGTATTTTTTCGTACCACTGTAACATTGGGTTGTCACAATGATGTGAGAATTCTTAACATTCACCATGATCAAATTTGTCTATTCTACAGCTATAACAGCATTGGGACGATTGGGTCTTCAGATTTTGTCAACCTACGGAAATTGGAAATGCTTATGCTTCATGGAAACGATATCTCCTCTGTTTCCTCCGGATCTTTTTACCACCTCCGGTCCCTGCAGGTATATATTCATAAATGGTTATATGAGATCCACATAAAACGCAGTGCATTTATCTACTGTATCATATTTGTGTCTATACTTTCCAATAAAACGAAGCATTTGAGTAATTTGCGTTCTTTTTTGGCTTAGATACTCAAGTTGAGCTACAACAAACTGAAAAGAGTTGACCCCAGCTTATTTGAGGGCTTGACTAGCCTCGTACGGCTTCATTTAGACCACAATCTCATTGACTTCATTGAGCCCTTTTCATTTAATGGACTCACATCATTAAAGCTATTGCAACTGGAGGGGAACCGACTGCAGGACCTCCATTCTCACACATTTATTACAGTCTCAGTTCTGGGAACATTTTGGAGCTCAGGACTGCGGCACCTGCACTTGGCAGACAATCAGCTAGAATACTTACTGCCTGGAACTCTGCAGCACTTAAACAGGCTGGAAGTCCTCTCCCTGCATGGAAACCCCTGGGCTTGTGATTGCCACTTACATTGGCTCTTGGAGTGGAACAAGAATCATGATGGTGAAACTTCTTTGATTGCATTTCTGACCTTTGCACCACTTACTAGGAATTTAGTGTATTGTAAAAGAAATTTAAAGAAACAAAAATCAATAACACTTTACTTGAAGGGGGTGTTCATAAGAACCTGAAACGTTTATATTTATTACGTGACGCGTCATGAATATGAATGGGATTTTATGTTTGACATTAAGAGTAATTTTCTCAGTTATGTCATTTTAAATGCAAGGGTGGTGACATTGTTTGAGATGGCTTTGTTGTGACATCTTGACAATACTAATACAACATAACTTGTCATAAATCTGTCATAAACATGACATTTATTAGGCCATTAGTGTAATTAGTTATATAACATAAATAATTCATACTATTAGATACAGAGGTGGGTAGTAATGGGTAGAGATGCGTCTCCCGCTTTCGGTTAGAGCACACGCACCTAAATTGGTGTTGGAATGATGGCTGAAGTCGAGGAAGACGTGCGAGTTTATACTGCGGTCATGCCATGTTGCCATCTGCAGTTACGCTGTCTGTGCAGTGAGTTATCAGAGCAGGTCACCCGCAGCCTTAAGTTCAATCTATTTTTTCACTCCAAGATGTCAACAAGCATAGTTTGATAATGTGATGCACGCTGTACATTGAACTGACATTGCATCATACATGATTTACAGCTCCAACCTGAAAAAACATATAGTAGTAAGTGTAAACATTATCCCAATTTGAACCTAACTGATTAGCCCAGCACATTATAGTCATTCACAGTGTTAACTATTAAAAATAAAATATTTAAACATTATTTTTAACATAAATGGTATATATATATATATATATATATATATATATATATATATATATATATATATATATATATATATATATACTGTCATCATGGCAAAGATATGTGTTGTGTTGATTAAATATACAGGGGGGCTAATAATTTATATATATATATATATATATATATATATATATATATATATATATATATATATATATATATATATATATATATATATTTAATCAACACAACACATATCTTTGCCATGATGACAGCACATAATATTTGACTAGATATTTTTCAGGATACTAGTATTCAGCTTAAAGTGACATTTAAAGGCTTAACCAGGTTAATTCGGCAAGTCAGGGTAATTAGGCAAATCATTAAAGGTTTGTTCTGTAGACAATAAAACAATATATGTATTGCTTAATAATAATGATCTTAAAATGATTTTTAAAAACATTAAAACTGCTTTCTTTTAGCCGATATAAAACAAGACTTTCATCAGAAGAAAAAATATTATAGGAAATACTGTGAAAAATTCCTTGCTCTATTAAATGTAATTTGTGAAATATTTAAAAAAGAAATTCACTCGACTGCAAATAATTTTGACCTTAACTGTGTGTATATATATATATATATATATATATATATATATATATATATATATATATATATATATATATATATATATATATATAATGAAAAGTAACTACTAACTATTTACTTGAGTAATTTTTTCACCAGATAATTTTTTCTCTTACTCGAGTAACTTTTAAGATTGTTACTTTTACTTTTACTTGAGTAAAAAGTTCCGCAAGTACTTGTACTTTTACTTGAGTATAGATTTTGGATACTCTACCCACCTCTGATAAGATATTAATTTATTAATGATTCAAGAGTCACTAATATTTTTTTCTTGGCGTCAACTAGTGGTACAAATTTGCCATTAAAATGTCATTAATCGTGATTAAATATTATTGACGCTGTTGTACAAATATTTATCAGTGTATTGACACTTTCACTCAGAAATTTTAATGACAAATTCAGTTTGTTCCACTGAAAAGGTGATTAGAAAGATATTCATGACAATCATATGACAGATTTATGATAAGTTATGTTGTCTTGGTA
Organism: Danio kyathit; assembly: GCA_903798195.1. Lineage (NCBI taxonomy): Eukaryota > Metazoa > Chordata > Actinopteri > Cypriniformes > Danionidae > Danio > Danio kyathit. The sequence goes on along the minus strand of LR812532.1, from coordinate 22,713,434 downwards.
ATGTCAAGTTGTAATGACAAAGACAGGTTGTGATGTACTTATGCCAACTCTACCAAAAACAAATGCATCTCAAACAAATCTTCTCATTTAAAATGACAACTGAGCAAATGACACTCAAAGAAAGTTGTCATAAGCATGCATAAAATCAGTGTCACGTCATGATCAGAAAGCTTTGTTTAGTCTTAAGAACACCTTCACCTTCAAGTAAAGTGTTCCAATTGCACAAATATTTTGACCTTCTCATAAGTGTTGAATAAGTACAGCTGACTATAAAAAACTACTACTAGTGTACAGGAACAACAAAGATGTTTTTTGTTTTTTTAATTGAAACATTTTTAATTTCTCTCAATATCTTTTTAGGAGTTATTAAGTGCAAAAAGGACCGTGATACTGGAGATGCTGGCAACTGTGCTGCATGTGCCTCACCACTGCCTTTAAACAACAGCCAGATCTTGCAGCTTTCGACCAATCAGCTTACCTGTGACCAACCCTCCCTTCAGTCCCCTTTAAAAATTGGAGAGAGTAACATGGGGGAAGATCAGGAGCCAGATGCCCCCTACATCAAAGACCTGGAGCATCCTCTTGGCCACCTGACCTTCATTCTTTCTGACAGCCATGGGAATCGGGCACATGTGGCTTGTAATGTAACACGTCCTGTTGAAGGCACCACCATTGTGTGGGAACCAGTTAGGAAAACCGATGAGATTGCTGTAAATGTTACTTTACGAACACTGCTGGAGTGTGAGATCGATAGAGACGCTCTTCAGAACCTGTGGAGGTTGATTGCTTATTACTACGAGAGTCCAGCCATTTTGGAACGTGGAACCAGTCTTGGGAATTCTTCCAAGGTGACTTTTCAGTACTCTCAAGCCACAAGTGAGGAATCGCCATATTTCACTGAACTCAAAGGACACTTGATGGCTGAACCAGCCTGGCTATTGCAACCAAGGGTCACTCTTCAGTTGAACAGGCGCAAAACTACAACTAAGAAACTGGTGCTGAACTTCTCCACTTTTATATCAAAACAACTCATTGGAAGAGGGGATGAGGAGGATGTAACCTCATCCTGGGCTATGATCCAAAGAGGAGCCCCAGGGAGAATCCAGTCGGTTCTAGAACATTCTGAGGTCAGTCTGGATTGTAGCGTGCTCAGCTCAGGGCATCACCCTGTGGAGTGGATGCTTCCAGACTTAACACCGATCGATCAAACTGATTCTCATAATTTAAGGTTGGAGAATCACAAGCTAGTAATCAAAAACACAAGTATAGCAGACTCTGGAGTATATCATTGCTTTGTGAGGACTGACACTAATGTGGACATAGTCTCCTACAGACTCACAGTCAGGATGCGCCTCTTGAGTCCCAGTGATTTAAACGGAAAAAAGATATCCGTGGAAAAAGGGGACACTCTTAATCTTCCCTGTTTAGTAACATCTCCTCATCCAATTGAGACGAAATGGTACCTACCAAACAATCAGATTCTCAAAGCATCAGACAGACAAGGAAATGTGCAAGTATCACAGAACAACACTTTGATAATCAAAACAGTGACACACGAGGATGCTGGAGAGTACAGCTGTTTAGCGGCTAACCTGTATGGAGCTGATATGTTGTCTCATCTAATTGTTGTTACTGGTGAAAAAGAAGAAACACAAAGAAGTGTTCTGGTTTCCAAGGGTGAAGTACCCCTTTTTGAAAGTGAGGGAAGTGAGGGGTCAGGTTTTGAAGAAATCAAACGACCAACAGCTAAGCTCACACCTCAAAAGGTTGATGGAAAACACAGGGGTGGCATTATCCGACAAAATGCAAAAGGGAAGAAAGTCAAGGAAAGTGTAAGAAAGCCAAATAACTCTGTCAAGGAGCTTGATCCTAGCCGCTGGGAGCAGATTGTTGCAAAAGCTAATGCTAAACTCTCAACTGTTCTGCCACATCTAGAAAATGTAGTAACAACAACCACCATCTCTTCGTCAGCCATTCAAACTACTAAAACAGATGTTACTGCTAGTGGTGCCAGTACAACTTCAAGCCTACAACGTTTCAATGTGAAACAGCTGGAACCGGCACCCCACAGTGAGCATGTAAAACAAGAAACTACACATGGAGAAGAATCAAAACAGAAAATAGATGATTCCAACAATTCAGATTTGACAACAGCAGTGCCTGAACATGAGACACAGCTGGTGAAACAGGTAGACAGACACACAATAGAAGAGAAAATAAGGGCTAACAATAATTCCATCTGGAACCAAAGACGAAGATTACCTAATAGGCAACGCAGGCCTTTACCACGTAGACCACTTCCAAAGAGACCAAATTTCACTGCAACACACACTACAACAGTGTCACTTACTCAATCTCCAGTCAATAATATAGCAATGACCACTACCTCTTATTCTCCAGCACAATACAAAGATTTAACAGCACCAGTGACTTTAGAAGTTACTCCTGCTCATTACCCTGTAACTGAAAGTTTAGTAGTGGTAGTCACAGAGAATACCCTTAAAGTGCCAAAAACAACAAGAACAGATGGGAAGCTTAATGAATTTGAAAGCAAAACAAAACACATTGCTTGGGTTCAGCACATTAGTACAACATCTGTACAAGAAAATAAAGTAATTCCTGTTACACATGCCCCCAGACATATCAACAGGTATGAACACGAAAATAGAGAGATCATTATGAGAATTAACAGCCAGACAAATGATGATAAGATGAGGCAGATTTCGGCAACAGCCACCCCTAATCTTCAGATCAGCAACATAAATCCTCCAGAAACAAAAACTGCACATACAACTAAGAAACCAACACAAACCAATGTGGACCAGCAGAGAGTTTACAACTGGGGATTGCATCCTGAAGGTGTACCTATCCACCCCTGGCTAATCCAAAGGAATACACTCAAAAAAGACATCGCAATTACACCCCGTCCCCTCACACAGTCTTCTTTCTTGGCCAAAAACAATGGAATTCCCTTCTGGCCCACAGTTCAAAGCTCAAAACACCACCATTCCCAGGACAAATCTTGGTATTTCCTACAAACAGGAGGCAGGGGTGCAGGGGTCACCAATCAGCCTCAAATTAGTGCTCAAACAGTAAAACCTACAGTTTACATTTCAGGGTCAGCGACGGCTTCCTTTTCAAGGACCATAGCTCCACATGTCAGCTCATCTCGTGTACGAGACCAGTTACTTTTCAACAGGCTCAGAAACAGATACAGACAAACACAGCTTGATGCATATCGATTAGCCCAGCTGGCAAAGCTTGCAACTTCTAAACCCAGGATTTATCATCCCACTCCACAACCTAACCAAGCTCCAAATGTCCCAAACATCTACAAAAAGGTGACTCCTCCATCCATCCTAGCATATACAAACAAACCACCCCCCACTGCTAGCATACCACATGGTGATCGCTGGCATTACAGTCATTTTGGGGCTAAGAAACTGAGCACTGCCATACCCTATCCAAACCTGATGGGCAGTGGTGTCAAACCCAGGATCACAGCACCTGAATCTGCAACTTTATCTGCTCTAGCAGAGGGAGATGTGCTCCTGTCCTGTAGATCATCTGGAGACCCCAAACCTGTTGTTTCATGGACCAAAGTGTCAACAGGTTAGTCAATTCTAAATTTTAAAGTTTTGTAAATGCATTAATCGGAGTACATAATACCCATCCTAGCCTAAATCTAACAGTCATCATGCTTCAAAACTGCTCAAGATAAAATATACATGGGTCTGTATTTATCAAGCTTATGAGAGTTACTAAGAACAGTGCTAAGAACTGACTTTAAAAAAACTCTTGGCTAAAAGCTGCACTTAAAATATACTTATTACAGCGGCATGGATCAATTACTGAGTAGACTTCTTTCTTTAAGAATATTTTCAGAATGAGTAATTCCTAAAAGTTTACATATTTGACAATATAAAATTTAAGAGAATATATGAGCAATATCACACTCGTAGCAGTGCGATATGGCTGTATATCAGCACTGGAAGGAGGCCTTAGTGTCCCACCAGTGCTGATATACAGCCATATCGCACTGCTACGAGTGTAATATTGCATTTATACAACATTTCAACGGCACAATCGTGTATATAAAAAAGAAAATCAAACTAAAATCCTAGTCTAAAAATCCTTTTGTATTAGGAACTACTTTCTTCCGCCATTCATTCACATCTGCAGCTGATGTCAGAACAGCAGAAGCCATTACTAATTCACCAACGTCACTTTAGAGCTAGTGTTTGAATGATCCTCTAGTGAAATGTCTAAAGTAATGACAAAACAGGTAATTTTGCTGACATTTTAAGATTATAAGGCTGAGCATGACATGAAATGCCATCCGTCTACAGAGATATCTCCTTGCAGTATTACAGTCTACAGTATTTCTCTGTTGCAATTGGGATATCACAATAATTAACCCCGAAAAAAGCAGCACAACCAGATTGCTGTTGTTTTTTCGATAAGTAAAAAAACGCTAAGCACATGCGGGCATTTCTTCTTTCTTTCTGCAAACACACAATCCTGATATGCTAGTCCCATCCCACACTCAATACACTACAATTATATGGCATAAATACAGCACTACAACATACAGAAGAGAGAGTTCGACTTAGAATATCACTTACCAGTTTAATAATGATTTGATCGGCTGTAGTTAGAAATGACGCTGTTTTAATCTTCTAAGGGCTTATTATGCGGTCCTGTCGCCATCTTGTGGATAGACAACGTCAACAGTCTTTGGTAAGCTCAGTATGGCAGGCTAATGGCTGCCGACACGCTGTCTCTCAGAAATTATAAATATTTAAAATAGGCATTATCCTTATAAATAAACTGCATAGTTGCAATCTAAACAACTTCATTCTCGACTAAAAAAGCCTCAAAAGTACCTTATGTTGCCCAACAGCAGGAATGTTTGTCAAACTGTAGAGTGTCCTCTGCTTGTTGCTGTATGTGGGCGGAGTAATACAGAAGAGTGAGAAGGCTGTACAAATGCTGTTATTGCAGAATATCACACAGCTATCAGCTAATCAAATTCAAGAACCAGACAGAACTGTTGTATAAATTATGATATACACTTGACATTGGAAAGGAAACATCAAATAATTTCCCACCATGTCTTGAAAACCACAGAGTTGTTAGTGTTGGTGTGACCAACCTCAGGTGACTGATAATTGATGATGCTTGCTCTGTCTAAATCAGGGTGTGCTCAACCCTGTTCCTGGAGACCTTCCTTCCTACAGAGTTCAGCTCCAACCCTGATCAAATACACATGAACCAATTAATTAGGACCTGAACAGCATTTGTTAATTACAGGCAGGTGTGTTTGATATAGGTTGCAACTGAAATCTGCAGGAAAGTAAATCTCCAGGAACAGGGTTGAGCACCCCTGGTCTAAATGATACCATTTCAGAATGAATTTATCCACGGGACTCCCCCAAAATAGAAATATCTAAAATAACTGAATAAAACAATTAAAACAAATAAACTATTATTTATTTACTGCAGTAAATCAACAAGGACAACTAGCACAAGGCTTACAAGGCCATCAAAGAAAGCTTTTGGTATTTGTGGTTACACACTAGAGCAGAGACACATAAAAAATGAGCAGTTTCACAAGAGAAGCGCCAAACAATGTATCGGCGTCTGACTGACATTTTTGCACAGTGAAAGTTTAGTCATGTGTGCTGCTCATATCACCATTTCAGCGCATCAGTATTCAGTCTACAAGATCACTGAAAAATGTGTCATGCACAGTTTTCTACTCCACAGCACCACCACAGACCCCTACTGCCAATTCCTAACATCTTGAGAGACCTCTTGAGGAGTCTTAAATAACTGGGAGAGTAATGGCAAGTTTAGACTGCACAATTTTTATAGTCCCGTCACGGATGTTTTCACACTGCATGACTATCTGGGGTAGCATTCCATTGCTGCTGTGTGACTTAGCATACAATAGGAGAATCGCCGACAATGTTGTCTCGGTCCGCAAACTACATCTCACAACCAAACACACGCGAGAAACAACATGGCAACAATGATAGGTTACTTAGTACATATTTGTTATTAACTACATAATGAGAAAGAAGCCTTTAAGGGGGTAGAAATTGTATAACTTATTTTGCTCACCTGGCTTTTGAAAGGAATTAGCAATTTCTCTTAAACATTTTTTCTTTGTCGACCCCGTTGTGGCATTGCTCAGATGACACGTCAAACAGACACGGGTGCTCCTGCCATATTTCCACTAGTTTTTCCTCAATTTCTTGGGTCGAAATAAATCGAAAAGAAGCGCTTTAAACTTTTCCACAAACCTCCCGCTGTCCTGCAGATACCCATACTAAGTGGATGCTGCTCTCTTATCGGGTGTAGGTAACCGCCGATGTTATTTTAAATCTGAACACATTTCACACGCATGATTTGAATCGTCAACAAGTCCACATTTTTAGCATGCCAAATATCTCACAGGTGTCTGCGACTCATCAGCGATTCTCTCAGATCGCGTCTTTGATAGTTTACACTGTGTTATAGTTACTGTGTACACTGTACATTGTACACTGTGTGATTTGCCTGTGATTTCAGCCATTTGTCAGCGATTTCTCAAAACCTGTCGGCGAGTCAAAATCGGGGTTAAAATCATGCAATCTGAACTCAGCATAAGAGTGTTTCTTAGCTTTAAGATAACTTAAATTTAATAAACTTGAAATTTGATAACTTGCTAATATACTTAAGTTTGTAAGAAAGAATACATTTCATGAATTCTCAGCACTTAAGGCTAAAATGACACTTTAAAAAGCTTGATAAATACGAACCTTAGTATACTCTAAGATGGTGACGATAATAAATTTCCTTAAAAAAAATCTAAACTATTGAAATAAAACCATACAATTCTAATATATTCTTTTAAGGCCCAAGGTGTTTTTTTACATGCATTTTTTATTTCTCTTTGCTATTTGGGCTTATTGGAACCTAATTAGAATAAAAATCTAAGTATCATCTTTTGATATGATGTACTTTTAGAGAAAAATTATGTTCATATATGTGGACTCGTGGTGCCAATTTACTGTTTTTTAATGCATATATAACATAGAAATCTTCCCAGAGATGGGTTGCGGCTGGAAGGGCATCCGCTGCGTAAAATTGTGCTGGATAAGTTGGCGGTTCATTCCGCTGTGGCGACCCCGCAAGGGACAAAGCCGACAAGAAAATGAATGAATGAATGAATGAATAACATAGAAATTTTTTTTTATCTTGCTTTGACTATTTAGAGAGTAAAATCAACATTTTTTTCCCATTTTGCACAGTTAAAAATAGGGTTTGGGACATTTCATATGCTGAAAACAGTTGCAGGATGACACTGTACTGTATGTCTGTTACAAACTATAAAACATTCAAAGTATTTTAAATAGCCACTTAACAGCTAAAATGTGCTGTCTACGTACTGTATGTGGACACTCAAGCCCTAGGAGGATAAGAAAGATTATTGTTATTTGTCTTTAGGAGACAATTGGCCAGGCCATTTTTTTAAGTCACTCCAGTGTATCTGAAAGTCGATAAACATATGCCAATTATGAAAACGGTTTTAGATATTTTTGACATGATATTTTATAATCACTGGGTAAAAGAAGGGTACAGTAATTTTGTGTTTGAACTAGTTAGTGAAACGCTGTAATCAGTAATGCTTTTAAAGAGAAATTGTGTTTACCGTTACAAAACTCAATTGTCACATCACTATGACATACAGGTATATTTTTGCTTATATATAAAAATGAGTGAGGAACTATAACAAAACCCTATTTTAGAAGTTCACAAGCTTCTATAAAAGAACTAAAGGGCACTATTGTGAGAGTGATGTATGATTCAAATCAAAGAACACCTCAACTGTGCTGATTGTCTGAGACAACCTGAGGTCAAACTGTTCAAGGATTGTTAGACATTATTTGATTAGTCTGTTTTTCTTGATTTCTTCTTGATTATTTCCCCCCAACTTCTTTACAGGTGCAACTATTCAGAGCAACACAAAATTTGGACAAAGATTTGAGGTACTTTCAAATGGTACTTTTGTGATTAAGAATGTCCAGCTGCAAGACAGAGGCCAGTACCTTTGCACAGCTCAAAACAAATTAGGCTCAGACCGCATGGTAGTTACACTAGTTGTCCAGACTCAGCCACCTAAAATCATGAGTTCAAGACCGAGAGACGTCTCAGTGTTTTTGGGAAATCCTGTCAAATTAGACTGTATTGCAGTGGGCAAACCAGAAGCACAGATTTCATGGATTCTTCCAGACAGGACGTTTGTGCGAGACATTGGTACCTTTGACCGAACAGTATCCCTTTTTCCAAATGGAACGCTGAGCATTCATTCAGCAAACTTTTCAAATAAAGGCGATTATAAGTGCATTGCCAGCAATGCAGCAGGAGCTGACACACTCACATACCACATTCGTGTTTCAGCTCTACCTCCAATAATTGTTGAGGTTTCATATGAGACTATATTTATGAATGTGGGAAGAAATGTTTACATGGATTGCACTTCTAAAGGAGAGCCACTTCCTCTTATTAAGTGGGTTCTCCCTGATGGTTCAGAAATGAAGCCCACACAGTTCATTGGAAGCCGGATATTTATCTTCCCAAATGGAACACTTTATATAAAGAATGTCATTCCCAATGATTCAGGGAAATATGAATGCTCAGCAACCAACCCAGTTGGTTTTGCTAAAAGGACGGTGCAGATGGATGTTAGACAAGAGGCTCCAGGCCCCTGGAAAGGCTTATACCAACATCATAGTGTCACAGCAACATATGGATCCACAGTTTTCTTGTATTGTCCAGAGTCCATAGGTTCCCAGAGAGGCACAGTCTGGAGACTGCCATCTAAAACCATACTGGAGCATCAGTACAGGTACTGTTGCATATTTTATGTTTTATGCATTTAAAGACTTTCTATTGTTACCTAATAAATAATAATAAAATAATAATAATAATATGTATCTGCTTAACACTAGAACTATAGAGGCATTTTTATTTAATTATTTTGTAATGTAATAATTTTTGTTAAAATAAAACCCATATAACTGTAGTACCCTCACTTTTCTTCAATGCATGTATATTTTAACCTTCCCGTCATGTTCGGGTCAAATCTGAACGATTTACAACACAAGTCATTCATAAATATTGTGTTTACATCTGATTGCCTCAAAGCCTTATGATATCCTCCACACTATGCACTTGAAGTGATGAATACCTCTTTCGTTGAATTTTGAGTGTTTTAATCAACCTTGTTACACTTGTGGTGTTCCCAATCAAAAGTGACCGCCATAGAAAATGAATGGGTATCCAGACTATATTCACACATCAGACTGTAAGAATTCAAACCAATTTCTGGGTCTAGAAAGAGCACTTTTAGCTTAGCTTAGCATCATTTATTTTATTGGATTAGCACATTAGCATCTAATGACCAAAGTATAACTAGTGCTAGTGCTGTGTCCTCATCATCTATACCCTCATTCACTATTCCCTACATTGGTACAATAACAGCGCAATTGTATGAATGACTGAATGAGCACTCAGTACACAAGAAAGAATAGTTTGTTTGTGCTTTGCTGGTTGATAAATCGTTCATATGGATTAAAATTTCAATTTCTTTGGTCAGATCCTGTATAGTTATTTTAGCGAGCTGTCTATTGGTAAAGAAACAAAGTATTTTGATTTCTGTCATCTATTGTTCATTTTGTAATACATTTTCAGTGCCTATTTGTATTTTCAGTTATTTTATGTTTTATTCTATAAATTCATGTTAAACACTATTTTAAGACATTGTTCACCGCTAAAGAATGTGGAATAAAAATTTGGTGGAGGAAATGGATTTTGTGCTAAGTTAAAAGCAGTTAAAAGAGACCGGGAACATTAAAGTAAGGGGTGAGATGTGAACATGACAGGAGGGTTAACATGGTTGTTTTAATAAAACTACAAAGCAAAAAAGGTTCTGAGACTTTCTACCTTAAATTACCATAATGATCAAATTGACCACATGCATTTCAGCCATACCTGTCAACCCTCCCGTTTTTCCTGGGATTCTCCCGTATTTTACAGTTCTATCCCGATATCATCCCGTAAAGGAATTTTCCCATATTTCTCCCGTATTTTCAGTCTTTCTCTGAAGGGTGGCAATAAACATTAAAGAGCAGAGCCTCCCTATACGCAACCTATACCGCCGAACCACCAGGGGCCGCCCCTGCTCTTAAATGTGAGTTCTGTGCTTTCGCTTTGAATAGGCATGAAAACACTTTGAAATAAATATAAAATGGCAGGATTCCTTTTCAGGCCAACAGACATATACATATGATTAATTATAATAATACTATCTAAAAATGTCGATCTTGGTGGGGTTTTTTTCAAACACAACTAATTTCGTCCTAAATGAGCATAAAAAGTTAGGAAAGCAATCAAATGCTTTCATTATAATGTTAGACGTGTGCATTTTTAAAGTGACATCTGTTATTTAATGTAATCACACGAAAAAAATCTAAATAAGTGATTCATTCGTTGCTCTTCAATCAGAATGTGAGTTATACAGTGAAGAAACGGCTAATGAGATTTGATAGCTTGATTCTATTTTATTATAATAGCTATTAATTTTAATAAGCTGAACTGTTTGCTTATTTGCTGCTATTGTCTATTTATTTTATTTTTTTTTTGTAAATAATAAAACATATAACTGACCATTTAACTGTTTAATTACAATGAAACAGCTCCAAATGAACATATTTAGTGATTTGTGGATTTTTTTAAGGGGGAGGGGGGTCGGGGGAATCCCTTATTATGGAGGGCATATCCCTTATTTTCACATCCCAATGTAGACAGGTATGATTTCAGCATCTACTACTTTTCCTGTGTCTTTAGTTTTTGTTGCCTAGCAAATTTCTTATAGAAGAATATAACTTTACTTTATAACTGCATGTCTTTCAAACTTTTCAAAACAATATTTTCACTGTGGTAAAAAAAAACGTATTAATTAATTTTCAAAATATGACTCTTTCCATACAAAGTGAGATGCACACATTCAAGGTGGTCTAGTAACTTGTACACAATTATAGGCTACATTACATAATTTATATTTTTCATAAAATATGACAACAGATATTAAAAAGCTTAATTCTAAAATCTCAATGGAAACTTTAAAAGTAAATAAGACATGACAAAAATGTACAAATTTTATGAATGGTCAGAATAACCATTATATTTTTGCAGCTTCAATGTTAATAATCTGTAAAAACTTGTTTCCCTTTCACAACAACTCTATATTGAGATTAGTTATGTCAAGCTATCACTGCTTTACTGTCATTTCTTTTATATTATGATACTCATTTGAGGTATTATTGGTTCTCACTGCTCACACCGTGCCATCTGACATACGCTCTCAAACTCACAGCAGGCCAACTTCATCACTTGTTCAATTCAAACAATGTCTGGTGTAAATTAAACAAGCAGTCTGTCTCAGACTGGAAAGCCCAAACAACCCCTGCTGATCCATTACAATACAGTAACAGAGTTGGGTGTAAGGGCAATTTGTCTACTACTAATGCTTATTTAGCTATACAACAGGCTACTTAAAGCCGTTAGATAACAAAAGCATAACATTAGATTGTCAATTATTATACATAGAACTATAATTCATCAAATATCAATAATGTTCATCAATTTCAATTTAAACTTCTGACAAATATGATTATTCATAATATTTTAATTAGACTTAATCTACAACATTTAATAAGAAACCAGCAATTGAATATGGCAATGTATGCATGTGAGAGAATGTTTGTATTGTTCACTCTTTCTGTAAAACTTTTAAACCTGTAAATATTGTCATTTTCTATTAAAAGCAGCTTTATATTTTATTTCAGTAGAAATTTTATCAACTTTTTAAAATGTTATTGAAATTAGAAAGGCATTACCTGAATGGCACACAACACTAGACTAACGAATCCAGATTGACATGTCAGCTTGGTAATAAGGCCCAATCCCAACTTTACCCCTTAGCCCTTCCCCTTACCCCTACCCCTCATTTTGTGTGTTCACGTGAAGGGGTAGGGGTGTCCTAATTCTCTTTAGCTTGAAGGTGTAGGGCTAAGGGGAAGGGCTAGATAGCCCTCAAAATGGAGATTTTTCAGGACCACACTACAAAACAAAGGGGTATGAAAATTTGCCAGAATACACCATCTACAACACCAGCATGGCTGCACACGGAAGTAAGATGCGCAAATTAGGATTTTTTTTGTCATTGTTACGAATTTTTACAACAATCAAGCACATGTTTTTATACATTCATAACGACGTTCATGTTTTACCATCATGGTTTAAAAAAGAAATCTATAATCCCTAATAATAACTCCTATATAGCAGTCCCACAACATTCTGTCACGCAATGACACTCGAATACCCTGTCAGAAAAGTCTAATGACTGGGAATGAGCTTTTTACAGTGTCTGGTATAACGTTAATGTTGTTTTTGTGTGTTTACATAGATGATATGGCCATGGTGTAAATGCACAGTACAGTTACGATCTTATTGCCACATTATATCATTATGATAACATGATATCATTGCCTTCAGTGACTACCTGAAGATAATTACTAAAAAAGAACGCAACTAAAATAATTACAACAGTCGCGATCGTCGATCTCATTTGTAGTTAGAGATCACGATGACATATGATGATGTGTGCAGATGTTGTAGTGCTGTCCCATTTCTTAGGGGTACATTTTGAAGCCCTTCCTCTTCACACTCTGTTTCAAGGGTCAAGGGGAAGGGGTACAAAAAAAGAATTGGGATTGGGCCTTGACCAAAACTGCAGCTAAGATCTAGTACAAAGTCTGAATAAAAAAGATTTCCCATAGACCAAGTTAGTTTCTAAGTAAAAATGTTTCATATTTTATAATATGACAATAAACAAAGGACATGGAAAATAAACGACACTGTTCAGATACTGTAGCTTAAAAGGAAGGCTGTGAGCTATTTTATTCTACAATTACAGCAATTACTATGAACGTAATTACTATGAAAGAGCTCAGCTGTCATGAGATAAGATGTAAACAATTTCTCTCTTTTTTGTTCTCAGTCCACAAAGACACATCACTGCTTTTCCCAACGGCACTCTGAGGATTCAGAGACTGACTGAGAAAGATGGAGGCAATTATTTGTGCATGTACCAAAGACCAAATGGTGAGGACATGGAACTATTCCAAGTAGAGGTTCTCATGAGGCCACCAAAGATAGAGAATGCTGGGGCACAACATAAAAGAGTTGCTAATGGAGACAACTTTCTAGTGGACTGTATCGCCTCTGGCCTTCCAGACCCTGAGGTTTCATGGAGCCTCCCAGATGGCACCAAGATCAACAATGCCCTTCAGTCGGATGACAATGGATCCCGTAACAGGCGCTATATCATCTTTGGGAATGGTACGCTTTTGTTGCAACAAATGGGAAAGAAGGATGAAGGCAATTATACATGTTACGCTAAGAATACCCTGGGAGAGGATGCAATGAAAGTAAGTGTGCAAGTGATGACAACCCCACCCCAATTATCCACTAAAGAGCCGGAAACCATGCGGGTGCCCTTCGGGCAATCAACCCAAATAAAGTGTGATGCTCCAGGTGTTCTACCACATACAGTTATCTGGATCTCACCAAGGAATGAGATAATTACCTCATCTTCGGTCAAATACCAAATTCTAAATGATGGGACTCTAATCATAAAAAAACTGACTTTGGCTGACCAGGGAAAGTATTCTTGTATAGCACAAAACCCTGCTGGAGCAAACATTGGTAATGTAAAGCTCCTAGTTGAGGTTAAAGAGCCGCAAATCAACGGACAACGTGAGCAAACTGTAAGCAAAGTCTTAGCTGTGTATTTCCAGACCCTCCTGCTAGACTGCAAGGCAGAGGGAATGCCTGAGCCACAGATCACCTGGACCACACCTTATGGCATGGCTCTACCTACCCCATATTTGGGAGGCAGGTTCCAAGTCCACAGAAATGGTACTCTTGAATTGAGGGGCATTCGAAAGACCGATGAAGGTCGGTTTCTGTGCATAGCAAAGAATTACTTGGGGGAAGCAAGCCTAGTGGTTGACCTGGAAGTTGCATCACTTGCTGAAAAGCCGAGTTTTACGGTGCCAAACATTGAGGTTCTTCCTCTCAAACCAGATGGAGATGACATCTTTCTGGAATGTCGTGCAACAGGAAAACCAAAGCCAGAGATTCTCTGGATTCTACCCAATGGAAAAGTGCTGAATCCAGGAATGAAGCTTCATCGGTTCACTCACTACTTGGAAAATGGGACTTTACACATTATGCAGCCAGGTGTCATTGACAAAGGTGTATATCGATGCCTGGCCAAAAATGTTGCTGGACAAGCAGAAAAGCGTTATTCTTTAGAACTTGGACAGAAGCCTCAGATTAGAAGTACAGCTGCTACATTGAAAATTTCGTTTGGGCAGACACTAAATATGCCATGCAATGCTGATGGTTATCCTCAGGCAACAATTACCTGGACTCTTCCTAATGGCCTGGTCTTAGACAAGCCTCAGGCTATTGGAAGAGTACTGTATTTATCTAACGGCACACTTCAGATAAAAGAAACTTCCAAACTTGACAGAGGCACTTATACCTGCAAAGCCAAAAATACATTTGGATTATCAACCTTGTCATATCCAGTGAGTATCATGGTGTTTCCACCTCAAATCACTCACGCTCCACCTTCAATAACCAGAGTTAACAAGGGTTCTCCTGTGGTTTTGAACTGTATTGCTGCTGGCATACCCAAACCAGACATTTCTTGGACTCTTCCTGGACGTACCACACTTGTACCTAATAATCGCTTCACAACACCAGGTGGAATTCACATGACTGAGGACGGAAGTTTGGTCATTCAGGACCCAGGCCTCATGAACTCAGGGATTTATAAATGTAATGCTAGAAATGCCTTGGGAACAGACTTCAAAGCAACATACCTTCAAGTGATTTGAGCAACATACTGAAATCCCTTCGGCCAAGTGGCATTACGCTTAACAATTAAGAAAAATGAACAGGTAGCTTTCTAAAATAAACTGTATTTACAATACCCCCAGCAATGTTGTTGAAGAGTACTTTTCCAACAACAATGGGTGTTAGTTTGGATCTGCCCATACAGTGACCCAAGGATGAGATTTCTTTAGTATTCTGTATTTAATTTATGAAAATATTTGTTTGTACATATTTATATATCCCACAGATAAAACAGAACCATATACATATACACACATAACTTTTACTGTACATAAAACATTCCAGAGGGTCTGCAGTTTTCAGATGTATTCTGTATGATGAACTTGTTAAAATGGCTTGTCAGAACAGAATGTGGTCATGTATTATGATACAAATGTTGCCACGTGAAAGCTGTACACCTGTATAGAATTCTGATATAGCAATATATGTAAATCACATATGACATACACGTTCATATTTGGATTTCACATATGTGAAATACATGTCCTTATATTCAACGTATATTTAAAAATGTTACAAAATGGTCATGTCCAAAAATATTCATACCCCTGGGGTTGTATATATATATATATATATATATATATATATATATATATATATATATATATATATATATATATATATATATATATATATATTTATATACAGTTGAAGTCAGAATTATTAGCCCCCCTGAGTTATTAGCCCTCCTGTTTATTTTTTCCCCTGTTTTCTGTTTAACAGAGAGCAGATTTTTTTCAACACATTTCTAAACATTATAGTTTTAATAACCTATCTCTAATAACTGTTTTGTTTTATCTTTGCCATGATAACAGTAAATAATATTTTACTAGATATTTTTCAAGACACTTCTATACAGCTTAAAGTGACATTTAAAAGCTTAACTAGGTTAATTAGGTTAACTAGTTAGGTTAAGGTAATAAAGCAAGTTATTGTATAATGATGGTTTGTTCTGTAGACTATCGGAAAAATTTTTTTGCCTAAAGGGCTAATAATTTTGTCCTTAAAATGGTGTTTAAAAAATTTAAAACTGCTTTTATTCTAGTCGAAATAAAACATAAGACTTTCTCCAGAAGAAAAAAATATTATCAGACATACTGTGAAAATTTTCTTGCTCTATTAAACATAATTTGGGAAATATTTTAAAAGAAAAAAACATTTAAAGGGGGGCTAATAATTCTGACTTCAAATGTATATATATATATATAGAGAGAGAGAGAGAGAGAGAGAGAGAGAGAGAGAGAGAGAGAGAGAGAGAGAGAGAGAGAGAGAGAGAGAGAGAGAGAGAGATAGATAGATAGATAGATAGATAGATAGATAGATAGATGTGTTACATGACATATTTTATATATGTAAATTCCAAATATAAACTAGTGTGTTATTTATGCAATGTGCATATATTTCCATATCAGATTTCTATATGGGCATAAAAATAACACACAAAAGCACAGGTATGTAAGATCCTTACAAATAAATAATTATATTTGATTTGTCTTTTCGTTTCAAGTTTTTAAAAACAAGCCAAACCCCTGTTTATCACTATATGTTTATATAGCAATAAAAAATACAGACTCTTTCAAGCCAGCTTCAATTGACAGAAGAGCTGTTATTCAACAGAAAAAAACACTGCTACGTTTACATTTAATCAGTTATGAATTAACTTCAATTTCAACTGTAAATAAGTTTTACAGAAGACAATAGTGTCTCTATTAAGCTCAGTTCAGTGTTGTTTCAGTTTTATTTATATTATCAATTATGAAACATCTTCAGATTCAGCTAGAGTAGCTGTCCCAAAAGCAAAAAAAAGATTCAGTTTAGTGAGTGCTAATGTTAAAGTATTCAACTCAGTTCATTCAACTTTATTAATTTAATGTGTAACATTCAAATGCATCAATTGTACAATATTAGTAGACAAAACAGAACATTTAAGTAACATAACAAGTAAGTAGACCCACTACTGTGCATTTGTGCATTTCTGTAAGAAATAAAACTCAATATTTTAAATGAAATTCTCAAAATCCAAAAATAGCTATAGTCTACACATTAGTTTCCTAGCCATGTAGCCTACTTTCACCATATTTGAACAGTTATACCAAATTGTTTGACTGATACTTAAATGAAACACAAATCAGCTCCACAAATCTATTAGCTATGAAAGAGAGATACCATTTAGTTATAGACCTGAAAGTTAAAATCCTGTATGAGTTAAATGACAACAATTTTATTGAAATGTCATGTGTAGTAAAGTCAAACCTGCAGCAATTTTAGAAAATGATTTACAGTCAAAAGCAACTTTCATTTAGCTGTTTATCACATTAAAAAGCAATCCTGTGTCTTCGCACAACTTCCAACATAGTCTGCATGAGTCATATGGAGCAGAAGTTTTATGTTTTTATTATAATAGTATATATTTCTTTTCGTTTATAGACACATAACATACAAATATGACAACAATACAAAAATGTTGTATTGTTGAATTATCTCTTCATCTGGAGTCCTACCTAT
Source organism: Danio kyathit (assembly GCA_903798195.1). NCBI lineage: Eukaryota > Metazoa > Chordata > Actinopteri > Cypriniformes > Danionidae > Danio > Danio kyathit. The sequence goes on along the minus strand of LR812532.1, from coordinate 22,695,890 downwards.
CCAAAATTCCTCCCAGGAACCCCTCTTCTCTAACACCACTCTATAAGCATAGATTAATAAAATAAAATTTAAACCACTGCGCTATTCTTTTTTTATCAATGTTCAACATTGCAAAAAAATATTTTCTTACTTTATTTATTTTTTGTCCTGTTTCTATTGCAAATATCTATAAATTCTTAAATCAAGAAGCATTTTCTATACAAGTAAAAAAATGTATGGCTTTCAGAAAAAGCAAGTCAAAATTAAGTGAATTTTTACTTAAAGCAAGCTAAATCTGCCAGTGGGGTGAACAATTTGCCATAAGATTATTTTTCTTGTTTTAAGAATTTTCAGATATTTGTACCAGAAACAAGACAAATTTTTAAGTAAGATTGTTTTTCTTTCTGCAGCGGAGAAACAAAAAATGGAAAAGTTTTAAGATTTTTTGTGCTTTAAAGGATTGTGTCAGGGAAAAGAGCTAGGCCTACCTAAATATTATTCAAAAACTCTTAATTTTATAGCTATTTCACTGCAATCCTTCATACAAGTAGTTGACAAACAAAAACAAATACAGAATTTTAATTTTGAGGGCGAACTATCCCTTTAAATCTCATGTTGCTTTGTTCACAAGGGGAAAATGCAGTTTAGTTTTAATTCCGCTTTTAATTGCTTTGTAAATCAAATACATCAGTTGGCAAACACTTGTCGGGCTATGTAAACTCCCTGCATCTGCAAAGGGAGTGGATCTGCCATCCCTTCCCCCATCACCACCACCACCACCACCATCATCACCGCCGGACCAGTGAACACCAGGCTCGGTACATCATTTCACCGTTATGGCAAATGAATTCCCAGAAAACAGAGACGGAACTGTCAACTCACGCCATGCCAACCTCACGTCGTCTCTAGACCTAAGCACGTCTCTGGATCACAGCGTGCAGACGCGGATTTTTAAAATCATTGTCATCGGGGACTCAAATGTGGGCAAGACCTGTTTAACCTTCCGCTTCACTGGCGGAGCCTTTCCCTGCAAGACTGAAGCCACCATCGGCGTGGATTTCAGGGAGAAAGCGGTGGAGATCGAGGGCGAGAAAATAAAGGTGGGATTTAAGGGGTTGCTCTCGCCCCGAAGGCCGACATCTCGTTGTATTACGATTGTATTGTGTGTTTCAGTGACAGCAGCATCACGAGGAAACTCAATGTTTACATTCTGAGTAACGTTAATAATAATATTGCTGTTTCTTTGATCGCATGTTGCGTCAAAACCATAGCCTAGTTTTATAGCTTTCATTACAGGCGAATCAAATTACATGTCATGCGGAAAATTAAAAACAAAAATGCGAGTGCTTTGGTCACACCTGCTCTTTATTGTTGCTTAGGATGGTAATGTAATGTTTTGGTAAATGGCCACTGGTCTTTACTTCGTATAAGATGGTCATTACCTTTTCCAAACTCTACATTAGCTGCACCAAATTCTTATTATCAGATGAAAGTTAATGTAGGTATAATAATGTTACAGATGCACCTTATGCTGGTATATCAACAAATGGTTGTCAACCTGGTATATAAAAAGTTATAAAAGTGTATGTGCATATATATATATATATATATATATATATATATATATATATATATATATATATATATATATATATATATACTGTATATACACACACACACATATACATACAGTTGAAGTCCCCCTGAATTATTAGCCCCCCTCTTTATTTTTTTCTCCAATTTCTGTTTAATAGAGAGACGATTTTTTTCAACAAATTTCTAAACATAATAGTTTAATGACTCATTTCTAATAACTGATTTGCTTTTCCATGATGACAGTAAATAATATTTTACTAGATATTTTTCAAGACACTTCTATACAGCTTAAAGTGACATTTAAAGGCTTAACTAGGTTAATTAGGTTAACTAGGCAGGTTAGGGTAATTAGGCAAGTTATTGTATAAGGATGGTATGTTCTGTAGACTATCGGAAAAAAAAATAGCTTAAAGGGGCTAATAATATTGACCTTAAAATGTTTTTTTTTTTTATTAAAAACTGCTTATATTGTAGTCAAAATAAAACAAATAAGATTTTCTCCAGGAGAAAAAATATTATCAGACATACTGTGTAAATTTCCTTGTTCTGTTAAACATAATTTGAGAAATATTTAAAAAAGGAAGAAAAAAAATTCAAAGGGGCTAATAATTCTGACTTCTACTGTATATATATATATATATATATATATATATATATATATATATATATATATATATATATATATATATATATATATATATATATATATATATATATATATATACACACACACACACAAAACTAACATCTGCCCAGTAATTTATATTACATATATTTTCATTTTATGTTATTGTAATAATAGTAATTATTATAAAATATATATTTGTTTTTATATAAAGAAGTAAGATTAAAAACATTGTCATTCATTTTATGAAATATTAAGATGTGCAATGCTGAGTCTGAATTATAGTTGACAAGGAGCTACAGAACACAAGTGATTTATAAAGTCACTGCTAAGTTTCACCATAGTATAGTGAAGGTTTATCATTGGCATGTGATTTTAAGGCCTGTGACCAAGCATTTCAGGAGAGCTTAAAACATTTGGGCACAAAAAATTATGTTTGTAAGTATAACAATTTATGCAAATTTTTCTTACTTTATTATAATTATTGTCTTGTTTCTAGACCAAATATCTACATTTCAAAGCGAAAACAAGACTATACTTACCCTAATGGCAGATCATTTTACTCATTTTAAGAAAAAAATCTTAATTTTGAGTTATTTCTTATGAAGGTGAAAATAATACAATATTTTTACTCGATCTAAAAAAAATCAATATTTCCAGTAGAAACGAGACAATGCAAAGTAAGAAAAACATTTCTTGCATTGTTATTTCTGCACCTGAATAATGTTAGACTCCACAGAAAATTGCCAAATAGAACTATTAATCTTGTGAAGCTGTATTCATATCACAATATTTATCGCAGAAAAATAAAACAATATCCGATTTTTCCAATATCGTTTAGCCGTAATGTATTTGTATTTTAATAAATAATTAATTATTATTTTTGAGCAAGTTTTACATCTGTCTTTTGTTGCAGAAGCCTGTATAATTAAAATTGTAAGTGGCTTTGGACTAAATATTCTGCTAAATCACTAAATGTAAATATTGCAGAGGTGATTATTTTTCTGATGCAGAATTTTTTTTAAGCATGATATTAAAAGTCATGTAAAATAAAATAAAGGTCAAACGTTTGAACTGAAATCTTCAGAATGTATACTTATACTTATGAATGGTTAATGTTTTTATTTTTAAAGATCAATTCATAAATAATTAATTATTTTTATAATTTAAATAAATGCATTTCTTAGCTTTCAGAGTCACCTTTCTTCAGCCCTGATGTTTGTTTTTGTCTTGTTTTTCTCTCTTAACAGGTACAAGTATGGGACACAGCAGGCCAGGAACGCTTTCGAAAGAGCATGGTTGAGCACTACTACCGCAATGTGCATGCTGTCGTTTTTGTATACGACGTCACGAAAATGGCCTCATTCCAGAACCTGAAGACCTGGATTCAGGAGTGCAATGGTCACGGGGTGTCATCGGCAGTGCCTCGTGTTCTGGTGGGCAACAAATGTGATCTAATTGACCAGATCCAGGTGCCTTCCAACACTGCCCTCAAGTTTGCCGATGCCTATAACATGCTACTGTTTGAAACGTCAGCCAAAGATCCCAAGGAGAGCCAGAACGTGGACTCCATTTTCATGTGCCTGGCATGTCGTCTAAAAGCCCAAAAGTCCCTGATTTACAGAGATGTGGAGAGAGAAGATGGCAGAGTGAGGCTGACGCATCAACCAGACCCCAAGAGTAACTGCCCGTGCTGAGGACCTTAAACTGTGAAATTACTAACATTGATAATTTACAATGCAAGAATGTGCCTGCGACTAATTTTAGTTACTCAATGACAGCTGCTCCATGAACTTTCTCGGTTTTTCTGTAAGTGGGCTTTTTTTGGTTTCTAGTTGCGCTCAAAAGCAAATCCCACAAAGCCTGTCAAGAACATGTTGGGGTCGCTTTTCATCTCTAAATAAAAACAAAGAGATGAGAATTCATGATTTGCTGAAAGGAAATGATGCCTTTTTTAGACCGTTTTGTGCATTGGGACATTATTTTATGGCATTAACACTTTTTCCACAGATATTGATTACTTTAATGAAAGAAAAGTTCTTGTTTTCATTACTGTAATATATCTATATATATATATATATATATATATATATATATATATATATATATATATATATATATATATATATATATATATATATATATATATATATACAGCTGAAACCAGAGGTTTACATACATTCTAAAAAAAGGAACATAACCATTTTATTTTTAAATGTCTGGTGGTAAATCATACTAAACGTTTACTATTTTAGGTCCGTTAGGATTACCTAGATCATTTACATTTGCTAAATGCCAGAATAATGAGAGAATAGCTTTCCTTTTAAACTGTATAACTTTGGTCAAATGTTTTGGGTATCCTTCCACAAGCTTCTCACATTAGTTTGAAGGAATTTGGGCCCATTCCTCCTGACAGAATTGGTGTAACTAAGTCAGATTTGTAGGCTGTCTTGCTCGCACAAGCTACAACTCTGCCCACAAATTTTCTATAGGATTGAGGTCAGGGCTTTGTGATGGCCACTCCAAAACATTTACTCTGTTGTCTTTAAAGCACATTTTAACTAGTTTGGCAGTATGCTTAGGGTCATGGTCTGTTTGGAAGACCCATTTGTGGCCAAGTTTTAATTTCCTGGCTGATGTCTTGAGATGTTGCTTCATTATTCTACATAATGTTCTTTCTTCATGATGCCATATATGCTGTGTAGTGGACCAGTCCCTCCTGCAGTAAAACAGCCCCACAACATGATGCTGCCTACCCCATACTTCACAGTTGGGATGGTGTTCCTAAGCTTGTAAGCTTTCCCCTTTGTCCTCCAATTGTAACACTGGTCATTATGGCCAAACAGTTCAATCTTAGTTCCATCAGACCACAGGACATGTCTCCAAAAATTATTCTTTTTCCCAGTGAAATTTAGCAAATTGTAATCTGGCTTTTTTGTTGATTCTGGCTTGTTGATTTTCCCATGTTGTCACACAAGGAAGCAGTGTGTTTGAGGTTTTCCTTGAATACTATTCTACAGTTGTGCCTCCAATTAACTCAAATGTTGTCAATTAGCCAATCAGAAACTTCCAAAACCTTGACATTATCATCTGAGCTTTTTCAGAGGCATAATAATCTTATTGTATGTAAACTTGACTTTCAAGAAAAATTATAACAATTTCTCAAAAAAATATCTCTCTCATTATTCTGCTATTAAGCATAACAGAAACAAATCTGATAAGCCTAACTTACCTAAAAAAGAAAAAGTTTAGTCACATTAACATCTGACTTTTTTTAAATGGTTATGTGCCTTTTTATACAGTGTATGTAAACTTCTGGTTTCAACTGTGTGTGTGTGTATATATATATATATATATATATATATATATATATATATATATATATATATATATATATATATATATATATATATATATATATCTCACCATTTCTCTCAGAAAGGTGCTGTTTCTAAAGGTGCTGTTGACATAAAAATTTTCACCAGATGTTGACAACAACCAAAGAAATACACATATGAAAAGAAAACAAATCAAATTAGTTTACAAATTAAGTTATATGTGAGAAAAAATGTGTTGAACACATGAAGAAAGGGAGGTGTAAAAAGCCCAGACAGCAGCTGAAATCTCTCAGTTGTTATTCAACAACCCTCTGCCTTTCGTCACTGTAAATTAATATCAGCTGATTCAGTCCAACATCTACATTACCAGGATGATGAAGATGTAACCAAAGTGGACATTTCCACTTTGAAAAGAAAATCAAGCTGTAGAATAGCCCAAGCAGTCACCTGAAGTGAATCCAATAGAAAACACAAAATAAAAATCAGTTTAGATAGATGAAACCCAAAGAACCATCAAGATTTTTACACTGTTGAAATCTGTGGAAAAAATCACACCTGAGCTGACTTCATTCTACACATGAGTCATCTTTAAGTTGCCATCTTATGCCAGCTGCCAGAAGGTATTTCCCCCACTGTATATACATACATACAGCTATGGAAAAAATTCTGACCACTTAAAAATTCTGTTATAGTATATAGTAATCCTGATTTTCAATTAAACATTTGCTTTTCTGACAAGATACCATTGTCAGAAAAATGATGTCTATTGTAATGTAATTTGGAAGAAATGTTTTTTTTTTTTTTTTATATATATATGTTTATTAAGTTTTTGCTTTTATATACATATAAACAAATGATAATAAATAAATAAAATAAAATAACATCCTTGCAAAATACTGATGATCCAATGACAACAACGGTTAAACAAATAACAAAAAAACAAAAAAAACAAGAAGGTACAGTTCAGCTCACATACACAAATAGGGCTTTACAGGTGCACATATACATACATGGGAGTTCAGTAGGTCTGGAAAATTAAAAGAATATTGAAGTATTAATAGTAAGTGTGAATCAATCAATAAAACCAACCATGACATTCTTAAATAAATCCTCTTGCCAGGATAGAAGCAATATCAAAATCAGTATATGCCAGGAAAGGTTCCCAGATTTTATGAAAAACTCCACTTTTATCATGTACAATACAGGTCAGATAATCTAACGACACGTATTCAAGAATAGTTCTGTGCCACATCCTAACAGAGGGAGCCTTATCTGAGATCCATTGTAAAAGTATACATTTTCTTGCATTAAAAAGAAGAAAATTGAAAAGCCTCATTTTGTACTTATCAAGACTTACAGGAGGGGACATTCCTAACAAGTAAGATGCTGGATCTGGAACTACAGAAACACCCAAAACTTTACTCACTTCCTCTGAAACCCCCAACCAGAACCTCTGAATTTTGTTAAATTTGGAAGAAATGTTGTCAGACATTTATAGGAAAACAAATCATAGTCTCCTAATCCCTCCACCCTGAAATAAAAAAATAAACATGGTTACAGCAATGAATATAATGACAATCATCAGTTTTAAAATACATCCAAAAACACCTATTTAAAATAAAACCTTCAGATGCACTTTCAGGATTTCTGGTTGGAAAATATGTTAAATTGCCATAAAACAATGTCAGAGTGCAAATAACCTCAATGGCGCTATAATATGCTTCGTTTCCTTAATCAAAAATGTGACCTTGACATGTTTGCAAGGGATTTCATCTATACTTTTTGATCTCTCGTGATTAATTCAGGGCACACAAGATCTGCAAAATACCACTTAAAAGTAAGGTTTTAAAAATCGTGACTTTTTAAAAATGGATGGTTCTGTCACACATTTATTTGTATTCATCCATCAGATCACAATCAAGTTCAGTATCACTTAGAGTACAATAGAATATCATTAGCTGATGGTCTTACTATTTTAGTCATAAGCAACTGAAAACCCAAACTATTGTATGTTATATGGTGAATAAGTGGCTATTCATATACATTTGCACAACAAGATTTTACAAAGAGAGCCCTTTCCCAAATATATCATTCAATGAATGGTGAACAAATTGTACCAAAACATAAGAATATTTAAAAATTAGGCACAAATCTTAAGTTAAGTTAGTACAAATCTCATAGTTATGAATTGCCATGAGACTAAAGCTTGAAGAAATAGTTCATCCAAAAATGAAAGTGTTCTCACAAATTACCCACCCTCATGTGTTTCTAAAGCTATATAGATTTCTTGAATTCTTTTACACAAAAACACAAAATAGCATATTTTGAAGAATGATGAAAACATGCAGCCATTGACTTCCATATTTTCTGATTCTTATTTAGTATTCATAGTTCAAACAACACAATTCTTAAGGTTTTTTTGAAACAATTTAATTGTTTTATATTCAGTCCACTTAAGGTTGTAAAAAGTATTCAACATAAGGGAATTGTATGGAACCAAGCATTTTTAGTCAACAGATACCAATATAACATTCTTCAAAATATTATCTTTTGTGTTTAGCAGGGGAAAGAAACGTAAACCAGTTCAGAGCAAGTGCAGAGTGACTAAATCCCACAAGAATTTTCATTTGTGGATGAATTTGTGCAGTTATAATTGTTTGTATTGCCTTAAAATCTTTTTTTTGCCAGCACAGATTATTAATATTAACATTAACTTTCACTAACTGCATGGATATATCTTAAATTCATTCAAATTACGAAGCTATCGAAACATAATCTGATAGATAGCGTTAAACACATAATGACCCAATGTTTAATTTGATAACACTCACAATTCACCACACGCTACTTTCCACGAGGACGAGTATAAATGTATGGAAAGTTTTATGTAGCATCACAATATTTCACCAGCTCAAAGCGGTTCTTCCAAATGCACAAACAAAATATTCGAGCAGGCTTATGATTGTTAGAATCTTCTTCAAAAGGACCAGAAAATAATTCAATTAACATAACACAGAAAGATGGCTTTGAAGGAATTCATAATATGATAATGTGAAAATTTTACAGTAAATTATAGAAAGAATGAGTTTATTTCTCTCTATCTACTGCCTATTCTGTTTTATTATTTCAGTTTTATTACTGGAGAAGTTGCAGTTTTTTGTGTGTGTGGTTTCAAATACTGTCCGATTCATAAGAGAATTCTCTGGTTTCAACAGTGTTGGCCTTATATCCGCTCAAGAGATTGAAGCCTTATGATTCGTCTTGTTTTGTGCCATTGTATGCTGTGTGACATGTTGGAGTATGTATGTTTGGTTTTGAGCACCAAATTAAATCTCACATATCCTGATGCACAGAGCTTTTTATTCTCTGAAAACATCAGCAGTTATTAGAGTTTATGTTTTAGGGCAGGGGTGCCCAAACTTTTTCATATAAAGTGCCAAAAGCCAAATATCACTGAGAGCCGTGAGCTGAAGTTAAATATACCAAGCTACAGTATATGTAAAGTTGCCATGTGTAATTCCTAAATTATTTCATAATATTTAAAAGTAAATAGAAAGCATGACTTTAAATCAGATTAACTAATGCAGTAAAACAATTTAAATAATAACTTATTACAATAATAACATAACCAATCACATATATAACAGCGGATTTCCATGGTGAATACACTAGTCAAGCAGAATCTGGCTTTGCCTTGATTTGTCCTCTATCTGTCAGGTGACAGTATGTACATTTAAACTAAATCTGATTCATTTATACCATTTAATTGAAACATTTTATTCCAGTTAGCTTTTAACAATAAAACAAGCAAACAAAAGGTTACATTAGATTTGAAATGACAACCTCTAAACCATGCCCATCATTCTTTCTCTCTTCTCAGATGTGATGGTGGGCTGAATCAAAGGTTACTGTGGGCCAACTTTGGTCCACGAGCCCAAGTTTGGGCATCCCTGTTTTAGAGAAACAAAACCTAGATTTTTTTTAACTGATAAAATGATTTTCAAATAGCATTGTTACTATAATGTAGAAACTATGAAAATCTTTTTAACCCTTATGTACTGTTGGGGATGTTTTCATCCACTCTGGGGTGATTTTGAGTCTTAATTTGGCCATAACTTTTTTTCTGGTGTTTCAGCTAGCAGAATGATTTATATAGAATGAACTTATTTTGAGAAAATGCTTTGAATTATTTTTAAAAAACTCAACAATACACTTTGGGCAAATTTACTACTCTTTGCTATGAAACATCCACTGAATTAAATTGCTATAAAATGCATCAGAAAAAAAAAAAAAAAAAAAAAAAAAATATATATATATATATATATATATATATATATATATATATATATATATATATATATATATATATATATATATATATTAATTTTTTATTTTTTTATTTTTTTTTGCATAAATCTGTTAATCAACCTCAGTCATGATCAAAACTACTAAATTGCTTATACAATTTTAATTGCCAAAATCATAAATGAGGCCACTGATTTGGTGAAAAACACACACAAAATTATGTATTTTCTATATAAAAAGTAATTGGTGTACCACAGGGCTGTGTGCTGAGCCCCTTCCTCTACTCCCTTTTTACCATCGACTGTAGGCCTGTGAACAGTTCTAACACCATCATCAAATTTGCAGATGACACCTCAGTGATTGGTCTAATCAGCGACAATGATGAGACTGCCTACAGGGAGGAGATACAGCATCTGGCCACTTGGTGCACCAACAATAATCTGCTCCTTAACACCGACAAGATCAAGGAGCTCATTGTGGACTTCAGGAAGGGACGAACAGGCTCACATGATCCCATCCACATCAATGGGATGGCCGTCGAGCCTGTCTCATCCTTCAAGTTCCTGGGGACCCACATCTCAAAGGACCTTTCCTGGACCACCAACACCTCCAGCCTGGTCAAGAAGGCTCACCAGCGCCTATTTTTCTTAAGGCAACTTAAGAAGAACCAGCTGTCATCAGCCGTCTTGGTGAACTTCTACCGCTGCACAATAGAGAGCATCCTGACTGTAAGGCACTGCAGCGGGTGGTGAAAACTGCCCAACGCATCACAGGGACCACATTGCCAACCATAGAGGACATCCAGAGGAAACACTGTCTGCGCCGAGCACGCAGTATTCTTAAAGATTCCTCTCACCATGCTCACAGACTGTTTTCTCTGTTGCCTTCTGGCAGGCGCTTCAGGCTCCCCCGGACAAAAACCAGTAGACTAAGGAACAGCTTTTTTCCCAGAGCTGTCTCCCTTTTGAACTCTGTCCCCCACTGACTCTTTGCCCCCCTGATACACCCCCACTCTCCTCATAACTCAGACCCCTCTTAATCACTGCACTATTTAACATTTGCACATTTAAAAATTGCACATATTCATTGCACTGATTCATTTATTTGAACTGTACATACCCATGTACATTTGTAATTATGTACACCCACTGTACATATACATTTGTAATTATGTTTATATATCTGCACACTTCTAATTATTAATAGCAACCTGTACATCTATCCATCTATTGTAAATCTCTGTTCATGGCTAACACAACCTGTATATAATGTTCATAGTACATCCATTTGTAAATATCACCATAGTTTTTCTATAACTGCACTTTATAACTTATACCTGTATCCTGCACTTGCTGCTATTGCACTCCTGGTTAGACCTAAACTGCATTTCGTTTCCTTGTACTTGTACATGTGTAATGACATTAAAGTGGAATCTAATCTAATCTAATCTAATCTAATTGTATACTGGATTTTTTTTACCTATTATCAAAGTCTTGGACATGTGAGACAACATTGCCTTTGATGCATTGATTTTGATTAATTTTCATTTTCTTTCTCCCTAATTTACTGTTGGTAAGTAAAGGTTTGTTTATAAAGCACATTTCCCAGACATTGAGTCACAAAGTGCTGTACAATAAGAGAAAACCAGAAAACAGCTAAAAGAACACATATCAATAAAAGAAAACATATTAAAACAAGTTAAAATCCAAGTACAGAAACACTAATACTGTCAATTAAAAGCTTGTCCAAAAAAATGTGTCTTTAAATGCTTTTTTCAACTGATCCCAGATATCTCAGGGCTATAGGTCCAGAGCCTTGGGGCCACAACACAGAAATCACGGTCACCTTTACTGTAGTCTTAAGACAAGTTCTGGGGATGGCTAAAAGGTCTTTTCCAGAAGACCTCAGAGACCGGCTACATGAGTGACTATGTAAAAGATCTTGAGAATATAGGGGTGCTTGACCATGCAGAGCTCTATATGTAATGACCAGAATCTTAAAATTTACTGTAAAACTAATAGAAAGCCAGTGAAGTGCTTTAAGCACTTTACTGTTGGTGTCTGTTTGTGCACCATTGACTTCTATCATAACCACATTTTTTTGATTGAAAAACCATCATATAATCATGCATTATTGATTGTTGATGATTTTCCCTGTTGGGAAGAGGTAAAGTTAGTATTTCTTACTGTTGATCATCAGTTGGCACCATTAACCCTTTAGATAGGCCTGTGCAAAAAAAGTTTTTGGATTTTATATGGAGTATAACAGCAAATTAGTGAGTCTGTGAGTGTGTGAGAGTGACCTTTGCGCACTTACCTTGATGTGTCTGAGAAAATCAAAATATGCAGCTCAGCTCTCAGAACTACATGGAGTAAACAAAAACAAACACTGTATTTATGCACCATCAATGTGGTTATAATAGAAGTCAATGGGGCTAAAGCAGCCACCAACAGTAAATTAGGCAGAAAAAAAATAAAATCTAACAATGCATCGAAGCCAATGTTGTTACTAATCTTTCACATGTCCAAGACTGTGATAAAAGGTTTTTTAAAATCCAGTCCACAATTACTTTTTATATTAAAAATACGCAATTTTTTGTGTTTTTCTCACTAAATCAGTGACATCATTTGTGAACTTGTCAATTAAAGAGTTAAAATCCTGTAATTTTAAAAACATTTAGTAGTTTTGATCAGGACTGAGGTTGATTAACAGATTTATGCAAAAATATATTTTTTTAAATATTTATCTGATGCATTTTTACAGCGGTTTAATTCAGTGGATGTTTTCATCGCTAACATAACAAAAGGATAGTACATTTGAATATAGCACAAGGGTTAAAATCTTGCTAAAAAGTATAATAATTCATTGAGTTATTGAAGAGAGTAATAGAGGACAAAAAGACTGCATGCAATTATAATTTTCCTGCTGTTATAAATACAAAAATAGATACATTTGCAGTGCAGAGAGGAGTTAAACATGGATTTTGAGTATGTGGAAGGTCTCATTTTTCATTGTACTAAATATAAACGAGTGGGAAAGGGCGTAATAAATCTTACATAGAGTGCTTAGTAATCAGTTATGTTCAAATAAATAGAGGCTATAGATTGTTTTAGACTAGGGTTCACGTTTACAGAATAGGCACAGAATAATTTTAAAAATGAATTTCCACATTAGTTAAATGTGTCCATTAGGAATAAGAGAAAAAAATGTAAAATATTAATCCATTATTTCAATTCAGAACTGGTGGAATTAGGCCAAGAAAATGCAAAAAAATAGTTGCTGACAAAAATGATTGGAACTAATAGCCACGTCAGTTTTTATGGGTTTACAAAATGTATATATTTATTGCGAGTAAGTTTAAGCATTGGGCGACGCAGTGGCGCAGTAGGTAATGCTGTCCCCTCACAGCAAGAAGGTCGCTAGTTCGAGCCTCGGCTGGGTCAGTTGGCATTTCTGTGTGGAGTTTGCATGTTCTCCCTGCGTTCGCGTGGGTTTCCTCCGAGTGCTTTCTTTTCCCCAACAAGGCCAAAGACGTGGTATAGGGGAATTGGGTAAGCTAAACTGGCCGTAGTGTATGTGTGTGAATGAGTGTGTATGGATGTTTCCCAGTGATGGGTTGCAGCTGGAAGGGCATCCGCTGCGTAAAACATGCTGGATAAGTTGGCGGTTGATTCCGCTGTGGCGACCCCAGATTAATAAAGGGACTAAGCCAAAAAGAAAATGAATGAATGAAAGTTTAAACATTAAGTTGCTTTATTTATTTTTGTATTTATTTGTTTGTGTTTTTTACATATTTACTTACTTATTACTTACTTATTTAACCAGTCATATTAAGATACAATACCTCTTCTACCAGGGAGTTCTGATCAAGCTACTGTAGGCAGCATGACAAAGTTGCAAAGAAATACAGTATATCACGTATAACACACAAACACACAAAACAAGGTTCTTAAAATAGTACAACTATAATCAATTACTAATCTGTTGTTAGCGTGATTTAGAATTTTGCTAGCATGTTTTTCGCATGGCAGCACGGTGGCGCAGTGGGCAGCACAATCGCCTCACAGAAAAAAGGTCGCTGGTTTGAGCCCCAGATGGGTCAGTTGGCATTTCTGTCTGGAGTTTGCATGTTCTCCCCGTGTTCGTGTGGGTATCCTCCGGGTGCTCCGGTTTCCCCCACAAGTGCGAAGATATGTGGTATGGGTGAATTGGGTAAGCTAAATTGGCTGTAGTGTATGTGTCTGAATGAATGTGTATAGATGTTTCCCAGTGATGGGTTGCAGCTGGAAAGGCATCCCCTGCGTAAAACATATGATGGATAAGTTGGAGGTTAATTTTGCTGTGGCGACCCCAGATTAATTAAGGTACTAAGCTGAAAAGAAAATGAATGAATGAATGTTTTTCACATGAATTAGCATGTTGCTAACATTTTAGTACATTATTGACATTTTAGCAAGTTGCTAACATATTTAGGACATTGCTAGTATATCAAAGTTTAGCATGGTTAAAGTTTTGCTTTAAAGTCTTCCTAGCAAGTTTAAGCATGTTGTTGCATGTTTTTCTTTGTTGCGATGCTACCAAGGTTGTTGCAAGCATGATTCTAAATTTTGCGATCATCTTTTAACATGATTCAGAAGGTTGCTAGCACATGATTTAAGACGTTGTTAGTATTTCAAAGAACTTGAAAATGAAATTACTAGGCAAAGTCTTTAATTTTCAAATGTTTTGTCCAGATTTCCACAATCAATATTGAGGTCACTGTTGGATAGAAAAGTGTGATAGAAAAGCCGAAGAGGATCTAAATGCTGCCAAAACACAAAGTAAATCCAGACACAGGTATTGCCATAAGCTAAGCAAGACAAGACAAGAAACTAAGCTTAAACTAAAAAAAAAAAAAAAAAACAGGCAAAACGGTTTCTGGAAAAATAGCCTAAAAGGACAACACCAAGTCAACTATTGAAGAGGATTTCCCCCCAGCTCATTTAATTGGTCAATTTGCACTCAAAAATATTTTTGTTTTTCGACTATCAATTTCTTGTTTATAGGGATAGTTTACCCAAAAATGAAAATGTAGGCCTACTCAACTGGCTCTAAATTTTGATGTTCTAAAAGTCATTGCCATCAATAGTACGAACAAAGAAAGTCAGTGCTTGCTGCATTCCAACATTCTTCAAAATATCTTCTTTTGTGTTTAACAGGAAAAAAACTCCAACAGGTTTCTAACAAGTGAAGGTTGAGTAAAAGGTGACAGAAATTTCAATTTTGGGTGAGCTATACCTTTAACTGGTAACTTGTACATTATTGGCCTACTGTAATTTGTAATCAATGAAAAGGTAGCTTTAACATGGTTATGTGTATGTTAGAATATTATATCATCGATTTGCAAGCACTTTTTAAATAATTTAATTAATTAAACTAAATTATATGAAATCATTTACCATCCCTTGTTCGTTTATGTCATGTCCTTTATTGAACACAGTGTGGCGTGCTGGAGCTGCATCAACGCGTTGATGACACACTTCATCAATAGATGTCGCTGTGAACACGTTATCCAGCATGACTCAGCGTGGAAGACTTTTATTTTGAAATGCAAGCAGTCGGTTTATCCTGATTTGGATTTTTTTGTGAAGTACCAGTTCAGCGGCGGCAGCAGCAGTGACAACAGCAACAACAGCGGGTCTGTGGGTTCGGATTGTGGCTGTGGACGGGCCCGGAGATGGCGGAGTACAGTCAGACGGGTATATTAACGGCCCTGCTGCTCTTCACAGTGGTGACTGTGAAGGATATTTATGTGGGCCGCAACAGCGTGACTCAACAGGAGAACACTGGACCCGACTTAAACACACAGAGACCGAATAAACATACGTTCTACACGGGACCTGTCCTCAAGTTCAAGTACTGGTGAGAGACTCCACATACATTAATGCCATGTTTATGTTTTAACACTGTCTAAATATGTGTTAGCTGCTATGCTAACGGCTAATGTAGCGCATGTGAAGAACAATACATATTTTGAATAAATATATAACGTAAGCAGAAATAATTATAGTATGTAAAAATCGATTTGTTTATATTGCAAATAGGATGAATTGACAAATGTGGGTTGACTGTCAAAAACCACCTCATCCACCCTTGTAACGTTAATATATTAAATAGAGGTAAAGTTGGTTTTATATTCGGATATTCAGACATTCTCCTTAATAATATAATTTCATAAAAGCATTATTTGCAAATTCTAAATAGGGAAATCATATAAGCAGCCAAAGACTGTCAAAGTACAACACTGTTCACAGTCAATTAGACAGTGTTAATGTTGTTTTGAAGTCATACTTGCATGCTAATTCCGATCGAATATTCAAAGTAACATGGTAAACAATACATAGACATCTAAATGAACGAATTTGCGAATATAAAACCAACTTTACCTCTATATATATATTAAAAAGGAATATTTCTACAACTCATTTATGTTTATATGTGAAATAAGCATATTTCCCCGCAAAAAAATAGCATCTTGTAATTTTGAAATGTGTTGAAATAAGATTATATTGTAACTCTGCTTAAACCCAGTATGAAATTACGCGGCACTTTTTAGAGCACTTCATTTGACACTTGTTCCCTACTGAATTCATAAATGTTTATGTGTGCTTTAATGTTAACTATCTGTCTAACTATTAACTGTTAACTAACTATTTCTATTTCTTCTTTCTATTATAATGTTCCTTCTGTTTACGTTCACCAAGGACCCTATTTATAATTATAGAGGTAAAGTTGGTTTTACATTCACACATTGGTTCAGTGACACACTCCCTATATTGTTTACCGTAGTACTTTGAATATTCGGTCTGAAATCACATCAACGAATTACCTCAAAACAACATTAGCACCATTTGATTAACTGTAAACAATGCTGTACTTTGATAGTCATTGGCTGCTAATCATTATTTAGAATTAGCAAACATTACATTTCCTAAATTATATTATCAAGGAGAAAGTCTGAATGTGTGAATATAAAACCAACTTTAATTCCATTTTATAATTAGCTAACTCCATGCACCAATGTAGTTCACTCAGTTGTTCATCTAACCTCTTGAGAAAGGTGAATACCTGCTGATATTTAAATGTAGGCAATTTTTTTACTCATATAGAAACAGAAATAGCTGATTGTTTTTTGTTTTGCAATGTATACTTTAGCAACCCAGAGTATACCTTTTTTGTGCCTATTTCTGTATTATATACATACAGCCAGATGCAGTCTTTCAAAATATAAGGTACTTGACATCTGCACAAACCTTCATCTATGTCTAAACCTTTTATCTTAAAAAAAAAAACAAGAGTTAAGGTGTGTAATCTCCTCAAGGTGTACTTCTCATTGCAGATGTGTATTGAGGTGAAGTTGGCTTAATATTCACACAGACTTTCTCCTTAATAATAAAACTTCACAAAAAATTTTTTTGCAAATTTTAAATAGTGAAATCATATTATCAGCCAATGACTATGAAAGTACAACATTGTTTACAGTCAAATAAATGGTGTTAATGTTGATTACTTGCATGTGTTTTCAGAATTCAGACTGAATATTCGAAGTACCATGGTAAACAATATAGTGAGCATGTCACAAGTTGTCACCTGAATGAAGGTGCGAATATAAAAACAACTTTACCTCAATCAGATGTGTATTGTTTTTTGCTGTTTTCAGTATTCTGTGTTCCCATGCTTCTTGAAAGTACTTAAAAGCACTTGAATTTTAGACATATGAATTCAAGACCTGGAAGGTCTTTAAAAACAAACACAGGTCCTTGAAAGTGCTTGAGGTAAATTTGAAATGAAATTCGTTTATGGTTTTATTTCAACAATTTTACTCAGTGTTCAAAAACAACAAAAAAAAAAAACAGACATTCTTAAATTTAAATTCTTCTATAATACTGACAAATAATGAGCAGTTAGTTAATATTTTAGTAACCACTTTTGAATATTACCAGTATCTATTTCAACAAACTTTATTAAAGGTGAACATGACTGTTTAAAATATTTATTTTTGAAAATAACTCTGACATAACTAAATTATGTCAACATGAATATTAAGTCTAAGTCAAATTTTAAGTACAGTTAGGACTTTCGTGGCGCTGCATATGCTGGGGTAGGAATTACAATGGTGCTTTAAAAAGTTTTTGAAAGGCCTTCAATTTGCTGTTCATGAAAGTGTTGGAACATGAGCACATCTTTATAAAACATAATAAATGAATGACAAACACAGAATACAGAAGCAAAGTTTTCAAGAAAACTGCAGAAAATGCAGAAAAAAATTTCAAGAAAAGAAAGAAAATAATATAGGATGGGATTTTGAAATTGTGTTGATGTTTTAGTTTGACATTTTTATTAAACATTTCTAATAGTAAATAAAAAAATAAAAAAATACACACACATCCACACACACAAAAAGTTGAACGTGGATAAATGTATGCTCAGTGAAATTTAAAATGTACATGATCGTTTCTATAATAGCAGTCATTAACTGTGTGGTTGTTTTCAGTATTTCCTGAGGGTACAGTAACCTGTTCCAGGACTACTCCCGGTCTATTAGCCAGCTGTACCCGGACATCCGAATCGAGGGAGAGAATTATCCTCCCAAACCTATCAACAAGTGAGTGTGTTTTCGAGATCTCATGGAATCGTCATTTATACCGACAGTGCTTTTTTCTGAATCATTCAGACTTGTCATTTGTCTTCCTCTGCAGATATATGGGAAATTTCATCTCTTATTTTAAATTGCTTGCCATTGCTTTGATTGTGACTGGACAAAATCCTTTCCAAATGTTTGGAATGAACACTCCAAGAATATGGGCCTGGGGGCAGGAGAATAAGGTAATGTTGTTGAAGAAGTGCTCGGACTCTAACTTTGTTTTATAACAAACTAAGGGCTAAAAATAAACCTTCACCGTCACCACATTAACTGATGCATATTTTGAGGAATGAGCGGTATTTCAGAGCTATAACCATGTCATACTGGGCAGGCCTGGCATTGGTGGAATGCAAGGGATGACGTTGCAGCTTTAAATGCCTGAGTTACAGACGTAAAATCAGTCCATCTATTTGCAGTTTGAAGGAGATCTTACATGAGCAGAAATATTGTTTCAATGCTGTTTGCATTCATTAAGGATTGACTATGAATAGTACAGACATGAACGGATTAAATCAGCACAGCATAAATAATTCAATTTAATAATAATTAAAACTTTGTGATCATATTTGAGATTTGTTCATTGTGCAAAGTTTGACTTCTGATAAAATAAATGGTCTTTTTTAAGCTGTCAGTTTTCTTAAAGTTCATTGAAAAAGCCCAAAATAATACAAAATGTCTACTGAACATATTTTTTAAAAATGAACAAAATTTTTTACATTTTGTTATTTTTTTCCCCCCCACAATTTATTTATTTTTTTTAATTAAATTGAAGTTGACATTTTATTTTTATTTAATATGCCTTCTATGTATTTAAAATCTCTCTTGTAAATTTTAGTTTATGAAAACACCGAAATGGGTCGTCACTTCTTTGACCCATATACATGTTTATCTGTCTATTCTCTGCACTGTGTTTCTAACCTGAAGCTATTTTAGCTCGGAAGAATGATTTCTCACAATTGCTTGCTCTGTTTTGCAGATTTTCTCCTGCCTCATGGCCTTTTTTATTAGTAATATGCTGGAGACCCATTTCATCTCAACAGGAGCTTTTGAGATTGCACTGAATGGTAAGCTCATTTGGACCACCACTATTCTCTTTAGGAAAAATATTAACTTTTTATGTCATATCACAGAAACATCATTATGCCTTTCTGTTTTAGATATCCCAATTTGGTCCAAGTTGCAATCGGGATACGTACCCAACATTCAGGAGCTGTTCCAGATCTTAGATAACCACCTTAAGATGAATCAGGCCGACAAGATGAACTTTCCTTCACCGTAGTGCTGTTGTTTTTGTCAAGAGACATGTGAGTGGTAAAACCTGTACAATTACATCAGCATGTATGTCACTGCAAGTACAAGCATAGCAGCTTTTAACAAAGACTTTTTTGTTGAAATTGTTTTCAATAGAGACGTTTCCCTCTAGGCTTTCGAGTTATATGCAAATCTCAGATCTTGGCAAAACATTTTATAAGTTGAAGTGTTTTTTTTAATAATAATAATAATACATTTTTATTTTGATAGTCGTATGTTCTGCATTTATTTAATCAATGGCTTTTCAGCAGCATTAATATGAATTATCATTAAACATTTCTCATCTTTGAATATGTTGAAAACATCTGTGCAGCTTAATATGTTTGCTGGAACTGTGAGAATACAGTGATTTTTTTTTTTTTCTTTGATATTTTTTTATTTTCAAATTTGGTTCAATTTATTTAGCCTTTAATGAAGAAAAAAAATTATTTCTTTTAAAAAAAGTAAAATCTTACCGACCCTATGCCTCTGACACATTAAAATCTATAACACACATTGATAAAATGTAATTGTGTTAATGTTAATTTCATACTGGCAGGTTTTCCATTCTTCTGAAATGCCACCTGGCATTTTATAACAACAGTTCAGTCAGTTTGATGTTTATTCATTAACAGCTCTGGCTTATTCAGTGAAGGACTGATTTTTTTTCACATTTCCGGGTTACTCAGCAGCGGAAGGCATCATAGTTGGGTAAACTTAGAGCCAGTGAATGGGAGAGTACAACAAATAATTGTTTTACAACCCTATTTGCTGAAATAATCAAAGAGAAACTCAACGATGGTGTTATCAAGACTTTCAGAAAAAAGAAAAAAATGTGTGAGACTAATAAAGCAGCCAGAAGAGAGAACAATGTCAAATTTACTCTCAGCCCCATAGACGCTGCATTAGAAACACCTCGCATAAGCGGTAATTCGTTTTTTGCAGTTTGACAGAAAGATGATATAATACATAAAAATGTTCATACATTTAAAAAAAAAAAAATCAAAATATTAAAAACTTTTTAAGGATTTAAGAATATGATGACCGTTAAATGTGCCATAACAGTCTTGTGAAAAGGGTCCATTTAAATTGTTAACTCATTACTGAGTTCTGTGTTCTAAACCAGTACTGAACGATTTTTTTACAAGCATATGAACATTTAGAAACAATGCTTTTTTTTTTAACTACCTCTGAAAGTGAGTAAAGTTTATAGATGCATTTAATGTTCTCCAAACCTGCTATAAATAGAGCCTTTGTGAAGGATTCTTTAACCTTCGCAAAGCCCCACTCCCTTCTCTTTATCTGACAAGCTTTCTGTATCAACTATGGCGATCCCTTATCAATTTGTGCACTCCCCAAGGGAATAGTGAATAATATCTGGGAAAATGACATGCTGATTTTATACACAAGCAGGCATAAAGGTATGCAGTGTGCATAAGAGGGAAATGAAAACAATGAAAAAGTGTAACACAAAATGAAAACAATATGTAGACCTCAAAACCAGTCATAAGTGTCAATTTTTGAAAAGGTGAGATTTGTGCATTCATATAAAAGCTGAGGAAATCATTTAGTTGATTTATGGTTTGTTATAAGGCTGATATACAACTGTGAAAACTTCTGAGGTAATCTGAGGGTTCAAAGTAATTAGGAGTACTGGGAAATTGCCTATAAGGCCTATACATTTGTTCAGGTTAGCAATGCACATAACTTATTTTTATTTTTTAATTAGTATTGATATATTTAAACTAGGACATTTAGAAAATGTTTTTGTAGAAAATTATCTTTACATTTGATTTTTGGCATAAAAGAAAAATAAATTTCAATGCATAGTGTATTTTTGGCTATTGGCTATTGCCAAAAATATACTCCTTCAACTCCTTCATAAAAAATGAAGCTATAACCTACACATTCCCAAATGATTGGGAAGATCGAATAATTTTAATATAATTAAAAAGTTACATATTGACCATCTCACACATAGTTTAAAAAACACACAAAAAAGCTGACCTCTCTAACAAGGCAAAACAATAGGGCATATGTTAAATTATAAGAAACCGTGAAGATCAATTAATTGTTTACCTGGCTCTCCAGTCTATGGTCAGGGTATTTGCGGCATCTTAAAAAGTCTTAAATTCACTGAAATGTGGTGTTGTACGTCTTAAATAATTTTAAACGGTCTTAATTCATTTGTCCATGTAAAGCTACTCAATCGGTACAACCAACAATCCATCTAAAAAAAAAAAAAACATTAACAAAGTAAAATTTATTCACCCTATTACCAATATGATTTAATTATCTTCCTTACAATATCATTTGTTTAAAAGTTCTCCATGTATTTATGAATAACCATATGTTGTACATAAATTTAATTAATTATCGTTTTTAAAACTTGTCTTTTTTTTTTTTTTTTTTTAAGTAAAATTTTGTATAAATAATATGTATATAATTGGAGTTTGCTTGTTTCTACTCATTATTTAAAATGTGTCTTAGAAATAACAGAATTTTCATTTTAATAGGGCAAGTGAAAAAACATTTAAAAAAAATTTCCATTACAAAAAATCCTTAGCAATTTGCCATGTAAAAGTCTAAAATTTCATTCATAATAGTCTTTAAAAAGTCCTAAATTTGACTTGATGAAACTTGCAGAAACCCTAATGGTGTTCTAGTTAGCTTATTCCGTCTTCTTTCGTCGTCTCGGGTAATTCACTTGTTATTTTGTCACGTCACATCTCCATAAACTAAAATTAAGCTGGATGTGCTGGTCCAAATACAGAAAAGATGAGATCGTCAAGTCCGCGTGTTGGTTCATCAAGAGACAGCACAATTGATTCACTGTTACAGTGTGACTGTCCAATCAAACATATTCAGTTTATACATGTTTCTATGTTTTGGGAAAGGATGAGAATGTTTATTGCACAGCCTTTCAAGGTACCTGCTGCCTGCGTAGCAAATCCAGTTCAAGCACATTTTCACCTTTTCTTTCATGTTAATCACCAATTTTATTATACCAAGCTTGGTTTGTCAGACAAAATGGCTATCTAATAGAATATCTGCATCATGATTGGCTGGATCTGTTTGTCTGACTAGCATATGCCAATGTTATTTTGTACATTTTTTATTTTTTTTTTTTTTTAACAACAAAGAATGCAGGAAATACTTTG
The DNA here is from genome assembly GCA_903798195.1 of Danio kyathit. Taxonomy (NCBI): domain Eukaryota; kingdom Metazoa; phylum Chordata; class Actinopteri; order Cypriniformes; family Danionidae; genus Danio; species Danio kyathit. The sequence goes on along the minus strand of LR812532.1, from coordinate 22,672,913 downwards.
CAAACATTTTCTATTCTTGCAATAAAACAGCTGCAGATTCTGTTCTTAATTTCATTGCTTTTGTCACACAATGAGATTGCATTACTTCTTGTCGGAACACAACATAATGCAGAATGTAATGACGTTATAATCTCGTCTGCAGGTCTCCGGAGCTGTTTGGCCGGTCAGCGGAACTGTGGACTGTGGCATAATGAAGGCCTGTGCTGCAAACAGCACACTGTTGGCACAGGCTGGATGCTCCGCCACTACGCACATTCCTCCTGCCCAGCGACACACACCTCTGGATCGACTGCACCTCTTCAGAACAAACTACACACATTCATAGTAGGAAAGTCTTGCGTGAGCTAAAGGCACTACGGTTCTTACTAAATGCTGAAGTTGCGCCACATGCAGATGTTTTTATTTTATTTTTTATTATCATTATTTGTGTTGGTCAGGGGTAGCTTTGTAACAAGTGCTTTCAGCTGAAATCGAATCTCAAGGGCAAATGTCATGTTTTTTTAATGTAGGTTAAAGTCTTAAAATGACCTTTAACAGGGTTATTTGTTTGCACTGGTGTAGATTGTACTGTACTCTGGGTATTTGCCTTTTTAATTTAGTGGGGTTGCATTTTTCTTTTTATAATAATGCTTGAAATTGTCCATTTTGTTTGTCACAGGTTTTCTAGCTAGATTCATAAGTGCAGCATGTGCTTTCGGAGGGAATTAAGGCCAGATGTTTTTCTTCTGCTTAATCTTTAAGTGTGTATGTTAGCACTGCCAGAGGAATCTGTGAATGATCTTCAAATGACTGCAGTCGTCTTAATGATGGTGTGATTGAGTGATGCTTATCAGAAGACGTGAATGGTAATTCCAGAGACCCCCCTACCCCGTCACCCCCCCCCCCTCTATTTTTCCAGCTTTTTCAATGTAGATGTGGCGGTAAGAAATGTACCCTGGTATTTAAATGTACCTCTGTGAATTTGTTACACGAGTGATACAGTAGTTGGGATTAAGTTGCATCGAGAGAAGACATTTTACTTCATTTCATAGTGATGTAAAATAAATATTGATATGTTAAAAGGTTGATTTGTGAATTCTTTTTCATAGTCTGTTTCCACACATACCTTGCTTTTCCAATATAAATGTGTATTTATTAAGGCACACGATCAAAAATTAAAATGCATTATAGAAAATATACATACATTGAAAAAAGTGATGAAAACAGACAAGTTGCATTGGTGTGTAAGGCATGTTTTAATATTTTATTTGCTCCGTTTTAAGGTACAAATCTTTAACAAACCATTAACTGAGAATTTTAGCTCTTTAAAGCACTAAATTTCTGCTTAGTTGATAGTAGTTGGCTTTAGGTAATGGGATTGAGGATGTTGTAAGGTCATACTTTATGAGTACTAATAAACAGCCAATATCTCAATTTCGGATAATAAGTCAGTAGTTAATTGTGGGAATTAGTGCTTCAATGTTTCCCAGTTCTGGGTTGCTGCTGGAAAGGCATCCACTCTGCAAAACATATGCTGTATAAGTTAATGGTTCATTCCGCTGTGGCGACCCCAATGATTAAAAGCCGAATGAATGTTTTTTTTTTTTTTTTAAATAAATTTAACCAAATAAATTGATAAGCCAGTCACTATGAACAACATTTATTAAAACATGAAATAAGCTCATTTACACATTATCCTTTACACGTTTAAAGTTTTTACTCTCCTTTTTTGTCATATTTTATGACTTTCCACAGATTCTGCAAGGTTTATTATCTACCATATCCAAGTTTAATCTGAGTGTTGTAGATGCAGTTAAACTTTCCAGGAGTATAAATGAGGGAAGTAAGGACTTTGGTCAAATGCAAAGAAATTTGAATGTTATCTACCAATGTCAAGTCGAGCAAAAGGCAAAATAGCTGAGGATGTTTCTCACCCTCTTTACGCTGAGTTTACACCACTTCCATCAGTTACATGCTTTAGGCAACCACAAGCATTAAGAAACACTGGGAAACACCCATACACTCATGCATTCACACTCATACCCTGTGGCCAATTAAGCTTTTTCAATTCACCTGTACCACATGTTTGGACTGTGGGGGAAACCGGAGCACCCAGAGGAAACCCACATGAACACGGGGAGAACATGCAAACTCTATACAGAAATGCCAACTGACCCAGCCACCAGGGCTCAAACCAGCGGCCTTCTCGCTGTGAGGTGATTGTGCTACCCACTGCACCACCGTGATGCCCAGTTGGTCCAACATGATTTTATCTAAAAAAAAGTTTAAATACATTTGTATTTTTATTTAACTTAAACTAAAAGGTCTGATAATATCATAAATGTCTATTATGTGTCATACATTTCAAAGTTATCCTGAATGAACTAAAAGCCATTTTTAAGCATAATTTATGATTACGTACAGATAGTTGAGAATGATCTCAGAACTAATTTTAGGACAGTTGTTGCAAAGCAACAAACTGCAGTTTTACTAATTAAGCTGCCAAAACCCAAAGCATGGATGTTTCTGCAAGGTGGTAATCTCAAAACTCAAAGCATTACATGAAACTCTTCTAAATCTTCAAACTGAAGTGAAGATAACTCTAACAAGTCTTTCTATTAACTTTAAACACCTAAGATTACTTTTATTGTCAACATTTCCTTATCTTAATTCAGTTCCATGCAAAGCATGCTGAGAACTACAAATCCCCTAACCAGGTAGTTGGACCAACACAATTCCTTCATGTTGTTCCAAAACATAACGCTTATGTTAACATAATAGTTTACTAATTTAAGTGGGATGAACATAAAACAAATAAATTGGCCAAAGAAATTACAAGAATTGTGTTGTTTCAGCTCATTTTAAACGGGTAGTTTGAACAAACATTTTTTCTTCTTTTTTTTGAGTCACATCATAAAATATTTTGATTAATGTATCAAAACATTCAAAGCGCATACTATGACATTAACATCCATTGCTTTAAAATGCATTTTAATTTGGTTTAATATCTTGTGCCAAAAGCTAAATAAATAAATAAAACTATGTACTTCATGTACTTTCCAGAAAATGAAATCTGAAACTCTGAAAAACACAGTCCATATCTTAAATAATGCAGTGGAGACTTGTGTCAATTGTGAATTGGGCTCTTGTCTGTTTTCATCCTACTGTCACATGACATCAGACGCATATAACGGGGCCATTATTTCAGAATGAAGAGTACAATATACAGTATGATGTGGCATGAGTATATTGACACATTTATTCTTAGCTAAGAACTATAAATGTCAATTTACTGTATACGTATACATTTCACAATCACAGAGATGTCATTTCCTACTAATGTGCTTTATGAGATGTTCAAACAATTCATATGGTCAACCATGTGTGATATCTACACTCACCGGCCACTTTATTTGGTACACCTAGGTCCGGGTTGGACCCCCTTCTGCTTTCAGAACTGCCTTAATCCTTCGTGGCATAGATTCAACAAGGTACTGGAAATATTCCTCAGAGATTTTGGGTCCATATTGACATGATAGCTTCACACAGTTGCTGCCGATTTGTTGGCTGCACATCCATGATGCAAATCTCCTGTTCCACCACATCCCAAAAGTGCTCTATTGGATTGAAAAATGGTGACTGTGGAGGCCATGTGAGCACAGTGAACTCATTGTCATGTTCAAGAAGCCAGTCTGAGATGATTTGCGCTTTATGACATGGTGTGTTATCCTGCTGGAAGTAGCCATCAGAAGATGGGTACACTGTGGTCATAAAGGGTAGATATGGTCAGCAACAATACTGAGGTAGGCTGTGGTGTTGACAAGATGCTCAATTGGTACTAATGAGCCCAAAGTGTGCCAAGAAAATCTCCCCCACACCATTACACCACCACCACCAGCCTGAACCGTTAATACAAGGCAGGATGGATCCCTGCTTTTATGTTGTTGACACCAAATTCTGACTCTACCATCCGAATGTCGCAGGAGAAATCGAAACTCTTCAGACCAGGCAATGTTTTTACAATTTTGGTGAGCCTGTGTGAATTGTGGCCTCCGTTTCCTGTTCTTAGCTGACAGGAGTGTCTCCTGATGTGGTCTTGCTGTAACGAGTGATTATTTGAGTTACTGTTGCCTTTCTATCAGTTCGAACCAGTCTGACCATTCTCCTCCGACCTCTGTCATCAACAAGGCATTTGCACCCACAGAACTGCCGCTCACTGAATATTTTCTCATTATTCGGACCATTCTCTGTAAACCCTAGAGATGGTTGTGCGTGAAAATCCCAGTAGATCAGCAGTTTCTGAAATACTCAGACCAGCTCGTCTGGCACCAACAACCATGCTACGTTCAAAGTCACTTAAATCACCTTTCTTCTCCATTCTGATGCTCGGTATGAACTGCAGCAGTTCATCTTTGAAATTTGCGTTAACGAGCAGTTGGACAGGTGTCCCTAACAAAGTGGCTGGTGAGTGTATATATACTATAGGCCTACCAGGAATCCCCAAATATGGGCTTCATCATCATATGAAGGGTCCAATTATAAAATTTAAAAGGCATTTACAGTGGAAAATTGATATTAAAATAAAATGTCTAGCATAAAGTATTTAGTTACTACTAAGTTATAGTTTGCTATGTATTTTGTGTTATGTAGTTATACTGTCAGAAACATTGTTTATGTTTTAATAATAATAATCATAATTCGTATTATTTAAATACCAATTTACTTTACAATTGGAAATTAACTATAATAAATGTACAATTAAAAAAATTGTTTTTAATCAATATTTCAAGCATAATCAAGAAATCAATATTTGTTTGAATAAACATGATTTTTAATTAAAACAAATTATTTGTTTAATCTGATTATTTGTAATTCTCTAAAAAACTTTAAATTACAATATTTTTATTTGAAATTTTGAAAAAAAAAGTGTTCTCTCATGGCAGTGTATAATACATACAAACCACAGGTGGCGCTGCAGCTCGTTGAGAAATACGGTTCTTACTCTACTATGATTTGTGCGTTACGTTCGTTGTGAGGCTGACAGTTGGAGAGTTCTGAGTATGTAACCGGTTATTCTCTTTAACTGACGATAATGTTGATTTAGTATGTTATAATTAGATATATATGGTGAATGTGTACACTAACTTAGTTATGTTTTCAGACGCATCAAGCTAAATGCCAAGCTAACAATGAAGTGACACCATTAGCATGTTAGCGAAGTAGCGTAACGTCCGCAGCTCTCTAAAGCAATTTTGTCTATTTAATGAATTACAAAATAACATGTCGGTGCTTTATGTAAGTGTTAGTCATGTTAAACCCAACAAATTTACTGAAATGCCGAGGTGTACACCCAAAGTCCCTATTTTTAGTGTATTCTATAGTCTTTTGTTCACCTCGCACAGTTGTTTACATTTGAATTTGACACAATGTGAGAACATAAAGCTACACGTTATTGAAATTAACTTTTTGAATCATCAGTATGAAACAAAACTATGATATATCGACTCAAACGTAAATTTGGACTTTGATTTGTTTAAATACAGCGTCTAAACAGTTTGTGTCTTGTGTAATATGACCAATTATAGAGGTAAAGTTGGTTTTATATTCGCAAATTCCGACTTTCCTCATAATATTGTAACTTCATAAAAGTATTATTTGCAAACTCTAAATAGCGATATCATATTAGCAGCCAATGACTATTAAATGACAACATTGTTCACAGTCAAATAAACGGTGTTAATGTTGTGTTTTACAGTTATTATTAACAGTATCGGGGAATCATCTTTTGGCTTGATATAATTTGGAGTGATCAACACTAGTCATCATGAGCACTACTGTCGTGAGTATGGTTGACCACGTGACTGCTCACGTGATCAGTATTGATTACGTTTAAACTATTGCACCTTGGTATATGGCATTCCCTCTGCTGCCAAACAAGTGAGATTGTAAGCGTTTGTGTTTCTGGTTTTTAGACCCAGAGAAAAAGACGAACATCTTCCACTACATGTTCACGTCGTGGCAACAGCAAGAGGAACCGGGCCCAGATGTCTCAGACAGTGATGGAGACCATTGATGTGCTAGAAAACGACAGAACTAACAGTGAGTTGGCCTCTTTTTGTATTACCAGTCCTTTATTTTGACTTCTTGACGTAAGGCTGCATTGTTGTTTAATAGCGAGATAAAAACTAGCATGCATTAGTTTAATGTAAAGTACAAAGTCCTGTTTATTCCTACCAAACGATGAATAAGTGTTATGTTTGAATCATATTTTGCAGGAGGGTTTGCATTTATTTCATTTAATTATTTATTTAGATTCAGTTTTTAACAAAGCAGATTAAATAAATCTGTCTAAAGCCCTCAGGTTGGTGTCAACAGCAAAGGTGAAAAGCAAACCAAAGCAAACATTTCTAATTTAAACTTGCACAGACTAATTATTCATGGTTATCAAGGTTAACGATGTGAGCTAGTAAAATAAACTAAATGTTGATTTCACGCAGATTTTAAAGGCTATGAAACCAGATCTAATCACTGTAAACATGTAGGCTGTGATCAGGGTTGGCAGGTTTTCACAACAAAACTATCACAATCATGTCAAAACTCCAAATAGACCCGTTTGTAAAATACACATTTTACACCATGCAATATTCTTCTTTATAAATATAAAGATAATTCATATATGTATTTATATGTAATTATTTATTTGTAATTATAAAGATTCCTTTAAACCAGTGGTAACTTAAAGGTGCAGTATGTAAGTTTGATACCCAGTGGTTGAACTAGGTATTGCAGTCCTGAATCATAATAAAGGTACGCCGGGTTGCCAGTTTGAGTGATTTTAAACTGTGTTCTAAATAAAAGCAACGACACGCGATTGAGGGAATATTCTCCATATTAAAAGGAGTTTTGGTTCTAACCAACACCTCGAATTGATTTATTAGAAGCGGCTTCTATTTCTCACAGCTGAACAACAGAAACCTATGACAGATCACCTCAGGTAAGCCTCGTGTGCTTTATTCAGTGCTAAATGCTAACAATACGAGTTTGAATGCATTTTACATGACGTGTATTACTATATACTGAAAGCAGAAAGTTCACCTCAGATCTGGAAATTACAATAAACCGTTTGAAATTGAACTTTAGAACTAAACACTTATGGGTGATTCAGCATGTACATTTAATGATGTTAAAGAGGGTGAACATGTATTAAATAGATTCTAAACCTTACCGTTTTGTGAGTGAGTGCATATTCTGTGCTTCTGAAAGGCTGTATTTAAATTTCTGCCGTGTTTTGTGGTGCAAACAGCCAAATGGCTCATCACTCATAACAATCTCGTCACAGCGTGTTGTTAGGACACGCGATGTAACCTGCTCACGTTCCTAATATTTATGTCATTTGCTAATTAACGTCATGTGGAACTGAATCTGTCTCATTTTGACATCTGATACTTTCCACTACACTGTAGCATTTCGCTCATGGACGCATGCTTTCAGAGTCTTTCTGAATGAATGAATGAATGAATGAATGAAATACGCTGTTTTCCAACAAGGCAACCCGGGGTGCTGAATTATAATTGGCTAAACTGGCATGTGCATGTGAAATTTACCTAAACAAAGACAGCGTTCCGGCACGGAAAAAAAACATTTTCAAAGCAGAATATCTGACTTCAGCATTGTTTGTCAGTTAAACAAGTATGTTCACTTGGGATGTTTCTTAAATATCTGCACACATATTATTGTATTTTTATGCTTTAGAAGAGTCAAAAACTTACATACAGCACCTTTAAGAGACTTTACTGGCAATTGTTCTTCTCAATACCTTCCTTTTTTTTTTTAAACTACAACAAAGAGGGGAAAACTAAATTCACATTTGCAAGTTCAATTCAACCAGCAGTACAATTTTACTAATGTACATAGTTTTTATGCAAATCTTAATACGCATATGAGGAAAGTCTATTAAATAAGACCATTTGTATCGAATATTAGCAAAATTATCATATTGCTACACCATCAGCATATTGTGTAAGTCATGAAGAAGTGTTTGTACAACAAAATACAAAGTTGTATAAAACTGATAATAATCAAACAACCTTTGAGTATTTACAAAAATAGAGCTTTAGTTAAAGTAGACCACTTGCAGACATATATTTTAACGTTTAAATCAGCCCCAGAATTAATGTAATGAATTAACGCATGTATGTTGCTCGACCGTACACTAAGAGAAAATGAAAGTAAAACTAATCCGATGTCGACTAGGTGGCGGGTCAAAACCACAAACGGCTAGATGCAACTGCACAACAATGATAGTGGTTCAAAAATATATGTTTTGGCTGGCCGAATTGCATTATATTTTTGACGTCAGTTGCAGGCAGGAGGAAGGAGGAGGGCGGGCCGTAAATGGCCCACGGGCCTGCAGTTTGAGACCCCTGTGTTAAAGAATACACAAAAGAAGATATTTTGAAAAAAGCTGAACCAGCTGAAAGCTGTAACCATTAACTTCCACAGTAGGAAAAACTAATGCAATGGAAGTCAATGGTTACAGCTTTTCAGTTTTTTTTTCAAAATATCTTCTTTTGTTTTTAACAGAATAAAGAGACTCAAACAGCTTTGAAACAAGTAAATGATGACAGAATTTTCCTTTTTTCTTTGAGTGAACTATCCTATCACTTTAACAAAGTTCCTGTATTATAAGATGCATTGTTATTGTCATGTTGCAGTATTTTCTACAGCAAGACCTCACACTACAGTGTTTAAGCACAATAAATTGTGTCATTGTACTGGAATACTGCAATATATATATATTCAAGTTTGAATTCTTGAAGTGTGTTCACTTGTTTCTCTTTCTTGTCTTGTCAAAGGTGAAGATGTGGTAGACTTAACATGTGAGGGGTCTGAACCTGCAGTTGTTGACCTCACCAATAATGATTCTATTGTGGTGAGTCTTTTTTTTGCTTGTACTTTTGTGAAAATGTGAAGTTGGTATTTTTGAAGTGACTTTGTAATATTCTCTCTTTCCTGTCTCTCCATTCTCTCAACACCTCGGCGGATAAAGGTTGTAGAAGATGGTAATGTATCATTTTGTTCTTTTTATTGACCAAATCAAGTTTAAGTTATAAATCACTGTGTGTAAATGCATCTTCTAAATAATCTAATGTATACATTTTTTTTTTTCAAATTAATGGCTGTATTTTAAATATGACACTGTGCTGCTTTTTAGGCCTGTTTGTAAGCCTCTTTCACAGGGCCCATTGAGTTAATAGTTCTGTATCAAATCATTAAATTTAGTGTTGTTCTTATACATTGTAGAAGTTGTCATCACCACTGATTTGTGTTTGTAGGTGTGCAGAGGAGAGTTGGACCTTGCACAGAGAGTTATGTACTGAGCAGTGATGAAGAGGAAGAGTCCAGTCTCAGACTCAGTCCAGGCTTACTGTCCTCTTTACGTGACAGCTCACGGGCCAGGTACACACTTTTCATTCAACACTCTGGTTAGGTCAATCTACAACCTGAGGCCTGTTGTGCAAAGCTTGTTTGAGTTTTTACCCAGGTAAGTTTGCGTTACACTGCTAACCTGCTCTGGTGCAGGATTTATTCTGGGTGATCACAAATAGGGATGCAACGATTAACCGGTTTCACTATTAACCGCGCTTTAATTTGTCACGGTTAATTAATCGTAAAGGCTTCTCAACACCGCGTTTCTGCACAGAACAAAACTGCAGCAACCAAACAAAGGTATGACAACTGTGCGCTAGTTTGTACACCGAGACTAATAACCACGCACACTGGATTAACTATGAAAAAGGTTATTAACTAAGGCAAGCTCCTGTAAATTAGTTATTTCCAATGGAGGGACGCGCACGCGACACAACGTGCAGGGAGATGTGTGACTGCGAGAACTGCAAACGGCTGAAGTTTAGGAAAGAAGCAATGAAAAGTACACAGGTTTGCAAACAATGTTTACAAATAATGGCGCCGATGAGCGCATGTTAATGCGAGAGAAAGTTAATCCACCAGCCGAGATCAATCGAGTGACTTCGGAGAGTGCTGGAAAACTCGGAGTGGATCAGCTGTATAATGGCCCGAATCTCAATGCGTTGCATTCACTGCGTGTTCACCGCAAATGGACGCTAAATGTAAAATCTAACACAGGATAGTCAAAGACTATACAATAGGGACTTTGGTATAGTATATACGTATAAAAACAATAGTGCAAAATGTATATTTCTTACTGCAATGCTTCGTTTTTGCTTGATGCTAACCATACATTTGTCAATCTAACAGTTGGACTTTTTATAGCAGATAACTCACATTTAAGCACATTCAAGGCAGCATGATGATGAGAAATGTAATACAATATTAGTATTATTGTCATCAGAGTCATCATTAATATTTTATAAATATTAAACATTAATTTTGGAATTATTGCACAAATATCAATAAGTCATAATAGAATTAGTTAATTTCTGTTTTTTTTTTTGTTAGTCCTGATTGATGTTGTTTTCAAATACAATAAATCTGTTAATATTCAATATGCAGCAGTGCTCATTCATTTTTGGTGGGTACTCCAAAAATTTTTCTGGTGCTCCTAAATGTTACCAAGTAAAAAAAGTGAATTTCGAGCCTTGCATTAGACAAATACTATTTTTTTTTAATTCTCATTTTTATTTATTTTCTCATTGTTCTGTCATTTATTTACAGCGTAAAAATTATTTATGTTTAAATGTCAAAAATGTCACTTATTTTTGAGCACAAAGAGAAAAATTGGACTATTGTTAGATTTTAAACATTCACATATAAATTTTTTAAGAACTGAATTTACCACACAAAAAAGTCATTTTCCAGTCTATAGTTTTACCTTCTCTTTTAAAAGATTGTCAGAAAAGTACTGCCTATTGTTAGGCCTACTATGAGCCTGATTTGTGTATTTAGGCAGAAGTAATATGACAGTTATGATTGTTTGTTGTGTCAAATGTTTTTGTGTTGGGCGTGACTACAAATTGTGAACACCGTGCCACAAGTGATAGGAAGTTTAGGTCATTTTTCTGACTCGGACCTTTGAGTCTCGCTCATTAACATGAACAAATCTTTTTTCGAGTCATTTTTATTCAATTTGCCAGTACATCTACAACTAGCCCAAATGTTGATCACATTACAAACAAGCCGTAACTAGAATGCTACTATACTAAGAGAAAATAATCATTCATTATTTACCTGGTGTTTTGTCTATGAATAACTCTGATCACCTCATCCTACAGGTTTTTCAATTTGAGTCGTTCGTTCACCTGACACTGACAGTTCTATAAGCTTAACCAACACATACAGTCTTAAGGCTGATTTATACTTCTGCGTCAAGCGCACGCTACATCGCCAGCCTACCCATGGACACATAGCCTTTGCCGTGGCCATTGGCTACGTTGACGAGCACCTCTCAAAAATAGTATCACGTACTCGTGTAGCACAAGCTCTGTGATTGGTCAGCTTGGTAGCGCTGACAAATGTGGGCGGAGGTTAAAGCCGCGCGAGCGTGATGCAGCAAGTGTTTACAAGTGTGGAGTCCTGTGAAGGAGCTCCGGATGGAGACTGCTGTTTTGTTTACCTTATGATTAAAGTTGTTGCACATCCGCCGGATCCCGCCTCAAAATGAGCGAATTTGACCCACTTGTACATTTAAGGAAGCGTTCAGAAAAAACAAAACACAGCGAAGAAACTCGACACAGAAAACATAAACATAAACACCCACTGCCAGCTAGCGTTTCGGATGTGTTATTGCAGAGCAACAGAAACCGTGCGCAGAAGTATAAATGCACGGCTACGCGCAAGGCTTGCGCCGTGGGTCACGCCGATCACTTGACGCAGAAGTATAAACCAGGCTTTAGCCAGAAACATCCATGATTAACTCACCTTTTGTGTCTTCGGGTTTTTGAGTTCGTTCATTACATGACAACATGTAAAAAAATGAACGGATCAAATCTTTTTCCAGCTCTAAATGCATATAATTGGCTTTTTCACAAATGTGGTCATGCGCGAATTAACGAATCACTCCCTGAGAGGACTCCTTGTTCTCAAGTCACATAAAAGATTTGTTCAAAATGAACAAATCGTTCAAGAATGACCCATCACTAAGTGCCACATTTATACACTGATGACATTATATACGGTTGTGAGCGTCTCTATGACAATACTGTGCACACTGCTGCTAGCAGAACAGACTGGCCGATTACCTGTCAGGCCAGTCATACAAAAAAAAGTTAGACTCCAGTCCCAGTTGCATCTCTAATTTAAAGTGATTGTATTTTGAGCTGTTGGTGAATCTTTATTATTATTATTATAATTATTAAAATCAATTGACTGATTTACATTTTATTTAGTCTTTTCTTTAAGATGCCTTCTCAAACGTTCTCTGCATCAGCAGTGTTTATTTTTCTGTCCTGTTAAAGCATTTAAATTGATTATATTTCTGATAATAATATCTTTTAATCTTCTACAGAGAAGTTGATTGTGTGGACTCTCTAATGAGAAATGACTCAAACTGACTGTTTTCTGTTTGCTGCACATATCACTTTTTCAAGGTGCATACCGTCCAGACTTATTCACAAACTCGGTGTTAAATTGATATCAAAAATTGATAGTTTACACCGTGTTGTAAAATGACTTATTCTGATCTTATCCAGGTTGGATTTGTTTGATTTTTATCTACCAAAAACGTTTTGTGCAACAGGCCTCAGTAATGTTTCACTCCTTGTCCTGTAAAACCTCTGGCCTATGCTAAAAATTAATTTTAAAAACATGCACTGGGAGATTTACGTACAGTCTGTGTTTTGAGTTTGTTGTGTGGCGTTCTGTGGTTTATAGGTCTACACCCGGTGCCATTAGCTGTCCTGTTTGTATGGATGCTTATTCAGAGGTAAGTCAACAAAAGAAACCTGAGATATTTAGCACTCTGCTAATAGTTGAATCAAAATGTTTGTTGTAAAAGATCAAGACATTGAATTAAGCATTTAAATCAATCTTTTGCCGAGGAAGAGCTGCTTTGTATAATGAACTGATAAATTTAAAAACAACTTCTTTTGTATTTTAATGATGAAAGCAGGTCTTATAGAATTGGAAATATTGATGCCAGTGATGGAATAATTGATGCCAGTTACTATTTTGAGGTGTGCTACCTCTTTAAAAAACTCTTGAAGGTGTGTTCACACTTGGCAGGTTTGCTTTGATTAAACGGATGTGATTCTTCCGTATAAATATGGATTTCCACATTTTCAGAGCTCAATGGGGTGACCTCCATTGTCGGTCATCGTGAGGTTCATCGTCATAAAAGCAGATAACCTGATGGTTTGCCCCTTCAGTGTTCGTTGTGCAGGGATGTCAAACTCAATTCCTGGAGGGCCGCAGCCCTGCACAGTTTAGTTCCAACCCTGCTTCAACACACTTACTAGTAGGTTTCAAACAAGCCTAAAGGACTCAATTAGTTTGATCGGATATGTTTAATTTGGGTTGGAACTAAACTGTGCAGGGCTGCGGCCCTCCAGGAATTGAGTTTGACATTATTGTGTCAAAACGCCACGGAAAAGCGAGGTCAGCCATCGGTGGTAGACTGCGGAGATATGACTGAGGCCTCTCTCCCGCGCTCTCGGTATCGCGCGCACTTGCTCTCCCTGTCAGTGACGGTGCTGCGCGCATCAGTTTCCCACATTCGTCAGAAGTTAACCCCCAAATTGACACAGGTAATAGAAAGATTCAACTTCAGTCATGTTCATGTTGTGAAACACTATCAAAATGCCCACTGTTGATTTATATTAGACTTTTGTTTTCAATAGCGATTTTAAAACTTTTACTATAGGAAGTCCTCGGCTAGGCAATTGTTGATCAGAAGTTGAGTGCACATAGTTTTAAATTAGAAAATGCAGTCTTGAACTTACAGTCGGCAAGTACAGAACAGATGTAACGCATTGATCAAATGTAGTTTAGTTTTGCCTTCATTTGTTTTTGATTTCAGTAGTGACAGCACAAATCTTCAAACACGTGATTTTTTACATTTTACATTGTTTTTAAACATAATATTTTAGCTAATTTCTAATAACTACTTTATCTTTCCCAGTCAGTGCATAACATTTTACTAGTTATTTTGCAAGATAGTTGTATTCAGATTAAAGTCCCTTTTAAGTATTCTATAGTCTTTGATTCAGATTAAAGTGTAATTTAAAGACTTAACTATGTTAAAGTTGGAATAATTAGTCAAGTTATTGTATAACTGGTTTATTGTGTAGACAATCAAAAAATATACAGTAAATATTTTTTGAGGAGGCTAATAATACTGACCTTAAAATTGTTTTTTTTTTTTTTTTTTTTTTAATTAAACTGCTTTTGTTCAAAAAATAAACTATAAGAAATAAGACTTATTAGGACTACAGAATGATTATTTTTGTTTTATAGGAAATACTGTGAAAATCTCCTTGGTTTGTTAATCACTTGGAAAACATTATTTTAAGTTAATAGGAGGGCAACTGTATTTGTTAAGACTATTTTGAGTTTAAGTTATTTAATTATCTTGTTTATGAACACTGCAGAGTGATACATGGAAAAAAAATGACTTTGAATAATTGTTATTTTTGTAGTTCGTGATGTATGTTAAATTGTGCCCCTGCCCGGTCCCCCAATTACTCTGGTCTAGAACCACCACTGGCTGTACGTTTTAAATAAAGTCAGGATGCACGTTTGTTGTTATCCTCTGCAAATCATCTGTTCTTGTGTCATTTATTAAGTGCTACAGCCGGGCACCTCAAATGTATTACCTGAAAGTTTAGATGATAGGCTATTACAAATTTATAAAAATACATTTTATAATTAATTAAAACTATTAAAAAGCCAGGACTGCGCTGAAGGGAAAATTAAAGTGATAAACTCTTTCTAGTGATGTATGATATTTTTTTCAGGGTGAAATGTTAAATTATATTAGGCTACTTTCAACTGGACATATATATACATGTATACATACATGCATACATGCATGCATACATACATACATACATACACATATATATATATATATATATATATATATATATATATATATATATATATATATATATATATATATATATATATATATATATATATATATAGAACTTTGGACAACAGTACAACAGAAATGCGGCTTAGAGAAACCTTTACGATTAATTGTGACGAATTAAAGCGCAGTTAATAGCGAAATCGGCTAATCGTTGCATCCTTATTGACGATATCAGTGCATAGTACAAAAGGCCTTTTCTACAAACATATCTAAATATTTTTGGCTGCCCGCGCCGCTCCCTGAATGTCAGGTGACTTACGCTCTGCGCAGCTTGCAGCTCATGCTGTATTGAACAAGTGCACCTCGCTTCATAACTATAGCGGTCGTTTTTCGACTGAACTAAATTTATTTTTGATGTCTTGGTCACACTATTTGGAGGGCCGGAACAAATTGCTTCAGGGCCTGGGTTCGGCCCGCTGGCCGCCAATTGAATAGGCCTGGTCTATACTTGCCCAAACCCTTAACCCAACCATCACATTTATTGACGTCTACATCTTCCGCAAACCTAAACCCAATCATCACAGTTATTAACGTCTATACCTTCTCAAAACCTAAACCCTACCATCATAGTTATTAACGTTAACATCTTTCCCCAACCAACAACTTTATTAACATCTACACCTTCCCTGAACCTAAACCCCACCATCATAGTTATTAACGTCTACACCTTCCCTGAACCTAAACCCCACCATCATAGTTATTAACGTCTACACCTTCCCTGAACCTAAACCCCACCATCATAGTTATTAACGTCTACACCTTCCCTAATCCCAACCATCACAGTTATTAACATCTACACCTACCTCAACAATCACAGTTATTAACGTCTACACTTACCTCAACTATCACAGTTATTAACGTCTACACCTACCCTAAACCTAACCATCACAGTTGCGGAGGCTTTCATACTTGACACGCTCGCCATTGTTCTGTTATTAGCATCCACAGAGGGTGATGCTGATAAGGCTAACTGTCATGACAAAACGGATTAAGTCAGTGAGTTGCAGGGTGGAGTTGCTAAATGAATGAATATAATATATGAAATGCATTGGTTGTGGATAAATTTTCCGCAATCTTGGCAACATCATCTCGTTGTGACATCTCGCATGGTTCAATGGGATCTTGATAACTGCAAGTTATGTCTCTCTAACTTACTACAAGTTACACCCCTTCATGTTACAACCCATCCTACAGTTCGCAGACAGATGATCTAATGCGCAATTCAGAATCTCGCCAGAAGTAATGGGTCATCCATTTTTTTTTTTTATATTGTGAAATCGGACGCACTACTCAGCTTGCTCATTTTAGGAAGAGTTAATAATCCAATAACATTTTAGACCATGCTTCTCTAATCTTTTCTTAACTGTATTTTCAGATCATGGACAGTGGTCGGCTCATGGTCTCCACGAAGTGCGGTCACCTATTCTGCAGTCAGTGCATCCGCGACTCTCTCAGCAGAGCTCACAGCTGCCCTACATGTAGAAAGAAACTCACACACAAACAGTATCACCCTATATATATATTTAACGACAAGACCAGCTGAATGCTTCTCAAAAGTTCTGCGGTATGAAACGACTTCATGTTCTCGCTGGCTGTTTCATGTTTACACTCAAACGCACATAAAAAAATGACTTGTTAGAAATATAAAGGGCACTTAGTACAGAATGAATTACTCTCAAATTGTGAAAACACTGTTATGAATTATTGGCAATATATATACTGACATGGAGTAGTCTGGGTTTGAAGTTTTGGCTGCTGTTAATATTTTTTTTGTCAATTGCCCAGTTTGCAGTATTGAATGAAATGGTTTAGGTTCCAGTTGGATTGAAAAATGAGTGACAACCATCATAACGCATCTATAAAAATATGAGTTTACGTCGAGAACAAAGTAACGTACTGCTGTGAAGGTCTGTATTCTTGTTTAGTGAAATAGCGAGCTTTTTAGTGATAGATTGAGCTTTACATAAACCTGATCAATCGGTCTGAAGGTAAACGATTCTTCACTTGTTGGTTAAGGGTGACGAAGCAAAAAAGGTTTGTTTGTCAACTGTACATGTTAATATTTGTATATACTTTGTTGTATAAAGGACCTGTAAGTTAAGAGGAGTTAGTAATTCAAAGAACATACCGTTTATTTCAATAAACATTTTGATCACCGATGGCTTGCTGTATTTTATGACATTTTTATGAGCTTCTTAATTTGAGCAGGTTTTAATGTAATGTAACGTGTATTTATATAGCGCATTATTTCATTAGCGCATTATTTAGCACTTCACAATCATGAGGAGGGTCTCTTCACACCACCACCAATGTGCAGCATTCACTTGGATGATGCGACTGCTGCCACAGGACAACGGGGCCAGTGCGCTCACCACACACCAGCTATTGGTGGAGTGGAGAGACCGTGATGATGGAAGGGGATGATTGGGTGGCCATGATTGGTAAGGGCTGATGGAAGAATTTGGCCAGGACAAAAGGGTCAGAGACTTCGAGAGAGAACCTTGGTTAGAAAAGAGGAAAATAGTGAAATAAAACTTCTGAAAATATTTTTTCTCAATTTTATTCTCCCAGAAACAAGTGTTATATCAGTATTCATTAATATTTTAAATATCTGTGCGTGTCAGTCAAAATTGTTAGCCCTCCTGTGAAATTTAGATTCTTTTTCAAATATTTCTCAAGAAGCATTTCATGTAATGTTTTTTTTTTCTTCTGGGGAAAGTCTTGTTTCTTTTAAAAGGACTTGAATAAAAGCATTTTTATTTATTACTATTATTTATTTTACTATTTATTTATATGGAGTTAATATTATTAACCCTCTTTAGAAATTCTTTTATTTCTGTCTACAGAACAAATCACAGTTATCCAGTAATTTGCCTAATTATGCTAACCTCGTAATTACGATCTTTAAAAAGGGTGTCTGTGGGGTCTTAAAATGTCTTAAATCTCAAAAACAGAATTTTAGGCCTTAAAAGTCTTAAATTTACTGAAATATTGTGTTGTAGGTTTTAAATCTTTTTTATATACATGTCTTATACTGTACATGTATAGCTACCCAATCTGGCCAACACCCATACAATCACCAACAATTAATCTCCATAAAACTTAACTTTAAAAAAATAAAATGCAACTCTATTTACCACAATGGCTTAATTATTTTCCTTACAGTAACATTCTCCATGTATTTACTGCAGGACACCGACCTGCGCAGATTACTGTGCATACATTTAGTTTATTATAGTTAATTTATATAAGTTAAAACTTTGAAAACATTTGTCACTTTTTAAAGAAAGGTTATGTTGAAAAAAAAAATGTATTTGTACAGCTTGAGCATGCTTGTTTTGACAATATTTAAAATATTTTGCTAAGAGATATCTAAAATATATATATATATATATATATATTTTTCATTGCTTTTTTATGGTAGCTTCATTAAATGTATTAAATTATAATATATATATTTTTATAATAATCTTTTCCATCTGCGCCATTTGAAAAACTCTTTAGCGTTTAGCCCTGTCTAAGTCTAAAATTTCATTCATAATGGTCTTAAAAATGTCTTTAAAAGTCTTAGATTTAACTTAGTGAAACTTGCAGAAACCCTGAAATTTCACTTCAAAGAGCAAAGAGAAAACAAATCACTTATTAATAGTATATTAATAGTTATTATTAATAGTAAAACCATTTATGTTGTCTTTATCTTATTTTAAGTATGTAATTTTGGCACGTTTTCACATTTTGTCAACAATACCACCCCTTTCTTGAAATCCTCTTGTCAATGTCACGGTACAACACAAGATGGCAGCAGGTGATCACATGTTAGTTAAACGTTATTACTACCATATGATTATTACCATCTGGTTTCCAGGGTTGATTCTCCGCCAGTGGAGGGCAGCGATGAGCTCTGGAGAAGCTGTGTGGGGCATGCAGCTTTTTTGGGGGCAGATAATTTTGTCTTATAATGCCATACATGCTTATATTTGTGTGCGTGTGTCTTGGTAATTTAGAATTCTGTACAACATTTAACATATGAACGTGAATGCAGTGTGGACTTATGCATTTGCGTTCACACAACGTAATTTTATTATTAGAAAATCACGGTAAAATAACCCTTGCAAATTTGATCTCTAGATAAAGCCAGCATTTTCAGATATGTGATGCTATTCCAGCTGTTTCTCTCGCCTTTTACTGAAGTTTCCACGTGGTAAAACACTTTGTTATTGTTTGCAGATTTTAACACTTTGACCGCTGTGCCGAAAAAAGGCGAATGGTCATTATTCTACTCGTTATGGCAGCATTATCGGTTTGTCAGTTATCAGACTGTTTACAAATACAATTAGGATTTTATTAATTTATTTATAGTAAAATATTTTATAAAATACATTTTATAATGATAATTGGAATTATGAATGCATATTGAGTTTGTCTGCGATCTTGTTATTATTTATTGTGAAAGAGTTAAACTGAGAGTAAAGAGGCTCGCTGTGATTGGTCAGAAGTTGGCCGTAGGGCTGGACCGTCTCACACTCCACTCGGTGTGTAATTGTGTGTGCGCGTGTGTATGTGTGTGTGGCTGGACGGCGAAACATTTGGTTAACGGTATTTCAAACACCGTTTGATACATATTTAGGTGCTGTTCGCAATTTTACCATGCGTGTTATTTGCTGCCTGAAGAATACATGGACATAAATTCGCCTTGAATTGAAGTGCGTGCGCAACAGGGCGCGCGCGGCAGCTGTCTGTCAACTACTGAAGTTTACGGCAATCAGCGCGTGTATTAAAAAGTGTCGCGCGAAAATACATGACGTCAGAGCGTCCAGGAATACAGTCGCGCGTGATAATTAAACAGATTGAAAGAGCTGGATCCAGTGTTGCGTGCATGTGGATTTCTGATGTAGCCTCCAGTCTACACGAACTGTCTGGAGTGTTTTAAGAGGATGTAACCTTAAGCATGATATTTTATCTACTAGCCGCGAGGAACAGATTTCTGAACATACTTTCAATTGTTGGTAAGTCTTACATGTTTGACTTTGTTAGGTTGTGTGGAATGTAACTTTTACCTACTTGCAACTGCTTTTTTTATGCTCATGGTTATTGCATGAATAATCTCCAGGTTCTAGTTGTAATTTAATGGAGACAATGCTTTTATTAAACAATCCAAGTGTTGTTACTAAGGTAAAGTTAGTTTTATATTCGCACATTCGTTCATTTAACGGTCCCTATATTGTTTACTTTGAATATTCGGTCTGAATTAGCATGCAAGTACTACTTCAAACCAACATTAGCACTATTTAATTTTGAACATTGTTGTACTTTGATAGTCAGTGGTTGCTAATATGATTTCACTATTAAGAATGCACAAATAATGCTTTTCTGAAATTATATTATTAAGGTGAATGTCTGAATGTGATAATAGAAAACTAACTTTACCTCAATAGTTTGTGATTCAGTACTATGCATGTTTAGAAAGGTGTCATCTACTTAGTAATTCAGTCACCAACAGCTTTTGTTCTGTTTTTCATAGATTGAAGAACCAGAGAGCTTTAATAGGGACATCATGGAACTCCTTTGGATAGTTTTCTTCCTTTTTGACATTATTTTCATCACAGACTGTGCTAGAGGTAAGTACAAATATGTTTCCTCTTGTGAAAATGTTAAAAATGTATTTAAAGAAATCTCCAATAAGTTCTTGGGTAATAATAAACATTTTATATGTAAATGTGTCACTGTATGGTAATGTTATGAAGGAATCTTTTCTGTACACATAAAGACCATTTCAATGTGGTCATGTTATTGGCCCATGAACATGTTCTGCTCATTTATCAAACTATTTCAGAACTGTAACAAGAGGCAATTCAATCATAACTTAATGTTAAAACAGCTATCATAACATTATCAATATGTGGCTCTTTTTGGATTCTCGGAAGCTATAGAAATTAATGATGTAAAACAGGAAATACGTTGGGACCATTGTTTTTGTTTGCACACCTCAAAATTGTCTATAGGCATGGGCTGGTATAAGATTCTGATGGTATGATAACATTGGATAAGAATATCACAGTTTCACGGTTTTATGATATTGTGATTACTGCTCTAAAATATGTTCTTTTTAAATGTCTGGGTAAAAACACAATATATTTTATTTTGAGTAACTTTTCGAATATTTTGGGACAGTAAACATGTCTGGTTAAATAAGTCAAATGAATCCTTGACTTCTGCTGTCTTCATTAGTTTCAAAATCACAGACTTGATTACAATTTAAAACAGCATCTTCGGATGTCTTTTCTGCTGGAGATACTGTTTTTCTAAAAAAACTTAAAACAAAACTTTTTAAAAACCGTACATGTACCATAGTAACGGTATAGCAGAACATTTTTGGTTGTTTTAAAACCTTGACTTTTCCAAACCGCGTTATACCTTGAAAATGATTATCATCCCATGCCTACACGCATCTAATTTGGGCTCAAGATTTGTATTAAAAGTCGTAATATATACGACTATAAATAATACTTAATATGATAAATACGTCTATCGTATTACATATTAATCTTGTCATGTAACAAAGTCTTTTAAGTATTTGTATGTGCTTTAAAAAAAACATCCAACACCCTCACACGTGAGAGAAATGGTTTTGTGTGTCAGTTAGGTTTCTTTGGGGGGAGGAGGGTTGTCAGAGGCTCACAGGGAATGGTCTTTTGTTGTTTGTTTGTTATTTTTGTTGTTATTGTTTTGTTCTTTTTTCAAATGACATGTCTATATTATAGGACTGTGCTGTGATGTGGAAAATATATATTTTGTTTTAGGTGCCTTTCCAGAGACTTTGTGACTAATTGGTCACCAATAGAAGTACTTATGCACTAAAACCCAATAGTCAACTTTATCAAATGAAATGAGTGTAGTTAACTCAAAATTTACTGAAAGTTAATTCTACTCATTTGAAGAGTTTTGGACTCAGTGTTGAAGGTAATGAGTTAATTAAATACCTCATTACTTCAACTTAAATGGAGTAAGTTCACAGTACTCATATAGATTAGTTTTTTTAACTCAAATAGTTTGTAGCAATCGGTTTCCTCAAATGGTTTGAGTTGACTTAACTTATTAAGTTTTACAGTACTCAGTTGGTTTGAGTTCTCTTCATTTATTGGCGTTTACTGTGTTCAAATTGCTTCGTTTACTCAAATGGGTTAAGTTCACAGTACTCATTAGGATCAGTTTTTGAACCTAAATGGTTTGAGTTACCTTAACTTTTTGGATTTCACAGTGTAGATGGTGTGATGTTTCCCTTTTTTTTTTTTTTCGTTTTTCCTTACCTCCATCTATCTTTTGACTTATTTACTTATATTCTTATTTTTAAGGATTACTATAATTTATATAACCCATTGCACATTTTTTGTAAAACTTCCCTTTGATTATGCCTGTAAAAGCACATTGTACAATTAGGCATGGGCCGGTATAAGATTCTGACGGTATGATAACCTTGGATAAAAATATCACGGTATCACGGTATTGTGATTACTGCTCTAAAATATATTCTTTTTAACTGTCTGGGTAAAAAACGAAAAGTTTTTTCCCCTTTGAACACAATATATTTTATTTTGAGAAACATTTATAATATTTTGGAGCATTAAACGTGACAGGCTAAATAAAGAAAATGAATCATTGACCTCTGCTGTCTTCATTAGTTTCAAAAACACAAATTTAAAATGGCATCTTTGGATATCTTTTTTGCTGGAGATGCTGTTGTTAAAAAAAAAGTAAAAAAAAAAAAAAAATCTTACACATACCTTAGGAACGGTATTAGAGAAAATTTTGGTGGTATGATAACCTTGACTTTTCCAAACCGCGGTATACCTTGAAAACGGTTATCGTCCCATGCCTATTGTACATTCATTTTGATAATCTTAAATAAACATGTTACAAAAAAAAATCCAACATGTACTGCTCAAAAAACACTTAAACAGCACAATGTAACTCCAAGGGTTCTCTTTATTTTGTTGAGCAGTATATTTGTTTCCTGTTCAAAGATTGCAAGAATCGTTTATCAGTGTATTAACGAGTTAGCAAAACAAGCTGCATTTATTTTCAAGTGTTTAATGTGACTTTGTTTTTATTTCTTTGCTTCACTTTAATGTTGAATTTAACCATATCATATTTAGTTTGGTGTGAAAGTATTCATGTTCATGGTGTAAAAATGCTTGTGTGGGACTCATCAATAAGATCTAACAGGCTACACTTAATTGAAAATGTTTTAGCAAAGTTAAAATAAAATCCTTCTGGACTTGGAAGGAACTCTTTAACGTGTATGTTGTGCTCAAATTGGGAACTTGAGAGACTTGCAGGTCATGTCACTGGCATTATTTGCTGAATGGAGTTCTCTTGCATGAGCCATTCTCCAGTCGTCCTTTTTAGACTGAAACGAACCATCATTTCCATTCTGAATGGGCTGAATGGGGGCCGCTGATGGGCAGATAGTACAGCTCACTGACTCCACTCCATCAGGGCTGCATGTGAAGCGTGATGGAGTCTCCCTTTTGCGTTAGTGTACACCTCAGACTCAACAGCCTGTCATCGGAGCTGGAGAGAGAGGGAAAGAGAGGCCGAGCGACGTCTGTGCAGATTGCATCTGTGAGGGGCCCTGAACAATGTGGCATTCACGGTCACATAGCTCTGGCCTTCATGGAGACGCTTAGGCAAAAGTAAACAGAAATGCAGAAAGCAATGCGATTAGATTAGCCAATTATGTTTGTTTGCTCTGCAATAGCTAAGGTGTGCCCCCCAAGCCAGAGCGACTTGTGTTTTTAAGGAAGTGCAGACAATTTGCCGCCTCAGTCGTATCTGAGACATGACGCTGCGGGTGCGTTTGATATAGTGCGCTTGCCGAGTACATGAATAACGGAACCAAATCAGATCTGTCTGTTGAAGATTGCTCAATTGTTGTTGCATTACCTTGTAAAGTCTGCCTTATTTCAGCATTTTGAAAGGAGTGATTTGAGATGCAGTGAACTGGCCAGTTGCATGCTTGGGTTAAAATAAAGCAAGGTAAACAGTTCTGTAAAAATATCAAGATTTGGCAAATTGATATGACATTGCAGAAGTATGCCTATGATGTGTACAAGTGCTGTAGTTTAGTTAGTTTGCTACTTGCTCTTTGCCTTTTCAAAAATAACACAAAAAATTATGACTCAACGTCAAAGTTATGTTACTTTGACTTAATCTAATAAGTTATTTAGTTTTCAACGTTTTACAAAGTTTAACGTAATATTTTTATTACAGTTTGACTGATTTAAGTTGAGATAACTAGATAAGTTCATTCAGCTAAAAAATTAAACCAGGAAGAAATTTGTTCAATGGTTAATTTAACTAAATGTAACTAAATTGTCATCATTTAATAACCTCATAAAATTTTTCTCCTTTTCTTCCTGTCTAATGATTATAATTTTTTCTTTAATTTTTTTTTTCAAATTTTTCTCCTTTTGTAATTGTTTCTTTTCTTTTCTTTTCTTTTCTTTTATTTTATATATATATATATATATATATATATATATATATATATATATATATATATATATATATATATATATATATATATATATATATATAGTTGAAGTCAATATAATAATATAAATAGTTGAAGTCAAAATTATTAGCCCCCCCCTGTTTATTATTTTCCCCAATTTCTGTTTAACGGAGAGAAGGTTTTTTTTTTCAACCATTTCTAAACATGATAGTTTAATAACTCATTTCTAATAACTGATTTATTTTATCTTTGCCATGATGACAGTAAATTAATATTTTACTAGATATTTTTCAAGACACTTCTATACAGCTTAAAGTGACATTTAAAGGCTTAACTAGATTAATTAGGTTAACTAGGCAGGATACGGTAGTTAGGCAAGTTATTGTATAATGATGGTTTGTTCTGTAGACTACCGAAAAAAATATTAGCTTAAAGAGGCTAATAATTTTGACCTTAAAATGTTTTTTTAAAAAAATTTAAAACTGCTTTTATTCTAGCCGTAATAAAACAAATAAGACTTTCTCTAGAAGAAAAAATATTATCAGACATACTGTGAAAATTTCATTGCTCTGTTAAACAACATTTGGGAAATATTTGAAAAAGAAATCTAAGGGGGCTAATAATTCTGACTCCCATATTACTGTATGTTTTGCTATTTCATCTCAAAATTTCCTTCCTCCTCTCTTCAATTCATCCATTTAAAACTCAAAATATATAAACGATTTGGAGATTCAAGAGTATGTATGATAAATTAAGTATAGTATGAGTATAAAATAAGAGTATGGTAAATTAAAACCCAAATATAATGGATTAACTGATTAATTATACACTGTAAATTGGTATTTTTTTCTGTTCAGAAGACTTGATATGATTGGACTTTCAATGAAAGACAAACATTTCTCAGGTGTCTTTAAAAAAATCTTCATTTGTGTTTCAAAGATAAACAGAAATGTTTAGAAAGACACAAAAGTGAATAAATGACGAAATACACATTTTTGTTATTAATTGTATTACAATGCATGTCTTACATTGCATTTACACAAAGTCCATTTTACCTTTACTGTAGTAATACAGGATTTTACTTTTTCCACCTGGAATTGTTTGGTGCTACACATCAAAACAAATCCAAAAGGTTCAAGGTGAGGGATCGTTCT
Organism: Danio kyathit; assembly: GCA_903798195.1. Taxonomy (NCBI): domain Eukaryota; kingdom Metazoa; phylum Chordata; class Actinopteri; order Cypriniformes; family Danionidae; genus Danio; species Danio kyathit. The sequence goes on along the minus strand of LR812532.1, from coordinate 22,647,199 downwards.
TATCAGCCAAAAAGGAAGACATTTTAATGTCAAAAACAATTTATATCATTGAGATAACAAAAGGAAGTCAAACTTCTTTTGTTTTTCCACCAGAAACAGATTCTACACTGATATTTGTCATTAACCCTTTAACTGCCCCACCAAGAAAACACATTTTGGATTGCTTAACTCCTAATGTCGCTAGTTAACACACTCAATGCATTTTTTCAACACATCCCATAATTTCTATAATATCAACCTCTACCAAATGGTTGATATGTCGGTTTATGGTAAAAGTGCCGGAATTAATACATATACTATGAAAATCAGAAAAATATGAAGTGTAAGACCAATTTATTTAAAAAAAACATAATCAATATAAAACATTTTTAAATACTAAATCATCTTTATTTTTGAATTTTTGAAGTATGCCATCAAATATTTCAGATACTCATTTAACATGATTTATTTTTTTTTGTAAACCAACAATGCTGTGTGTGTAAAGCATTATTTAAAGCAGTCATTCTTAAAATGACTTTAAATGAGTCATTATTTAAAACAGCCAAAATATGGTCAACCCTTTGGTAGGTCAGGCAGTTAAGAATGTGTATATATAGTCAGTTTTGTATTTAAAAGTATTTCTTTAGTATTTTGTGCTTTTGTTTGACTCAACATAATGAAAGGCAATTGAGAATGATAGTTAGTGCTGGACTTTTGGAGTAAGGTTCCTCTGTCCTTGACGTGAAGGGAGTGCTTCATGCCAAATGACAAATATTTTCCGTTGTTAACGGAAGTGTATTTTGCGCAGCGCTGCCAAAGAAACATTGCCGCTGTGAGGCCTTTTGCGATGTTTATGGGTCCAGGCATCTTGAAGTAGAGGAATTATCATCCGATTTCATGCACATGGCTGCCCATTCCAGCAGGCGATTTGTAATGTTTGTAAATGCAACGCGCATCCAATCCCATCTGAATCAGCCATTCGCCAGCCATGCCAGAAGCAGGCTTTAACAATCCCATGAGGAATTTCAACAATTTGTCCACAGGAAAAACCTTAAAATGTGCAGTTTATATGATGCAATGGCCTCGTAGTTTGAATGGCCATCATTGTGTGCAAGACACTGAGAGACTGTAATTAAGACCCTCAAGCCTTGTTAGTTACAGCTTCCCATTTTTTGTGTTTTCTCTCAGATGATATTGACATGAATTACGTCCCCTGACAAGGATAACTTCAGCGTTGGCTCATTAGGAACAAAAATACGTTTGTGTGTGCTTTTGTATCAACAATGCTGAAACAGATTTTCACGTTTTTGCTTCAGGATTTGGCTTGAGTGGTATTTGAAGGAAATAGAGTAAAAACAAAATGAATGCTTTTCGTCTTCTATTAATACACAGAATGCTATAGTCATATAGAGGAGATTAAATGGGGGAATTCAAATAGGCAGATTTGGCATAACTTTTAAGATCTTATTTGTGTTTGAAAAGTGTGTCACGCACACAAACCTTGCACACTGCATATTATGCATATTAATTAATTAATCCGTTACAAAAAATCCAAGTCGACTCAAGTAGCGATGCTTTGTTTTCTTACTTCTTCTTCTTCTTCAAAAAATAAAATAAAATAAAAATAAAAGTAAGAGGAAACATTGTGTGAGGTGTGAGAGATTATCCCAAAATTAAAACAAATAATAATAAAATTCAGAAAATCAGTGGCATTTTGATTCTTTGCTTGTGATTATGCAGATATGTGTGTTATGTGCAAGCGGCAACTTCCCGCTCTCCCTCGGGAAGCCAATACGGAAGTAACTGAAACTGCAATTCATCGAAATTCCGCTAGTCCTGGCTCCATAATAGAGCAAATTTCTATTGAGCCCACTGTTAGAATGGCCAACTTTACAGCATAAAAAATGGTGTTTACAGCCTGGTACAAAGAACGATTTTGGTTCATACAGCTACTATTACCCTTCGTGACAACTGTGAGGGGGGTGAATTTTTTTATAACTCATCCGTTTCCTTTATATTAGGTTATATTAAGTTTGCATAATTAAGGGCGTGGCCACTTGAGTGACAGCTAGGTCTCGCTGGTCGCCGTCACTTCACCTCAGCTGATTACGGCTGATTAGCCGCTGATCTCGGCATATTCATCGTATTTTTGTGTTGTTATTTGTGGCTTTACACAGTCAGTTGACTTTTGGAATTATTTCCTACAATTATCAGATGATATGCCATGCTGTGTGCACTTAATTGTGCTCACAAGCCATTCACGGGGCCTCCATTTCCCAGGTGAGTGAAATTATATAATTATATACCATCTCTATGAATGTATTTGTTTTATTTAAGATCATTTATCATTAATAATGTTCTTTAGAGCTGTAATGCACTCCAGAATCTGACAGATTATTAGCTGTAGGCTCTAGAACAGTCATCTGAAGCGTTGTCATACAGTGTTCTGCCTGGACTTCATAATTAGCCTTGCGTTTACTAACACAGACTATATCTGAAGTTTTTGGAAGTAATTCGCACTTTCCTCCTGTTGAAAAACGTCATAAGCACAATGCTTAGTGGCTCAATGTGTAATGCATTGAGCCACTAAGCATTGCGCTTATGACGTTGCTTATGAAACAGTGTTTTTAAAAGTCTAAACACTTTATTGATAAAGTGTACAACCAAGCACATGTGGTCAGAACACAAACGAGTCGCAGGTGATGAAGTATTAAGCGTTTCTCCCTTAGGAAAGCCCGTCTAAGCAGGGCGTCTGTAGATCCGCTCACGCTCCGCCTCTTTGCCCTTGTATGGTATGCCCGGGGTTGGTGCGATGACGCGCGAACAAAATGGTGACAGTCGGCCGCGCCTTCTAGTAGCTTCTTTTGGGCTCCTTATAAACCTATGGGTGACGTCACGGATACTACGTCCATATCTTTTACAGTCTATGGTTATGTGGCTGCAGTAAGTATAACAATACAATAATAATAATAATAATAATAACACTATTGTTGAGTAAATAATTATATAATGTTTTATTCAGGCTGCACTTTCTGCACTCTTGGGCTCTGCGGTGTCGCAGTGGGTAGCATCGCCTCACAGCAAGAAGCTCACAGGTTCGAGCCTCGGCTGGGTCAGTTGGCATTTCTGTGAGGAGTTTGCATGTTCTCCCCGTTCTCCCCCGCTTACCGCTCACCACACACCAGCTATTAGTGGAGAGACTGTGATAGAGCCAATTCAGTGGATGGGGATGATTTTGAGGCCATGATGGGTAAGGGCCAATGAGGGAATTTGGCCAGGACACCGGGGTTACTCCCCTATACTCTTTACGAGAAGTGCCATGGTATTTTTAATGACCACAGAGAGTCAGGACCTCAGTTTAACATCTACTCCGAAAGACGGTGTCCACTGACTGTGTGGTGTTCCCTTCACTTTACTGGGGCATCAGGACTTACACAGACCACATGTTGAGCGCCCCCTGCTGACCTCACTAACACTACTTCAATAGCAACCTAGTTTTCCCATGTGGTCTCCCATCAAAGACTATAGAATACACAAGACATGTCACTTGAATCTTTTGAATGGGGAAAAGTGTAATGGTCAATATGGTGAATAAAGCCAGGCCTACTAGTACAGGAGCCAATCATCGATCGCTACATGGCGAATAAAGCCCGCCTTCTAGTACAGTAGCCAGTCATCAATTGCTATAGACTGACAAAACTCCGGGGGAGCGACTCGGACCGAAACGTGAGTTTCTGCGAATTTTGGACGTTTAGAAATGAAACTAAAGACACAGTTGATGTTTCATTTTATTGGTGATTCCATATATGAAATTCAATCATAAGCTTGGTAAGCAATTTTGGAGAATTTGATGTTTCCCCATTCAGACAGAATGCCTGAGCATACTGCCTGAGAGGTGTTTCAAAGATGGCTGCCGAGTGAAACGACTTGCCTTAAAGGCACTTTGCTCCCATTCAGCTACTGGCCAGGCTTAGCCCTGCTTAGCTTCAGTGAGTAACTGGTCTTGGGCTGCAGGGTGATATGGTTGTCCCCAATCGCACAGCCCTACCATCTACTTTCTGCTAATTCAAATGCAACTTTCTGAAAGCTAAAACACAACTTAAGCTCCTAGTAGTTATAGAATTAATGAAACTTCCAGTGTTAAAAGTGCAGGTGTTGACTTGATTGTGCTGATGAAAAAAAAGTCAAATCTTGAATGTCCTGAGAGTAAGTAAATTGACAGAAGGTTTTCATGTTTGTTGGTGAACTATCCCTTTAAGGGACGGTCAAAAAGCCCTTGGAACATGTGGTAGGGCTGAGCTCTGAAGATGGTCTGAAGTGTTTGCAGGCATGTGCTGATTTGTTTACACTGATGTAGACCACCCTTGTAGCACATGTCGATACTCACTGAGATGTGTGGATCCTAAATCTCAACGGAGCAAACAGTCAGATGGTCTGCTTGCAAAGTAAACAGCCTTATGAACTCCAATCTGATGGACATTAAATCTGCATTTCTGGAAGAAACAGTCAGAAACTAAGGGAAGAGCCTATGAGTGGTCTTTCTCACCTCTTTGTTTCTCCTTCACTTTTTTTCCACCAGTAAGACTCCCAGGAAGTAAATTTACTGCGTTAAAGAAACTAGGTGTTATAGTTCGTAGCTCTGTTTACCCCCTCCTCCTTTTCTCTAAAGTGTACGAGTTGATTATTATCAGTTTTCTTTTATCCTCCAACTTCCCCTGCATGGGTTTTGTGGTCTAAACCTTGGAAACACAGCCACTAGTACCAATTAGACGGTTGGATGCTTGGTTTGCTCCGAGGAGAAATGGAGTACGAGTAAAGAAGGCTGTAAATCTCATTTCCATTGAGGAAGACTCAAGGAACATTTAAGTAGGGCCAATAAAGTAGTTATTGTGAAGTCAAATGGTGTTTACATAGTGGCCGTTTTTGTGTCACCTACTTCAATTTGCAATAGACTGTGAGGGACATTCTTCTGTAATGAGGCGGAAAAATGGTTGGGGAACATAAATGGTCTCATTTTCTTTACCAATACACAACCCTTTACCAAAGCCTTCATTTACATTGGAAATCCATGTTGGTCTTGCACAACTGTGATTTATTTATTTATTTATTTATTATGATTTATTTGTATACATTGGTCAATTACTTACTATTTTAGTCTATGTCATAAGCTGTAAAATATCTGTTAATTGCCTTTATCTGCTTATCTGGTATTTGAGTTAGCTTTTTTGTATGTTTAAACTATTCAATCGCTCTATAGGACCTTTTTATTCACCAGTTTAAAACCATTCAAAACCAGTTTAAGTTTCTTTGTTGATGTTGTTGTTCTGTTGATTAGAAAAGAAGATATTCTGAAGAATGTTGGAAATCGTGTACCTTTGACATCCATGGTAGAAAAAACAAATACTATGGAAGTGAAAAGTTCGGTTTTCTAACATTCTCCAGTATGTCTATTTTGTGTCCAATAGATGAAACAGAAGAAAACATTCTAGGTGTGTAAATGATGACAGAAATTTAATTTTTGGGTAAACTATCCCTTTAATTTGTGATGCTTTTATTGACATTTTTAGTAGTTTGAAACAATATATTGTTCAGGTTGGAGAAAGATGTAGTAAATGGTAGAGAAACTGAGCAATGTGACTTGTTTAGTTTTAGTTAGACTAGTTTTGCTTTGTTATACTGTAAAACCCAACAGTCAACTCAAAATTGACTGAAAGTAATTCTACTCATTTGAACTCAGTGTTGAAGATAGTGAGTTAATTAAATACCTCATTACTTTGACTTAAATGGAGTAAGTTCACAGTACTCGTATAGGTTGGTTTGTTTAACTCAATTGGTTTGTAGCTATCGGTTTCCTCAAACAGTTAGAGTTGCCTTAACTTATTGAGTTTTACAGTACTCTGTTGGTTTGAGTTCTCTCATTTATTGGGTTTTACTGTGCTCAAATTGCTTCGTTTACTCAAATGGATTAAGATTACAGTACTCATTAGGATCAGTTTTTGAACTTAAATGGTTTGTTGCAATTGGTTTCCTCAAATGGTTTGAGTTACCTTAACTTTTTGGGGTTTACAGTGTATAGAATTATTTTGACATGTTACTATACAATATATTGTTTTAAAATGTCAAGCAATGAAGACGTATAAATGAACGTTCAACCTCAAAAGTGGACAGATTTGGGATCAAGAACCCATAATGCAATTTGAAAGCAGCCAGTATGTTGCTCTATCACTATTTTGATCATCTCCAACTTTTTTATGGTGTCAGATTATTTGGATTTTTAAACAGGAACCCCTTGAGGATATTGTTATGACTTGGCTATTGATCTGTGTCACTCTGGCTGATGTGATTTTGATTAGGCCATAAAGATCCACCAAAAGGTCTCGAGTCGTGGGCATATGGCGACTCTTCCAGTGGCTAACAGAGTTTCACAGCAGCTTAAATTGGGGAGCACCTTCTCACGGTGGCTGGATGCTGGTGTGGGATCTTGTTACTCAATGGGGGAGGTGCTCGTAATGATGGGAGTGTAAAAAGAGGAAAAACAGCCCAATTGGAATTGGGGGTTGTACAAACATTTTGCTAAATGTGTGACTAGTAGCATGAGTCTACTGAGCACTTGTGCCCACCAGAGTTTGAGTTTAACTTTTCCATTAATGGTCAAATTTTGACTACTGGAATTGGTTAGTTATAGGAGCTCACCACCTAGGTGGTCCCTCTGAGAACTACAATTTCCACCTTCAAAAAGATCAGCCATTGGAGCATGGAGTATGGAGTGTGTTGTGTGTTTTGTAATAATGATGTTTGCTGTTTGTTCAAACTACTTATTTAAAATAAGCTGAAGCAACACAATTCTTTAGTTTGTTTTAGGACAACTTAATTGTTTTTATGTTCAATCTAATAATATTTGTAAAAACTGTAGTAAGTTAACTGAATTCCTTCATGTTGTCCCAACACAAATTGATTGTGTGGAACCCAGCATGTTTTTACAGTAAGGTAGTTATGTGAATTAAAAAGCGAAATGGACCTAATCATGACTTGTAACACAAGAGTGTACATATCTTTTAGGCTGTGGGCCATTTACACAACGTTTTCAGCCAAAATTCTGAAACATTTTATAGGTATTGCCTGTTCATTTGCCCAACAACATCATTTTTGAGACTAAAATTCATATATCTTTTTTAGAAAATTGAAAATGCCGCCATTGTGGTGTTCATGTAAACAACCTCATCGAAAACTAAAGTCTTTGGAAAGATGTCATCATGCACAGTTAGTGTTTAGGGAGGTCTAGATTAAAGTTAAAAGGAATCAGCAAAATATTGATTTGCTTCACATTACAACCAAAAGCCGAGGCGCATCTTACATACAAAGCAAATTATACATAGAGACGAGTGTAACACAATAGGTAACTGCAGCTAACATTAGCTTTCTTTATCTTTATGTGTATGGCACATAAAATATTGTGCCAGCATGAATTCATATGCCATGAATTCATCCAGTCAGTGTACACTTATGCCACTGGTAATTCCTGTTGTGCTGGGTTAGACTGTGCTCTAGCAAATAAGGCCCCCAAAAGGCATTCCTATAACTCAGCAGTTCCCAAACTGGGGCGCGTGCACCCCTAGGGGTGTGCAGTTTGACCACCAGGGGTGCGCGAGAGAATGTTTGTATTGGCGGCAAATTAAATTTTTTATTATTTTCATGCATTTATCTTGGGTAAACGTCACATGTCATATTTTTGAGAGAAAAGAAATTCACTGAGAGAAAAAAAAAAATCACATTACAAATTGCAATTTACAACCTATGCATACTCACTCATCTCATGGTTTAACGTCTGCATTTAAGTGATAATACGTTCGTAATTTTTTTTTCACTTACTATATTCATCAAAATAGACACCTGGTTAAAAACTGGCACTTTAAAGAAGTCAAGTGACATTAGGGATGAACCATCCACATCGGCCTCTTCTATGGAGATGTGCAATGGCCTTGAATATATGGACTCGGAGGATAACGAGGTGAAGAAGCGCAGACGGGAACAGAGAAATCCAGCAGAGATGTACTGATGAAGAGAATTAGGCCTACTCTAGAGAGTGAGAAAGTGTGAAGTAAGAAATGCAAATATAGGGACAGTTACATTTAGTTTCGGGTTTACATGGATTGGAGATGCAGAAAATCCAAATCTGCAATGTGTAGTCTGTGCTCAGGTTTTAGCTAATAGCAGTCTTAAGCCCTCATATATGGTCCAGCACTTTTTTTTTTTCCAAGGAAAATTGGAGGAACTGCAGAAAAAGAAAAAAAGGAGGCACAAAGGAGCAGTAGTTTTCATCCGAAAATTTGCACCATCGGTTTCCTCGGTACACTGCAGCATCCACCAAGAAGCTCTAGCGATGAAAAAACATGCCAGATGAACTTTTGTCTGTACTTAATGACGCTGTGAAAATTGTCATCGCCATAAAAGCTTGTTTATTAAACTAATGTATTTTATAATTTTTATTTTAATCAAGTACACAGAAAATATGTGAATTTAGTTATTGTAGTTAAAAATGTGGAGTTTAATCGGAGAAAGGGGTGCTTGACAGGTGTCAAATATTAGAAAGGGGTGGACACAGCAAAAAGTTTGGGAACCACTGCTATAACTCAAAGCATTTTCATTTGCTGCAAAGTGTTCAAGAGTGTTCTTGGTTGTTTCCAGTGGATCTACCAGTAGTTCTAGGAACCATTGTTCATAGGCCATAGACCATTGTCAAACAAGACGCAACAGTAGTTCTGCCTGACACATTTATATTTTATTTTATTTAAATTTTATTTTATTTTTATGTTATTTTAATTTAATTTAATTTCTTATTTTATTTTATTCAAACCCCTGGCTTTTAGTTTTTGTTTATAGTGATTTAATTCAAGCCATAAAACATTCTAGTTTTCTAATTACATGTTTGTAATGTTTTATTTTGACCATTTTTGCATAAAATTAATGAAAATACTTTTTCAAATCTTTCCTTATTTACAGTTTGAGCTGTTTATTTTCTCCTACTTTTTCCTAAGTTAACTGTTAATGATCTTTTTTTTTTGTTTTAGCATTAACTTTGTTCCACGAACATTTAAAAAAATGAAAAGCCCATAGTGAGATGCTCAATGGACAAAACACCAATGTTTACAGCAGTGCATCTGATTGGCCATTCCATCCATAAATGCAACAGAAGTGGGTGTGATTGGTCGAAATGCAGACACGCATGTAAAGAAATGTGATGCAACAAGAGCAGATCTAAATGTAATTGTTGAGTAAACAATATGGAAACATAGCAGACTTATTTAATTATGCTGGGTCATATTTTTGCTCCATTATCTCCAATTTGTTGGAACATTTTCATTTATTTTGTAGTGCTAAAGGCACCTGTTATAACTAGTGGCCAGTCTGTAGACTGTCCCAGACTGGAATCTATAAGCTGATTACAGATGTCAAGCATACGCTGTCTGTCCAGCTCTTCAATTCCCTTTGCGAATAGCAAACTTACAAAAATGGTGTGTCCCTAAGCAGTAAATCTCAGTCAAATGTAAAGTTTAGTTAAACAGTGGACTGATAGTTGCTGGGAATCAGTCCTACACATTTCACACGCTCACTAGCACTTCCTGCGTGTAGCATATAGGCTGAATAGCTCATTGTTATGGGCCGGTGGTCTGTGTTTGGCCAGTGCTCAGCAGAAAAGGTCGAAGGTCAGTATAGAGGAGCAGAAAGAAGGCCAGGTTGGGTCACATGCCTGACCCAACACCAGAGGTCTTACAATAACAATTCTCCTGTTTTGTCTGCCGGTGCGTCACTTTTCCAAATCGCTTTCCGTTTGGTTTTTTGGACTCGCTGGCTCGATGTTCCTCGACTCCTCTGTCTGGGACGGCTCTCCCGCCCCCATATCCCCAGCTGTTCTCTTGGTTGCATTACAAATGAGATGTTGAAAAGCAATCCTCAGACTGGAGACAGCTCCCCTTGTTTTCTTTGGGATTTGGCATGTCAGTTTGTGTTGGGGCCTGTGGCTCTCCAGCAGCTGTGTATATGTCATGTGTCAGAGAGGGATCTGATGCTCCCCGCGCAGTAGAAGTCCATGCTGGTCTCCAACAATAAAGCTATGCGCGTGATTGATGGAAGGCATCTCTTGAAGTCACGCCGGCCGCTGGCACGCAAATGCGTCAGCTTCCCGAAAACTTTTTGTTTTTATTGTTTAGGCAAGGCAAGGCAGGGCAGTTACAACTGTACCACCCATCGCATCGCCTCTGTTTCAGATATCCACCAGCAGTCCAGGATAACAAGGGCTGGTTTTAGGGATTCTCACAGGTGTTGGAAATCCTTAAAAATGGCTCAATTTTAATCTAATGTTTTCAAGGTTTAAAAGTGCTTCGATTATGGATGCTTGAAGCTGCTTGGAAATGTGTTGCTTTCATTATAATTTGTTACTAAATGAGTGATAACACATTTAAAGGTGCTGTATGTAAGTTTTGGACTCTTCTAAAGCATAACAATACCATAATATGTTTGCAGATATTTAAGAAACATGCTGAATGAACATTCTTGTTTATCTGAAAAACTATGCTAAAGGCCGACATTCTGCTTTGAAAATGTGCCAAAACGTTTTTTTTTTTTTGTTTTGGTCTCTTTAATCCTTCCAATGCCTTGGTGGAAAACAGTTTATTTCATTCATTCAGTCATGAAGACTCTTAAAGTATGCGTCTGTGACCGAAATGCGACCTCCGGTGGACAGTAGCAGACTCCAAAATGAGACGTGGATTCAGAGTTCCACATGAGGTGGTAATTAATTAGCAAAGAATATTAATATTACGAACGTAAACATTAGGTGAGCAGGTTACATGGTAACCCTGTGTCCTAACAACACTCTATGTGTATGATATCTGCGCAGCAGTGCATCCATGTGACATTTCAGTCCAGCTTCAAGCATTCAAAGTTTGTTACAAAGTCCCTTTAAAGCAAGTCATTTAACTCGGAGGCCATCTTTGAAACACCTCTCGTGCAGTATGCTCGGGCATTCTGTCTGAATGGGGAAACATTGAATTCTCCAAAATAACTTTCCAATATTACACTGTAAAACCCAATAGTCAACTTTATCTAATGAAATGAGTGCAGTTAACTCAAAATATACTAAAAGTAATTTACTCATTTGAAAAGAGTTTTGAACTCTTAATTAAACACCTCATTACTTCAACTTAAATGGAGTAAGTTTACAGTACTCATATATATTAGTTTTGTTACTCAATTGGTTTGTAGCAATCGGTTTCCTCAAACAGTTTGAGTTGCCTTAACTTATTGAGTTTTACAGTACTCAGTTCTTTTGAGTTCTCTCATTTATTGTTTTACTGTGCTGAAATGGCTTTGTTTACTCAAATAGATTAAGTTCACAGTACTCATTAGGATTCATTTTTTGAACTTAAATGGTTTGTTGCAATCGGTTTCCTCAAATGGTTTGAGTTACTTTTTACAGTGTACAATTAAATTTGATATTAGGAATCGGCAATAAAAATAAACAGCTGTCACACAACATCTGCAGAAACTCACGTCTGGTTCAAGCCCCTCCCCCGGAGAATCATCAGTCTATATCAATCGATGATTGGATCCTGTACTAGAAGGCAGGGCTTCATTCATCATATTGAACCTTATACTTTTCTCCATTAAAAACTATACGAGTGACACGTCTTGTGTATTCTGTAGTCTTTGTTCACCATGATCTGATCTATGCAACTACAGTATAGCAACCATTGCCTTATGTTGCCAGAAACTACAGTACAGTGAAAGGCAAGCTCTTAATGTAATTCCTTACCTCAGGGATTTTTTCACCCTTAAGTTAAATTACTTTCATGCAATCGTGCACAGGTGTGAACGGTAATGTGCCTTCTTTGTTCACTTGTGATCGCATCAATAAAACACATCTTAATCCCAGTGTGAACAAAGCCTAAGGTGCCACTGTTTCATTACACAAGAACTTTGTAATTATTATTACTCTTTCCTTTGGACAGATGTGTAGTATTTTGGTCTCAATCAAAAATCAAATACTTTTACTTTCTGGCAGTTCTGCTTGCTGGAGGTTTGCAGTCCAGGTTTTTCTTGTCCCTTGCAATTTGTTTTCAAGGCAATTAGGAATGTAACCCCCTGACCCTCATAATACCAAGCACCCGCTTTGTCTCTCGACCATCATGACATGCCTCCCCTGCTGGCATACTCTGTTCAAGGTGAAAGGGTTTCCGTGCCTAAACAACAGCCGCAGAGTTGACTGACATTAAGTGACTGCTGGAATGCACAGAGATTTCCTCACCATTGTCAGACAGGACACGCGACAGTTGGTCTGTCTGACTTATTTTTATTTTATTTTCATTGATTCATTTTCTTTTCAGTCCCTTTATTAATCTGGGGTCGCCACCGCGGACAACTCATCCAGCATTTGTTTTATGCAGCGGATGCCCTTCCAGCGGCAGCCCATCACTGGGAAACATCCATACACTATACTACGGACAATTTAGCTTACCTAATTCACCTATATCACATGTCTTTGGACTGTGGGGGAAACCTGAGCACCCGGAGGAAACCCACGCGAACACGGGGAGAACATGCAAACTCCACACAGAAATGCCAACTGATCCAGCCAGGGCTCGAGCCAGCGACCTTCTTGCTGTGAGGCGATTGTGCTACCCACTGAGCCACCGTGCTGCCCTTTGTTTTATTATTTTATTTTATTTTATTTTATTTTATTTTATTTTATTTTATTTTATTTTATTTTATTAAAATCCCCCTGGCTTTTATTATGTTTGTCTATAATCATTTTAGTTCTTTATGTGTATTATAATTCAAATTATATGTATTATCATTAAAGCCAGCTTTATATTTGTCAATAGTTTTTCGTAATTACATTATTTCATGTTTTTTTTTTACGTTTTAATTTATTTTAGTGAAGAGTCGTTTTCTAAATTTTACATATTTGGGTTTTGGTTTATATTTATGTTCTCTTAAACAGTTTTTTTTTTTTTTGTTATTATTTATTAGCTCTTGTGTGAATTTTTTATATAATTTTTTTCTCCAATTTCCCAAATCTTTTTAATAATTAACTTATTTTGTCTTTGCTATGATGACAGTACATAATATTTTACTAATTATTTTGTAATTGAACAGTGGTTTGCTTAAGCCAATAAAAATAAAATACGTAGAAAAACTTAAAAATCCCTTTAACAAATTGAAAAACTGCGTTTATTCCTGTCAAACGAAAAGGAAAAAATACAAATAAATTTTTATTATTTATTTATTTATTTATTTATTTATTCTTATTATTTATTTAATTTTTTAAATATATTTGTATTTATTTATTTAAATACTGTAAAAATGACCTTGCTCTGTTAAACAGCACTTGGAAATTTCACAGGAGGGCTAATCATTTTATGATTTATTTTTATGATGAACACAAACAGCTGTATTAACATACATTTTATTCCATCAAAATACTAATATTAATTTTAATAAACAATAATAGATAAATATACTAAACATGCATGAGCCGGTATAAGATTCTGACGCTATGAAAATCTTGGATAAAAAAAATCACGATTTCACGGTATGACAGTATTGTGATTACTGCTCTCAAATATGTTCTTCTAGGTAGAAAAAACAACAACTTTTTTTTCTATTGAACACAGGGTATTATATTTTAAGAAACATTTTAATAAATAAAATAAATGATTGACCTGCTATCTTAATTAGTTTACAAATCAGATTTCTTTACAGCTTGAAAAGGCATCTTTGGATATCTTTCTTTTCTTTGGATATAAAGTTAGTAAGCCACTGCACTGTTCAGGTGCATAGCACATAGGATGCACATAGCAGCATAGGATGTTGGTTTATAAGCGATTTGTTTGCTGAATCATGTGCTGACCAGTAGCTTTTGATGTGGAGAGACCTTCTCTGCTGGAGACACTGTTGCCTTAAAAAACTAAATAAAATATTGTAAAAATGCTCACAGCTTAATATGAATTAATTTGTTTAGCAGTTTAAGCATGTTTTAAAACTGTGCATTACTGCTTACTCATGCTATGGTCTCCCAGTCTGAATCTCTCTCGCTCTCATCTTCTCTCTCTCTTATCTCTCATCTCTCTCTCCACTCATCTCTCTCTCCTCCTCTCGCTCTCGTTCTCTTCTCCTCTCTCTCTCCTCCTATCTCTTCTCTCTCTCTCTCTCTCTCTCACCTCCTCATCTCCTCTCTACGCTCCTCCTCTCTCCCTCTCTCTCTCCTCTCTCTCTCTCTCTCTCCTCCTCTCGCTCCTCTCATCTCCTCTCTCTCTCTCTGTGTTATAAGAGTGAAAAGCACAGCCAGCTGTTGGGTTTGAAATCCACACAGCAGTTGGAATGTGTGAAGTGTGTGAGAGATGGAGGAGTGTTCTCAGTGCTTGGGAATCACAGATGCTGGTCAAATATGTATCGGTCTGAGCTGCAGATTTTTTATTTTTTTTTGCAGAACAGCTTATAGCTCCCTATAGAGGTAAATATTTAAAATACAATCAAAATGCTAAAAAAAACGAACCCACACATTCATTAGTGTGGACATAGGGGGTTGTTTTGAGTGGTTTTGACCTGCACCTGTGAAAGTCTGCTTCATCTGCTGCTGGCTGTTATATGTCTCTCAGCCCCTCCAAGAATCAGGCCTGATAAAATTACCTATATAGGGATATAAGGGGCCCTTTTGTAACAGGTGTGGGTGTTATTTTCCCAGCCCCAAATCTATTGTCCTTTGGAGGTCCAACTCTGCCTCTTACTGTGCTGTTTTAAGATGTTGTGCTGTTAAACACAGAAATATTTTCATCTTCTAAGAAATAGTTGACCCAAAAATGATTAATCACAATTCTTCATCATTTACTCACCGTTGTTCAAAACGTGTTTGGTTTTCTTTCTTCTGTTGAACATAAAATACAATATTTTGAAAAATTCTGGGTGCTTGGATTTCTAAATATCTTATTTTATGTTATATAGCAGTTATATATATATATTCCTACAATGGAAGTCCAGGCAGCCAGGATTTTTCTAAATATCTTATTTTGGGTTCAGCAGGCAAAAGAAAGTCATAAAGGTCATAAAGACACTTAAAAATATGATTTTTGTTGCTTGTTCAATCTACTTTTTTAAAATGAGCAGAAACAACATAATTCTTGAGATTTTTAGAACAACATAATTCAATGGGGAACAAAATGCAGCATTCCACACAATTACTTCAAGTTGTCCCAACACAAGTTAACTTGAACATTGAACATAAAAAAATAAGTTGTCCCCCAAAAAAAAAATGTAAAAGAAGTGTGTTTTTTCAACTCATTTTAATTAAGTAGTATGTTGTAATAAGTAGTAAGCAACAAAAGTCATTTTTGAGTGTTGTTTTATATTCAATGCTTTTAAATTTGTTACATTAACTTCTGAATTGTGTGGAAACCTGCAATTTTACAGTGCATGAGGGAGAGTAAATGATGAGGTAATTTTTTTTTATTTTTGGGGGAACTATCCCTGAGGAATATTTTATAGGGCTGTGCGATATTGCAAAAAAAATATCACGATATCATGTTTCATATCATTCAATATCGATGATCATTTAATATTTTTTTAACAATACATTTAGGAATATTAGAATTTTTTTGTTATTTAAGCAACGTTACTAAGGCAAATAGTTTTAATAGTCAAAAACAAAAATATTTAAACAAAATATCTGATTTCTTTATATTAAAATAAACATACAGTTGAAGTAAGAATTATTAGCCCCCCTTTGAATTTTTTTTCTTGTTTAAATATTTCCCAAATTATGTTTAACAGAGCAAGGAAATTTTCACAGCATGTCTGATGTATGTTTTTTTCTTCTGGAGAAAGTCTTATTTGTTTTATTTCAGCTAGAATAAAAAAAGTTTTTACTTTTTTTAAACACCATTTTAAAGACAAAATTATTAGCCCCTTTAAGCAATTTTTTTTTTGATAGTCTACAGAACAAACCATCGTTATACAATAACTTGCCTAATTACCCTAACCTACTTGGTTAAACTAGTTATGCCTTTAAATGTCACTTTAAGATGTATAGAAGTGTCTTGAAAAATATCTAGTCAAATATTATTTACTGTTATCATGGCAAAGATAAAATAAATCAGTTATTAGAGATGAGTTACTAAAACTATTATGTTCTGAAATGTGTTAAAAATATTCTCTCCGTTAAACAGAAATTGGGGAAAAAAAATAAACAGGGGGGCTTATAATTCAGGGGGGCTAATAATTCTGACTTCAACTGTAAGTGTTCAAGAGACTCTTAAACTTGATAAATAAAATGCTACAAAGTGTGTGCAATGGTAGATCAAGGGTAGATCAACATCTGTAAGGTGTCAATATTAATGGTACAGTAAACCTCAAACTCTGTAAACAAAACAAATTATGATAATCAAATCTGAGCTATCAAATAAAGGACAGAACCATTCATATTCAAATACATACTACAACATAACAAATTGTGAAGTTGAATGACTATATTACCCCTGTGCTAAAAAAATCTTTCAGATGGGGAGCTAGTGGCTGGGATGCACAAGAAAAGAAACCAAAAAGCCACTCTGGCGATTTCCTCACATCCTTTTTTATTTACAATCTCCTCACTGCTGCTATACGGCAGTCATTTTGATATGTGTTGTTATTTTGACCTGAAGTAACTAGTTAAAGTTTGCATAACCAGTGATTGATCTTATCCACCCGAGACCCACTCATAAGTAAATATGCAGCCTTTTTTTTTGATTACCTGACCAACGGATTAACCGCAGCAACTGCAGATTCATTCATTCATTTTCTTGTCGGCTTAGTCCCTTTATTAATCTGGGATCGCCACAACGGAATGAACCACCAACTTATCCAGCACATTTTTACGCAGCGGATGCCCTTCCAGCCGCAACCCATCTCTGGGAAACACCCACACACTCATTCACACTCATACACTACTGACAATTTAGCCTACCCAATTCACCTGTACCGCATGTCTTTGGACTGTGGGGGAAACTGGAACACACGGAGGACATGCAAACTCCACACAGAAACGCCAACTGACCCAGCCGAGGTTCGAACCTGACCCAGCCTGCAACCCAGCAACGTTCTTGCTGTGAGGCGACAGCACTACCTACTGCGCCACTGCATCGCCCGCACCTGCAGATATAACTGATAAATTATGTGCTCCTATTGTCCAGTGTCATCCACGTGACGGAACTTGTCGTGAAGATCGGGGAAGAAATTAAAGACTGCTAGACTTTCTGCGATGGTGTCGTGAGGCGTCGCATACATGGTGTCGGTTGACATGAACTACGCCACATTACACGAGAAGAAATGTTTGAATCTTGTATCACGACGCCCATTTGTCGTTTAGGACTCCTCAAGACACCCTATGCCAAGAAAATTGTGCCAAAATCGTGTGATTTGACCAGGGCTTAAACCTGTTCAGTAGAAGATATGGTAGATGAATGCTGACATTTTGCATCATTGTTGTTTTGTTTCTCTGGTCAGGTAGCAGTAGCACCTTTTTTTACCTGTAATACACAGTCAATTTTTTATAAGCCATTTTGCCATCAGTGATTCATTTGAATTGGATAAAAAAAAGAGCACGTTTTTCAAAAGTTTAAAAAGTTTTGTGAGAAAATTATGAAATCGTTCTCATTTTCCCTGAACTATCTCTTTAAGACGCTTCCAATTTCTTTATTTTTCACAGCCAGAATGTGTTTTACAGATATTAGAGCTGTGTTTCACGCAGAGGCCCTGTTTCTAAAAATATTTGTCAGGATAGCTGATTCACGGCCCGCTCCCATGGGCCTGATCATTTTATTTGAGCGGGAGCGGAAATGGAGACGAAGGTTGTTGATAGGGTGGAACAGCCAGTGAAAAGGCCTCACGTGACGGCAGAGGAGAGGAAAATAACCGGCAGGCAGATGACAGATCAGCGGCCGGCAAGGGCAAAATTCGATGTACACTGACAGGTACAAGTGCCACGACGACGGATTCATTTGAGACAATATTCCAGGATTGCCGGCCACGTGAGGTTTCCCCTTCAGTCAATGGACACTTTGTCGGATCTGGCCGTGCTTTTCGGGTCAGGGTATTCTTCTCCTGTGGCGCCGCACTGAATACAGGGCTAAAGTGCTTTACAAGGACAAGCTGACAGGGGGGAAGGGGGAGATTGGAACGGGAAACTACAGAAGTGCTGTGTTTGTAATTTTATACAGGTAATTCATGTGGACCCCATTATGCAAATAGGAAGCCATAAGCCATGAACCAAAAAAACTATGCTTTTTGGTAGTCGTTTTCCTACTTTAATATCTGAAAGTGATTCAGATCCTCTATGAAGAGTTTTTATAGTTTACATTAAGTAGCACATCCAGGCTTTTGACGATAGCAAATATTTAGTTGCGATTACTTTAGGAAAATTGGATCATGGTATAATCACAGTATTAAACTAACTGCAACCTAAACTGCAAAAAAAGGTTACCTTAAAAGGTATATTAGTGCAAAAATACTTGGTGTTTTAAATATTTCAAACAAGTTAAATTGGAAAAGTGTGATAACGTATATAATACATAACACTTACACTACAATAAAGGCTCAATAGTGTATGTTAGTTAATGGGTTAAAATAAACAGTAAGAAATAGCCAGATAGCTCAGCCAGTTTTTTTTACTAAGTTAATTTTCTTTTCGGCCTTAATTAATCAGGGGTTGCCACAAGCGGAATGAACCGGCAACTTATCCAGCATATGTTTTACGCGCTGAATTTAGCTTATTCAATTCACCTATAGTGCATGCCTTTGGACTGTGGGGGAAACCGGAGCCTCCGGAGGAAACCCACGCCAACACGGGCAGAACATGCAAACTTCACACAGAAACGCCAACTGACCCAGCCGAGGCTTGAACCAGCAACCTTCTTGCTGTGAGGGGATCGTGCTACCCACTGCGCCACCGTGAGGCTAAGTTAATATTAATATAAAAATAAAAATAAAAGAATTTTTAATATCTCTATACTTGTAGTCAGGGCTCTCGTTTTTAAAACTTTGCGTATAGAAACTTTCTTATAAGTGTACACCAGAATAAATGTTATAGCTCATATGATGACTTAAAATGGTTCATTTAAGTCAATATTTAGGTTAAATATGTTTACATATGGAGCAGTGAGGTGGCGCAGTGGGTAGCGTTGTCACCTCACAGCAAGAAGGTCGCTGGTTCGAGTCCCAGCTGGGTCAGTTGGCATTTCTGTGTTGAGTTTGCATGTTCTTCCCGTGTTGGCGTGGGTTTCCTCCGGGGGCTCCGGTTTCCTCCACAAGTCCCAAGATATGCGCTAAAGGTGAATTGGGTAAGCTAAATTCTCCATAGTGTATGTGGGAATGAGAGTGTATGGGTGTTTCCCAGTGTTGGGTTGCAGCTGGAAGGGCATCTGCTGCATAAAACATATGCTGGATAAGTTGGCAGTTCATTCTGCTGTCAAAATATTTGTGAGGGAAGTGGCGTATGCACGTTTCCACCTCCGTTTTCTGAGCACATTATAAATGAGAACACAGTTTACCACTAAGATTTGTTATATAAGTGTGTGTGTGTGTGTGTGTATATATATTTATAATATATATATATATATATATATATATATATATATATATATATATATATATATATATATATATATATATATATATATATATATATATATATTATAAAAGATTTAGTAGTTTTCATTGTGATTTTATTCAAATATGTTAACAAATGGAGCCTTATTGCACAATGTTAACGTACAGTAGCCCCATACAGGCCGTAGCCAGCTTATTGAAAGGTTTTTTTTTTTTTTTTTTTTTCTGAAAATCTAGACCTTTTTGCAGTTATTTGCCTCATTTTATAATATGAGGTTTAAATACTGCATTTTTGGGAAATTTTAAGCACAAATTTTTGCTCTGTGAGCTGGATGGATGGTGATCATAACCAGACTTTTTGATGTACCAAAATATTTCCTACCGTTTTGCCAAACTGCTTACCATACTATTTTAAGTGTTTATTCACAAATGTGCATTTAAACTGTAAGTTTTATATCACAGTTTTTAAATAATGTTGAGATTAACATTTTCAAAAGCATTTCTAAAATGTAGAATAAAGAAATATGAAAAGATACTTGTTTTTAAAATACAATTTTATTGTCATTGATCATTAAATTATTTTTTAGGGATCTGTTGAAGGTGCCAATACTGCATTGGTTTAATAAGTTAAATTGTTCTCTGATATCTACATAGTAGGTTTACGGCTTCAGTAAGTTCGAAAAATCTCCAGAAACTGTTAAATAAGCTCATTTATTACTCCATAAAATACCCCTAGAATCAGAAGATCCATTATTGACCATATATGGTTTGTGTTGTGAATATTAATGAGCTCCACTCTGACATGCCACTCTTACACACACACACACACTCAGGCACGCACGCACACACAGTATGATGTACACTGAACAAGTACAAATATAAACCCAATCAGAGTAACGTTAACCTATTTTGCTCACCAGATCTGTTGTGGATAAAGGCTAAATTCTAATTAAACTTGACAAAAGAGAGTGATGGAGATGTATCGCATTGTATTTTGAAGCTGTAGTCAAAGAAAAAAACAGCCAGAACTTAATATCGCCCTCTGCATGAACAGATGACAGTTGAGCTGAGTGATTGGACAGGATTCAGCAGTGTATGTTGAAACATACACATCAAATTTCACAATAAAAACGATAAATTAACAAAAGATACAATAAAACATACCTTATGCCTCTTCCGAGTGGAGATGAATAAATTTGTAATCTGTAAATCGTGCATTTTGCATCCTGAGGTGAATGCTGTGGTTATCCAGTAACACACAGTAAACAATTTGGCGCTCATATTGTCAAAATAAAAGTCTTACATACATATACAGTAGTAAGTGAAATATACGCTTAAAAATAACTAAGGGATGGAAATTATCATTGCTGTCTCACTAGAAAACATTTGGCTTATCAAACGCAGCGTGAGGCCTGCATAATAATGATCAATTGATGAGCTTGATGACATGGCTGCTCGTCAGGTCCGGATGAACGACCCAAATTAGGCATACATGCAAATGCAAATGGCATGGTTTGCTTTGTCTTCTTATTGGCCGTTGTTTTACACTCATGGAATGTACATGAGAACGAAGAAACAGTGGTGTCTAATTAAAATTAAAAACTGAAGCCTATACACACATAACAAACTGACCAGTACATTCAACTTTCCTCAGTCAGAATTTGGCCGTTTGAATACTAAAAAAAATTCAACTATAATAATGAAAATCCAACATTAGATTCCTCTTGGTCTTAAAACCTTCTTTGATTGGTTAGTTTCACGATAATGATAGCATAGAAGTCAAACATGGGAAAAATGAGCTCATATTGGGAACCAATTCTGGACTTTTTTTAGTGAGGGGTGAGTCTTTCGAACCACCCAAACCCCCCCTGGCTACGAGCCTGCTATAAACAGTCTTAGAATTTTCAACCAATAATTCAGCATGTATTAGGCCAGATTAACAAGTGAAAATGTGCATTTTTCCAATGTCTCAAAGCATTTGGCACTGCTATGATGAGCACTGCAAAAAAAGAAAAAGAGCTATTCACTGTATTTTGAAGTGCCCATGATATAAATACAGTGTGTTCATTATCATGATATATTGTATTCTTGATTATGGGCTTACGTATAAGCATGTTGAACTGATGTTTTTTCACTTTCAGCTGCTGTAGTTTGAGCGTTGAGAGAGGAATGTCCTGAAAGCCTTCCACTTGTGCATTTCGCTATCCCTCCAAACAAATGCAGGGTTGTGCTGGTCAAACTCACTACATTAGACCTCAGTAATGGATGGCATTCCTTTTCACGGGTCAACTCTACATGAGGTGTCTTATGTGGCTCTTTGCCCTGGTCAGGTGCCCGGAGAGCGTGTAGATGAAATGCTTTCTGATGGAGACCTGCGCAGAGCAAATGAAGTTAGTCATGGCTGAAACGCGGTGTGGAATGTGTGTGTGTGTGAGGCAGGAGGAGGGCAGAAATACCAGTCTGTCAGAGACAAGACACTGATAGTGGAAGCTGGGTTTTGATTTGAGTCTTTAGTTTTTGTGTTTTGTTGTTGTTTTTTATTATTAGTCATAGTGGCATTTGTGTGGGTCATCATATGTTGTTAGGTTATTTTAATTTTAAGATTATAATTGTGTATATGTATTCAAACAATACAATACATACGAAATCGACTCATGTTTATGTAAAGCACTTTGAATTGCCACTGTGTATGAAATGTGCTATATAAATAAACTTGCCTTGCCTTTACTGTATTACAGTTGAAGTCAGAATTATTAAACCCCGTTTATTTTTTTCCCCAATTTCTGTTTAATGGAGAGAAGATTTTTTTCAACACATTTCTAAACATAATAATTTTAATAACTCATCTCTAATAACTGTTTTATTTTATCTTTGTCATGATGACAGTAAATAATATTTTACTAGATATTTTCAAGACACTTCTATACAGGTTTAAGTGACATTTAAAGGCTTAATTAGGTTAATTAGGTTAACTAGGCAGGTTAGGGTATTTAGGCAAGTTATTGTATAAAGATGGTTTGTTCTGTAGACTATCGAAAAAAATAATAGCTTAAAGGGGCTAATAATTTTGACCTTAAAATGGTTTTTAAAAAAATTAAAAACTGCTTTTATTCTAGCCAAAATAAAACAAATAAGACTTTCTCCTGAAGAAAAAATATTATCAGACATGCTGTGAAAAATTCCTTGCTCTGTTAAACAACATTTGGGAAATATTTAAAAAAGAAAAACAAATTCAAAAGGGGGCAAATAATTCTGACTTCAACTGTACATACAGTAGTCAACATTTGAAAGGGATCAAAACCTTTCATCAGAGGTGTCCTAAAACGATGGCATATGCATTCTTGTTTGTTTGTTGTATGGATATATTAAAATAATATAATATATTCCTGTCATGTTAAAGTATTTTTTTTAGTTTATTTATATTAATCTTTTATCATGAATTGCAGCAATAAACATTTATTATTATCAATAAATTAGATTTTTTTTAACACATTATAAATATTTTTGGCATCCTTACTGCATCCTTGAATATTCATATATTAAAAAACAAGTCATACTCTAAACAGTTGGCATTCTTAAAATGGCATTTGTCGATATGTACTTCTTTGGTTTTAAGAAATCTTTTTGTCACGTACACTTACTGGCCACTTTATTAGGTACACCAGTCCAACTGCTCGTTTAAAGCAACATTCGAATCAGCCAATCACATGGCAGCAACTCAATGCAATTAGGCATGCAGACACGGTAAGGACGATCCGCTGCAGTTCAAACCGAGCATCAGAATGGGGAAGAAAGGTGATTTAGGTGACTTTGAACATGGCATGGTTGTTGGTGCCAGACGGGCTGGTCTGAGCATTTCAGAAACTGCTGATCTACTGGGATTTTCACGCATAACCATCTCTTGGGTTTACAGAGAATGATCCGAAAAAGAAAAAATATTCAGTGAGTGGCAGTTTTGTGGGCTCAAATGACAGAGGTCAGAGGACAATGGCCAGACTGGTTCCAGCTGATAGAAAGGCAGGAGCAAATAACCACTTGTTACAACCGAGGTATGCAGAAGAGCATCTCTTAATGCACAACACATCGAACCTTGAGACGGATGGGCTACAGCAGCAGAAGACCACACCGGGTGCCACTCCTGTCAGTTAAGAACAGGAAACTGAGGCTACAATTCACACAGGCTCACCAAAATTAGACAATAGAAGATTGGAAAAATGTTGCCTGGTCTGAATAGTCTCGATTTCTACTGCAACATTTGGATGGTAGGGTCAGAATTTGGCATCAACAACATTAAAGCATGGATTCATCCAGTTTTCTTGGCAAACTTTGAGACCATTAGTATCAATTGAGCATCGTGTCAACACCACAACCGAGTATTGTTGCTGACCATGTCCATTCCTTTATGACCACAGTGTCTTCTGATGGCTACAGCAGGATAATGCAAAATGTCATAAAGCGCAAATCATCTCACTGCTTTCTTGAACATGACAATGAGTTCACTTTACTTAAATGGCCTCCACAGTCACCAGATCTCAATCCAATAGATCACCTTTGGTAAGTGGTGGAATTGGAGATTCGCATCATGGATGTGCAGCCAACAAATCTGCAGCAACTGCGTGATGCTATCATGTCAATATGGACCAAAATCTCTGAGGAATATTTCCAGTACCTTGTTGAATTTCTGCCACAAAGAATTAATGCAGTTCTGAAGGCAAAAGCGAGTCCAACCCGGTACTTGTAAGGTGTACCTAATAAAGTGGCCGGTGAGTGTTTATTCAAACGATCCTTTTACCCAAAGGATGTTTCCACAACATGTGGTGGGTCTTGCTTAATAAATCGTCCTCGACCTGCATCTGTTCATGTGGTGCAAACATGGGGCTCTAGTTAACGAATACACAAGTTTGATTAGAGACGTGAGCGATTACAGGCGCTGGAGTGAGGGTTCGTGCCCTGAGATCAGATAAGACACTGAAGTGTGATGGGACAAGCTCGTCTCGGCCTCTATCAGGCAGCTGGAGGACGCCACTGTTAAATATTAGCCATAGAGATACTGGCCACCCGTTCCTGCAACACACACTAGTAATAGATTCCCTTGAATTACGGATTTGATATCAATTTGGCCTTGTGCTGCAGCCACAAGCCCAAAACAAACATTTTGCCACACCTGCAAGTGTTGCTTGACTTGGGATAATGCATTGGCACACAGTATTTTTATCACTATATTATTTAATGCAGAAAAACAAGAACAACAGATTGAGAAAACATATGTAAGTGCAAATAATTATAATATATAGCAACTTTAATATTGATATTGCAGTTTTTTTTCAGTCGCTGACAAGCGTTTGTCCATCCAGTTGTCACACTTTCAAAGCTCTAAACATAATTAGCACAGCATAGATCTTTTGTGGCCATACCATTCACACATTTCATGTCGTTTTCACCTAATATGCAGTCAGTGAACACAATTCCACAACGCTTACCTTTCCTTAACAAGCTATACCTCCCAACAAAATGAGGGATTGTTTTTGTAGTATTTATGAATGTTAACACACAACATCCCACAACAGCAAAAACAATATTCCAAACCTTAGATACAGTATAAAAACCTCTACTTCTGCAATGATATCAGTTCAAAATCAATATCAAAAATATATCTCAGCTGATAATAAACAAGCAATTGAATAATTGACACACAGCTGATTATGTTGAGTGTACTGGCTGATTCCAATCTGGATTAGACTCAGTGGCAGGAGTTATAATTTTCTATTACAGATACATTTATACAGTAAAAGGATGACTTTGAGGAATGAGTTTGATGACAGCATGTAAACCTTTTTTACAACCCCCAGCAACCCCCCACCTCTTTTTTTTTTTTAATCTGGGCTTTTTGCTGTTGTTTTTTTTGTTCAGAATGCTCTTGTGTGTTTCATGGATATTTTGTTTAGTGTAAGCAATACTGTAAAACTTTTTCTGTTCTATCATACCGTGTTTCTACTGTACCTCCTGTAGAAAACAGTAAAGCAAAACTGGAATGCTTTTGAACGTGAACATTACTGTACATGTGGACATACAGTTCTAAACCAGGAAATTTAGTGTCAAAACGGTGAATTGCATGTTTTGCATGCAAATGCCTGTAAAATTGAAATATAAAAGTTTCTGCAGTTTTTGTAATGTTAACAATAGCCAGTATTTTGAAACCTGGTGTTCTTAGATTGACTGCATGTACATTGTGAAGTGAAAACAAAATTAAATTATTCTGTCAAAGAATAACACTTTCCAGTCAGATTTCCAGTGTTCTGGAAAGTTAGTGTGTGCAGAGAAAGATGCGCATAGTTTTCCCATGGGAAAAACATTTGTTTTGCTTAACAGTTGTTGTAAAAGTTTTAAAACACGTACTGTTTTATAAATGTGTCTAATATTATTACCATATAACGTATTTAAATAAGTGTTATGCATGTATGCATACAGCCCACTTACCTTAAATGTGGTGAAAAAAAGCTATAGCTGCCAATTACAAATAGCATATTGCTTTTTCATAGACGGCAGAAATTAGGTACAAGTCTATCAAATGCCTGCAAGTCCCATCATGGACAGAAATCAACATTTAACATTCTTTTTTTGTCTCAAAGTACAACAAAAAGCTGTAACGTGCTATACATTTTAAGATGAGTGTAAATATACAGTTAAATGTGGTCAGATGAAGAAAAAGACGACGAAAAATAATTAGACGTACTTTAACGTAAAGCAGTCTTGTTAAAATGTCTTTTTAAAGATGCTAAAATATCTATATATTTTTACACATTTATTCAGACATTTGCATTACTGAGAGCAGGAAAGAGACAGGCTGCACTGGTAAGCAGTACAGTATCTTTATAAAATCGTTTTATTAAAATAAATGATCAACAAATGAATCTGTCTTGATTGTCTGTGCAAGTGAAAGCATTATCTACACACAATATAAACGGCCAATTAAAAAAATACTACACACTGTAAAATACTTAACCAAATAGCAGACAAATCCAGAAAATTCTACAGTTCAGCTCGATGACGTATAATGTCTCCGACATCGCCTGTAGTCCCATTTAGCAACCTGATAACAACCGTCTTTTAAAAAAAGCGTAACCGATTTTTAAAAATCAAGAGTGGGAATTGATGTGTTTTATGCCGTAGAATAAAACTTGAAAGTATCTTGAGTTTGTGGTAGCCACGAAGCTTCAAAAAACCCATTGACTTTGGGAGGAGGGAACCGGAACTGCTAAAATTCTAACTCTCTTTCAGGTTTTTCATACAAATTGACATCATAGTTCCTCCACTCTATTTGTCTTTTTAATTTAATAATTGCTGTATGTAACATTTTTAGGTGTTTTTATGATTATTATTATTAATAATAATAATAATAATAACAACAACAGCGTTGGTTCTCGGCAAATCTTCATTTAAGACTCTGCACAACATGTTTCCTTCTTTTCAGCACTCACATTTTTTTCCTAGGGCTTACCCTAATCCAGACCCTGACCTGTGCTCCAACCTCAAACCACAGTTCAAACCCCAGCTAAAGCTCTTCTGGCATATTTCATGTTGTTTTTCATGGGCAATCTCATAGCAGAAACTTACATAACTAATTCATCATCTGATGTTTGGAAATCAGATTTGATGGCAGTGGTTTGTCAGCCTGACATCCTTAACTTGCGAACATCTCCTGACATTTCAGGCTTGGAAAAAAATTCGGGCAATTGTCTTGCGGAAAAGCCACAGATTGTAGATGCCACGGAGCGCACTGTGGACATGGTGGGCGATGAGCGACCATTTATAGCCCTGTTTTTATTCTTCGTCTGAGGGGAGGGAAGGGGCGGATATCTTATATACTCATGCCCTGCATTCCAGGCCTGTGTGAGCTGTTTGTCTGAGCGCTGAAATGGAATTAGCTGCTCTGCCCTGCCAAACAGCAGTGCTGAGACTCACCGACCGGGTTTCTCAAATGAGGATTCAAGAGCTGATGAGAAGTGTATTCATCCTGTGTTTTAAGGGAAATAAGCTGCACCTGACTAGAAGTTGGACTATAATTGTTGGCGAGAGAGATCATTTAAAAAAAACACGTTGTTGCAAACTTTTATTTACAAACTATATATTATATAGAGCAAAAAAAGAGAGAAAATGATAACATCAAATATTTTTTTAGCAACATTTCAAATGATAGTAAGTCATTCATCAACTTACAATACTTAAAATTAACAACAATTCTAAACTTCACGTATAAAGATAACAATAAAATGAGTTTGAGTTTATTGTTTTGGATAACTAAACTGTTAAACAAATAGATGAGCAGTTTTCCGTATTTATGATTTCATGTTTTTATTTTTTATTATTCCCCATTTATTTATGTACTTGAATTGCATTATTGGACCTTGACCAGCAACTTTTAACCCTGAAAAGTAAAAAAAAAAAAGTGACTTTTATTAACATTTTGTTTGGGTTGGTGGTATACATGTACAACCTTATAATAAACTGCCATTACATTTTCTGTTATTTTACAGACTAATTTCTCTGTATATTATTTCTTATACATTATAGTATTTTAAATAACTAAAATGTCCATTAAAGTCACTTCTTAAACTGTAGAGTTGAATTTTCAACATCAAAAGTCGACAGAGCAGAGATCAGTTTCCCATAATGCAATTCTCATATGTAAATAAATGGACACTTGAGAATCACAAAATATGACTGTACACTGTAAAACCCCGTAAGTTAAGTTAACTCAAACTGTTTGAGAAACTGATTGCGGCAAAACATTTAAGTTTTGAAACAAAATGGTTTGAGTACTGTCAACTTATATATTGTGTCACATACACATCTGTTTATATCATCAAACTTTCAGAGTATTAGTACCTTAAACATTTTAAATTCAGTTATCAAATCACTATTAGTTCAATTAACTTAAACAAGTTAAGTCCAAACAACTATAAAGCTACTACTCAGGTATTCCTTCTAGCATTAGAGTTAACACAAAAAATGATTAATTAATTCATAACTCATTCGATTAGAGTTCTGCTTGATATAATCCGTTTATGAGTTACCGTAACTCTTTTTCATTGAGTTAAAGTAACTTTTAAAAAATTATAAGTTAAACCAACTTATTTCATTTAGGGATTTTCACAGTTTTTACAGTGTCTATACCTAGGAATATGGAAACAAATAAACCTAGGAATATACACATTTTTAATAATAATAATATTATAAAATCGATTTAAACCTTAAACTCCACAACCAATGTTGTTAAATAAAACCGAAAAATGCCTTTTATTTAACAAAATTGGTTGTGTACTTTCAAGGTTTAAATCGATTTTATGCAATGCAGGCTCATTCTGAAAACATAGTCCCGTGGACGTTTCTGGAGACCGCGAATTATGTAGCCGGAGATGCGTATGGCTGCGTTTCATATTTTAAGTGAACGCTAAGGGGCGGTACGACGCCGTTCCTTTTGGTGCTTACCGGCTGACTGCTTACCTCCGTGTGGAGGCCTTTCCCGCCGCAACCAGTTTGCCCCGTGAGCTCGTCGTGTATGTCGGCAGACTTGAGACGCAGAGAGGAGTTGACCACAACGACAGCGATTCAAGTCCGGGGAAGAGCGGTTTCAGAAATCAGGTAAGACAAAAACAGAATTAAAAAAAAATAAAATGAGCAAGTGAACAACAGGGTGAGAACGTGGTGAAATCCGAAAACGTAGTAAAAATCAGACGAGGGCTTTTCTTTTTCTGGACGGCTTTTGTAAACCGTTGGTTGGGTTTAGGGAAGTATGCGGGTGGACGGGTCAATCTGTAAAATTGGTTGGGTTTAGGGAAGGAGGAGGGTGGGTCAGTCGATTGCCCGGTCGCCCAGTCAATCATTCAGTCAGACAGACAGACAGACGGTCGGTCGACAGCGGCTTCTGGTGGGTTAACGCGAGAACAGCACGGGCGTGAACGGCACTCGCGAGAGACATTTGAGATACGAAAAAGCGCACACATCGGCCTCTCGCGGATTTGCGAAAACAAAAACTGCAAAAATACGTACCTCCCGGGACGTATTTCGTGGTCTCCAGAAACGTTCATGGGACTACGTTTTCAGAATGAGTCTGGGTTGATTTTATTATACTGTATTATTAATGTTAAAAATTGTACATTCCTAGGGTTATTTGTTCAGCTGTTTTTTATACAGTTATAGTGTCTCCAATATTTTTGTACACTGAAAAAAATTATTCAAAGATTTCTTAGATTTACAATTTTTTTTTAGTTAAGTGATTGTAAACAGTTTATTTGGGCTGAATTTAAACAAACAAATTAAGTTAAACATTACTAAATTTAATAATTAATTAATTTAAATTCAACCCATATAAATGGGTTGCAACAATTTTGCAGAATCATTTTCTTTCAGTGTAGGCTGTGTGGGACGCCAAATGTGGCTTGTGAGAGTTTAACTCCAACCCTGGGCATGGCAAACATGGGACATTGGCATCAACACTGGCACGATTAACAACAGCCAATCACATTGGACCACAACACAAACAACTTGGCTTTTGACAGCTAGTCACTGATAAACAGTTTGTAATGTGGGAGTCTTCGGTAATTTAACTTTCAATGCACCAGATGCTGTTTTCTGATTCAAATGACCTCAGTGTGCAATTATACAGTCCATTTCAGTGGGCAAAAATCATTTACAAAGAAAAATCTTTTACAAAAATTACAGGATTTTTTGACTGATCTCATTTAGAAACAGAGATTTTTATATGGAAGATGAGAGAAAAACACAGACATTCTGGATTCAGATGGCAATAAAGCATAGACTGTAAAAGATGGACGGAGTATCCGTCACCCATAGGTTTCAAAGCGTCGCCATTTTGTTCACGCTTCATCGCACCGACTGGGGTGACCAAACAAGGGCAAAGAGCAGAACGTGAGCGGAGCTACAGATGCCTGCTAGCATTTTGCTTAGACAGGCTTTTCTTTAGGATAAATGCTTAATACTTCATTACCTGCGACTCGTTTGTGTTCTGACCACAATTGCTTGGTTGTATACTATATCAATAAAGTGTTTAGTCTTTTAAAAACACTGTTGTAATACATTGAGCCACTAAGCATTGCTCTTATAATGTTTTTTTACAGGAGGAAAACACAAATTATTTCCAAACACTTCAAATATAGTCTGTGTTAGTAAATGCAAGGCTGAAATCCAGGCATAAAACTGTATGACAACGTTTCAGATGACTGTTCTAGAGCCTACAGCTAATCAATCTGTCAGATTCTGAAGTGCTTTACAGTTCTAAAGAAAATTATAAATGATAAATTATCTTAAGTAAAACAAATACATTTATAGATATGGTAAATAAGTATATAAGAATTTCACTCATCTGGGAAATGGAGGCCACGTGAAGGGTTTGTGAGCACAATTAAGTGCACGCAGCATGCCATATTATCTGATAATTGGAGGAAATAACTCCAATTGACTAAAGCCACATAAAACAAAGCAAAAATACAATATATATGCCGAGCTCAGTGGCTTATCAGCCAGAATCAGCTGAGGTGAAGTGACGGCGACCAGCGAGACCTAGCTGTCACTCAAGTGGCCACACTCTTCATTATGCAGACTTAATATAACTTAATAAAAATAAAAAAAATTCACCCCTCACAGTTGTCATAAAGGGTAATATTAGCTATATGCACTAAAACCATCTTTTGTACCAGGCTGTAAACATGTTTTTCTCAGCTGTAAAATTGGCCAATTTAGCAGTGCAGTCAGTGAATTTTGCAGTGCAGTCAGAGAGTTCCTGGAGCCAGCCTCTAAAGGCCAGTCGATGAATTGCAGTTTCAGTTACTTCCGTATTGGCTTCACGAGGGAGAGCGGGAGGTTGACGCTTGCAATAAAGCCTCATTTGCATTGTGCAGTACTAGGACACCCTCAGAAGCCTTGCATTTCCACTTCCAACAGAACCCTTATGTGATAAGCGAGGTGTATTCCAGAAAGTTGCGATCAACATTATTCTGATGGAAACAATGAAAATTTAAAAACTAAATCAAACTCATTCTTACAATTGAGTAATTTAACATTTATGTGTCATTTGAACATCACAGAAACGTGAGCAAAGTCTTGATAACTTGTCGGAAAAAAAAGCTAATTTACTGTACATCTAAGAGCTTAACCTCACAAAAAAAGACAAAAACAGACGCCTTGTTGTGTTTCTTTTGCCACATTCTAGTCCTCATCCAAAGCTCTGTTAGTCCCCCTCTGCGTCCCCATTGTTGAGTCCACACGGCAAATGCGGCGCCCCACCGAGGACATTTTTATCTCCCCCCTGTGAAACATAAAGCCCCCACAGCAGCCACGTGTAATTGAAGTGGTGGCCTTTACCACAGTTTTTCGCCAGCACGCAATAAGAAAGCTGGCTTTTCCTCCAAGGTCGCAGCCCTGGGAAATCTCGGCTCCCTGCGTATTTTTTCAGGCTCCCCTTTCACGTCCAATACATCTGGATAATTGTCATCCAGGCCCAACTTTCTCCTATTGAGCCTCTCATAAAAGTCTTTATAACCGGTGGAAGTATGTCGTTCTTTCAAAAAAAAAAAAAAAACGGCTTGGTTTTTGCTCGTTAGCTTGCAAAAACAACGCCTTCCGAACGTGTCCTTTTCATAGCTTTTCAGCACTCTGATTTCCAGACTTTACTGCAGCGTTTGGTTCCTCAATTCGTTTACACGGAGAAGACAGGTGCTGTTTAAAATGAACATGATCTGGGTTAATTTGGTGGGACAGAGCCGGCTTTGTTTCCAGTGAACCTGTGGCCGTTATATAAGGTGAGATGGAGGTTTACACTCCTCAGAACTGACAGCTTTAAACGGTTCTGGAGTAAGTCCTGTGGAGGTCTGCTTCTTTGACCAGGGTTATTCATTTTCCTTCAAAGACTCTTTCTACTTTGACAACCATATACTAGCTTAGGAAATGGAAATATGGACATTTTGGTGGGAGGTGGGGTCTATTTACATCATCATTTTTTCGTGTTGTCAAGTAAACAAAAAATAAGCCAGTCAAAAGGATTTTTACCTCAGTAACATAGATATATATAATTAATAGTAAATAATTAAATAATATTTTACATTTTTTTAAATTACATTTCTATTTTCAGATTTTATAGATTCTCAAAAATACAATTTGAAAATGTGGTATGGAAAATCATTATCTTTTAATATCTTACTCATTGTTTTTGGAGATATTTTTTATTGTTTAAAGAATATTTAAATATTAATATTATTAAAAATACTTTATTTTTCTCATAATTGCAGCTTTATATCTTGCAATTTTCATATTCAAATTTAAGAAAAATAAAGTCAGAATTGCCCGAAAGCCTACAGACTGTGAATTGCTAAAATACATGTGAAATTACGAAACGCAAATTAGCATATGCAACATAAAACTTATGTTCATTTCCCTGCCACTGTTTCTTTAAGACCAACATTCTAATGTTTTTGTTGGAAACAGAAGACCTTAGTTTAGCCAATGTGCTTTGGTTAAGTCACATGATGTGCAGTGTTTTTCTGTGGCTTGATTTCTGACAGACTGGCGTTTATTATGATTAGTTGCTGAATGCAAATGAAAACGTCAGTAAAAACAAAGGATCAAATTATGTCAGATCCACAAAAAAATATGAAACATCACCTCCAGTAAGTTATATGAGACATATTCACAAGTCAAAAAAGGTTTTATGAAATTAGTTTTTTTGTAAATCGATCAAATGTATGTGTTGCCAAATGGCAGCACTGTGCAATAGTGAAATGTGCAATATTGCCATGGGTTAGCTTCAGTAGTTAGCAAGGTCAGCTGTGATCTTTTAAGTTGTAACAATAACAACATGAATGCTAATATAATGTTGATTAGTCATATGTCAATGGCATTTGCATTATGGATAAAATCAAGTTTTATGGCAATACTCCTTTTGAATAGGTATGAATGCAGGGAAAAGTATATTAGCGAGCACCACTATGTTCTATGGTAAGTGAAAGAAGAAAAGAACAGAACTGGCTCTTCCTGCAAGTGAAAGTGAGGATGAGATGGGTTTTAGTGACCATGAGAATGATGCAGATTAGACGTTTGATAAGAGCAGTGATGGAGACAGTTCACATAATTTAACTCGGAGGAAAATAAGACAGGCGTAGTACAGTATATAGTATAATTTATAAACATTGTTAGCTAGTAGCTACATTATGCTGATGCATCTTGATATACTAGACTTGTTATTTATTTGTTATAATATTTACTGGAGAAAATATTTATGTTCACTGTATGTTGTATACATGATAATACAGTATTATAATTGTTTTTAATAATATTCAACAAAAAAGAATGGGATAAATGAAAGCTGTTGGAATATGAGTTGTTGGAAAGTATGTATAAGTTTAAGTTCTGTGTTAAAGCTTATAATACTGCAACACCAATTAAATCATTTCAAACAACAAAATGATTAAATATAAGAAAAGATCTAAATGAGAAATTTCTAAGTTAGATCCACTGTTGGACATTGTTGTCGTATGGCACTTCAAGTTAAGCCATTCTAAAAAAGAAAAACAGACAAATGTTTTTTATAGATCTATCATAATGCGTGCAGTAAAACAATAATAAAATCTTACACCGTATAAACATAATTCAAAAGTACTGACAATAATGAGAAAAAAAACACCAGAAATTCAAGAATTCCAAGATTAAAACCCAGAAACTGAATAAATTATGTTTAAATCTCACAATTCATACTTCCCAAAATTCACTTATTGCAATGTCAAATGAAAACTTGTAAACTTGCAATTGTGGGAAGTAACATCGAAATTTCACAGCAATTCGTAACTTTTTGATTTAGTGGCTAATTCGTATGAATTCGTACAATCTAATTCGTACAGTTTAGTACGATTTGCTCATCACCCAATGACGGTTGGCTTTAGGGGTGGGGTTGTGTGCCACGCCTCCTTTTTAAAATCGTACATTTTCGTACGACTGAACTCGTACGAATTCATACGAATTAGCCACTAAACTGACAAAACGTAAAATATTCCTCGTGAGATCAGGCTGGAAATAAAGTTGGAATACTAAGAAAGTCAGAATTGCAAAAAGTCACAATTTTGATTGATTGATTTGATTAGACAGAGGGAACAGGCTTTCTTATAGGGCTGGATGATTAATCAAAAAGTAATCGAAATCAACATTCAGAACCTGTAATCAATCTAATTTTTCCAGGACGGTTTTTTCAATTACTTTCCCTATTGTGTATAGAGTCAAGTGACCCCACTTTGTTAAAGGCTGGGGCTGATTTATACTTCTGTGGCCACTTTGCAGCTACATCAGATCTCTTTTCAAGTAGGACGATGAACCCATTTTTGAGTGTTACTTTGCACAACACTGACGATGATTGGAAGCTGCGCCAGAGATGCCTTGAGACGGCATATTTTCCATTACATAAAAGTATTATTTACATTAAAATATTTGTTTACAGAAGATGCAAGAAATGCACTGATTAAATATTATTTACACAATATGTAGGAGTTATTTGATTTAGAAGAGATACTGCTTATTTTCTACTTTTAATATAAAAAAAACATTGAAAATAATTTATTTTGTATCCAAAAGTGCACTTATTTTCACTCTTTTTATAAGAAAAAAATTACTGTTGGTTTTAGGCAATGTGTGTTTTAATTTCAGTTGTTTCAACGTTGATGTTCAGTAAATAATCATCGATAGTAAATTATGAGTGTTTCCTTCAATTATTTAAAATCAAGTAATGCCCCCTTCATTCAGAAATCTCTGACATGAAATATGTGAACATATTTACTGTACAAAACCTGTCAGTGAACTATAAGGACAAAAAAGTAAAATGAAATAATCGGTTATTAATTGTAATCGAGTTAAAATGTTCAATTAATCGAGATTTTAATATTAGGCAAAATCACCAAGCCCTACTTCCTTATATACCATATATATTTCTACTGGGAAATCAGACAAAAAAAACTGATTGAGATATTATTTTTTGGCATTGAAACCTGCTTGTGTGTGATTTGTAAAGAACTGAAATTGCACAGTTGAAATATCTTGAGAGTGTTGTTAGACGGGAATAAGGAGCTCATGTCCTGTTGTGAATGGCCTGCGAACAGCAGAGGGAACGTAAAGAGTGTAAAGAATCTGCTGACTGGTGGACAAGGCAACATTATCCGCTCAGCACCCAACACCCTACTGGCTTCTGCTCCTGAGATTCCCAGAAAAGTGTGTCTCTGCAGTGGCAGAAAGCGAACGCCAGCCAAACCTCTCTTTTCCCAGCGCTCCAGCCCTTCATTAGATAAACCACTCGCTCAATCTCTGCTCCAGTTTGTGGGTTCCTATGCCATTCACAACAAGCCCAAAACATGATGAAGCTGTTTTTTTAATAGATTCCATGCAATTTTATTGATAACAGGCATGCGTAAACGTGTGTTAAAATAATATTAATTTGAAATTTCAGTTGCACCGAGATTAATTTTAAATATGATCTAAAGACGGGCGACGCAGTGGCGCAGTAGGTAGTGCTGCCGCCTCACAGCAAGAAGGTCGCTGGTTTGAGCCTCGGCTGGGTCAGTTGGTGTTTCTGTGTGGAGTTTGCATGTTCTCCCTGCGTTCGCGTGGGTTTCCTAGGGTGCTCCGGTTTCCCCCACAGTAGATATGCGGTACAGGTGAATTGGGTAAGGCAAATTGTCCGTAGTGTATGAGTGTGAATGAGTGTGTATGGATGTTTCCCAGACATGGGTTGCAGTTGGAAGGGCATCCGCTGTGTAAAACATATGCTGGATAAGTTGGCGGTTCATTCCACTGTGGCGACCCCAGATTAATAAAGGGACTAAGCCGAAAAGAAAATGAATGAATGATCTAAAGACAACTTTTTACACAACTTTTTAGACAACTTACACTTTTTAGAGTTAGAGGTTTTTACATGTTGTGAAACTGAATTTAAATTTGAACATTTGAAAAAATATCAATGAAAAACAGATGAAAAAACAGTACATTTTCCTTTATACTTACAGACATTTCAATTAACCATAACACACAACACAATATGAAACCTAATTCAAAGTACACCTAAAGCACATTTAATATTTACTTAAAATATGAACATTTCCTTCATAATAACATTGAATTAAGCCCTATTCTTAGTGACTTTTAGAGTAAAAGAAAAATAAGTTGTATTAAAATAAGTTGGATGTATTATTGTTATTATTTGTATAATTTATTTATTCATTTACTGACTTGTTAAAGATCAAAACCAAGTGCTTCCACTGAGCTTCCATCTTGCCATTACAAAATCGCCACATTTATCAATCTGATTTCTTTCAAAATAAGTGATCTTCATTACCTGATAGATACACTATATAAAGTGAGTATCAGACTGGACCAGAAACACGGTATTAAATTCCTTTTGTCCACGCTATGTCTTTAAAATAAGGACATTTATTTGACCCCAGTATTTTCAATGGAGTTTCCACGCTAGCCTGCTGCTACACTCCAAAAATATTATTTGCTGCTTGTTCAAACTACTTATTTAAAATGAGTTGAGACAACACAATTCTTGAGATTTCGTTGGGACAACTTAATTGTTTTATGTTAAATCCACTCAAATTTGTGAAAAACTAATAAGGTAACTTAATTTGTTTGTGTTGTACCAACACAAAACGATTGTGTAGAACCCAACATTTTTTACAGTGTACTGGTGGTGCTTGCGTTTACATTGGCTTTCATCTCGTTTTATGCTTGAACAACTAAATGAATGCTGAAGTCTATTTAACTGATTGTGTTTTAGTTACGTTACAACATCGATGCTGTAAAAGGAACCTTGTGAAATTGAAAATATCCACATAAACCTTTCACTGGAAGTTTATCGTTGGCTAAAAAACACTAGCTGTGCATATAGCATATTGATAATGTTTGGGGTTGTCGTGTGGTAAGAGATAAAGGGGTTCTGGTTTTGTTCAGGGGATTGCGGATGAGGTTTTTAGTTGTCAAATAATCTCAAATAATTTTGCCTTTTGTTTTAAAGTGGAGAACAGAAAATATCTCTAATGGAGGAAAATCCAAAACAATAAACAAAACCCAGCAGCTAACTACATTTTAGACCCTCTACCCTAAATAAATAACATCAACTTGCCTCCAAACTGACCACAAAACATGAGAAAAAAACTGGCAAGAAAGCAAAAGTTCACCCTGCTCCTCACATGCCGCTTCATACAATTTTCAGATTTTTCTGAAAAAATAAAATAAATAAATAAATAAAATTACACATTGGAAATGTACTGCAAAAACAAAAAAAGTCTAAGGGCCCTATCATACACCCGGACATGTTTGGCGTGATTTGTTGCTATTTTCAGACTAGCGCAACAGTAATTTTTATGTTTTGCACCACTCTGTTTAAATAGTAAATCCATTTGCGCCACTTTGTGGACTCATGGGCGTGCTGGTCTCAAAAGAGGTGTGGTAAGGCGCATTGTTGGTGCGTTGTCATTTTGAGGAATTGAAATAGACCGCACCATTGACCAACTAAAAGATGGTCTGGAAGTCCAGAGCAAAAAGCGTTAGTTATGCGCTTATGCAGGTCCAAACATTTACACATTGCTTTATACACAAAGGACAATAAACAAACATCTTTACATATGAAAAAAAAATATAGGATTAAAATGTTTATTATTATTATTATTATTATTATTATTATTATTATTATTATTATTAAAAATTATTATAAAAATCACTACCTCCATGCTTTTATCTCAGGGGGGCTTTTTTCAGTTCATTCATGACAATTTGCATTTGTATAATGTTACTATTAGTAGCAATATTTATTATATGCATATTTATATTTGTTTAGATTTACAAGTTTATATTACAAGTTTAGATTTGTCCACCTGTAAGGTTTTGGAGACGGCATAAGAATAGGACGTGTGTTTGGATATAACTCATTTTTTTGAGCACACTTTGTTATTATTGTTCATTTATTCGTTCGCTGGAAATTAGAACTGAATTTAGAAATAGTTTAAAACAAAATTAAATATGTAGGCTAATGGTTGTCTTCAGTGAAGTGCGTACAACACCATTTTCTAACCCACAAAAGTCAAGGAGTAAAAGTAAAGTAAAGAGAAAGTAAAGAGGCCGAAGGGAGAAGGCTCATTTATCCTCGTGCTGCAGATGGTCTGTTTAACCGTTTTCTCGCTAGTGAAGTGTTCAGTTTTTCCAATTGCAAAGTCCGTCATGTAAATAGCAAATGCACCATGGCATGACACAACTGGCTCTTAAAGGGATTGGGAGACGAGACTCTGATTGGTTTAATGCACGTTATGCTCAAAACACCCATAACGCATTAAGAGAATAAGCACAACACTGTTAGACCATGCGCTGTGGAGCAAACCGTATTTTTCCATCCCTAAAATAATTAAAGTGGATTCGGACACGTACTTGATGCTTTTGCGCTTTAGACTTACTAGGGATGCACCGATACCATTTTTTCCCAACCGATCCGATCTCGATACCAAAATTCTGAATATCGATCGATACCGATCCGATTCCGATACTGTGCCGTTTTTTTTTGTTGTCCCCAACGCGTTGAGACTGATAGGTGCATCTTTTGCATGGTTTACTAATGTTTTGCCGTTGCGCTGCTATGTGCTCTCGAGCGGAAAAAGCGTGTTATGTCAGTCTCCTCTTTTTCATTCTTCAATCAAATGAAAGCAGAGGCGGGGTTGGGTTTTCTTTGAGGTGACAGCAGTGTCTGTGTTGTCAAGACGACTTCGGCGATCTTTTAATGATAGAGGAGAGACTTGTGGTCGCTGTTTCAAGTCATTCAAAGCTGTATGACTTTACAAATCTTGAATATCATAATGCAATTAAAAATTACAATTACTGACAGGAACACTCGCGCACAATACGGCTCAGCTGATTCAGTCGTTTCCTGGTGGCATAAAAAGAGCACCGCGCTCCTTTTTATCTTGTCATCAATAAAGGCAGTGCAGTGCGCCTCGCGTTTTTGCAATGGAAAAGCGCGTGCAGTAACAGTAACGTGCAACCACACGTGCCTACATATTTTGTCAAAGAAGCAAAATGAAAGAAGGATATTTTTGCGCATAGTTTGACACAGAATTGTTGACAAACCAGCCAGCGATGACGTGGATCACCTCTGTGCTGCCAGAGCCGTGTCATAAACTCAATAAATAGACTATTGGTGATTTAGTGTTCAACTAGCAAACCAACCTTTTTTCCATTTGGAAAATTACAGTTATTAATAGTTCTTATATATTATAATTTTTTAATAGCCTACATAGTCTAATCTACCAATCAAACAAATCTAAAGTTTTTTTTGCATAGGCTAATGGACCTCGCACCAAACTGAGGCTTTCATTTTACAGCTTAAAAAAACATGTATGCAAAAAATGCAATATCATATGTAAACAACAAAATTGTTATATGCTATGTAGTAGCCAATACTTTACAAAAAGTCAACATAGAGCCTTTAGGTTCATTGTCTTTCATTATGCAGCGCGCGCACATTAACCGCAAATGAGACAGAGGAAATAAGTCATAATCGTAATTAAAGACATAATCTTTAAACTAATGAATTCTATGAAACATGTTGACAGGGGATTTGTAATATTTAACATTAATTAATTAACATTAATTAAATGCATATTTAAAAACATGATTGGACAAACAGCCTGCCGGTTCTTAAAAAGTATTCAGTCAGTGTTTTCGTTTTGTAATTTACATTTGTCATTTAAGGAAAAGATCTAGAGCAGGATTTATTTTATTCTTTTTATTTTATTCTGTTTTTCTATGCTGCTAAAAACACAGCAGGTGAAGATGCTCTATTATGTTCTGATGCTGTTTGCATTTAAAATAAATAAGTATTTTAAAATGCAATATTTAATGTGTCATACAAAATATAGGCACGTCAATTATATTTTTATTAATATTTTAATATTAATCTGTTAGCGGTTAACATTCGGTTAACGAGCCAAAATTAACCGAAATGAGCAGTTTCTATAGCTCTGGTGCTAAACTAAAATCATCTTCTTTAGTAAAAAATAACAGACCTATAGGTATACATGACAGACGGCACAATCTAACTAAAAACATGCTTGCTGTGAACTAGGCTACATTATTTGAGCATTCCTTTTGATATTGTCCTTTCCTTTTTAATATTAAGATTTTTCTTTGAAATCTGCAATAGGCTATTGACATTGTTGGTAAAATAATCAGCCTTTTATTACATTTATTAATTATATTAAATTAAAGCCTGATATTTTCCTGCAGGTTTGATGCAGATTAAACTAAACCGTCTGATGCCATTTTTACTTAATAATTCCTCTCCAAATCTCGCCGTGAGTGAGACGGAGAAAGTTCAAAAGCCAAAACACAAACTGGTCTGTTTAATAAAATATTAATATATAAAATTACAGTGAAATATTCACAGTTTCAGAGTAGCCTATATTAGGCTAAATCATTTTCTGTTAATAACAATCCATATTGCGCCCGTCAGTTTCACCTTTAATTTATATAATAAACTACTGTGACCACAATGGGCCAGACTTTAAAACTATTCGCAGCAATTAAAGTATTCACCTTAGAAAAATAAACTCAATCTGAAGGATGGGAGAACAAACTCATTGTAAGATTAATCTTATACGGAGCGCCGCACCTCACCTCTGCGCATGCAGCCGGCACGTGAATGAAAGGGCTTGATGCATCGGAGACAGCGCGCAGCGCTCCGGTATCTGCAGACATTTGCAAAACAGCAGCTCAAATAGAAGAAATAAGTGCGTTGAGGATCTGTCCAATGCATTATTGAGGCTTTTCTGATTAAACATTTCAGGTAGGCCTACTTTGTGTGCGAAGAGCAGGTAATAACCGTCTCCACTCCAGTATTGCGAATGCGATCTAATCTAACACACACAGCAGCGCAAACATGATGAAATAAACTCCTGCTGCAGGTCAAAATTAAACCATTTAATGCAAAACTAAATGCATATCTCCACTAATTATTTAGACTAAAAGGAACAAATAGTCTTAGTGAAAGTTTTTCCTGTTGTCAAATGCGACAAGCAGACTGAATTGTGAATGAATGGAGAATGATTGACAGGCGCAGCCGCGCAGCGGCGGGAAGCGCTGAACTGAACA
Source organism: Danio kyathit (assembly GCA_903798195.1). Lineage (NCBI taxonomy): Eukaryota > Metazoa > Chordata > Actinopteri > Cypriniformes > Danionidae > Danio > Danio kyathit. Next base: position 22,605,400 of record LR812532.1, on the reverse strand, counting down.
TGAATTTAAACACTTTAATATTCAGCTGTACTTCACATTAAACTGTAGAATGGCTTCAGAACATTTCGGATATAGTGGGCCTACATGACAACGTTCTAGTGCCTTTAAATAGGCTTCATGTAGCCTATTATTTGGCTTATAAACACAGAATATAGTGCACGCGCAAGATCGGATTTGGATCGGTACCAGCTGGCCGATACCCGATCCAGCAAAAATATGCGATATCGAACCGATATCCGATCCAAGTATCGGCATCGGTGCATCCCTAAGACTTACTAAAAACCACAGTAGTTGCTCAATAACACTCGGCATTAGGCTACTCAAATCTCTACGTCTTCATATGCCTCCTTCAGTGTAAGTTCATGATCTTTTTCACTCTCATTTAAACTGTGCTTGTACTTGTGATGAACAGAACACATTGCAGAGCAGGTGAAGGATGTTTTTGATGTCTGTAGAGTCGAGCAGTCCGTTGCCTCAGGCCAGTGTTAACTGTCATGCTATTGTAATTGGTAGCAGTTGACCTATTGACAGCAGAGGAAATGCAGCTCTTTACCTGTCTGAATGAGTGTGCTGTGTGTGCAATATTCCCATCACTCTCACTTCATGCCTCAGGCAGAGACAGACACGTAGAGAAGGAGAGGTCAGACAGCATCAACACAGGTTTTACAGAAAGATATGGCAGATGAATTGGGTAGGCTAAATTGTCCATAGTGTATGAGTGTGTATGGATGTCTCCCAGAGATAGGTTGTGGCTGGAAGGGCATCCGCTGTGTATGCCTTTTGACAGCGGAAACGGCCATAAAAGCAAACCAAACCGTACTGTACCACTCAGTGGAAACTGGCCATAAGATACCCTGAGCTTTCTTTAAGACATAAGTACGGTAAATTATAATTGGATCAGTTTGGTTAAAACCGATGATCTTCCCTGCCACGTTCACAAGGCCATTCTAACTGGTCTTATTTGACAGACTCAGATTACCGTACCAAGCAGTGGCGGCTGGTGTTAAAAAATGTGAGGGGGCGCATTTTAAAAGCCATTAAAAGCCATTTTTCAGGTGATGTACCAAAAAAACAAAATTGACTAAAGCATACAATAAATGCATCACAAATCAGTTCATTTTAGTTCAATTTGGGTTTATCAGTAATGAAGTAATCAAGATAATCAGTAAACACACACACACACACACACACACACACATAAATGTTGCCTAATCACTGGCAGCACTACTTAAAAAATAATTTTGCTCTTCTTTCTTTCTGGCTTGCAAATTTCTTAATGAGCTTTTGGTTAAAGTCAGTCAACTCAGTCACCAGTCTCTTCTCTATTAACAGCATGGCCAATGCATTCAGCCTCTCTTGCGTCATGCTGTTTGAAACAGCAAACATGGAAAACAGTAAAAGGCATGACTTACATCTCAACTTACCAGCCAACTCCGTTTGTCATGACAAGTGCTGGAAAAGCCCCGAATATACTGTACGCCCGCTCGCGATCACTTGACTACTGGTAAATTTGTTTTCATTAGTTTTGCAAGGAAGGTCGATCTGGTCCAAGCTCCTTGATTATTATTATTTTTTTCTTCATCCAAACGCCTTGTGAACGGATATCTTTGCAAAGATACAACAGAATTTTCCTTCATCTTGCACTTGCTTTCACTATATGATTAAAGGTCAGCACAGCTAACTGACGAGCTGCTGCTGAGTGAACGGTCTAAGTGAGAATGGTCCAATCACATAAGGCCAATCATATAAAAACATATATGATTCGTTCTAACAAAAAAATGGGAGGGTTCCAAAGACAATTTAAAACCGGCCAATTAGAGCTTATCGTCGTATCACATGCTTTGCACAAATTCGTGTACCAACATAGACACCCATTAGTCCGGCGCCCCGTACACATATGAAAAAATATTGTTTATAAAAATTTTTTTCAATAAATGTTAGTATGACTACAATAAATGTTAGAATGTTATAATTAAATCAGTTTATTTTGTTAATATTTGTGATAATAAATATTGACATATTAAAGGAGTCTAACTTGACGGGGGCGGTGCCCCAGCGCCCTCTATTGACCAGCCGCCACTGGTACCAAGCTACAATGCAGAAAGATAAAACAGATTCAATAAATTGTTTATTAAACAGTGTCATCATAAAGGTACACACTCGAAATTATTTCTTTCTTCAGAAGAAAAACTGTCTTTGTTGAACTTTTTTTATAGACAGCCTGGGTTTTAGGCTGGAATGTCAACATGTGAAGTTTCACAAACTAATTTTTAGAGGAGCACGTGATGTGATTGACCGCAGCTGGTCTCTCATCTACAATCATTAGTTATCCAATCAGATTTATCCAAACTCACTATAAGTAGCCTAAAAAATTACTTCCTTATCTTCGTTTTCCGAAGAAACCCCCCATCCACCCCTTCTCCCCCTTTCTTCCTTTACCACGGGGAGCTCTCGAGAACTACCTGATCTCGTACTCCCCTTATATGCTCAATCGACCAGGCGGGAGCCCTGGGCTCAATTATCTCCGAGCTCAGGGTTCTCTCCCGGGACAGCATGCCAAACCTGCTAATAGCGTCAAGCAATATCTAAGTGTGAACTCTTGAATTTGTCAATAACGACCATTAGATATGTATGTGTGTCAACAATTTCAATGTCCAAACCTTTAATAGTTGTCATGCTGGGGGTAGGAGAAGCCTTTCTGTAATCTCTAAACTTTTAGGTTTTAAAATGCAAGTTCCAAATTTATAACTGTCCGATGTAAAGTTGAAATTGAAGACAGAAAGACAGAATTGTGAGGTTAAAGAGTCAAAGGTATCATATTCATATATCCAATAATGAACATTACCTCATCATTTATTCTCCCTCATGTGGTTTTAAACCTTTATGAGTGAAATGCTCTGCTTATCCGTGCAGTTCTGTTTTTTTTTTTACACATTACTAAAGCCTAAAGCTTCCACCAATAGCATTTTCCTCAGTAGAAATGGAGCTCATTCATGTTACATGCTGCAGTTAGAGAAAAGGTTTTGATTCTGATCATGCCTTAAAATTGCAAATTCCCGATTTGTTGCAGATTTAGTATCCCAAAATGCGGTCTCAGAAAAAAAGAATACTGCCTTTCTTTCTCTCTTTTACTGTTTGCATGTAACTGCGTTCAGTGGTGTAAATAGATTAGCGTTGATTGATTATAGGCATCGTGTTCCTGAATTCTGGTTTCATTTTAAAACGAAACCTCATAATAATACACCAATGCCCCAAAGTCACAACGACCTTGAATGCCGGTTTGCTTTCCAAAGGAAACAGAAAAGATGAAATGATTCCTAAAAATGTCGCAATCCACTTTTTTTTTTTGCTGTAACTTGCCAAACGCTAGTTAAATTATAGTTTAGTTTGCGCTTTAAGCATGCAATTTCATACGGCCTATAAACCTCCACAACAAACAATGTATGCAATATAAATTAGTGTGTTTGTGGTTATTTGAAATTCTCATTGGTAAGAGTTGATGAGTTTAACTATGGTGGTCTTTTTTTTTTTTTGCTTGTGTAGCTGTTGGCTCTCAAAACCTCATGGTGGCAACATGTGATATCCCACAATCCCCTCATAGCAGCATTTCTCCCAAGGGAGACCCAGACTCAATCCGGCAAATGTTATAGGTGGTTTTTCATTTCATTGGCCTCTCATTGGCTCCTTTTGGCCTGCTTTAGTAAACAGAATCCGGAACCTTAATCCGGATGTTAATTGCAGGTCAAACTTCCTAATGTCCAAATGCTTGGAGATCAGCAGTGAGAAAACGATTATTATGAGAACGCTGAGGTTGATTCCATTTCGATTGTGTCACATTGGGAAACATCTCGGTGTGCAGTGAAGGCCAGCTGTTGGAGATCATTCTATACATCATAACTGGAGTATGTTTACATTCCATGCCTTCTACGTTTTCAGCCAGCCGTGAAGCATCCCTCAGGATGGTGTAAATCCAACATAATTGCTACTATTTGAATGAAATTGTATGAACACACTGTACATGCTGTTTAGAGGTTGGGAGTCACAGAGTATGTTGTGTTCATTAATTATTTGGAGAATGGTTGTGTGACTAGTTTTAAAAAGCATTTATTAAATGGGATCTTTATGTTTGACGTTTGATTTTATACATTTGGCACATTTGATTTGTACTATAAAATATCCTTGCTTAAACAACTTTCTGTACAGATAATCTTTTATAATATAAAGTGTATCAGTACAGTAATATAAACTTTAGAGTTTAGTTTAGTTTTGAAACTTTTTTGTGCTGATATTGGTCAATTATTGTGCAGGCCTGTAGCCAGCCTATAAAAAAGTGGTGGTTCTTTTATCAAAAAACTGTATCTTTTTTTGCAGTAATTGTTTGGACATTGATTGGATTTATTTAACATGGTCTACCTTTTGAAGAGAGGCACACGTTAAGATAAAAAAAAATGCAATACGGCAATCTTTATACAGTTGCAATCAGAATTATTAACCCTCCTGAATTATTAACCCCCCTAAATTATTAACCCCCCTGTTTATTTTTTTTCCCCAATTTCTGTTTAACGGAGAGAAGATTTCTTCAACACATTTCTAAACATAATAGTTTTAATACCTCATCTCTAATAACTGATTTATTTTATCTTTGCCATGATGACAGTAAATAATATTTGATTAGATATTTTTTAAGACACTTCTATACAGCATAAAGTGACATTTAAAGGCTTAACTAGGTTAATTAGGTTAGCTAGGCAGGTTAGGGTAATTAGGCCATTTATTGTATAACGATTGTTTGTTCTGTATACTATCGAAAAAAAAAATAGCTTAAAGGGGCTAATAATTTTGACTGAAAAATGTTTTTAAAAAAATTAAAAACTGCTTTTATTCTAGCCGAAATAAAACAAATAAGACTTTCTCCTGAAGAAAAAATATATACTGTAAAAATTTCCTTGAAAATTTTTCAACATTTGGGAAATATTTAAAAAGAAAAAGAAATTCAAAGGGGGCAAATAATTCTGACTTCCACTGTAGGTTGTTTTTGCTATTCAATGTTTATTTTAACGACATTAACTTTTACTGGACACTGATTGGTGGTTCGTTCCACTGTGGTGACCTCTGACAAAGCAGGGACTAAGCCAAAGAAAAGAGTGAATGAGTAAACTTTTTTTGACATCGAACATATTTAACTTAATGAACTTAACAAATGAATCCAGTGCGGTTGCTAGGCAACGTGTAAATTATACATTTTGCTGCTCCAGAAAAATATCAACTCACTAAAGTGTAGTCAGGTTTTTTATTGTCTAAATTTGTATATTCTTGCATAGGTTGTGTCGATCTTTTCAATGTTTATTCTATTTGGTTCAATAACTGTAAAATAAATTCATGCATTAATAAGGCATTAATAAATCAGTTATTTTGCAAAAAAAAAAAAAATATTTTAAAAAGTACAATATGTAACATTTGGTCACTTCATTACCAGATTTTTATTAAACTAAGGGAATTTATTCTACATTATATTTATATATATATATATATATATATATATATATATATATATATATATATATATATATATATATATATATATATATATATATATATATATATATATATATATATACATATGCATACAGTTGAAGTCAAAATTATTAGCCCCCTTTTAATTTTTTATTTTTTTTTTTTTCAAATATTTCCCAAATGATGTTTAACAGAGCAAGGACATTTTCACAGTATGTTTGATAATATTTTTTCTTCTGGAGAAAGTCTTATTTGTTTTATTTCGGCTAAAATAAAAGCAGTTTTTAATTTTTTAAAAGCCATTTTAACGTAAAAAATATTAGCCCCTTTAAGCTATATTTTTTTTCGATAGTCTACAGAACAAACCATTGTTATACAATAACTTGCCTAATTACCCTAACCTGCCTAGTTAACCTAATTATCCTAGTTAAGCCTTTAAATGTCACTTTAGGCTGTATAGAAGTGTCTTGGAAAAATATTTAGTAAAATATTATCTAGTCATCATGACAAAGATAAAATAAATCAGTTATTAGAGATGAGTTATTAAAACTATTATGTTTAGAAATGTGTTGAAAATTTTTTCTCTCTGTTAAACAGAAATTGGGGAAAAAAATAAACAGGGTAGCTAATAATTCAGAGGGGCTAATAATTCTGACTTCGACTGTACATGCGATGTGACTATTGTGAATAATTACATTGCGATATCGATACTGACAACAATATAAACAATATATTGTGCAGCCCTAAAATATTAGGTATATAATATATATGTAAAGTGTCTCTGGATGGAATAATGTTTCATTGACATTCGGTGAGGCATTTTTTTAAATGTAGAAATTAAACATATTATTCAACAGGATGCAATCTGAAATATAGGGAAAACATCTTCATTTTTGTTTTCAAAGATAAACAAAAGTCTGACAGATTTGGAACGACATATAGGTGAATAAATGATGACAGAATTTTCAGTTTTATGGTTGAACAATCACTTAAAATGTAAAATTTTAACGATAAGCCTGTCTATATATTGCAGCATTTCCTGCAAGTGATTTGCTCCATTTAAAAGCGGTTTATACAAAATGACGTCACTTTCGCTCATCTTTTAAGGTCACTTTAAATGATGTGCACAAAGCTAATGTTGTATTTGGCCTCGGAGCATCCCTTTAATTTCCACGGCTCCACATCTGTTGGTTTTGGGCATATCCACTATCCGTTTCCGGGAACTAGATGTGGGAAAGCCAATGCGATCAGCAATAAAACGGCCTCCTGCAAGACGGAGGAAGTGAAGGCAGGCAGAGGTTTATCTTACTCTATCACAAGCCGCTTCCTGAAGGTGAACACGCTGGCACTCCTGAGCTCAGAAATGATAAGCAAACACATTCTTGCGCTCCAAAGCACGTCCTGCGCTCCCGATGCACGAGGCCAACCAAAATATTATGCCTTCATTTTCTTTCACACCAAAGAGCCCTATCTAGCTGGCTCAAGGAGAGATATCGATTCTTCAGGGAAAGCTTTCTCTACGCCAATCACGCTTTTTGGCAGAGCTTTGGAGTTTAAAGAGAGTATATGATGGAATGCTACTTGCTTTGGCCTCTTGCTGAATCTTTTTTTCCCGTCATTAGTTGACATTCCAGACGTGCGTGTTGGGATACCTTAAGCCAGAGAGCCGTAAAAGGGAAGGAGGGATGTGGAAGACTGCGACTCGGTGCTCGAACGAGAGGTTGAAGGCAGTATTGTATGGTTTCGGGCTCGACTGCGACAGAAGGGAATGCATTTAGGTTGAATGGACAAAACAGATTGCCTTTTAAAGAGTTTGACCTGCCGTTCCCCTCATTCAGTAAGCTCGTTGCTCACAAATACACTCACACACCCAATATTTACACAGACGTGCAGGCTTTTTAAAGTCACTGCTGGTAAAATACAGATTGGAGTGCACTCATTTATTCTGACACTCTTAAGGGCTGTTTGGGTGCACTCAGTACTACACTACTGCTGCTCTGTGATATAGTGTATGTGCATGCCAGTCGTTTCAATAGAAAATACAGCAGATTGGGAATAAAAGTTTTACACAAAGCTTTTATTCATGTTGAGGGGTAAAGAAAGCTGGTTGGTTTTGGAAAGTGATGTTTGGTTGAGTTGTTAAATGTATCGATACACTACTACAAAAGGAAAATGGCTGCAAAATTCCATCTAAATTGCAACTATTTGCAATTTTAGCAAAGAAAATTGAATCTGATTTTTTTATGATTGGTTTTAATAACTAGATTTTCAAAATTTTTCGTTTTTTTTTTTTTTTTGTGCTGACCTGGGGTTGCACAGACTCGTCGGTTTTAATGATCTGCCATCACGCTCTTATTAATGTCAACTACTCACGGCTGCTCGGATCATGTGATTTGTTTTTTATTTTTATGTATTTATTTTTTTGACATGAACAATGAGATCTTATGGCCATTCACACCGAATAGACAAATCAGAAGAACTGATTGTGGATCTTCTGTTTATGGTAGCAAGTTGGCATGACAACTGTTACATTTGACGACAACATGGCGAAGGAGACATTTTAAAAAGAAACATTCCTGTGCACTGTGGCTGCGTCCGAAACCGCATACGTCCATACTATACAGTTCGCTAAAATCAGTATGCTAGCCGAGTAGTATGTCCGAATTCGTAGAATTCGAAAATCAGTATGCGAGAAGTACTCAGATGACTTGCTTACGTTTCTACTGGCCGAGTAGTACATTTAAATTCAAATGCAGTACCTACTGAGTAGTAGGCGGTTTCGGACGCCGCCTGTGTGTTATGGCCAAAGAGCATAGAATCGAGCATAGAGGCGACACTCAAGTGCGATTTGTGAAACAGCCACTAGATGGCGCGGTGGCCATTTTGGAATGAAAATTCCAATAGAACAACAGCATATTATAAGTCTGTAAAATAAACTACTAAACGTGCTGATGATTGTGATAGTAAGTGTTGTATTGTCGTCTTTCAGGTTGTATCTTAGCTTTAATGCACTTTTTAAATAAATAAATAAAAACAAAGCAGCTGCTTGCCATCGCAACAGCAAGAAGATCCAATGGACAGCCGATCGCTTTCACTCCTAAATGGCGGATTCCGGGGCTGTTGCTGGGCGCTGCTGTTGCAATGGAACGTTCTATTGAGTGTCGCCTCTTGGTCATTCTAAGCTTTTTGTTATGGCTGCACGATATTGGAAAAATCTGACATTGCGATATTTTCTTTTTCTGCTATATGAATACAATTTGGGCAGATGACTTGAAATAGCTCTGTTTGGAATGAAATCATTAATTTAGATCGGAATAATCTTGAATCAAAGAAATTGCAAGCATAAAAAGATAAAGTGAAAAAATGTAAAAAAAAAAAGAAAAAAAAGTGAAATAAGTAGTCCGATATTCAAGTACAGTAACACAACACGATACAATGTGATATTATCATGATATTTTGCCCCCGGTAATGATAGATCACGATTCCTGCAATATACCGCAAGAAAATCATCCACAATATATCATGATATCTGTAAATGAAGGGAAAAAAGCATTAAAAAGTTATCAAATTTATTTTTTTTACTATTATTAAATAATCAAATGTAACGTAAAAGAATACATTCTTCATTGCTGATCAGCTATAATCCCAACTCCACAACGCAGATGCTGCGATGTGACTGAAGCAATATAATGTGCAGCACTACTGTTGTTTTTTAAACACAAAGACACATTCTGCCTGTGTTGCAGACACTGTGTGAAGATGGGAAATTAAGCAGTGAAATGTCTCACTTCCGACCCCAATGCATTCCAGGCAGTCGCATTTTCACCACGCGAGATGTGAATATTTCATAACATTTCATGTAAAACACTGTAATAAAAAAAAAAGAATGTAAATCATCACTATCTGTTGTAAAATTCCTTTCCTATGAGTAAATAGCAAATTATAGCATGTTACAAAGCATTTGTATCTTGTGTTTTATTGATGACTTCACCAGGCGTTAGTCAAAGTCGACTCGACTTTAATTACAATTACGAATTCGACTTCAAAAAAATCTAGTAGCTGTTGTCTGCTTAACAAAGGTACAATGTGTAGATATTTATACTTCAAAAGATTGGCGTATAACACTATAAATGAATAAAATACGGTAGTTTACTGTAAAATGTAGATATTTCTTTTACAATATCTACCATATTTATAACAGTAAAACCATAGTTGCCAATTGTTGTTTTTTTAACAATATTTTCTTACAGATAATTCAACACAAAATGTCAGGTTACTCACACATCGTTAGAACAACAATTTGTCACTTTAGAATCATAAGGTCTATTCTATCTATTTAATAATAACATGTGGTAAAAACATTTGCGTCTTGTGTTTTATTGATGACTTCACCAGCCGCTAGTCAAAGTCGACTTGACTTTATTTATTTATTCGTTCATTCATTCATTCATTCATTTTCTTTTCGGCTTAGTCCCTTTATTAATCCGGGGTCGCCACAGCGGAATGAACTGCCAACTTATCCAGCACGTTTTTTTACACCGCAGATGCCCTTCTAGCCGCAACCCATCACTGGGAAACATCCACACACACTCATTCACACTCATACACTACGGACAATTTAGCCTACCCAATTCACCTGTACCGCATGTCTTTGGAATGTGGGGGAAACCGGAGGACCCGGAGGAAACCCACGCGAACGCAGGGAGAACATGCAAACTCCACACAGAAACGCCAACTGACCCAGCGACCTTCTTGCTATGAGGCGACAGCACTACCTACTGCGCCACTGCGTCGCCCGACTTTATTTACAGTTACAAATTTCTTTTAATGTTAGAAATGTAATAGAAAGCAAAAATTGTACTTTCTCAAACATCAACATATTGTTACAACATCAATTTTTATTTTTAAATTAAATTAATAAAGCAGACTGATTGTATTTCTTGAACAGTAATGCTTTAATTAATGATCTGCCATATAGAACCTTATAACTCTGAGCAGAAAATGATTTTTTAGAATTAGAAGCTTTAACCTCATTTTTTTTCTATCTTGTTTTTTTTTTCTCTGTCATGTTAATGTATGAAAGAGAATTGTTACACACATATTGTTTGCTATATGGAATGCAACAACTTTAAAGCTCAATATCTCAAAATCATTCCCTTAGCTGAGGATTGATTATAGAGCGTGTTTGGCATGCTGTCCTGGGAGAGAGCCCTGAGCTCATGAGATCCTCGAGCCCGGGGCTCCCTCATGTTGTAGGGCGAGAGGAGAGTTTGAGTTCAGGCAGGTCTCGAGAACTCCGCTGCTTGTTATGGCGAATAGGAATAAGGAATTACTGTGGATAGATATTCTACTGATTAAATGATCTTCTATGATGTTGATTTGGTTTGGTCAATTTACTTATGTCACATGTCTTGCCTGTGGGAGGAAACCGGGGAGCCCGGGGGGAAACCCACGCGAGCACGGGGAGAACATGTAAACTCCACACAGAAATGTCAACTTGGCCAGGTAAAGACTTGACCCAGTGACATTCTTGCTGTGAGGCAACAGTGCTAATCACTGAGCCGCTGTGTCGCCCTTTCAAGGGAAAATGGGAGGAGTAGGGGTGGAAGGGGGGAATCTTCAACACGAAGATGGCTAAGGTAAGATGCTCTGGTTATTTAAAGTTAGGCTTCGTCTGATTGGTGGATCATACATAAGCTAATGCGGGACTGGCTGCACTCAATCATAAATACGAGCTCCTCTCAAAATTAGTTTATCAATAAACTTAATTTAGAACTCCGATAGAACCTTATAATTCCAAGGCGATGGATTCCAAAAGGATCATAAGCGATAAATATAGCACACTCCTAGAACTCAATAGTTCAATAGTGTTGTTGTTTTTTCTTTTGTGAGAACTAAAAATGCGCTCCTGACCCTGCCATCAACTTTTGTGACTCGCGTTGGAAGCCGTCGCATTAATCACAGCCGTCTTTTCCTCTAAAGGGAGCAGAATTGGAAGGCAAAGCGAGTGCTGCTTGTGAAAGTTCAGGGCCTTTGTTTTCTCCGGCTCACCTCTGATCTGTCAAATGTGTGGTGTTGTCAAGCCGCAGAGGAGCACAGGCCTTGGGAGCGACCTGCAAAAACAGAAGGCCTGGAACGGGACGCCCATAAATCTGCTGAACGGGTGGGTGTACGTTCCTCCAAATGGAGAATGAGATTTCAATCTGTGAAACGGCTCTCCAGGAAGGTTTCACTCTGATGAGAAAGCCATTCCAGACGGAGCAGGAGAACTGTACTCCGGCGAGTTCCTGCCTGTGACTAATTTCTTTTTCACACTTTTTCGACGTCATCCATCAACATGTCAGCTGCCCACAGTAGAGATTGCTGCTGGAGTCTTGCAGTTTGATACCTGTGCCAGTGACTCTTTCACACTCCCAGTGGGCAGAATGCTGTATCAGCGCAGTGTGAAACCAGCCATGAGATACTTTTTTTTTTTTTTTTTCACTAGAAGTCCCCTTTGATTCGGCATCAAACAAGTTTGTTGTTACAGTTCATGGACAATTGATATTGATCAGCATATAAAAGAATTTTCGTGCTGCTCTTTTCCACACAACAACAGCGCATGGTGATGGTAGATGTTGCAACACTCCAAATAAGGACATAAATCAGTGCTCTATATTTATGAGCTGTTTATTTTTCTGTGTTGCAAATTATTAGGATTTGACAAAATTGCAAAGTAATACTGAAAGCGTCTTTAAAAAAATTACAGATGAAAAACTACATTAAAAATTAGTCTTTTTTTTTTATTTATTTGCTTGGTATGCTGAAGTTTCCAGCTAAAGTTGATCTATATTATATAAAATTTATATACTCAATATAATTATATATTTAAAGGTTTTTAATTTCTAAAAAAATATATATATTTAAGATTTTTTCCCTAATTATATGAAGAAAATTGTTGAAAGTTCAAGCATTTTACCATACCAAACATTATAAAAAAATACTAAAAAGCCTGTTTAAAAATAAGTCAAAACAACAACATAATAAGCCTAGGCAAATAAATAATAATAAATTATAGTGTTACTGTACATGGGTTACATATCTTGGAAAGCCAAGTTATAGAGGGAAACCTTATTTTAAATTTGTAATTTCTATACCTGAATAATTGATGCAGAAAAATAGCACAAAATAACGTTAAATTAGAAACAACTGACAACTTCTAGAATTTTGAATTTTAATTATTGTAAAAGCAATAAATGATAACTTGACTTCTAGTTGATCATTTGGAAAAGTGGCAGAAAGTAGATTTTTTCTGATGAATCATCTGTTGAACTGCATCTCAATCCTCACAAATACTGCAGAAGACCTATTGGAACCCGCATGGACCCAAGATTCTCATAGAAATCAGTCAAGTTTGGTGAACGAAAAATCATGGTTTGGAATTAAATTCAGTATGGGACCGTGCGAAAGATCTGTTGAGTGGATGGCAACATCACCCGCCTGAGTTATCAAGACATTTGAGCCGCACATCAAAGTTCCTGAAAGCAAAGAAGGTCAAGGTGCTCCTGGATTGGCCAGCCCAGTCACCAGAATAAACATTATTGAGCATGTCTAGGGTAAAATGAAGGAGGAGGCATTGAAGATGAATATAAAAAATCTTGATGAACTCTGGGAGTCCTGCAAGAACGCTTTCTTTGCCATTCCAGATGACTTTATTGATAAGTTATTTGAGTCATTGCAGAGATGTATGGATGCAGTCCTCCAAGCTCATGGGAGTCATACACAATATTCATTCTTTTTCCACTGCACCATGACTTTATATTCTATACTGTACATTATTTCTGTTAAGTTACAAGACTTTTGTCTAAGCAATGTCAGACCTTACTGTCCTAATTAAATAATTAAAAATCAAGGCATCATCATATTTTATTTTGGTAAAACAAGCGTAATCAAGAGGCCTTCGCCTTTCATAAAAGTCACTTCTGATACCAAATGATCAACTAGAAGTAGTCAAGTTATTATTTGTTGTTCCTAAAACTTGGATAGGCGACAGGATATATTATATATATATATATATATATATATATATATATATATATATATATATATATATATATATATATATATATATATATATATATATATATATATATATATACACACACACATGTATAACGATGGTTTGCTCTGTAGACTGTCGGAAAAAAAATTTGCCTAAAGGGGCTAATAATTTTGTCCTTAAAATGGTGTTTAAAAAATTAAAAACTGCTTTTATTTTGGTCGAAATAAAACAAATAAGACTTTCTCCAGAAGAAAAAAATATTATCAGACATACTGTGAACATTTCCTTGCTCTGTTAAACATCATTTGGGAAATATTTAAAAAAGAGAAAAAAATTCAATGGGGGGCTAATAATTCTGACGCCAACTGTGTATATATATATATATATAGATATACCAGAGAAACCCCTTTTGAATGCATGTCTTTCAATAATAGGTCAAAAGCAACCTAATTTAGGTTTGGTTTAAAAACAAAACAAAACTCATCATTAAGAGTGAAATGATGATCATGAGACTTGCACAGGGTTGCTGTAGATAAGTAAATCTAAAAATACAGCACAGAACTAAAAGCAGTTTGTTTCTTGAAATAAGCGTCTCTTGAAATATGGTAAAAATGATCAGAAATTAAATGGGAAAAAAATCTTTGCTAATTGCAATGATACTTTAAATCTATTACTGTTTTAAAAAGTCAAAAGTTCTTTATAACATAGCAAATATACTAATAGTTTCACACCTGCAAACATGAAAAAAAGCCTTCTTTTCCACAGCCTCTTCACCACACACTTCAGGTCTTTTCCTCATATTAACCTGATTTACAGCTCCATGATGCTTTCCTCTGTCATTCAGAGGATCTCTTTCATCAGATTATGGCTTTAATTTGTTGAGATGGATTTTGGAAATGATTAAGTATTGGAAGGATGTCTGACAATGAGGTAAAACACTCCTTCCTCTTCATTTATCCCAGTGATGGCTGCAATTACGTGCATGGTGTTTTTTTAGAGGAAAGATCTAAAACGAAATATCCTTCATGCGTATGACTGCATGTGGAAATCTGTTTCTCAAATTTTTTCACCACAGGATCTTCTTAAGCCTCGTTTTGTGGCAGCTAAATGGATCCAATCTGGCATTAGCCTTACGTAAACAGCTATTACAGTGACTCACGCAGCCTTGAGAGGAACGAGTGTGGACAGTATTTGCAGATTCTGACCTTTCCAACCTCCAACTGAGGAGCGCACAAACAATGCAGGCCAGTAGCGGAGAACGCCAGCGAGACATGGCTGGCTGACAGGGGACTGCGGTTACAATTTCCCCGCAGACATAAACAGTGACACTATCAATTTCCTGCATCGGGTCTTTTAACGGGAGTAAGCAGAGCTGTGCGTGGGCAGGGGGAAGCCTCGCTCTGCTCAACCGGCCAAGACTCTCTTTAAAGCGCTGTCTGATCTCTTGAAGAGCTAATGTCTTAGTTGAATGCACTGAAGATTTCCTTTTACTTTAGTTTCAAAATTGTGAACACTTATTTTGGATCCAGGGTTATTTTAGTAAATCAAAGGCAAACTATTGGTCAGCAAAACATGTTCGTTAACTCAAATAAAATGTTAAAAAATCACAATAAATGAACAACTTCAACTGAATGAAACTGTAAGTTAATGCATTTCATGGGACACTTCACTTTCTTTTGGAAATAGGCTCATTGTACAGCTCTCGTAGAGTTAAATAGTTGAGTTTTACCATTGTTGAATACATTCATTCGATCTCCAGGTTTCACTTTTAGCTTAGCTTAGCATAAATCAAAGAATCAGATCAGACCCGCTGCATAAAACATATGCTGGATAAGTTGGCGGTTCTTTCAGCTGTGGCGACCCCTGATGAATAAAGGGGAAAAGAAAATTAATGAATAATCATAAAAATCAAGCATCTTTGCTGCCATATCATGGCTTCAGCAGGCACGAAGATATTATGCAGCACCTTAAAGGGCCATGAACCCCCCCATCCCTGTCTCAGGAGTGTGTTTTCACACCTCTAGTTTGAAAAAAGTCAGGAAAGTGGGTGAGTCCAGCTTTGTTTTGGTGGGAGTGTCGGGGAAAGAGGGAAGGGTTTGCATGAAAAGGAGAGTTTCAGTTCGAGCATGCGCTGATTTTCACAGAGGCAAAACAAACACACACGCAGAGGAGAAAGACATAGATTATGTTTACATGGACATCAGTAATCAAATTATTTACCAAATTCTTAAATTGTCAACTTTAACTGCAGTTTGTAACTTTTACTTTCATTCAGTTACATTTCATGCATGCCCCCTATGACAAACAAGATACTGGATGCAAGTATGAACTGCTGGAAGAGTGTTGTTTTAATGGAATTTTAGATAGCGCACGGCGAATGAGAGAAAAAACCTCAGAATTTCTCGTTAACTTGGATGCACTCGGTAGGTAGCATTAGAAAGCTGTGTGTGTATAGACTATCCTTTCACAAGATCCTATATGACGGTAATAGTTTGATTAAGGTGTTTACATGTTTACATTCGGTAAGCAGCATTTACTGCGCATCTTTCAGCTTATACTATTGTAGTGATATTAACGTACTGTAAACTTAGTAAGTAAATCATTTTGACTAAGGTATGCTGATGATACTAACTAACTTTGCATCTGAAGAAACATAAACAAAGAACACTGATCATACACTTACCAAATCTACAGTGACAGGACAATCGACACGAATGTGTCTTTTTTAAAAGAAGACGAGTGGCAAATCCAGATTTCACCATTTTCAGATGCGAAAAGCTCTTTGGGTAAAAAATGTTCCTTACAGGCGTATTTTTGTCGCTTTTTAGCAGACCACTGTAATCCACACGTGAGTCCAGCTGCGCTCTCACAGTGGGGAAATGAAAACAAAACCTTTGTTGCGGCACATTTATAAACTAACGACCCATATCTCAGAAAAATTTCTTTTCTTCCACTTGTTTTAATTACGGTTGGCAAAACAACGTGGCGTCTCTCTGCTTTCTGAACATTGTAACAGGTAATTTCGAAGCTATATCATGCATATTAATGAAGTTGCATCTCATTCACAATAGAGCACGCTGATTGGTTCGAACCAAGTCTATTGCTGCGTCCCAATTAGCATACTTCTACTACGACCTAAAAGTATGTACTTATTTTGTGGAGGAAAAACATATACTTTTGAGTGTGTAACAGAAAAGTATGCAAGCTTTGGGACATACTACTTCCTCGTTACACAGATCGTTGTGTTGCTTAGTTAAGAGCCCTGTCAATCATCCACATTTCTGTCGTATTTAATTTCCTACCTTATTGGAGAAGCAGCAGCAGGATAATCTCCCATTCACGAGTCTTTCATGCAGAGAAATCTCCTCAGGTCTTTGGATAATTCTGCATTCAGACGGTAATGTCCAAACACGTCTTTATATAAGTTCAGTATTGTTGTTGCAGATGAAATATGACACAGACAACGCTATTTAAATATTCTCCAGTGGGCTAGATATTAACTAACAGTCATTACTGAAGTCTCTCTGCTTGACGGTTGGTCTCGCGCGTCCATCATGTTTGTAGTTTGTTTACACTTTTCACCCGCGTTTTGTAGTTCTAATCGAGTTCTTATACTAATTCTATTTTCACATACTATTTAGGATGGATAGTATGCGGATTAGGACGCAGCATATCTCTTGAATTAATGCTAAAAGACGCCACATTACACCTGCCGGTAGATATCCAGTCTACACGCTGGATTTTACTCAAAGATCTAATCGCCGTGACGTAGCTTCAAAATTTCTTTTCAAAGCAGAAGAACGAATTAGCTTGAAATAACACAAAAACAACCTATTTTTACTTTTTTGGTTAAATATATGTGTCCTAATAGTGTTTTTAACAATGTGGGACATATATATGACTGTCAACATCTCAAAAAAAATTTTTTTGGTGTTTCATGGCCCTTTAAAATAGTCCCCAGCTGTAGTTTACTAGGTAACAGCACAGCGTAAAATACAGGAAAATAGTGCTATTTTATTATCACAGCTGTCAGTTTTCCTGCAATGTATCGTTGCCGTCTGTAGTGTAAATGCTGGTATCGGGTACAAGACACTTCTAAAAGAATATGTAAGTGGGTTGTCTTCAATTTTCTTGATCTTAACCATCAAGATCTGCAGTGTAAATGCAACTTTTGATCTATACTGATGTAATCAGATTTGTAATCTACAGATCCATGGTGAAAATCTCCTATTCCATCACATCCCAAAGATTGAGATCTGGTTGACTGTGGAGGCCATTTGAGTTTAGTAAACTCATGTCATGATCAGCAAACCAGTTTCAGTTGGTTTTACCTTTTGTGGCACATTATTCTGTTGGAAGTCATCATCACAGAATACTCATAAAGGGATGGCGATGGTCAGCAACAATACTTAGCTGAACTGTGGCGTATAAAACAAAGCTTAAATGTAATAAGGGACTCAAAATGTGGCAAAAAAGCTCCCCCACACCCACACCCACATTGTTACACCACTAGCAGAAGCATGAACTGTTGATATAAGGCAGCATGGGTCCAGGATTTCTTGTTGTTTACTCCAAATTCTGACCCTTCTCTCTAAATTCTCTTGCTAAAATCTAAATTTAACAGTCCAGGCAGCCTTTTCCGGTCATCTGTTGTTTAATTTTGATGAGCTTGTGTGAATTGTGGCTTCAGTTTCCTGTTCCTAGTTAAAAGGAGTACAACCCAGTATGCTTTTCTGCTGATGTAGCTCATCTGCTTCAAGGTTTGGTTTGGTGAATTTAAAGATGCATTCCTGCAGACTTATTTGAGTTGCTGTTGTAGTTCTGTCAGTTTCAACCAGTCTGGCCATTGTCATCTGGCCTTATGGAATCATCTAGAATCTTCTGTTTTTCTGATGATTTCCGGTGAAACCTATTCAAGGCTCCAAATTCAAATGAATGCATCTAATTGGACCACACATTTACATAAACAGTAAGCAATGCTGTTTAAGTTAGTTACATAGTTCTCTGATATAAACCACAAATTAAACTAGTTTAAAAACAAATGACACAGCATTGTTAACAACACTGATGTAGAAACAGCTTAAACATTGTGCAATACAGTCCTGCAAATCTGTATATCCTGCATTTTGCCTCCTAAAGTGCAACAGTTGGCTGATGGAGTCGTTGTTTAGCAATGCATAGAAAACAAACTAGTGTGGCTGGCTTTGGTTTTATCCAAAGGAACTTTACTGTGTCTCCTGTTTTCAAAAAAAAAAAAAGAGTTCAACATGCATAGTAAGTTTAATATAAACTTGAATAAACTTACAAATGAGGGAGAAAAAATCTCATCAGGGAACGTTGTGGCCGGTCAAACACCCTAGAATTTGCATATTAGTGATCACATGTACAACATATTAGTCTGTGTTTTGTCTGATGACAAGGCTGCTCATGCAGGTCTTGCTGATGTAGAACATGACCTAATGTACATGCAAATGTTCAGGGCATGCACATGAATCATTCTGCGTGCAACACAATAGTCTGTATTGTGTTCTGATTGGCCTATTTTTCACCAGGGGTTTACACTCCAGGGATTTACTTGAGAATGTGGAACTGATGGTGTCTGAGGCTCACGATATGGACACTTCTATTTACTGAATTTAACTATGCCTAGGTATACCCAGATTCTTTTATTTAAAATATTCTTGTTTTGAAGTTTTACATTCGTCAGGTAACAGACAGAAACGTTTCTGCTCAAATCTTTCCTCAGTGTTTTTGTCAGATGACTTACTATTATGGCAGTACTTATCATTACCTTGTTCTCTCTAGGTCCTCCACGTGTAGCAGAGAAGATCGCCCACCGGCAGACTGTCAGAATCGGTCGCACCATGAAACTTCAGTGTCCTGTGGAGGGTGATCCGCCGCCTCTCATCATGTGGACCAAAGACGGACGAAACATCCACAGTGGCTGGATGCGCTTCAGGGTCCTTCAGCAAGCTCTCCGCATCAAAGAGGTGGAGGCAGACGATGCTGGGACGTTCATTTGTAAAGCCACCAATGGATTTGGCAGTGTCAACATCAACTACACCCTCATCGTCATTGGTAAGTGCATTTTAAATTAAATCTAGTGAGTCTTCTTCATTAGTAGTTAAAGAAATAGTTCAACCCAAAAAGTGAATTTAATTTACTTAAACTCAGGCCGTTTTTTTTGTGTATATGACTGTTTTTACTGTCATATAAACACGGAGTGGTTTGCTTCTTCTATGCTATATAACTATGTTGGATAGTGGCTTTTTTTTAAGCTTCCAAAAGCAAGTATGTTGTCGAACTAACCAGGGTGTCTCCTGGAAGTTAACGCATGTCTTGTGTTCATGTAATTTGATATATTTCTAATTTTTTGTATCACAAACTCCAGTCACTGACTTCTCAGCGGTGGTTGAATACACATTATGTGTGACTGACGTATGCAACATATCACACATGACAGAAGGATCTAGGAATAGACGCATCTTACTGGAACCACTTACCACACAGTTTGTTTACCACAGAAGATGACTACAAACAGGAAAACTATTTGGCATGGCATTATTGTGTAATATTATACAGTATCTTGAGGTTATATGCGTCATACACTACCTGACAAAAGTCTTGCTGTCAATCCCGAAGAAATCGCAAGAAATTTGTTGTAAGAGCAACAAATAATAACTTGACCTCTAGTCGATCATTTGAAAAAGTCGTAGAAGGTAGGTTTTGTTGAACTGCATCCCAGTCATCACAAATACATGGACTCAAGATTCTCAGAGAAATCATTCAAGTTTGGTGAAGGAAAAATCATGGTTTGGGGTTCGTTCAGTATAGGGGCGTGCGAGAGATCTGCAGAGTGGATGGCAACATCAATAGCCTGAGGTATCAAGACATCTGTGCTGCCCATTACATCACAAACCACAGGAGAGGGCAAATTCTTCAGCAGGATAGCGCTCCTTCTCATACTTCAGCCTCCACATCAAAGTTCCTGAAAGCAAAGAAGGTCAAGGTGCTCCAGGATTGGCCAGCCCAGTCACCAGACATGAACATTATCGTATCTTATTACACACAAACAAATTCTTTAGTAACTTGGGTAACAAGGTACCATAATGCCAAGTGAATAAGTGTGTCGACATATAGCACTAAGGTGCTCGCAGTGACCCGAGTTTGATTCCCAGCTCAAGGTTCATTGCCAATCATTTCCCTCTCTTTGCTCTTTATGATTTCCTGTCAGTACTCTACACTGTAGCATCAATTATCAAAGGTTAAAAACCTTAAGAGGTAAACAATTTTAATAAAAAAAAATTAAGTTCAATTTAAAAAATGTAAATTATAAAAATAAATATAAAAATATTATATAAAAATTTAAAGAGGCCCTATTATGCATTAAATAAGTCAAATTTTGGTTTTATGGGTCTCCAACAACAGGCTGATATCCATGCAAAGTCAAAAAACACGTTCATTGTCTTATAACTTGCATTTATTTTTACCTAATTATCCCAATGATTCATTTAGCCATTCATTTGTTCCCAAACTCTTCCTTAACGCGATGCTAATCTGCACTGACTGGTCCGATGACCCAGTCTGTTGTGATTGGTCGACTGTGTTCAGTGCAATACAGAGAGAAATGCCCACCACGGCTTATCAACATTGTTGAAGTATCCAGAGTGCAGAGTATATGTGCGAAACTTGACCGCCGCACATGTGTAGGAAAAGCTGGCGGTGGGCATAGCAATGACAAACAGCAGGGGATCACGAGCTCACAGACGCATTTAAATCAGTAAAGAAGCGGCACGCGCCACGTTTTTAATGTGGCTTTAGACACGATATGAGTATATAAAGAGTTAACCAGATGCAGTACAAGCCACGTGGAGTGATTACAAGTAACAAAACACAATTAAAAACACATTTTTCAGGCTAGAGAAAACAAGGAGGCAACCATGTTAATCCCACTTTCTTACACTTGTGAAATGGAGGAAGAAACTGATCCATGAACTGTGTACTAATAAAGTTCCTGTCAAGCTCTGACAAAGTCCCATACATCAATAGTGTTTTCTAATGCTTCCTTTAACAAACTGCCAATAAAACCCCTGTTGCAGGGTAGATTATTGCATTAATCACCAATACATTCCATCATCTTCAGTCATGATCAGTCCCGCACACATCGCACTCTGCTAGCGTTTAAAGGGAAAGGCAAGTTCACGGTTTACCGAATCTGGCACTTCATATTTGGTATTGTTTCGTTTCGACGTTGATATGAACAGGCAAAAGATCTGGACGAACAATGAATCATTTAAATGAGTCGAACCTTTCATTACAAAATCTATATTTTTATAGATCTACATTTTGGCATTCTGTGGAGGGTGCTCTGGGAGTATGGGGTCAGAGGCGCTTTGTTAAGGGCTGTCTTGTCCCTGTATGAACAGAGTAGGAGTTTGGTTTGCATTGCCGGCAATAAGTCAAACTTGTTTCCAGTGCATGTTGGACTCTCACAGGGCTGCCCTTTGTCATCAATTCTGTTCATAAATTTTATGGACAGAATTTCAAAGCACAGCTTTGGGCTGGAGAGGGTCCGGTTTGGGGACCACAGGATCTCATCTCTGTTATTTGCAGACGATGTTGTTCTGTTGGCTTCATCAAACATGGACCTTCAGCATGCTCTGGGGTGGTATGCTGCCGAGTGTGACGTGGCTGGGATGAGAATCAGCACCTCCAAGTCCGAGGCCATGGTGCTCCATCAGATTAAGGTGGTTTGCCATCTCCAGGTTGGAGGAATGTCCTTACCCCAGGTGGAGGAGTTCAAGTATCTTGGGGTTTTGTTCACAAGTGAGGGAAGGATGGAACATGAGATTGACAGGCGGATTGGTGCAGTGGCAGCAGTAATGCGGTCGATGTACTGGTCCATTGTAGTAAAGAAGGAGCTGAGCCAAAAGGTAAAACTCTTGATTTACCGGTCAATTTACGTTCCTACTCTCACCTATAGTCATGAGCTTTGGGTCATGACTGAAAGGACAAAATCTCGGATACAAGAGGCCGAAATGAGTTTCCTTCGCAGGGTGGCAGGACGCACCCTTATAGATAGGGTGAGGAGCTCTGTCACCCGGGAGGAGCTCGAAGTAGAATCGCTGGTCCTCCACATCGAGAGAAGTCAGCTGATGTGGCTCGGGCATCTGTTTCGGATGCCTCCTGGACACCTACGTTGGGAGGTGTTCCAAGCATGTCCCACCGGTAGGAGGCCTGGGTGAAGACCCAGGATATGCTGGAGGAACTATGTCTCTCGGCTGGCCTGGGAGTGCCTCAGGATCCCCTCGGAGAAGCTGGAGGAAGTGTCTGGGGAGAAGGAAGTCTGTTGTTCTCTATGACTGCTGCCCCCACGACCCGGCCCCTGGAAAAGTGGTTGAAAATGAATGAATGAATGTATGAATATTGTTAAATGCGGTGCACTTTCAGATTTAAACATCAGCTAGATGTTTTCGTTCATCTAGAGCTTTGTTGCACACTGCATGGAAGATCATTTTCAAAACCCCAAAATAGGGGTTCTTTAATTACTAGTGCTTTTTTAGCATCATAGCTTTTGTGTGTTTTTTTTTTTTTTCATGCATGCTCACCACTGCCCTGCATACTTACATACCCTACTTATATATCATTTTGATTTGAAATACTGTATACTACTTGTAGCGGTAAACTTTGTTTGTTCAGCCAGCTAGAAATGGCCAAATCAAAATGAGCAAGCGGATTTGTTAAACTCTCTGATCATTTTGGGTTTTCGATGGCCTTTTCTCAGACCTGCCGTCCAGTAGAAGGACCTTTGTTCTGCAGTGTGTAAAGTTTAGAGGGCTGAATGAGCACACTGGCCGCTCGCCAACTTAATCAGGGCCTAATTTGGCCTTGTTCCACACGGTGATCCATCCACTTTGGTGAGGAGGGGCTCTGGGCCAGTCTTGTGATCTCAGCAACCCCTTTGCAGGCTCTCTGAGGACATGAACTCTGCTCCAATACATTCATCAGAGATTCTACACCGGCAACTAGCGTAACTTCTAAAATCAATTCTAGCAGCGATAACTTCGGCCTTCCGCATGTAGTCAACTTCAAGCTAACCATTGGGTAATTTTGGACAGCGAAAGCATCCATCTAAAGCAATGCCAAGTCTAAATGGAGGCCCTGGTAGAGTGCCTCTTTCACTGGGAGTTTTATATTAGCTGGACTAAGTTAATGATCCTTTTATTTGCCTCTCAGATGAGCCCTATGTAATGCAAGACAATGGAGCTAAATTACAGGAATTGAGCACATCCCCAGCGGTGAATGGACTGTTTGTTTTGGGGCGTTCAGTGGGTCATTGGTGATCTTGACCCCTGCGTGTGTGGATACTCGTCGTTCTACTGATAACTGAATGTAGAAAATCATTTTCCTTTGCTCTGTTAATTATTGTATTTTCCTGTTAGAGGACAATGTGTAATGTGTGTCCAAGAGTGCGTGCTTATTTATAATCTCCTCTTATTTAATATCTGACTGATACAACTGATGTTAAATCAAGGTCCTTTCACATTGCATGACAACACACATGAGCTTTGGTATTCTATTGTGTTTGATGTTTTTTGTCGACTTTTAATGTATTTGGCATCAAATCGTATTATATTCAATCACAAAAACTGTCTAGGATATACAGGGAGTGCAGAATTATTAGGCAAGTTGTATTTTTGAGGATTAATTTTATTATTGAACATCAACCATGTTCTCAATGAACCCAAAAAACTCATTAATATCAAAGCTGAACATTTTTGGAAGTAGTTCTTAGTTTGTTTTTAGTTTTAGCTATTTTAGGAGGATATCTGTGTGTGCAGGTGACTATTACTGAGCATAATTATTAGGCAACTTAACAAAAAACAAATATATACCCATTTCAATTATTTATTTTCACCAGTGAAACCAATATAACATCTCAACATTCACAAATATACATTTCTGACATTCAAAAACAAAACAAACACAAATCAGTGACCAATATAGCCACCTTTCTTTGCAAGGACACTCAAAAGCCTGCCATCCATGGTGAACAGATCAAAACACTGACAGAATCTATCAACATTGCGTGCAGCAGCAACCACAGCCTCCCAGACACTGTTCAGAGAGGTGTACTGTTTTCCCTCCTTGTAAATCTCACATTTGATGATGGACCACAGGTTCTCTATGGGGTTCAGCTCAGGTGAACAAGGACGCCATGTCAATTGTTTTTCTTCTTTTAGACCCTTTCTTGCCAGCCACGCTGTGGAGTACTTGGACGCGTGTGATGGAGCATTGTCCTGCATGAAAATCATGTTTTTCTTGTAGGATGCAGACTTCTTCCTGTACCACTGCTTGAAGGTGTCTTCCAGAAACTGGCAGTAGGACTGGGAGTTGAGCTTGACTCCATCCTCAACCCGAAAAGGCCCCACAAGCTCATCTTTGATGATACCAGCCCAAACCAGTACTCCACCTCCACCTTGCTGGCGTCTGAGTCGGACTGGAGCTCTCTGCCCTTTACCGATCCAGCCACGGGCCCATCAAGACTCACTCTCATTTCATCAATCCATAAAACCTTAGAAAAATCAGTCTTGAGATATTTCTTGGCCCAGTCTTGACGTTTCAGCTTGTGTGTCTTGTTCAGTGGTGGTCGTTTTTCAGCCTCTCTTACCTTGGCCATGTCTCTGAGTATTGCACACATTGTGCTTTTGGGCACTCCAGTGATGTTGCAGCTCTGAAATATGGCAAAACTGGTGGCAAGTGGCATCTTGGCAGCTGCACGCTTGACTTTTCTCAGTTCATGGGCAGTTATTTTGCGCCTTGGTTTTTCCACAAGCTTCTTGCGACCCTGTTGACTATTTTGAATGAAACGCTTGATTGTTCGATGATCACGCTTCAGAAGCTTGGCAATTTTAAGAGTGCTGCATCCCTGTGCAAGATATCTCACTATTTTTAACTTTTCGGAGCCTGTCAAGTCCTTCTTTTGACCCATTTTGCCAAAGGAAAGGAAGTTGCTTAATAATTATGGACACCTGATATAGGGTGTTGATGTCATTAGACCACACCCCTTCTCATTACAGAGATGCACATAACCTAATATGCTTAATTGAAAAGTACACATTTTCAGTCTTTTAAAATCTCCAAATTTTTTTAAAAAAAGTTACTCTCTCTGTAAAATGAATAATTTCTCTGAATAATTTTGTATTATTAAAGACGCATACACTCGCCGATCACTTTATTAGGTACACCTAATTTACTAGTTTCTAGTACAGGGTTACTAGTACTGGATTGGATCCCCATTTGCCTTCAGAACTGCCTTAATCCTTCATGGCATAGATTCAACAAGGTAATTCCTCAGAGATTTTGATCCATATTGACATGACAGCATCACGCAGTTGCTGCAGATTTGTTGGCTGCACATCCATGATGTGAATCTCCTGATCCACCACATCCCAAAGGCGCTCTATTGGATTGAGTTATGGTGACTGTGGAGGCCATTTGAGTACAGTGAACTCATTGTCATGTTCAAGAAACCAGTCTGAGATGATTCACGCTTTATGACATGACACATTATCCTGCTGGAAGTAGCCATCAGAAGATGGTTACACTGTGGTCATAAAGGGATAGACATGCTCAGCAACAATACTCAGGTAGGCTGTGGCGTTGACCCAATGATCAATTGGTAGTAATTGGCCCAAAGTGTGCCAAGAAAATATTCTCCACACCATTACACCACCATCACCAGCCTGAACCGTTGATACAAGGCAGGATGGATCCATGCTTTTATGTTGTTGAGGTCAAATTCTGACCCTACCATCCAAATGTCGCAGCAGAAATTGAGACTCATCAGACCAGGCAACATTTTTCCAATCTTTTCTTGTCCAATTTTGTTGAGTCTTTGTGAATTGTAGCCCCGGTTTCCTGTTCTTAGCCGTCAGGAGTGGCACCCGGTGTGGTCTTTTGCTGATGTAGCCCATCCGTCTCAGGGTTCAACATGTTGTGCATTCAGAGATGCGCTTCTGCATACCTCTGTTGTAACGAGTGCTTATTTGAGTTACTGTTGCTTTTCTACTTGCTCGAACCAGTCTGGACATTTTCCTCTGACATCAACAAGGTATTTGCGCCCACAGAACTGCCGTTTACTGGACATTTTCTTTTTTTCTGACCATTCTCTGTAAAACCTAGAGATGGTTGTGCTTGAAAATCCCAGTAGATAAGCAGTTTCTGAAACACTCTGTCCAGCCTGTCTGGCACCAACAACCACGCCATGTTCAAAGTCACTTAAATCACCTTTCTTGCCTATTCTGATGCTCGGTTTGAACTGCAGCAGATCGTCTTGACCATGTCTAAAAAAATGCATTGAGTTGCTAAATGTAATTGGCTGATTAGAAACTTGCATTAATGAGCAGTTGTGTACCTAATAAAGTGGCCGGTGAGTGTACAGCAAAAGAGTTGATCACATTTACACCTAATGCATGGATCTAATATAACGTTACCTATGTGGTTTACCCCATGCTTACATTCACTTAACACATATCCAACAGACATGATGTGTGTCCCAAATCGCATACTTGCTGTTCTGTGCCACTTACACTATTTATACAACAAAATGGTACAGGATAGTGCATACATATGCAATTTGGGACCCCCATCATGTCTCCTGGCAGTGTTTTTCAAAATCATAAGATGGTTCACACTGGTCCAAGCTGGCCCTCATTCTCCCTGCAAGATTTGTAACACAATAAATCCCTGAAATATGAATAAAATTGTAGAATCTTCAAAGAAAATCAGTGCAAAATAAATATAACACATAAAATCCACTCATTCCCTTCCAACTCTATTTCAAAAAAGTGAGTAAACAGCATGAGACACGCGAGGAGACTCAAAGCAGGCAATTTGAGAATAAGAAAACAAGCGTGCATAAAAAGTCTCTCCTCATAATTAGGCATGAATGAGAAGAGTTTTTTATATAGCTGAAGGCAATAAGCGAAACCCTGAACTTTAGGCGGGCATGAAGGGGGGCAGCAGAGGCAGCTGCCAAGATGACCTCAGTTGAGCAGCTGCACCCACTGTGCTGGGACGCCCAAGATGTGCCAGGACGGCTTTGATGCACCGCAACCGTCTCCTGCCATGCTGTTTAGTCAGGGCCCTTGAACTCAGACTTGTTGCTTAATCCTTCTGCTGGCACATCCCACCTTCAACATAACTGAAGCTGTGCCAGCGAAGGCCGAGGTGTCGCTTCATAGGTGTTGTGTTGTTTTTGTTGTGCTTGGAAAGCGCCGATTTCTTTTATGACGTGTGAATATTGATTAATAAATCAATTATGCCAAACTTCTTTTTGATATTCCAACGTCCACATCTCTAGGCTGGTAATGTTTTAAAGCTTTTTATATATAACCGTAGATGTCAGACCTGCTACATGATTTGCTTTGGCTTTTAAATGTTATTCCTGTTGAGGAATTCTTTTATAAGATGTCATAACATCCACGTTATGCTTTTTATATGGCATTCCATATGGTAAACTAAAGCGATCCACTGTAAAACACATCCATGTTTCCATCTGCGGAGTGATAAATGTGTGGATCTGATCATTTCTCAAGATGTGGTTTCAATAATTAGTTCAGGCCATCTGAACCTTTGTTTCTCTATTATTCTATATTTGCAATGAATACCGACACTTTTTTTTCTTATTACAGCTGCCTTTTTACCTCACCAACTTCTCTATCACAAGCCATGTTTCTATAATATAAATATTTTTACAGTTTTTCTTTCCATCTTATATTTCATGGCACCAAAGCACATTTCTGCACAGAAGCCAGAATTGTTCATAGCTGCTAGAAGAAAAAGAGAACATTCCCAATATTTTCTTGATCTGACATTTCTTTGTTCACTCGGTTTGCTTTTCCACGACTTTTTTTTTCCCCCCTCTTGAAACCTTGGATTTCAGGACAGCAACAATATTTCCGAAACCACTAATTCATCCTCCACTTCCAGATCCTGTTCTGTTGATTAATGGATCTAAAGCGTATAACTATGTAAATACTCCTCTGGCATGTTGGACAGATCTACATTCAGATCCTCCAATGTTCTGTAAGCATTTCCTGCTTAGCATCAAATCCAAAACCATTGGAGTTCAACCTATGGTGTAGGTTAACAGCATTAAGTGTGTATAAACAAAAGACCTTTGACTGTTTACATGACAATGATGTAGCCAAAAATGAAAGTTTTTCCCTTGCATTTAAAAAAAAGTTGAATGTTTATATGACAGCGTTTTTAAAACCATCCGCGAAATGGCCAAACATGGCTGTATTGTGTATGCCAAGTCAGTATTTGCCACTGTCATATTGTTAGTAAACAGTACCTGCAAGGCAATGAGGATTTTCTGTGTGTTTTGAGCGTTTCCACTGTTGGTTGTAATGCGAAATAAATCCACACTTTGTTGAAGCATTAGCAAACACTTTTGTATATAATCTGTAAAGTATACATATATATTTTAAAACTTAATATAAAACATTTTCTCATATATGCATGTGTATTTATATATGCATATTAACTTTTGTTATGTGAATAACAATGTTTATTTTTGATGTGATTAACACTGGAACGTCCAAAATTGTGTAGCAACAAGAATGGCTATTTAAATAAGACTGTAGCAAATTTATTTTTGACATGCTTACATTCAAAACTTCTACTGAAATTTTAGAATTTGCACATTTTATGAAGTCGATACCTTAAAAATAAATATTTTTATAATATATAGCCTATAATTGTGTACAAGTTAATACGTAGACTGCCCGGAAGTAGGGTTGGGTTTATAGACGATGCCATTGTCCATCGCCGATGGCCGATAGACATAACGATGCTGAGCTGGCATCGCGATCCTCCGCTTCGGCCTTGTCCAGCAACCTGCTCGCGAAAAATATACACTGAGGCCCTGTTTACACTAATACGTTTTAGTTTTAAAATGGCATTTTAGAACGATAACGATCCACATCCACCCTGGTGTTTCATCTAGCATTTCTGAAAAGCCCTCCTTTCACACTATACCACTGAAAACGCACATCACGTGACCACACACACACAGTCATGCGCTGCAGCATACGCGCATGTCTGAGCTTCAGCAGTCTTGAGCACAAAACCCCAGAGAGCAGTGCACGTCAGACAGTATATCAAGGATGTACTGCTGGATCGCGTCTTACTATAGTTGTTAAACATGATATTTAAATAATCTTGTCTCTATCTAACGACTCTTCTGTCTTTGAATCTATCAGGTAACATGTCACAGCATCAGTACAGTGCTTCAATCTTTCGCTTTCACGCTTGTAGTAACTTTAGCGAAAACCACAGATACTGTTGGTTGGTTCTTGTTGGTTGTCCACCTTTTTTACCAACCGAGTTTGTTGACGCCATTATAACGACACGCATCACTCTGCCTATTCATGTCAGATTCCCGCGGAAAAAGTGATTGACAGGTGGTAATTTGTGTGTAACTTATCTTTATTTTTGTTTATGATTTGGTTATGGGTAAAACAAAGACCATGCGGGTCAGGTAGTTGAAACTGTAGGCTACAAATAATTAATTTGTTATGAATTAGTTAATTATTCCTAAATAATTAATTCACCGCCACCTACGATGACGATGTCATCGTCCATCGCAATGTGTCACATTAGACATCGTATGATGCCAAATTGGTTGACATTGCCCAACCCTACCCAGAAGGTGAACACATTACTTTGTTTGCCAAGTAGGAGAGCAGACAATATTTCACCACAGTGAAAATATTGTTTTCAAAGACATGTCTGAAGTAAACTTATGTTTTTGTTAGCAGAAAGTTGCTAAGGCAACAGAAACACACATACTGTATTCTAAAACACTGGAAAAAGGTAGTGGATGCTGAAATCCATGCAGTTACAATGATTTAGGAAAATTCAGGGCACTATAGGTAAATAGATACAAAATGTATTAGTTAATAAATAATAAAATTTAAAAAGTTGAAAAAATGACTTAACTTGAGTTACAGTAAAGTTTCGTTCATTTCTGCATCATATTTAGGCAGTTTACACTACCTGACAAAAGTCTTGTTGTCGATTCCAGTTGTAAGAGCTACAAATAATAACTTGACTTCTAGTTCTTCAGCAAGATAGCGCTCCTTCTCATACTTCAGCCTCCACATCAAAGTTTCTGAAAGCAAAGAAGGTCAAGGTGCTCCAGGATTGGCCAGCCCAGTCACCAGACATGAACATTATTGAGCATCTCTGGGGTAAAATGAAGGATGAGGCATTGAAGATGAATATAAAGAATCTTGATGAACTCTGGGAGTCCTGAAAGAACGCTTTCTTTGCCATTCCAGATGACTTTATTAATAAGTTATTTGAGGCATTGCAGAGATGTATGGATGCAGTCCTTCAAGCTCATGGGAGTCATACACAATTTTAATTATTTTTCCACTGCACCATGACTTTATATTCTATACTGTACATTATTTCTGTTAAGTTACAAGACTTTTGTCAAAGCAAAGTCAGAC
This sequence comes from Danio kyathit, assembly GCA_903798195.1. Taxonomy (NCBI): domain Eukaryota; kingdom Metazoa; phylum Chordata; class Actinopteri; order Cypriniformes; family Danionidae; genus Danio; species Danio kyathit. Next base: position 22,574,320 of record LR812532.1, on the reverse strand, counting down.
CTTACTGTCCTAATTAAATAATTAAAAATCAAAGCTTGATCATATTTTATTTTGGTAAAAAAAGCGTAATCTAGAGGCCTTCGCCTTTAATATAAGCCACTTCTGATACCAAATGATCAACTAGAAATCGAGTTATTATTTGTTGTTCCTAAAACTTGGATAAGCGACAAGACTTTTGTTACGTAGTGAACAATGCAATTACAAAGAGCATCGTGCTGCTTGTCCAACCATCTAACCGATATCTTGATCTCAGCCCGTGTTATCCAACATCAGGTCCAGTCATCAGTTATCCGGGTTGAACAGCATGTGTAGTCTGTTTCTGTCCTGTGCGTCTCCGTGATCAAATGACCCTGTGAGGACAGGAGACCTGTGTTGATAGGACTCATTAGTGGTTTTGCCCTTCCTCAAACCAGATGGGAAAGACATTAGCGTCCATCCATCATGGGTCGCTCCGGCTTTAAACAGCTCTCTCTTCTTACAGACTCCAAGCATGTTCCCAATGCGCTGGGCTTGCTGTGTTTCTTTTTACTCCCTGGATGCCTACGCTTACTCATTCACTGCCATCTCCTTTTTTATTTTCCTAAATTAATGAACGTTTTTGTATCATTGCACCAGATGCGTCATTGGCAGAGATAATGAGAAGAAAGGCGGCTTTCAGAACGTCCAGCGGAAGCCAAGCAAAAAACGAGGCGGAAAAAATACAGATGGAAAGAACAGATTTTCGATTTTGTTTCAGTTTTCTGTTCCCGGTTGTTGTGTTTGTTGGCCCTCACCTGCATAAACTTGACTATCACAAGTAAAACAAAATGACGCAGATTAGATTTACCGTCCGTTTGTGATGACAGTGCAGACATGATTGTGGAATTGAGACATGTAGGAAGCTGCTGGGAAGTGTCTGGTGATTTATAGCGATTTGTGCAGTTCGCTCGGGCCCTAGAAGCTGCCGTTCAGCCAACATCTGGTAATGATCGCGGGGCAGGAAAACTGGAGCTTGAGATATCAACCGATCTCTATGCAGGGTTTCCCTCCGGTCTTCAAGAGGCCTGATCTCGCTCAAACCAGCATAGGGTGTGTGAAGCTCCAGTCCTCTTTCTGAAACTGTACACACACAAAAAGGCTGAGTAACACTTACGTCTTTGCTTAGTCTTGTCAGCGCTCTACTTTCTAAGGTCAAAGTATACTTTGGGGGTTTTTTAAGCATACATTAGGATAGGCAAGCAGAATATATGATATACAGTATGTATGCTTTGTGTTGTTTTGATAACCCACGCTCAATAACATTTGATTCTGGCTATGTTTCTGCAAAAACCTGAAATATGTTCCTCCTGGCATGTTTCACTGCATTTTTCTCATGAAGCGTCTATAAGAGGGGCTTGTGTATTGTAAATTTTGTTTATGCCAGGGGTCCAAACTTGGTCCTGAAGGCCTGATGTCCTGCAAGTATTTTTTGTGCTTGTGTTTTTACACAGTGGGCCCAATTTTTTTTATATTGCCTAGGGCCCCTCAACCCTACAGGCTGGCACTGGACACGATCCAGGATTGTTTTGTTCTTCAAAACTCATCCAAGAGTTGTTGTAGATCTGGTAGCTCAAACCTGCTCCGGAGCAGGCTTATTTCATATAAACAAAGCAAAGGTAATACTGAAAGTAAGTACTGAATGCTGATATTTTCTTACAGTAGTAACCCATAGACCTTTTTCATCGTTGCTGCATGGAGGGCGCCATGGTGACCAGCGCCTTCCGGTAGGCTGCTTAAAACTTCTGTTAAGAATTGTCATCAGCCAGAGCAGAAAGAAGAAGAAACACGTGTTAAAGCCGTTATACTTCTGTCAGATGCGGTTAAAGTGCGAGAGAAATATGTTCTCCTGATTCAGTGTCTGCCGGCAGATCAGATGCTGAAATATAGCGTCAGTGTTCCCGACCTGTCAGCTGTTATAATGTCCACTGTGGCCCTTCAAGGCAAACACACACACACAAACAATACCTCACTGCATTATAAAGAGCAAACCATATTACTGGCATGAAACTAGCAGGTATGTAAGCCATGCAATTTCCAAATTTTACCAATAAAAGTACGTTACTGCTACTATATGCTGGCTGATTTGCACGTTGATTCTAACCGGGAGCCATTTCATTTAGTTTGTGTTGTGTACTATTTACCATGGTATGTGTTTTTGTGTCGTTTCAAAATGCCACTTTATTTTCACTTTGTGGCACTTATTTAATCAATGTGTTAGTGGGACAGTACAGGCTATGTGTGTGCGTCAAACATTTTGGTGAATTACATTTGCTTTGGTTATTTATATGTTTAAAAGAAAGAGAAAATGTTGACTTTAGCAATGACGAGGCTTCATTTAAACAGCACAGGATGCCGTCTGACAAAAATACCTCGCAGCAGTAGTTTTCCATCCCATTAGATCTCATTTTGTTTAATAACCAGTTCAGGAGGTGGTGCTGATCAACAATTGATCAGTATTAGTTCAAAGATGTCAAAAGCAGTTCAAATAGATTAAAACTATCATTTCAAAGCTGTCCGAATGTGACTGGGTTGTTGCTAGAAGTTAACGAGAATTATTTATATTATTTAATAAATTTCCCATTTATTGTATTTTATTCATGTCTACCCCTACCCTAAACCCAACCGTCACAGTAACATAAAAATCCATTAGTTGTACCTAGTATTATTTATGCTATCTATTAAATTACCCAATAAATTGTATTTTTTAACACCTACTCCCACCCCAACCCTAAATCCAACCATCACAGTACTGTAAAAATATTATTTATTGTTATACAGTGTCATAAAAATTCTACTATAATTGATGTACATATCACACTTCTGGCCGGCTGCGTATCCCATCTAGACTTTACCATGTGACTGTTTATACGCATCAGCTGCTGACTGGATGCGTATCTTAGCATCCTCCTTGCGCATACATGCAAAGCATAATGGTAAATTTTGCGTTCTAAGAAAAAACTCTGTATGTTATATACACTTTTATATACATGTTTATATATACATTTATAATAATTAATAATATTTAATATTAAATAATTAATAATATTTATGTTTATATACATATAAGTTTAAAAAAATATATATATATATAAATAAAAAGGATGCAATCTGCGCTTCAAAATAAAAGAACAAAAACCCCCAAGGGGATCAAAGAGAACATTTATTAAAATGGACTTTTTAGATACAAATGTGGACTAGGCCTATTTTTTGTATGATAATAGACATGCACAATATTCAACAGTTTTTTGGTTGTTTGTTTGTTTTATAAAGGAATGATAATTTATGCAGTCTGTACATGTTTTGACAGCGCTTCCCAAAGGTTGCAGACACCTTTACCGATATACAAAATGCTTTTTTTGATGCAAAATTCATTTAAATTTGCCAATTAAGAAATTTGAATAGGCCTATACAGGCAGTGCAGAATTATTAGGCAAATGAGTATTTTGACCACATCATCCTCTTTATGCATGTTGTCTTACTCCAAGCTGCATAGGCTCGAAAGCCTACTACCAATTAAGCATATTAGGTGATGTGCATCTCTGTAATGAGAAGAGGTGTGGTCTAATGACATCAACACCCTATATCAGGTGTGCATAATTATTAGCCAACTTCCTTTCCTTTGGCAAAATGGGTCAAAAGAAGGACTTGACAGGCTCCGAAAAGTTAAAAATAGTGAGATATTTTGCAGAGAGATGCAGCACTCTTAAAATTGCCAAGCTTCTGAAGCGTGATCATCGAACAATCAAGCGTTTCATTCAAAATAGTCAACAGGGTCGCAAGAAGCGTGTGGAAAAACCAAGGCGCAAAATAACTGCCCATGAACTGAGAAAAGTCAAGCTTGCAGCTGACAAGATGCCACTTGCCACCAGTTTTGCCATATTTCAGAGCTGCAACATCACTGGAGTGCCCAAAAGCACAAGGTGTGCAATACTCAGAGACATGGCCAAGGTAAGAAAGGCTGAAAAACGACCACCACTGAACAAGACACACAAGCTGAAACGTCAAGACTGGGCCAAGAAATATCTCAAGACTGATTTTACTAAGGTTTTATGGACTGATGAAATGAGAGTGAGTCTTGATGGGCCCGTGGGTGGATCGGTAAAGGGCAGAGAGCTCCAGTCCAACTCAGACGCCAGCAAGGTGGAGTTGGAGTACTGGTTTGGGCTGGTATCATCAAAGATGAGCTTGTGGGGCCTTTTCGGGTTGAGGATGGAGTCAAGCTCAACTCCCAGTCCTGCTACCAGTTTCTGGAAGACACCTTCAAGCAGTGGTACAGGAAGAAGTCTGCATCCTTCAAGAAAAACATGATTTTCATGCAGGACAATGCTCCATCACACGCGTCCAAGTACTCCACAGCGTGGCTGGCAAGAAAGGGTCTAAAAGAAGAAAAACTAATGACATGGCGTCCTTGTTCACCTGAGCTGAACCCCATAGAGAACCTGTGGTCCATCATCAAATGTGAGATTTACAAGGAGGGAAAACAGTACACCTCTCTGAACAGTGTCTGGGAGGCTGTGGTTGCTGCTGCACACAATGTTGATGGATTCTGTCAGTGTTTTGATCCGTTCACCATGGATGGCAGGCTTTTGAGTGTCCTTGCAAAGAAAGGTGGCTATATTGGTCACTGATTTGTGTTTGTTTTGTTTTTGAATGTCAGAAATGTATATTTGTGAATGTTGAGATGTTATATTGGTTTCACTGGTGAAACTAAATAATTGAATGGGTATATATTTGTTTTTTGTTAAGTTGCCTAATAATTATGCACAGTAATAGTCACCTGCACACACAGGTATCCTCCTAAAATAGCTAAAACTAAAAACAAACTAAAAACAACTTCCAAAAATATTCAGATTTGATATTAATGAGTTTTTTGGGTTCATTGAGAACATGGTTGTTGTTCAATAATTAAATTAATCCTCAAAAATACAACTTGCCTAATAATTCTGCACTCCCTGTATAATAGGCTACTATAAAAAAAATCCAATCTGAAATGTAAAACTAAATAAATTGCTAAATACACTTGACTCATGAAAGTGTAAAGGCTGCAGCCCACAACAAATGTGGAAAGTTATTGTGTATCATATTTAACAAACCGTTTACTACCAATTTTATGTCATTTTGTTCACATGTATTATTGAATATTAATCAGATGATGTCATTACGCTGTTATGCTGTCAGCCAATCGTTGCATTGCTGATCATGATTTTGATGATCAATAGATCTGTCCTTTGCTTAGCGATTTCCAAAAATCAAATTTATTTTATTAAACTATTAGAATGACCATATTTTAACCTACTGAAGAACAAAATAGTAGTTAATAGTAACATTGTTAATAATAAACATTAAAAAAACAAAATGCAAATAAATGTCATCAGCCTTTCAATTTCTTTTGTGACCCATGAGGGGATGTTATATTCTATTAAAGACACAGCAATAGCGTCAGATGCAGTATTTTGATTTTATGGCATCAGGTTAAACTTTCTGACACATTTATGACACATTACGTACAATAAAAATAAATACAAGCCACACATGAACATGGAGGATGGTCTCCGAGTGGCGTTCTCCAAAATTAAACAATGAATAGACTTGGGCCTTTTGGTATGCATGCGCAGTTGTGTGCGAGGTTTATATATTTATAACCACTTCAGAGAGGGTTTGCGAGTCACTGGCATTGTTATTTTGGGGGTGACGGGCTGAAAAGTTTGGGAACCCCTGCTCTAATCTAGCATTTTTCAATCCTGGTCCTCGAGCCCCTCCGATCTGCATGTTTTTCCAGGTTTCTCTTATAAAACACCTCACACCTAGTTTAGACCAGTTTGATAGAAAAATATGTCTGATATGTCTCTTCAAAACCCTCATTTTACTTCAGAACATACATTCATTCAGAAAAGATTCGACTTCATATATGCTTACATATGCATTAAAAATTAAATTAAAGTTTGGGGTCAGTGGGATTTTTAAATGTTTTAAAATAAGCTTCTCCTGTTTACCAAGGCTGCATTTATTTAATCTCAAATACAGAACAAATTGTAAAATTGTGAAATGTTATTGCACTATAAAATAACTGTTCAAAAAGTAGTTTATTAATTTATTACAGTGTTTTTTTTTTTATGATGAATTTTCAGCTTCGTTACTCCAGTCTTCAGAGTCACATGATCCTTCAGAAATCACTCTAATATTAATTATTATTATTATTATTATTATTATTATTATTATTATTATTATTATTATTATTATTATTATTTATGGTAATAGTAATAAAAGTAATAATGTCTGGAGTAATAATTTCATTTGAAACTACATACCATAAGAAAGCAATTATTTAAAATTTTAATAAATATTTAACAATTAATATTATTATTTTATTTTTATTTTTTTTTTACATTTAATGAACAAAATCATTTTCTTAAAAAGATAAAAACATGAAAAAAAAAAAAAACTGACCCCAAACTTTTGACCGGTAGTGTACTTTAGCCTGTATGCATGTTTGTTAATGTTTATAATCAATGGCAGCGAGTTCTGATTGTTTCTTGTTTTGTCTGTTGGTTTAGTTTTCATTTCGTCGATGGTCCGATATGGAGATCTTAGATTTCCAAACTTGAAGCATTCTGTTGTCTAAATCATGAGTTATGCAGAACGCCAAAAACAAACAAACATATAGATAAACAAGACAGCAGTTCTGGCATTTGTTTTGCAGGTGTATTGTTATCAGCACAGAAGATTTCTCTGTGTTTCTGATGGTGTGTACGTGGAACATTATATACCTGCATGTCTGCAAAGTCGAGAGGGGATGTTGAATGAATGAATGATTGAATATTCCTGATATTTTGGTATATTTGGGGAATAAAAAATCCTTTGAAGTGATTTTTTTTTTAAAGCATTGATTTAATTTATTGCCCATATCACATTTGCTAAATCACAAATGTCTATATTTCCTTTTTTTATGTTCAAATTTCTCACTTTAAAAGCAATGAAAAGAACTTATTCTTTGCTATAACCGTGAAATTAAAAGAGCCTGAGAAAAATGCTCATTTTAGAAGAAAATTCCAGATGGCACTTTAAGGCTTTTGCATCTAAACTCTTCATAATTTATCTATCCTTTTTTGGATAAAAATTATATCATAGTACAAAAAAGAAGTCTGCTTTCTAAGCTACAGTATATGGTCCATTAGTGAAGTTATGTGACAGGACTGTTCGCGCCATAATCTGTGTTTTTCACATTTAGCATGAATCATAATGTACATTTCAGATTCCACAGCAAACTTGAGGATAAATTAAAGATGACAGATCTGATAGCATCTTTCATAGAACCTAATAGATATTGAAAGAGAAAATCTTAAAGAATGTATCTGCTTTCTATTTCTCAGCAGCAGCTATTTCTCAGATTCGGATTGTGTGACACTTCAGTAATATGTCAAGTCTCAGTTACTCTGAAAAATTAGATATACTTGTTTGACTATCTTTTTTACAGAACTGCTTCCTGATCTTTGTAAAACGATATCAGAGAATGAACATCCATCATTTTATATGAAGAATGTTAGGCATGAATTATGGGCAATGGATTACTGGGAGACTGAGAAGAAATGGACAGATGGTTTCGGGACGTTTTTTTTAAAATTATTATTATTGGAATTATTTATTTTATTCAGTGTAGGATTGTATGTGTTAAATAGTCTCAGAGATCATATACAATACAATAACCAAAGCATGTCAATATATAGTGTTTGAATATAAAAAAAAGATTCTTAAGAAAAATGTTTCGGATTTAATGGAACCGGTCTGCTTATTAAGACTTATTAATGTGTGTTTATTTCATTTGAATGCTCCCTCTCCTCTTAATAATACTCATGTAAATAATACTTAAAGAATTCTATATTTTTATAATGAATTATTATGCCATGCCAGTCCACTGGCTTTTACAGAAGCAAATCACTTTACAGTGTCAGAACTAATGCTTGTTCTGGGGTTGAAATGTTATCAGTAAAAATCAATTTCCCTATGGAGACACTTAGTGGAAGTTTTACTTCCAGAAGCATGCCGTTACGGTATATAGCTGCTATTTCACGGAGGAAAGGCTGTAATCAAAAGAGAAAGTGGAGAGATGAATGGAAAGATGGAGTGCTCCTGCTTCCTTTCATGTGCCTTCTAGACCAGAGATTCCAAAACATTTTTTTCTTTTTTTTCCCAGCTGAATCCCTCAGACTTAACATATTACAGTACAGCTGAATATTAGTTCCTTTTTCAGTTGTGATAGTGTTTTATGAACATAATCAAATTGAAAATCAACAAAAATAACAATAATAGTTGTTATTATTTAGTATTAGTATTAGAAGTAGTAGTTGTGGAGGTGGTGGTGGTGCAAGGAGAACATTTTAGTATGCGAACGTTACTACAGCACTCAAAAGCTCAAGGTAAAGCTCATAATATGTTATGCCACATTTAATTTTACATTATATAATTACATTTTTTTTATCAAAACACAAAATTCCCATTAAGGAATCACTGGTTACCCTGGGCCGCAAATACAGTCAACTGTAAATGTTTTAAGATTGGTATTTATACGCCACATAAAAGATGAGTAAATACACTTTCCATTGATCTATACTTTGTTATTATTGATTAAATTACTTTTATGGTTTGGTTATGACAATATTTGACTGATACAACTTCTTAGGGTATAAAAAGATTTAAATACTGAGAAAATCGCCTTTAAAGTTGTCTAAATAAAGTGCTTAGCAGTCCATGTTACTAATCAAAATATGAGTTTTGATATAATCAGATTAGGACATGTAAAAATATCTTCATGGAACATGATCTTTACTTAATACTCTAAGGATTTTTGGCACAGATTAAAAATCAGTCTTTTTTTGGCAATACCTGTGCAACATAAGGCGTCAATCACACTAATGGCATTTGTTGTTGTTGTTGTTGTTGAGAGTCTTTTTTATGGTTTTCTATTGGCAGAGAGTGCTTTTGATGCTGCTTATGTACACAAAGCCAATTGCATTCTAACCAGCTGTTGTGCCTCATATTTTTGATGGAGTGCTCTGTGCACCTACAGTTATTAAAAAAGTCAACTCTTTGCAGAAAAAGAGCCTGACATTATGAGCTCCAGTACCAAGACCATTCATACAGTAGTTGCCTAGCAACATAAAAAGCGCCATGCACTGCTCTTTTCTAAAATCTACAAAAAAAAGGGTCTTGTTTTCAAAACTGAAAAGCGTGTTTAGTGTGATTTGCCTCCAAAACTGCTTCTGTGATCCATGTTCACATATTATAAGCCCCTTTCATACAGTGATACTGGTAAATATCAGGAAATTTTTTGGAACTACTTTATTGGCAAATTCAAAAAAGCGCTGTTCACACAGGCACGGACGATTCGAAATTTTTTTGAAAAAAAAAACATTTACACATTTATTCCAAAATACCGGTAAATTCTGACATCATTAACCAGAAATGACCCCTAAACGACTACACTTGTATTTGTAAACATAGAAGAGGTCAGGCTTTTGTTGATGGTTCTACTTTTATTTAAAGCTTTAGCATTCATGCAGCTGCTTTGTCCCAGAGACATCCAAAGGCAGAAACGCGAACCGCAGCTGAATGTTTACACATTTGACTACATTACAAACTCTGTGGATGGATAAGTATTGTAAACAGCTTCGATGAAAGGATGGAGGAACACTTGCGCATGTGGAGATGTACATAATACTGTATGTGTGTGTGCTGAGCACTTATTCACGTACACGGGCGTCAAGCAACTGAAGCAGAGCTTGAAGGTAAACAAACAGCGCTTTATCATAAGCATTTTATCAATCATTTTTACACAGTTGGCATTTATAAAGAACATAGAAACGTTATCTGACTAATGTGTCTGGAAAATATTCAAGAGCTTTTATTTTCATAACGCGGATGTGAATGCGTCTGAATGTTCTAATTGGCTGGAGTATAATTTTCCGGAAAGGTCTGTATGTTTAAAAGACTTGTACTTGCTAAACTTCAGTGGTCATGTGATCTCTGCCTTCTACAAACTCTGATCTGTTAAAATGATAGAGAGAAAAGATGGATCAGGCCCTCAGAAGAGCCACACATACCCTTATACGTCTGCCTGGTTTTGCCCAACAGTTTCTCCAAGATGAAAAACAGGCTTTGTTGTAATGGCAGTCATGGTTCAAAGGAGAGAGAGAATGAGAAATAGTGGCTTATGAAAACATTAGAGGAAAGAGAAATCTGGCTGCCGTTCAAATCTCAAGTCTATGAATTTACAACGAAGATACCGATTGAGTTACGAGTCTGGATTGTTACAACGTGATACAAAACATTTCTTTCTTTGATCGCAGTTTATGGGACGTGTTTATCATAACCAAACTTTGGTGACCTTTCAAACTATCCACCCCCCTCAAGAAAAAAAAAAATCAAAGGAAGAGATTATCTTTTATGCTTCATACAAAACACTGCTACATTCTTATCCACAATAATTGTCCTTGCGTCAACATTTCTCATTCAAGCCGAGTGGAGATAAATTCAGCATCGCACCCTCAACCCGCTTTATAGTCAAAGCAACAACGCAAGTCAAGCGGATCCTCCTCTTTCTCATTGTTTGTGAGTGAATTCTCCGGAAATAAGGCTCAGGAAATGAAGATGCCATTTTAAACACGCGATTACGGAAACATAGCGCCTGTCCCGTTACAGGTGGGGGTGAGCTTGAGTTTCAAAGACTTTGGCGGAGGGAGAGATTCAAAGAGGCGGAAAAGAGAAAAACACAAACAAAACTTTGAAGCAGGCAGGCGCTTGAATGCACGAGGCCGGGGATTACGTTTCACTCCCCCTTGTTTATGAAGGTCCAAGTCTAACAGGGCCTCAGTCCAGCCTGCACCGGCGTTCTGCATCGCTTCACTTTCTGTGAAAGACAGACAGCAGAAAGAGGAGGTTCCTTTCCATTTGAGGATTCGTGAGACGCCCTGCATGCAGATATACGAGAAAACAGAGAGATGCTGGACTCTGAGGAGTCATAGAAGATTAATCTTTGATGAAGAGGAACCTTCGCTGAAGCATAAATCATGATGAGTCCACTGAGTTCTGCTACATTTGAACATCGTTTAAAAACGTGCTGAATATATTGTTCTCAAGTCTTTCAATAGTTAACACAGTGGCTTCTGTGATGCCTCGATCCAGTAATAAAAATGTATGACATCATTTGTTGAAAGTATGACTATATGGTACTGTATGATTGGTTGCATAAGCCCTCTCTGATTACAGGCATGCTTGTTCATGGTCACACGTGGCACAAGCTGAAAGACAAAAATGCGAAGAAGAAAAACTTTAACTAAGATAGATAACTAAAGAGATGGACAATATGTACATTTTAAACACAAGTTATAATAAAATAACACTGGCATAAATGTGATCCTGGTTCACAAAAACAAATTGCATTGTATGGGTAAAAATGATCTCATTTTCATGCCAAAAATCATTAGAATATTCAATAAAGATCATATACTGTCAATGTCAAAACTTATTTTTTGATTAGTTACAGTATGTACATTGATAAGCACTTCATTCTTATCATTCATATTCTGTGACTCATGAATTTAAATAATGTCCAGTGCTTCCCACACGTAGACTTTACTTGGGCAAATCTCCTCTCGCCCTACACGTTTCCTACTTTTCGTTGTGTGTGTGCAAGAACTGTCTAAGACAGTCTCACGTGCTTTGCAGAGACCCACAGAGACGCACCTTTTTGAGACTTCAAAATGCATCTGTCCGGGGTTTCTAAAAATCTCCTAAAATGTCCAGGATTCGGCTTTTGGTTTTGCTTTCTAAGCCGTCGTCATTTTTATTCTAAGCCTGATTTACTTTCACTTGGCTTCGCAGCTGACAGCACGTGCACAGCCGCAAGAGTGAGAAAAACATTGTATAATTAATTATTATAAAATTTTCACAGTATATCTGATTATATTTTTTCTTCTGGAGAAGGTCTTATTTGTTTTATTTCGAATAGAATAAAAGCAGTTTTTAATTTTTTAAAAAAACATTTTAAGGTCAAAATTATTAGCCCCTTTAAGCTATATTTCATTCTTGATATACAGAACAAACCATCATTATACAATAACTTGCCTAATTACCCTGACCTGCCTAGTTAACCTAATTAACCTAGTTAAGCCTTTAAATGTTACTTTAAGCTGTATAGAAGTGTCTTGAAAAATATCTAGTGAAATATTTACTGTCATAATGGCAAAGATAAAATAAATCAGTTATTAGAAATGAGTTATTAAAATGTTTAGAAATGTGCTGAAAAAATCTTCTCTCCGTTAAACAGAAATTGGGGAAAAAATAAACAAGGAGGCGAATAATTCAGGGGGGCTAATAATTCTGACTTCAACTGTATGTACAAGTACACCATTATAAATGGTTAATTAACTCATTTGCCTCATTTAAATAATCTACACTTTTTATTATTGTAATTATTATACTTTTTAGAGATTTTTATTCCATATATGTTTTTATTTCTTTGTCATTTATTTCTCATTTGCTGTTTTTTATTTTTATTTAAATGTTGATATACTACATATTTTATACATATCACATGCACATGGCTCCTGAATAGAATAAAATTAAAACAAATAGTGGATTTCTTTTTTATTTCACCAGTCTTAAAAAATAATAATAATCTAGTGAAATGAAACGGTGTATAACTAAAAAAATATTGTTAAAAAAAACACTTTTTTTGTCACATGTAGTTAATCACGTGCCGTGGGTAAATGGTGTGTTTTAATCCGGCTACCACCACAAGTATATTTCAAACCCGTGGGAAGCACTGATGTCATATATACAGTAACAGGTATTTTACTGTTATTGTTATGCATATGCAGCAGTCTATTTAATGTCAGTCTTTGTTAGTTATATAATATATTAAATGTTTATTGGATCAATAATAAATATACTTTTTTTAAGTTTCATTTTGGGTCTGTAAATGTGGAGCCTGACTTATTTATTTTTTATTTTTTGTTCTGTAAAAAAAATATTGCTTAAGGGGGGTAATAATATTGATCTTAAAATGTTTATTAAAAAATGAACAATTTTTTCCAGAAGAAAAAAATATTATCAGACATACTGTGAAAGTTTCCTTGCTCTGTTAAACATCATTTAGGAAATATTTAAAAAAGAAAATAAAAAAGTGGGGCTAATAATTCTGACTTCAACTGTATATAATAATGATTAATAGAGGTAATTTTAAAAAATTTGGAAAATGTATAAAAAATTTTAAAAAAAATAAATAAATATTTATATATATATATATATATATATATATATATATATATATATATATATTTGGGGAGGGGGGGGCTGGGGGGGGGGGGGTTATGTTATAAAATGTTATTGTACAAATGGAATCAACGATATAATGTCAAAGATGCCAAAAGGATAAAATATGTCTTATGTAAAGCATCACGTAAAAAGAAGAGAGAAATAAAAGAAGAAATAAGTTGAAGTAATAAACGAATGATGCATGTTGTAATGGGGTGGGGAAAATAATAAGCTTGCGCTTCATCCTGCTCCATTTTGACCATGATGAAAAGTATTTTGTTTAAAGAATTGTTTTGTGCATGATTTTTTTTTTCTATTTGAAGTAAATAAAACCAAAACAAGTCAGGGCACCTTGTGTTTTACTCATGCGCAAGTCATTTCAATGTGGTTAAGCAACTTTTTCAAAATGCTTGTAAAAGGTAGTACGGACAGAAAGCATTTTAGGAGAAACGACTCCAGATCAGTGTAGACATGGCCTAAATGTCTGTTTTGGGTTGTTTTGTTTGTCTTGTCATGCTGTTTGGCATAAAACTTCCCCATAGTTAGATGGCTTATTAATTTGTAGCAGTTTGTAGATCCTTCATCACTGAAATGAATGTTTTCTGAAGCCCCCTGGAGTTATCTGGAAGCACCACTGGGAGCTGAACTGTAAGGCGAGGTTTGGGCCTCAGAACTCTTCATTTTGCCTGGCTCCATAAGCCGATTACGTGTCATTTTGCTTTAATAGGTTCCTCGTACACCTCTCTCGCTTCTTGTGCGGTGCAGGGAAAGAAGAAAGCCTGTGTGTGCTACATGCCTCATCGGCGGTCTTGATGCTCGTCCTTTCACGGTGTGAATGGAGTTTGAGCTCTTTGTTGTTTTTCCTAGGCTGTTTTTCTGCTCGGCTGCAGCCTGCAGAGGCATTTAACTGCTGAAACCTCCTAGCACTACAACCAAAAAGCCTGGCTGTTTTCACATTGAATATTAAATCCAACCTCATGTTCCTGCTTCATTGTCCCAAATGCAGGAAGCAGCAAACTCTTGGTTTTTCTGCAAGTGGAAAGATGAGTTGTGAATGCAGTCTCTTGAACGCAAAGCTTCTATACGTTGACCCAAAACATTCTCACGGATCTCAACACCATCTCATCTTCAACCTAGGACACTTGAAAAACGCAGGACAAGAGAAGAGAGCGGCAGCAAAGGAATGAAGTTCGGGAGACCTGAAAAGGACCAGGGCATTTGTCCCTGATTAGCACCAAAGCAAGGAAGGACATTTTTGCTGTGAAAAGAAAGCTTATAGCTCATTATGAGCTGGCAAGGATTAAGCTTGTTCCTCCATTGTTCCCAGAGAAGGAACCAAAGGTCTATCACAGAGGGAGGTGCCTCACTCCTTTTGAGCCCTATGTCTGCACACCTATCCAGAGTTTCCACTCTTTTAAAGATCCATAATAGCTTTTTCTTTCCTCTGTGGTTGGTAGCTAGTGTAGTGGAAGAATCCTCTCTCATTAGACATAGCCTTTATCCGCTTGCCTGCAGGCTTTTGTGAGTCTGACCACTGAATGCCGGGCCTCGCCTTCATAGTCGCGCAACCTGGAAGAAATGAAACAAGTAGAGTGAGGTCAGAGAATAGATTCACCAATTAGTTTAGATGTGTTTGAGGAGAGGACACAGCATCTGCAGACGAGTCTCTTTGAAGTCTGTGCAATCTTTTGTTGTGTTTGTTCCACTCTTCCATTGGACTGCGCTGCTTTTTTTAGTATTGTCTTGTTCATTGTATGTTTGTGCCTTTAGAAATATCGTAATGCCGCTTTCACTTTGATCATGGAGTAGAACTTGAGGACGTTTTGAAGTGTTTTGTTACTTTGAGTTGCCATTTCTGTAAAGGACTTGTTTCAGCTGTATTATTCGCACTTTCGGGAAATAGAACTAAATAAAAATGCTATCATTTAGCTGTAAATTACTTTAACGTTATGCTGCTACATATTCTTGGGTTGTTTGATTGCAACAATTTTGGAAACGATTCCTATTTTTTTTTTCAATAACTATGTTTCCATCCACCTATTTTTATGCGCATTGGATATGCGCATCTATCAACTTTCATTTAATAAATATAAAGAACCATTTCTGTTGTGGGCATTAGATGCAAAATTCACAGAATAAAACAGTGAAAACAAACCACTAACTTGAATGAAAGGTCATGGTTGGCAATACAGGTTTTTTTTTTTCAGCATGACACAGCATAACCAGTTGTTAGGATTTGAGGGATGACAAAGAATCAATGTAATGTTTTTTCGAACCAGTTCATTAAAGTGAACCACCCGAAAGTACACATTTGCTGAAATGCACCAAACTCCTGATCGACCCCCTTATTCAAACTCCTGAATTAACAAAAAAGGAATCAATTTCCTACTTTGCAGTCAGCACTTAATTCTCCAATCTCTCCTTTTTGGATTTGACCCCCACCAAAACATATTACCCATTAAGCCCTAACATTGTCACCATTAAAAAAATACCTTAGGCTGCGTGTCCACTGGTCCACAGATGTGTTTTTTGTTTAGTTTTTTTTTTTTAGCTAAGTGTTCTGTTGGTGTCAATGGTAGCTGCACATTTTTTGAGATTCTGTAGTATAGCAAGTCATTGAGTGGGCAATTTAGGTGGTGAGTGGAATAAGCATATTTATCACTGAGTGCACGCCATTTTTTGCATGATTGCCTATCAGTGTCACTTTGGATCTAGCCATCAAATCACAGTGGAGGGGAGGACAATGACATTAACAACTGTCACCCCCACTGCAACCTAAGGTTGGGCCGATAGACTATGCCATCGTCCATCGCCTATGGCCGATAAACTTCACGATGCTGAGCCGGCATCGCGATCCATTGCCCCACATTTATATTGATATCTAACTTATTATTTGCATGTCATCTTAATAGCAATAATGGTCTTTTCATGAGCTGTGTTAAATGTTACATATAGCTGCCGCTTGCACGGCTGACAGCATCGTGAGGATTAAATGAAGGATTATACATTACCTCTCGCGCTTAAAATGTGTAGATTCAGTGGCAAACGCTGTTACCTCCAAACCCCGTCCCACAGACTGAACAGTGAATGGCTTTAGTTATTTTCATAGCAGGCTTGAAGCCACTGGAAGTCTTTTATCCGCTCTTGGAAAAGTGTAAATGGTGGATTAACATTCAGCACATGATCACTAATAAGATGTGCCATTATTAATAATTTTAGGTGCTTTCTAAAACAAAATCTGTCAGTGTTATTTTCATTCTCTCATCTTCATCGCTTCACATTTTCGCGGTTGTAACTCCTGTCATCTGAAGGCAGAAGGCATTGACTGAGTGATTGACAGCTGATATTAACCAATCCATTCGCGTTCAGTTCTAGAGCCGTGGGCCAATAAGAAGAGCACAAAGGCGGGGCAAGCATTGCTGTTCCTGAGTGCTGCTTTTGGTGTTATTAGGTGCAAAGATGCATCCTGCATAAATGTCTCCTAAATCTGCACATGCGGTGAGGATTTTGCAGTGAAAATAGGTCGCACGGCAACAATTTATGCATTAGCACAAATGCTTCCAAATATATTTTTAGGTCGCATAAAATTTCAGGCGCATTTGCGACCAAAACGGTCGAGCCCTAGCATCTTTACTTGTTATTATTTCCTCATAATAATATTGAAATAAGGAAGTTATCATCAATCACAATACAAATTACAGTGAACTCCAAATGAACTCTCGTCTCCTCCACCAGCTGAGGGGAAAAAGCCATTATAACGTCACAGATCACTCTGCCTATTTATGCCAGAGACCCTCGGAAAAAAAAAGTGTTTGACAGGTGGTAATTTGTGTGTAACTTTATTTATTTATGGTTTGGTTATGGGTAAAGCAAAGACCATGTGGGTCAGGTAGTGAAAACGGTAGGCTACAATTAATTAATTCATTATGGATTAATTGATATTTAACAACAACCACCCCCACCCCGGCTACGACGACGATGCCATCGTCCATTGCGATGTTTAACATTAGACATCGTACGATGCCAAACTGGTCAACATCGCCCAACCCTACTGCAACCGACTGAAAAAAATGGTTTTCAACAACATTCATGTTTTTAATAATAATAATAATAATAATTCCTTACATTTATATAAAACTTTTCTGGACTCTCAAAGCGTTTTACACATTGGGGAAATCTCCTCATCCACCACCAGTGTGCAGCATCCACCTGGATGACTCGATGACAGCCATACTGCGCCAGACTGCACACCACACACCAGCTGATTGGTGGAGAGGAGACAGAGTGATGAAGCCAATTATGATATGGGGATAGTTGGGAGGCTATGATGGACAGAGGCCAGTGGGCAAATTTGGCCAGGATGCCTGGGTTAAACCCCTACTCTTTTTCGAAGGACATTCTGGGATTTTTAACGACCACAGAGAGTCAGGACCTCGGTTTAACGTGTCATCCGAAAGACGGCGCTCACTGAGCAGTATAGAGTCCCCTTCACTATACTGGGGCGTTTGGACCCACACAGACCGCAGGTTGAATACTCTCTGCTGGCCTCACTAACACCACTTTCGGCCACTTCCCATGTAGTCTCACATGCATCCCTTCTATTTGTGTGGCGCAAAAACACTTTGGTGCGCACGCAGCCTTAATGGGGCAGCAGAATTCTGAAAGCCCTGTTATTGGCATCACTGCTGCCCATTAAGTGAACTACAGTCACCAATTTATTTTGAATGGAGGATCATTCAAGAGATTGAACATGCAGAGTCATTCGCATCAAAATCAATCTAAAAGCTTTCATAGACAACCAAGGAAGTCAGTTAAAATCTTGCTGTTTAAGTTTCTTTATAAGCTCTTTACATATTGGCAATAAAAAAGTGATACACAAGTATTCATAAGGCATAGAATGCACAATAGTATGTCTTTCATTGCCACTCTTGGTTTTTCATGTCTGCTGGCAGCATTTTCTGAGCCAATCACCTGAGCCTAAATGTCATGTGACGTATTCTGGAGCTGCAGGAAAATAACGTCATGACAGCTCTGATTGTTCACTGGCACACTGTCCCAAACCCGTCACCAGCGACTATGATATGATGAGACAGTAAAGTGGCTGATGGCAAATATACTAAAACAAGAAGGGAATTTTACACTGCTAACAGCCTCCAAAAATAATGTTACATTGGCAAAGCATCCATTGATGTAATATAATTACATATTAGTGATAAATAGCTTGCAGGCGGCGGGCACATATTTGTCAAAAAACAAATCATAGTCTATTCTTGTTAAGGAAAAAAGTTGTGTTAGCCCATTTGTTTTGCTTGCTAAGAGTTTAGGTTAAGAGCAGGGTTATGAGTATTTTAGTGTATGATGTATAAGTTGGGATAAATGAATCAAGAGTCAAATTTAAGAGATTTAAAGGATGGTAAAACTAGGGCTGGGACAAAAATAATCACAATATCATGTTTCATATCATCGGATATCGATAATTATTAAATATTTTTTTAACAATACCTTTAAGAATATTAGGATTTTTGTTATTTAACCACTTTATTTTAATTTTCCAACATTACTAAGGCAAAATTATTATGAGGATGACCAACAGACAGCAGCTCCGATGCAAGTTTATGGAGAAAATTAAAAAGCACTGCAGTGTTTGGGTGTGCTGTGTTTGTCTGAGGTAATTAGTCTGCCGTTATTACTGAAATGTGTATATGCCATACAAAGAGTGAAGCAGATTGGTTAGTTCTACTTACATGAATTGTGGTGCGCCTGCGGCATTCGGAAAATTCCGATGTTTTTCAACTAGGTGTATCTGGAAAATGCGTGCACGTTACATGTGAACGTGTGCGTCGTGCAAGTCGCACGCCTCCATTGGACAAACTCACACACTAAGCTTATTTTTTGGCATTCCTTTCAAGGCGCTCGCTCAGCAGCCACATTTTAATAAAACTATAGTGATTCATACTGAAACTTCATACCCAACTTTTTTTTTATCGTTATTGACAGTGCTGTTCTGTCAATAAATATCTATATCAATTTAATCGCCCAGCCCTAGGTAAAACTGCTAACAATCCAATAGATAGACAATTCACTCACTTATTAATATTTCCAATGTAAAATGTGTAATATATCGTCACCTTAGAATTATAAGGTTCTATCTGACATTTTTGTTAAAATTGAGTTATTGACATATTTTTATTAAATGACAACTTATTTACATTATGGGATGTTTTTTTTTTATAAGTTGTTTACATTTTAAGACGTTTTATTTAAAAAACAAATGTTACACACATACTGTTTGCTATGGAATGCAAAAAATTTAAAGCTCAATATCTCAAAATCATTCAGAACGCAGATAGAACCTTATAATTCCAAGGTGACAATATATATTATTTGTGTATTTATTGTAATAACTACCTTTTTACATTTGATGTACAGAGTATGTGCTAATATTTACCTTCAGATTAAAAGCCACTTTTGTTAAAAATTCTGGACAATTAAGTGTTACAAACTTATTTTAATTGTAAAGCAGCGTTTTTGAATGAAAACACTCCTTGTTCAGACTGGCTTTTATTTTTTTTAACTTCGGTTCAGAAAAAAATTGCCTCCGCTCACACTGTACAGCTTCAAATGCATGATATGACCATTCACGCTCACTGGGCATGCTCATGTTTTACGTCATCTCTACTTGCAGTCTATCAGTTGTGTAAAGATGTATGAATGGGGCTTGGCGAATCAGGGAACAATATGCAAGCCACACCTCCATTTTCAAAAGTCTATTGACCTTATTTTTTATTGCGCAAGTGCGCTTGTTTTTGCAATTGTTTTAGAACTTCCAATTCAGCTGCCTATGGGAGAAATTACTAGGAATACTAAATGGCAGAAAACGGTCAAACTACTTGTTCTACAAACAAGTGGTTCTTGACTATACAGAGTAATAGCAGAATAATATAGTAAGAGTTTGTAAGAGTTTGTAAGAGTTTGCAACACCAAGCAGCATAACGAGCTGTTTTTAACGTCTAAAAATGAATGAAAGTGAATGAGAACGCAAGTCTCGAGCCAGAAAGATTCAAATAGCTGTGCCCACTCGTACGCAAAGAATAAGGTCAATACCATCTAAACTGAAACAACACCAGCATTTCTTCATTTTTCCAGCAATTTAAACGGGGTCAGCACACTCAATTTTTATGGGTCAAAGATGCTGGAGTAGTGTGTATGCCAGAGGTAAACGGCACCTTTGCAGAATTTAACTAATGGAACATTTACTACAACTATACCATACTGCAAATAGTTCTATCATAATTACACGTAAACTACAAAGTGTGGTTTATTTATAAACTAATTTCGAGAGGATCACGTGCTTATGATTGAACACAGCTGGTACCGCATTAGCTCCGTATATTTGTACCAATCACATGAATACTAACACACTATAAATTACCAGAGCTTTCTACTCCAGTCATCTTTGTCTTGAAGAATCCCCCCTTCCACCCCTACTTCTCCCCTTCTCTGATAGGGTGGCACAGTGGCCCAGTGGGTAGCACTGTTGCCTCACAGCAAGAATGCTACTGGTTCAGCCCTCTCCGGGACAGTCGGCATTTCTGTGCAGAGTTTGCATGTTCTCCCCGTGTTTCGCGTGGGTTTTCCCCGGGTTCTCCGGTTTCCTCTCACCGTCCAAAGACATACACCATAAGTAAATTGACTACTTCAAAATAGCATTCTAAGACAACTCTTAGTCAGATATATCTCAGTAGTTCACAAGTAGGGGAGTTCTCGAGACCCACCAGAGCTCAAACTCTCCTCTCGCCCTTCAAACGGGAGGGAGCCCCAAGCTCAAGGATATTCTGAGCTAAGGGCTCTCTCCCCAGACAGCGTGCCAAACACGCTTTATTATCAATCATCAGCTAAGTGTAAACTCTTGAATATTAGATTTTGTGAAAACAATAATATAAAAGGTTATTAAAGTGCATGCATATCTAGCACCTTAATTACCTGTTTTCAGAAGATTGTATTTTTAGACCCCTAAAAGCACGTTGTCTTGTAAATGAACAGCCAAAATGGATAGAATGTTTTTAGTTGACAACAGTGTTGTACAGTATAAATGTCAACCCTGAGCCTTTAATTTTAATACATCATTAAGGTTTTTCAGTCTCACAGCAAATGTTTATACATCTTTGAAAATCAGTTTAAAAGTCATATTTAATTATTTAAATCAGTCAAACCAGTCAGTGATGCGAGCAATCTTAAACTGACGCTTGCAGTGCATTTGATGGATGGCCGTAATTAAGTTTGGATGAAAAGTAGTTTTTCACACTTTTTCTGTTTCTAGTCCATAACCAACACACCGACAGTTTACTCAAAGGATTCCTTAAACGTGTTAACAAAAAGAGACTTGTGTAGTTAAATTTACTGTTGGTGGAATAAAGCCAGTGCCGCCAACATTTCCCTTTTTTTTTTTTTTTCGGAAGGTGTGCTTTGATGTGGTCTAAAGCCCTTCACTGTATTATGTTCAATCTAAGTCTGATTGCTCTGGAACTCATAGTACAAGCCTACAAACACAGCTCGAGAATGAGAGAGCGAAGAGAAAAAAAATAGTCTCTAGACATGTGTTGTTGATAGGGAGAAACTCAACAGTTTTGGCACCGTATCTTTATCTATCAACTCCTCCTGACAGCCTCAAAGGTGACGAGGTGTTGCTGCAGTCTAACGCTGAAAGTATGTGTTGACTGACAACATCAAGCCATACTATTTCTGGCATTTTTACATTCTCGAAACACCGTTTTGAAGTTTGCACGTTGGCTTCAATTTACGGATTTGGGGAAGAAATGCATTTACACTAGAACATGCTGTCCAAAAACCCTGTTTTACCTCAGGTCTGTATAGCATAAACTAGGCTTTTGATAATATCAAATTCACAAATGTCATGATGTTGAACCAAGCTTCAAACTTTAACAATTATAATAACACCAAATACTCGATGTTTTGTTTTTTGTATACATGTTCAAAGTAAACAAGTGTTTCAAATAAATTAAATTTGCAAAAGGATATTAAAAAGTTTAATAATGCTTTACAATAAAGCCTTATTAGTAAATGTTGGTTAATGGATAAAATACAACAGTAAAAAAAGGCAAACTTATTACAGTAACCGGTGTTGGGGGTAATGCATTTCAAGTATTGCGAGTTATGTAATAATATAACGTAACGTATAATTTTCTAAGTAACGAGTAAAGTAACGCATTACTTAATTTTTTTAAGTAATTACATTTGAGTTACTTTTTTAGAAATGTAAATCGATTAATTTTTAGATTAATTATTATGCTTTTAAAAAATAGTTTGCTGAATTAAAATCAGTTTTGAATCGGGTTGATTCACACTCAATGAAAAATTAGCTCCCCGCAGGAACAGACAAAAATCAAGATGACAGAGCCTTACATTTCTGTGATGGAAGTATTCTCATTATTTTGAAGACATGGAAGAAAATGGGATAGTCTCAATTAGGGCTGCACAATATACCGTCTCAGCATCGATATTGCAATGTACCCATCTGCAATATTCACATCGTAAGATCTGCAATGTTGAGTCTGAGTTATAGTTGACCAGGAGCTACAGAACACGATTTGTAAAGTCACTGCTAAATTTAACCATAATATAGAGAAAGTTTATCTTTTGCAAGTTTTTAAGTCCTGTGACTAATGCTGTGTTCACACCAGATGCGGAACGCGCAGATAAATCGTGCTATTTGCACGTAAATAACCGCGTGAACATTTGATTTTACTCGCTTCATTCACGCGTCAAATTCACTTCACAGCAGAGGCGGATTCCCGTGATAGGCTGGGCATCTGTCTGCCCGGTGACTCTAGCTTTGTTGCTAAATGGCTAACATGGATTTTATTAAGAAAATAACTGTGTTTATGTGTTTTATGAAGGCTGAAAAACAGTGTCGATTTGTTTGGAGTAGTGTCTGAGTCCACTAGATCCTTTCAGAGGTGCACCCAGCTCTGTGAGCTCATAAACTCCTTCAGATACTCAACCTGGATGATGGAAGCATTCAGTGGTGCTTCTGACTGAGCCGAGCCCAGTTTGATGAACTGCTCTAGGTGTGGGCAGGAGGATTTTCCCCCGGGACACCAACAACAGGCGCTGCGTCATAATCACGCCCCCACAAGAGCAAACTCCTGATTGGTTAACGCGGCGCGAATGTCCTCTGAAGTTCAGATTTTCGAACTTGAGCGATTCGCGTCAATCGTGCAAAACGCTCAATTCGTGCCATTCAGGTCATTCGCGCGTATCGCACCGCAGGATGTCTATTCGCGTCTCTGCATTGACTTAACATGTAAATCACTCGCGCTTGGCTTCTTCCGCGTCTGGTGTGAACGCAGCATTACCCCATTTGCAGAAGATTTAGCTTGTCTTAAGGAAAAACTCTTAATTTGGACTTATTTCTTCTGAAGGTGAAAACAAAATATTATTTATACTTGATCTAAGAGTTTTAGATATTTCGACTAGAACCAAGACAAAGTAAGAAAAGCATTTTTTGCATTGTGATTATTCAGTTTCTGTACCTGAATACTGTTAGACTCCTCAGTTACTGTCAAATAGAGCTATTCAAACCATTTTGTGAAACTGTATTCATATCAAAATATCTATTGCAGAAAAATAAAATATCGCAATATCTGATTTTTCCAATATGGTGCAGCCCTAGTCTCAATAAACAGGGATTTTACTAAACTAATAATACAAAAATGCAAAAGTAGCAAACACGTTGCTTTAAACTTTCATTAATCTGTATATACGACATCAGGAGGTAACATTATTCTAATGGTATGAAAAAGTAACTAAAAGTAATGTAACTCATTACTTTACATATAAAGTAACCAGGGCTTGACATTAACTTTTTTGATTACCAGCCACTGTGGCTAGTAGATTTACATTACTAGCCACTTGCCATTATTACTAGCCACAATTTTGTTGTTAGGAAAATATTTTTTATGTGCATAAATCTGACTTTGACATGCTAAAATTTCTTGATTTAAATTGTGTGTTATGTCCATATGCCACCTCATTCAGTTCACTTTATTGTGTGTTGGGTATGAGCTTGTTATTTTTATGAGCTAATTATTTCTTAGCCACAAAATGTAAACAATGTGTCAAAACAAGCTAAATATAGCTGTGTTTTTGCACTTTTTATTCAACAAACCTTTGTTAAAAAAAAAAAACGTTTAAAACGTTTAAAAAAAAATAGGTCTCATATCACCAGTTAACTACACACAAATGAGAAGTTAATCTCCTAATAAAGCAATGTTATTGTAACAGTGATAATTAAACCATATTAACTAAACTAACTAACTAAACTAAGTACAAGCAACTGATAATGAAAGGATGATCATGCGCACATCATTATTAATCTGTTCAATAAGTGTTTAACTGCTGCTGCTTACGAAAGGATTTATTTAAAAAGAAATCTGGAGCTCCTGCAGCAGGACTGTGGATGCACGAGCATCACTTTTTGTCCAGTCTATTTCAAAGAGCTAATCGCACCAGTTGCGTTTCCAGGCACGGTTGCTTCGCGTAAGGAAACGGTATCATGCACGCTTTTTAAACGGTCGCATACATCACATCACCTGTGTGCGCGAGTGATCATCCTCTCTTTCGGTATTTATCTGCCTTCTTTTGCTTACGCGAACAATTATTTTTGTCAGTCGTGCTGCTTTTCCATTCTAAGATCACATTTGCATGCATGTTGGGCCATCCTTATTGTCGAATCCTGCTTTTAAGAAAACTACAATGTAAAAATTATTTTCATCCGACCAGAGTGGCTTGTGGGAGCATATGTCTTACCCGCCACAGCTGAAATGTACCCACATTTGGCGTGTGTTATTGTCAAGCCCTGAAAGTAATTAAGTAACGCAACAAGTTACTTTTTCGGGAGTAACACTATATTGTAATGCATTACTTTCTAAAGTTACTGTCAGTGTTAGGGAACGATACTATGTTTATATTAGTTTTAAAAATACAACAGAATTGATTTAGTTATTAATTGCAAATAATAAAAAGATACGACCTTTAATCGTGAGTTTAGTTCAGTTAACTAATATTAACTATTGGAACCTTTTTGCACAGTGTTAGCGGACACTAGCCCAATAAACAGTAAGGTCATTTTTAAATCAGTATTTAAGCAGGTTGTAGGCCAGATTAACATGTTAAATTGTTCATGTTTGAACTATTAAGCTAGTTAACCAATCAACTTTCCAATCATTTGGCACTATTATGAATATTACTGCAAATAAAATCTGAATATTCTTAAAAAAACAAATAAAAAAATATATATTTATTGTATTTTGAAGTGCCCACGATATCAATATTGTTAATGTTCATTATCACAGTATATTCAATATTGGCATACGTTTACATAATACTACTACCAAAAGCATGTTCCCCTATTTCAGCACATAAAACAGTGCTTGCTTTATCAGTGAAATGCAGCTCCAAGAGCGTGTTTACTTGATTTTAATTTAGCCGGCGAGTAACTGACACCCCCACGTCTTGCTCCTTTAAGAGCCTTTTTTTATTCCCAAATAATTTAGGCTGAACAGAGGCTGGTTCAAAGTGCAGGGGAGGAGGTGTCGGTTTCAAAGAGAGCGCCGCGCGATCAATATGTGAGATATGTTAATTCGGTAAAGCTCCGTCCTGTCCTTGAAGTTTGCTAGAGTTACAGGCAGGCAGCTGGGACGCCGAGGGTGGACAGTGCAAGCGGGATCCAGTGCCAACCCCCTGGAAACATACCACGAATCCTCTTCGGCGTCTTCCATACAAACTTGTGTTTTGTCTTGACAGCTCAGCATGGAGAGAAGCCATTAGGCGGCTTTCAAGCTGGCACCGTGCAGAATGGATGCCAGCTTGCCCTGTCATTTCAAAGGGATGTTTTATGGATGTGTTTTAGAGCGACGTGGCTGCCATTCTAAGGTTTCTTAAGTGCTTTTAGTTCCCTTGCTAAATTAGTGTACAAACACCAGAGCTTTGGTCTCAAGATGGGACGTCTTTATCTCTCCCAGCATGCCACAGTGGAGGCTTTCATGCTGTTCTGTAAGGAGTAACAATGAGCGCTGATTTGAATGAGGTGTACGGTTTTCGTAGCAGGTCCTCCTACGCTTCGTGCCGTGACCATCCCACATAGCTGGAGATCAGCAGTCCGTCCATACCGACAGAAAGCTGGAAATTCTTTGGCTTTCATATTTCGTGGCATATAAATGAAGTGTGAACATGATATAAAGCAGACGCTGAATGCAGACACGAGGAGAATGTGCTGTCCAACTGGTGCGGCGCGCTGAACCTGGCAAACAGTGAATCGCTTACTACTGATAGACTGAAGCACAGACCACACTTGCCATTTAATATATTGTTTCTAAAATAATATCAGTAATGTCTGTTATAATGTTATTGAAGTTGATTTAGAAACAAGTAGACGAGGAATAATGCATGGTTATTCTAAGCCCAAGAGTGGTTATTGAATCTGAGGTGATTTTTATTTTTATCAACTTTCCAGATGCTCTTAGATCATTTTTAACATATTCAAATGGCTACGTGACCAGTAAACTGACTGCAACAAGAGTTGTTTTTATAAGTTCAGTTACTTTAGGCCGAAAAAAAAACAAAAATTAGCTGGATTTTTTACTGAGGCTGAAAATTGAAATAACAGAACATGATTTAATTATTCTCATCTTACATCACTTACTTGAAATAACTTTCAAAAGTGAAATTGAAAAGAACAGAATAACACATTTTTAATTTAGTTATTTGTTCATTTCTAAATGCTTCTAAGGGTGTTTTCACACTTAGACTTTAGTTTCAGAACCTGTCTTATTTGCCCAGTTAGCGCGGTTTATTTGGCATATGTGAAACCTGAAATTGCGCTCGAATCCCTGCCAAATCAATCGGTCGATTGAAACTAATGTGCTTTCACACCTGTAGATTGATTCTTTTGTTCCGAAACAGAGATTAAAATTGTTACAATGTTGCACTTTGTTCTTGGTGCAGTTCGCTTTCACACGGCAAAGTTTCTAAACGGACCAAAATAGCTAACAAGTAACATGCGAGTAACTCTCCTCACAACGGTCAGAGTTTCAGGGTTTATTTATCAGGGTTAATTACAGTCCTACTCAGCTGTCATGTGTCCTTATTTAATTTATGATTATGAGCAATAAGACATTATAAGCAAAAAGCTGCGCTTTAAATTTTTAATGGTGACACCCACAGACATCGTCACCAAATATAAATCCGAGGTAAAACTTTCTCATACATAGCCGTTGGCTAGAATTATGCATTATAGGCTTTATATTATAGAGAGAAATAACAGTTAAAGCAAGACTGCGGTTCGGTCAATTTTCCTAACGAATAAACAGCTCTCGTTAACAGTTCAGGATGCTTTCACTTTCGTTTTTAACATAAAGCGCACATTTACTAGTAGGAATGACATCCCGCCCTACATATAATTCTCTCTTCATCAGGCCCGTAGCCATGGCGGGGGTTTCGGGTGGTTTGAAAGACCCTCTCCTCACTGACAAAGGTCCAGAATTTGTCCCATACATGAGCTCATTTGTACTATGCAAAACAGTTGCAGGATGACACTGTATGTCTGTAACAAAATATAAAACATTCAAAGTATTTTAAAAAGCCACTTAACAGCTAAAATGTGCTGTCCACGTATGTGGACACTCAAGCCCTAAGAGGGTATGTGATGTAATACATTTGTATCTGAAAAATAAGTATTTTTCTCATATTATTTTTCTTCTAAATCTTTACGAAATGTTTTTGGTACATCAAAAAATGTGGTTGATGGCCATTCAGACAAGCTTATCCAGCAAACAAATAGTGCTTAAAAAGTATTTAAACTTCATAATTAAATAGAAAATGAGGCTAATAACTGCAAAAGGTCCATATTTGAAGAAAAAAAAAAACAGAACCACCCCTTTCACCAGACTGACTACGGGCCTGTTGGTCCCACTTTATATTGTGTCGCTTATACTTGTGAACTTACATGGTAATGAGATGTGTAAGTAGTATGTAACTACAGTGTATGTACACACGTTTACATAGTATTTACTTTTGTATTACTGGTGTAACTACACTCATGTAACAACCCACTGAATAGTATGTGTAAGTACAAATGTGTAACAGCACATTGGTAACAACAGTAGGAAAGTACACATCTGTAACAAGAATTATGTAAGTGCATTGTGTAACAACAATATGTACTTGCAGATGTTTTCCCACTTCCACACCTGTTTGCAGATCATGCACTTGTGAACACTGTATGGCAGAACTAATGCTGCATTAGAAGGTTTCACCTTGTGATACCAGTGTACTTACATGGTAACTCCACAGGAACTGTCCACTTAATATAAAGTGTAAAATGGTCACAAATTACTGTGTAACTTGTAGAAATATCTTCTATGCAACACTTTAATAACAGTGTAGTTACATGGTAACTCCACAGGAACAGTCCACAATATAAAGTTTAAAATAAAATTCATTTTCGTTTCGGCCTAGTCCCTTTATTAATCTAGGGTCGCCACAGTGGAATGAACCGCCAATTTATCCAGCACATGTTTTACACAGTGAATGCCCTTCCAGCTGCAACCCATCTAAGCCGAAAAGAAAATGAATGAATGTATGAACAGTAATTTGTGACCATTTTACACTTTATATTGAGTGGATCCTGTGGATTTACCATGCAAGTACACTTGTATCACAAGGTGAAACCTTCTAATGCAGCATTAGTTCTGCCATACAGTGTTCACAAGTGCATGATCTGCAAACAGGTGTGGAAGTGGGAAAACATCTGCAAGTACATATTGTTGTTACACAATGCACTTACATAATTCTTGTTACAGATGTGTACTTTCCTAGTGTTGTTACCAATGTCCTGTTACACATTTGTACTTACACATACTATTCAGTGGGTTGTTACATGAGTGTAGTAACACCAGTATACACAAGTAAATACTCTGTACCAGTGTGTACATACACTGTAGTTACATACTACTTACACATCTAAATACCATGTAAGTTCACAGGTATAAGCGACACAATATAAAGTGGGACCGGCCTGTTCATAGCCATATATGCATATTATATACCCATAATACGCTGTGATATAGCCTGGTTTGGATCATATTGCTTTATCACTACAATTGATCGGCTCCAGAGTTTGTTTCAATCGAGCAGAGACCACCCCATTCAGGCGACTGCTTTTGGTGGACCGATTGTTTTGGCGCTGATCAGAGCATGATTGCTGGATTCACATATGCCAAACGAACCGTGCTAACTGGGGAAACACGCCAGGTTCCGAAACAAACGTCCACACATGTGGATCGATTGTTTTGTTCTGAAACAGGGATTCAAATTGTTACAATGTTGCTTTTTTGTGCTTTGTGCGGTTCACTTCGAAGCAGATCAATTTTATTGCGAAAGCAACTATATCACAGTGTATTATGGTTACGTAATAGGATTATATGGCTATTTGAAGAGAGAATTAGGAGTATGGCAGGATTTCATTCCTACTGGTAAATGTGTATTTTATGTCGAATAGGAAAGTGAAAGCATGCTGAACTATTAACCAGAGCTGTTTATCCATTAGGAAAATGTAGTGAAATTACCATCTTTTATTTTATCCATATTTTAATCTTCTAATATTTTGTATTAGGCCTATTGTTTTGTTCATTTCTGCACTGACAGCTTCAGGAATGCTTCATGATCTGCTGTTATTTCTCTATTATTTAAACCTAATGCATAATTCTAGCAAACATTTTTTTTTATAGATTGATTGATTGATTCAATAGATCCCTTGACAACTGGAATGAGGCTATGTATGAGAAATTCTGACCTCTCTGATTTATATTTGGTGATGATGATGTCTGTGGGTGTCAAAATTAAAGCACACCTTTTAGTAATAATAATTCCTTACATTTATATAGCGCTTTTCTGGGCACTCAAATCGTTTTACACATTGGGAGGAATCTCCTCATTCACCACCACCACCTTTTCGCTTATAGTGTCTTATTGCTCATCATCATAATTTAAAATAACCACGTGTGACAGCTGAGTGGAATCCACAGGACTCTGAAAAATAAACCCTGAAACTGACCAATGTGAGGAGAGTTTACTCGCACGTGACTTGTTTTTAATAATTTGATTCGTTTAGACATTTTGCTGTGTGAAAGCGATCCGCACCAAGAACAAAAATAAACATTGGAACATTTATAATCCCTGTTTCGAATTACAAAACTAATCGATCTACAGGTGTGAAAGCACCCTAAGACATTTTACATCTAGTATTAATGCGTTTTCTTATTGATCTGATCATAAGTGAACAACACTAAATACAGGTGGAAACTGGGTCCAAAAATATTTTGTGCTTGTCCACATTTGACCACTTCTAGAGGTTGTTGAAAACGTGTCATTAAAGGATGCATTGTCCAAGAGTGCTTTCTATATAGTGCTGTATATTATTGTAATTCAGTAGAAAGTCAAAAAGTGAACACACACAAAAAAAAATTATAGTGAAAAGAATTCCGGTTCATAAAGATCTGCAAAAATGACTAATAGCTCTGTATTGTGGATGCCAGGCCAGTGGATGTTGATATATATTAGCATTGTGTGTATGCTTGCTTGCAATCCTGTAGTTATCGTTATCAATTACTCACACATGCCTGTAGACTGAACAAGTAATATTTGTGTGAAAAGCTGTAAATTGTGTGCTTTACTAAAAAAGGGTTTGTTTAAAACCCATTTTCAAAAGTTTGTCTTTTCTGACATTGAAAATGCTGTTTTGTAAATGAACATAGGTTTTTGTTTTGCTATTTTAAATTAAAAACAGTGTCATGCAAACAAACCCTCACTTGCTAAGCTTCACGATCAAGTTTCAAGCTAGAACAGGAGTTGAGTTGGCGCGCATGCACCTTTTCGAGCTCCAAACCCCACAGCACAGGCTGTAAAGCTGCTTTCTCTTTATCCTATCGCAGGTGGCCGCAATTACCACTGAGCCCACCAATCGTATGCCATCAAAACCCCTGTTGTTACAAGCCGCTCTAGAGCTCTGCACACATTTAGAGTTTGAACAAAGATGTACATCTTGACACACGTGCATGCACAAAAAAAAAAAGGAGATTTGAGTTTGTTCTTGACATTGTTAAGCAATCAGAGAAATGGGCTGCATTTAGGGGCCAGGACCCTTTAATGTGGAAGATTTGTTAGTTCAGACCTTAGTTCCCAAACGTTCTCTCATTTGCTCAAATGTTTTAGCTTGACAGATTCGATGTCTCATTTTTGTGCAGAGAGCAAATAAACCACAAATGAGCTGTTGGTGATTTTCACAGCATTCTGTTCCAATGTTTGCACAACTGTGTTGCTTTAAATCCACAGTATGATGAATATAAAGTGTAAAAAAAAAGTCTTTTGACAATTACAGAGTTCTGTTGTTTTTAAAGGTGATGTAAAATAATTCAGTAATTGTGCATCAGTAATATACTATTGCACAACAGAAAACACGTTTTAATCCTATGTATTTTAACGTACTGTAATTTCAAGATAAACATTTCAATTCAATTGAGAACAATCAGACAATTGTGCTTTCTGAGATGGTTGTTAAAGGAACAGCACTTTTTTGGAAATAGGCTATTTTTTTCAGTTGGCAGACCCCCCTAGTTTTTTTTTATTGACATAAAAATGACTGATTTTGTGGAGATAATTCCCAGAAATTTGTGGACAATTTTGTGATAAAAAATAATAATAATAAAAAAAATATATATATATATATATCATATTTAGGTAGCCTACCATATTTAAGTGTGCAATCTGACATAGTTACAGTAGCACAAATCATAAAATAAAAGTGTCTTTATTTTAGACCAGATCTAAAACGGTAGAGATTAAGCCAAAGGAAGGTTGTATAACTTATTTTTATCCACAATCTTACTTTCTCTCTCAGATTTTTCTCTCATCAACGGCAGGGAATGAGTTAAATGAAATCATTTATTGATTTGACACACATCATAATACCAGCCATACATGTAAAGCACAAATAATGTCCTTCAATATGGTCATGTCTAGCGGCCGTCATCCTTAAACCAGTCCCAATCATTGTAAGCTGCTTGCTTTTCTGACTGTTTTATTGCACCGTTTTGGTAGCTGTTTGCTCCCACTTTCTTTGGCAGTCTGAAGCACGCCAAACGTATGAAACGGCCCAATTTGCGCCACAGGATGTCTAATGCCATCTTTGCATTGACTTCACATGTAAATCACTCGCGCTTTATACACTGCGTATGCAACGTCTATAAGTCATGTAAAACAATTAATTGCAAACTGAAATAAATGTAATTTGATTTTATGATTTGGAATTTGATGTTTTATGAGATTATTTACATTTTTTGCGATTATTTTGTGTTTAAATTAAGAATTTAGCAGGATTGCAAATATTTGCGACTTTTTGTTTGATTTTGTTGATTTTGCGTTTGATTCAGCGATCGCAAGATCGCAAAAAACTAGGGGGTCTGAGTTGGGTTTTACCATTTTTTTTTTCCTATTTAGCTAATCTTCAGTTCTGGCGGGAGCACTTTTAGTTTATCTAAGCATGAATAAAATACATTGGATCAGACCGTTAGCATCTCGCTAAAAAAAAAAAAATCAAAATAATAACTTTGCTATTTAAAGCTCGACTCTTCTGTAGTTCGGTCATGTACTAAGACTGATGGAAAATGAAAAGTAGATTTTTTTTTTTTTTAAGTCAATATGGCTGGGAAATTTACTCTTATTCCAGTGTAATAACTAAGGAACTTTGCTGCCGTAACATTACGCATACACTATCTTCATTGCATCTCCTGCAGCCATTTCACTGCAGCAAAGTTCCTTGATTATTACACAAGAATGAGAGTATAATTCCAAGCCATATCGACCGAGAAAATAGTAACTTTTCATTTTCTGTTTGGTCTTTGTAAACGATATAAGTTCAGAAGTGTTAAGCTTTAAATATATGAAAATTATCTAAATTATTTTTTGAAATGTTTGAGAGAGATGCTAAAGGTCTAATCTGATTCTATTATTTATACTAAGCTAACAATTGCAATAGCCAAACCTGGAGATCGGCTGAATGGATTAAGTAAATGGTAAAACTCAACAGTTTAACACTAGGTGATTTGTAAAATGAGCCTATTTCCAAAAACGTTTATCCACCAACCTAATTTTTATTAAAATGTATTTGTTTTCAAAGTTTAATTAATTATTTATTATATAAGTATATTATTAATGTGGTAATTTTAGATATAATTTTGTTTTTTACTTCCAAATCTTCCAATTGCAGTTTCACTTTGTTTTCACACTTATGATTTTATAGCACACGAGAAGGTTTTGTGGATTTAGAGAGCAGATATGTTTTTGATTTTTATACTCCCGTTACACTCCCGCAAATCGCCCAGGTCGGACATCAGCCAGGTCTTCCTTTCGTAATGTGAATTCAGCTGGTATTCATGAAGGCCCCGAGGATACACAAAGTCTCAGTCAGACTCTTTGCTTTTCCTTCTGCTCTGCTCCGGTAATCTTTAAAAGAGAAACGGAAACACTTAATGCAGGGTCAGTCTTCAGCTCCGGGAAAGAAGGCCTCTCTAAATCTGCAGCTGAAGAACGGATTCAGGCGCGGGATTGTTAGGGATTGTGCCAAAGTAGGAATGACTGTAGGTGATCAGACTGAGTCAGAGGTTGACGTTATGGAACAGGTCAACGTTGGAACCGCTGGAGCAAATCAGAGAATGATCTCAGCAGTCCTTTGTACCTTCTGGAAGCCTTCCAGATGCTGTTTTACCACATTTTAGAATAGCTATATGTAAATGAAAATAATAGTTTAATAGAGTTGGCTGGAAAATAAAATGTTGGGTTATTTCAGCTAAATTGCTAGCTAACTGTTACTATTCTGACAGATTAAACAACACCATTTCTACATGTTACTTTAGATTCCATGCTGACTAGTGTTATCTATGACCATGTGAAACATCGTCCACAACGTTCAAATGAAAAAGCTCATGTTGGTGGAATTCGAAAGGTTCACTTGCATAAAAACCGCAACGTTTGAGCCAGGTCTCAGTTTTTCGTATTGTGAAACATCCACAAGCGAGGTCCTTGAAGCCCCAAATATGCAGCGGCCAAAAGATACACTGGTACGATTGAACATAAATATGCTCGGCAGGCAGTTAATCTGTCAACTTCTTGGTGTTATTCATTCTCGGGTTAGTCTGTAGTCAGTAATGTAGTAACGTCTCTGCTGTGACCACGGCCCATAAATTTTCACAGTTTAGAGCTGGCTGTTAATATAGAGCTGTGTAGCAGTAGAGTTGGTAATGGTTTCCATAAGCCAGTGTTGGAATTCAGTAAATCAAAGCCAAGGTAACGGCTAACAGCTAGCAGCCCGTATTGTCTACCCTGTCGAGGAGGTTTCACTCATGAGGGTTGTCTCCAAGGTATCTCCGGTTTCATAGCCGACTTCACTAAAGACACAGAGGATGACAGGATAATTAGCATGTTGTGTTCAGAAACCTTGTTTTGCTTTGAGCGGAGGTGGTTGCTTCGCT
Organism: Danio kyathit; assembly: GCA_903798195.1. Classification (NCBI taxonomy): domain Eukaryota; kingdom Metazoa; phylum Chordata; class Actinopteri; order Cypriniformes; family Danionidae; genus Danio; species Danio kyathit. The sequence goes on along the minus strand of LR812532.1, from coordinate 22,539,386 downwards.
TTTACTGTAAAACAACTTCATCGATTCAACTGTTTTCTGACAGCACTGGAGGTCATAAACAGAACATGGAAGAGCAATAAATCTTGGGACACCAGAGGGTTTTGCTACCCCTGACAGACGTGGCATAGCCAAGTTGGACGTTTCATGCTAAGTGAGCAACTAGGGGCCAAAATCCACAGAAACTCTTGCCAGAGAGCAAAAGAGGGTACCTGGTCTCCAGCCTCACCAGTGAACATTACAAACAGAGGAGGCCACAAACCTGGTGAAAACCCAACGGAGCAGGGCCCTACGCTCAGATTTCCTATGGAAACAGGCCTGTGTTCTACTGCAGTCTCCACTGCAGACATAAAAGCAAACATACTGAAGGGTTATGCAAACATCTCGGTCATATTGAGCTTGTTCGAAATTATGAACACGCCTCGATGGTCGACGTGTGAAATGCAGCACACTGCGGTGTCACTTCTCCTTAATGAAAGGGAAACAGGAGTTTGTTTGGTTTAGAAACCTGACAACCCTCATCCTTCCAAGATTTGTTGACTTTCCATGAATCAACCTCGGTTTTTCCTCAGACACCTTTATAGACGTTGTGAAGTCTTGAAGTATGCGTGCACTTTACAGAACACCGTATATGTTATGAAGCTTTGGAGCAGTTTCTTGACATGCAGACTACATTTATGGATGATATTAAAAAGACAAGCCATGTGTAATCCTGCAACTCCTGCTAAGGTGCCAACAAAAATGTGCGCACAATAAAAGCCAGCCCAAAACAAAAGAGTTATGTTTAGAGTGACCGTACTTCAGGGGCTCGCTGAAGGGTAAGAGCCATAGTAATTAAGCTGTTAGCCCAGCAATGAGCTGTTTTTTATTTTGCCCGGACTGGAACCTCTCCTGCAGGAGTGTTAAACTGTGTACATTCTCAGATCAAACCACCCCGCCGACAGCTTCAAAGAGCTGACAGGCCTGAAAATGCCAGTCATGTGGTGAACGGATGAGCAGGGGCTGTAACTGGAGCAGAAGGGCCACAGATTTCCAGCCATCGTTTTCATAACACGTGACTTCAGATGTTTGCCTTACATTTTGGAAATATCGATTATCTAGTAGAGAAGATTTAGCTCACAATGAATGCTGAAATGTGGAGTTAATTGCATCATGTACTAACATCTTTGAGACTTTACTCAGTTTTCAAGATCAATTCTATGTTTGCACTGGTTGCACTGGTATATTTTTGGTGATGGGTAGGGCCAGACAGAATCTGCGGACATTTTTTGCTATTTCTGCTGAGAATTTTGTAAAAAAAAAACTGCGGATGTATGCGGAATAATTTTTAGGAGTATCATAACTAAAAACTATTTAGTTACCAATAAAAATAATACATTTTTAACTTTTATTTAATGTTTACAATGCAAATCCAATTAGATCCACTTATTTGGTAAACAAAGCAAGTCTCTCATATAATATATCTACTAAACATATTACTTTACCAACTGTATTGTAAATAAATCATATCAACATTTTAATATTACTATTATTATATCCAAATAATATTAGTGAAATGAATTAAAAAACTAAATATAAAATTACACATATTTACACAAGTAAATGCATAGACTCAATGATGGGCTAAAAATATGTGGAAATCTTTGGATTTCTGCGCACACAGATTCCGTTTGGGCCTAGCGATGGGTCTAAACTATTGATCTCATGTTTACACCAAAAATCATTAGGATATTAAAGTAAAGATCATGCACCATGAAGATATTTTGTGAATTCTCCTATTGTAAATATATCAAAAGTCATTTTTTGATTAGTGATGTGACTTAGTCTTTAAGACTAGGGATGCAATGATTTACCGATTGCACTATTAACCATACTTTTTCGTCATGGTTAATTAATCGTAAAGGCTTCTCAACACTGCATTTCTGCACTGAATTAAACTGCTGCAATTAAACAGTTTTGCCAACTTTCCCCAAGTTGAAAGTCTTCATGAACCGGAAGCTGCGATTGTTATTCTTTTTGTAATGTGACGCCAAAAATCATTAGAATATTAAGTAAAGATCATGCTCCATGAAGACATTTTGTGAATTCTTCTACTGTAAATATATCAAAAGTCATTTTTTGATTAGTTATGTGAATTAAGGACTTTATTTGGACAATTTTAAAGGCAATGTACTCAGTATTTAGATTTTTTTTTATTTAACCTTTAACTAGGCGGGATTCAACGATTAACCAATTTCACTATTAACTGTGTTTTAATTTGTCATGGTTAATTAATTGTAAAAGCGTCTCAACACCGCGTTTCTGCATGGAATTAAACTGCTGCAACTAAAAGTTTTTCCAACTGTGCGCAAGTTTAAAGTCCCCGTGAACCGGAAGCTGCAAACGTTATTCTTTTCGTAATGACGCAGTTCCTAGAGAAACAGAATACTAAATGAGCAAACAGTGATTGTGGCTTGTTTTTTCTACCGTGAGCTGATTGGATGTAGTAAAGTAGGCGTTTCATTCAGAAAGATGGTGAAAGGGGTTTTAGAAGAGTTATTACAACCTAACAGACTCCTCTCGCTCACCATTCCTGTTTGTTGTCAAAACTGACAGTTGCAGCAGTGTTAGCCATGCCCATTACCTCAAACTCACGTAATCTGATAAATTAACTGAACACAAACAGGAAGTGCATTTTCAGATTTCAATTAAAGGTTAGAAGGGCAAACATTTTTTTTTTTCTTAATGACATGCACAGATGAATTGTTCACCACAAAACTGGCAATGTGAGCTAACAAAATCATATGATTAGTTTTGATTTCTTGGTTACTTTAAAGTTCCAAGCTTGTAAACAATAAAGGCTAATATGCACACACATTGGATTAACTATGGCTATTAACTAAGGGCCGTTCACATGTCGCGTCTTTTGCGCATGCAAGTTCGTTATTTATTTTCTTGCATGCATATTAGTAATGACATGCACGTGGTGCGCACGCGACGTGACACACTCACGCCTTCCAGGCTCACCTAGTTGAAAGAATGGCGCAAGCGCACCGCAAGTCATGTGACAAGAACTGACCGATCAGCTTCATACTTGTATAGAATATACACATTTCTACTAGGGCTGTGCGATATGGGCAAAAGAGACGATTCACGATTATTTTGAACAATATTGCGATTTGGATTTTAAATCACGATTTTGTCACAGACAGACTGAATCTGTGTTTACAGTGTGAATGTGAAACATATTTTTAAAGGAAAACAATTAGATCTTTATCAAAAACCTGTAAAAGTCTCTAAAACAGATATAAATAATAAAAATCACCTAGTAAAGCTGTAACAAATTATCTCTAGAACAGACCTATGGCAAAACAAATAAATAGACTACTGTGTGTGTGTGAGGGCCGTCAAACTCAAGTAAGGCTCCGATGTTCTGCTTGACCAAATATCAGAAGTAGTCATGTGTGTGTTCACAGATGTGTTTTGCCATGCATAGATCATAGACCTCTTTTTGACGCTGTTGTGAAATAGGCTGTTCAAATATTGCATCTTTTGCTTGCACAAGTCTGTTATTTCCAATGGAAGCGTGTGGATTGCGTACACATGTTGAGATCGGCGAACGCGTGTATTCCATGTGCACCCAGCTGAAAACATCTCTTTTCAGACAAAATTTAAATTGAACTTCTCAGAAAAGCCGCACTGTGAGTCACGTAACAAGAACTGACCGATCAGCTTCATACTTGTATGGAATATACACATTTCGGTTACATCAGACAAACACCCGAACACCAAGTGCTTTTTAATTCTCTCCATACATAAAATTTGTATCAGAGCTTAAGCAAAGTTATATTAGTTTGTCATCCTCTGAGAAAACAGTTGATGGTCACAGAGCAACGACAAAGAAGCGACCACAAAGCACATTGAAAATGCTGAAAGAAGCGACGCGCTCGTGCATTCCACACGCTTTTAGACGCAATATATGACTGACTTATAAAAAAACCTGGTTCTGCCATACACTGATGTTGACTTTTTTGGCACCAAGTCCTCCTGTGCTGAACTCATCGTCCCTGTATATGCAGGCTATTCAGTCTCCTGTTCTCGTGCCCTGTTTAGGTGTGCTGCATTATGATTGGTTTAAATAGCATACTTCGGGAAAATCGTGCTGTAGGGGGATTTAGAAATCGTGCATGTCCAAATCACAGCCCTAATTTCTACTCCAAAGAGAGAGAAAAAATACAGCATGAAAATTCCAAACAAGTTCATAATATAGCTGATCAAAAGTGCCTTTCAGACAGGGGTTCAACAGCCTTCGACTATGATGCTTAGATTTACAAATACTATTTATTTATTCCTAATTTTATTTATTCATTGTACTTTAATTTATTATCAGTGTATTTTTCACTTACTTTCAAGTCCAAAGAGAAATGGACTATTGTTTGTTTTTTATTATTATTTTGTGCTGTATTATTTGGTTACTGAGCAGCAATAAACACTTTTTTTAAGTGATTTTCTAAGCTATAGTGTTTTGATGTTAAATTAATGACTGCATAATAACCATGATTATTCCTCAGACTATAATCGTACAACCAAAATCTATAAACGTTGCATCACTACCTCAGACTTTAGATTGTCAAATGGTTGTATCTGTGCCAAATATTGTCATATCCTACACTGTAAAAGCCAAAAAGTTAAGGTAACTCAAACCATTTGAGGAAACCGATTGCAACAAACCATTTAAGTAAAAAAAAATGATCCTAATGAGTACTGTGAACTTAATCCGTTTGAGTAAACGAAGCAATTTGAGCACAGTAAAACCCAATAAATGAAGAGAACTCAAACCAACTGAGTACTGCAAAACCCAATGAGTTAAGGCAACTCAAACCGTTTGAGGAAACCGATTGCTACAAACCATTTGAGTTAAAAAAAACTAATCTGAGTACTGTACAACTCCATTTAAGTTTAATGAAGTATTTAATTAACTCATTACCTTCAACACTGAGTTCAAAACTCTTTTCAAATGAGTAGAATTATCTTCCAGTCAATTTTGAGTTAACTACACTCATTTCATTTGATAAAGTTGACTGTTGGGTTTTTTTAATTTCACAAAACTGACACTTATGTTTTGTGGTCCAGGGTAAAATCTGTTCATAAATTAGATCATAAATCTAACTGGCACATTTAGACCACAACTCTATGAAACTGCATCTGTGGTAAAAACATGCTCTACACAACATCGGTGCGTACATGACTTATGCCTATCACTGTGCTTGGAAATGTCAACAGTTTGAAAAGCATCTAGTCAGCTTGTTTATAGCTCGTTAACTTGAATAAGAACACAGCCGGATTAATGACAGAAACATCTGAAGGAAACTCTATCGCCCCCTTGAGTGCTAAGGTTTATTACCAGCCCTGTAACGCAAGAGCGCACGCCTGCAATGCGATGGCCATGTTCTCTTGTGTGTACTTGAGTAAACTGTTTCTGGCCTTAATCTGAAACTCTCAAGCCCTGAAATGCAATGTCTGAATTTGAAGGCTCCTAGCTCTCGTAGAGCAATCTAGTTGAACAGGAGATTGAAGGATTAACAGTGATTTAATCTATCTGTGGTTCATTATATTATAGATCAGAGTCAGGTATTTTGATAAGTAAATATTCAATTCTCCATTTCTCTTTGTCTCTCTAGATGATTCCAGCGCCGGGAGGGAAGGTGCCAGACCAGCTGGTGAAACCGAGTACTCCACTGACCTGACTGGAAAACTGGGTAAGGTGCTAGAGTCCTCTGATCCCCTTTGATCTCCTTGATTCCTGGTATTTATAATTGCTGCCCAGAAAGTCACTGAAAATATGCACCGCAGCTGCCAAGATGTTTCATAAGCTGCTTTTCATGAATTGCAACTTTTAGTTTTACATTGCATTACAACTTAAAATAAAAACATGGAAAAGTTCAACTTTGAAATACTAGACATCGGAAACATGCTTGGCTTTTTTTTTTTTTTCCTCCCAGCAGTTTGTGAAATGGCCATGAACCTGTTTGAAGAACATTTGTAAAAATGAAATATGAAGTGTGCCTTTTTTATGAGATGCAGCAGAGTACACTTTGTTTTTTATTTTGTGGTATCGCAGCATGAAAGTTTTGTTGTAGCAATTGAAACGCTTTTGTCGTGGTGTAGCTGGAGTGATATTTAGTTATATAGTAATACCGATATTTCAAGAGTTCACACTTAGATATTGCTTGATAATAATAGCAGGTTTGGCGTGCTGTCCTGGAAGAGAACCCTGAACTCGCCTGGTCAATGAGCATGTAAGGGGGTACGAGATCAGTTAGTTCTCGAGAGCTCCCCCTGGTAAATAAGGAAAAGGGGGATATGGGGATTCTTCAAAAAACGAAGATAACCCAGTGTTAAATCACAGTCTCCACGCCAGATAATAATTGAATTAGAGACATACCCTCATATCTCATATCAGTGAAGAGGAACATTTCATGAAACACCATCAAATAAAGACTAAACGATAGAAAAAGCACTAAAAGCAGAGCAAGTAATAAGAAATACATAAAATAAAGAAAATCAAATCAATAAATGATTAATATAATAGATGATAAACAATTGAATTAAAGATATGAATCAAATAAATGGATAACTAAATGAATAACTAAGATTCATAAATGACTATATAACCATAACTGAAATTATCAATGCAAAACAAATAATAGAAAAACTAAACATAATATAATATAGAGTTGATTTTATTTAAAGCACACACAGGTTATTACAAATTTCCGATTCTACACCAGCAAACAATTGTGTTTAATAGACGTCTAATAGACATCTAAACATAGATAGCTTGGCTAAAACAAGGCTAAACTTGGGCTGTCAGTGAAAATCTAATAGACATCTAAGAATAGCCCAAAACTAGACTAGTGGTCAAATAGACAGATTAGACAGACTTTATATGTGTAGTCATTCATTTCTGTTTATTTGATGACTAGTCTAGTTTTGGGCTATTTATAGACATCTATTAGATTTACACTGACAGCCCAAATTTAGCCTTGTTTTAGCCAAGACCACTTGGTTTTGATCTATTAGACATCTATTAAAAACAAAAAATGCTTGCTGGGAAGGGAGTAATGATAGACGGGTTATTTATAGGGAGTTTGGAATAATCCGATTGGTTTACTAATGATTAAAGACGATAGATCAGCCACGATCAATCATATCATGTGCTCCACTCGAAATTAGTTTGCGAAACTTCACTTAGTTGTAGCATATTATGGGATGGATGTATTTTATAATACTGTAATGCTGCTATTTGCCTGTAGTAAAGTTAGACTGATATTTGTTGTAGCATAACATTGTTTTCTTGACAGTAGCAGCAAAATTTTGGTGTAGCATATTAGTGGTGTTTTGTTTTTTGGAGCACAACAGTTATGGAATATGCTATAAAATATGTTATTGAACATAGACAATTTCAATGTGGCAATGTCACTGGCCCATAAACATTTCCTGCTTGTTGTCAAACTGTTTTATCACTTTAGCAAGAGGAAATTGAATCATATCTTTATGTTAAAATGGCTGTCATAACATTATTTATCAATATGGGGACATTTTTGGATTCTTGGAAGCTATAGAAATTAAAAATGTAATACAGGAAATAGGTTAGAACCATTGTTATTGTTTACATCCCTCAAAATGGTCTATAGCTGTTATTTTGTAGCATAGCAGTAGTAATATTTTGTTGTATAGTTGTTGATTTGAATAATCACATTTGAATGGCTTTCACCTCACAGTTCATCATTACATCCGTAGTTGTAGCTTAATGGCACTTTTTGTAGCATATAAGCATTGACATTTTATCGTAGCATAACAACATTAGCCGTTTTGTTGTAGCAGAGTAGTGGTGATATGTTTTAGAATAGCAGAGCTTGCTGTTATTATAAATTAGTAGCAATGTGTGTAGCATATGTTGTTTTGTTGTAGCATAATAATTCTTATGAAAGCACAGTGAAATTCTTATGAAGCACAGTGACACTTGTCACACAGTTGTGCTGTAATTATATTGTAGCATAAAATTAGCTTTTTTATTTTAGCGTACAGAAGGGACATAGCAGTGATTAGTCTTCAATCATTCTTCATTTTCTTTTCGGCTTAGTCCCTTTATTAATCTGGGGTCACCACAGCGGAATGAACCGCCAACTTATCCAGCATATGTTTTATGCAGCGGATGCCCTTCCAGCTGCAACCCATCACTGGGAAACACTCATTCACACACATACACCATGGACAATGTTAGCCTACCCAATTCACCTGTACCGCATGTCTTTGGACTTGTGGGGGAAACTGGATCACCCGGAGGAAACCCACGCGAATGCAGGGAGAAAATGCAAGCTCCACACACAAATGCCAACTTACACAGCCGAGGCTCGAACCAGCGACCTTCTTGCTGTGAGGTGACAGCACTACCTATTGCGCCACCGCGTCACCCGTGATAAGTCTTAGCAACACTTATTAGCATGTAAGCATATTAGCATTTATTATAACATAGCAATACTTGCTTTTTTTGTAGCTTAAGGCTGATTTATACTTTCGCCTGGCACCATGTCGCAGACCTCTGCTGACTACACATGCACCCCACGAAACAGATAAGGCTTTTCTTGACGCGTTCGGCATAGTGAAAATCTTTAAAACGACAGGGGGCGGGGTCAAAATAAACTCAACGTAAAGTCAGACGAATAAACAGAGAAGTAGGAAATTCTGGAACAATGTCAGAGCATCAATATCATTCAAGATTTTTAAACAAATCATTTTTGTTATTTTTATCAATTATTGTAATGATTATAAAGATTTTTATAACCATTCAAGATTTTTTTCAAACTTTAATGCATCACTTGCTTTTTTCAAATCTTGGACAATTCTACCTATTAAAAGTTAAATATTAATGACAGCAGAACATGAGTTGCTCTACAAATATATATATATATATATATATATATATATTTTTTTTTTTTTATTATGGCAAGAATAAAAGCAAAAAAAAAAAAAAGTACACTTACTAAAAAATACTGACGTTTTTTTTTTTTTTTTTATTATTATTATATAGATTTAGCCCACTCTACAATTCACACATTACTGTCTGGCTAGTTTTTGTCCTCTCCTTATATGCCAACGCAATAATGGACCAACATTCCTCACCATTATCACCAATAAAGCCTAGAAAAGTAGGGCATCAGTGTATTGAAAACCAATAGGTTCAAATATTCTTTACCAGTTATCAAAGAAATAACTTTGGGTTCTTCATTTTAGTTTTGTAACTATTAAATTGATGTATATATTACAATTTGGAATTTAAAACAGGGTAAAACCTATGACTGGTGGAAAAACATATTCTTTAATTTTGTATTAAAGCCATCTGGGTCTCCACTTTTGCCACAGCCTATCCTTTTGGTTTTAACAAACTTTTTAACCAAAACTTTCCTCCTTTCCCTTGCAGAAATCATGTCGCGCGAACCTCCCCAAACTCTGCGATGACGTCACATTCACTGTGCACACTCACGCAAACTAGTCAAGTATAAATCAGGCTTTTCCTAAGAGTGGGCACAGCCATTTTAACTTGAATGTCAACTTTTATTCTCATTCACTTCCATTTGATGTTTAGGCAGACAAAACAGCACATTATGTTGCTTGATGCTGCAAACTTTTTTGTAGTTTTTTTTTGCTATTTTTTTGTAGCATAGAAGCACTTGCTGTTTTGTTGTAGCTTATTAATGTTGATAATATGGTGTAGTATACTGTAGCAGCACCTGCCATTTTCTTGTACATACAGTAGTTGGACTTGCTGATTTGTTGTAGCATAGTAATGGTAACATTTTACTGTGGCATAACTGCAGTGCTGTTTTGTTGGGGTGAGAATAAAGTTAAGAGCCTTACAGTCTTTCACAACATGACTACATGCTGTGTGCTAGAAGAGTGGAGGTGATCCAGGTTTGATCTGTACTGTATATCCTTATGGAAAAACATGTGGCAACTGAATCCGTCACAATGTGTTTGGACCGCACGTACCATCCAACACTCACGTATTTCCACACATGTGGCTGAATCTTCCCAGATACTGACAGGTAGCCCTGTGTGGTCTGCAATTGGACAGTCCCCATACCATTTCCTGTGTCCCGATGCTCCCTGGAGTCACACACCCCTGCTTCTGGAGCCCAGTGTTTGCTTTGGTAATTGCATTTGACAAGCCAAAGAGCAGGCTATTTATGTGAAGCGTGAGGGGGGAAGCATTCCATTCCCTCAGACGACTGCCATCTGATTTGATATCGCTAAACTCTGCGGTGCTCAACGAGGGCCTGACCTGCTTGTTTTTGTACTGTGGAGTTGTAGTAGTTGCAATGGCTGCTGGTGGGAGATGCTTAGTTCACTGTTGTATTTGCTTTTGCGGTGTTTGTTCAGAGTCTGCTGCGAGTGCTAACAGTCAGCAGGGAACTATAGAGTCAAACTACAGAGGAGCTGCTGTTTGCTTTGTCTGATTGCGTTCATGGTGTGGTGCTTTGCTCAGTAAATTTGCCCACACAAGAACTGCATGTCCGCTCTTTTATGCTTTATTTTCTTTGTAATCTTAGCAGGGTTGTGTAAATTCTGTTGATAAATCAGCCTTCCTTTATTTATTTAGGGAGTTAATTGTGAAAAGCAGTAAGCATGGTATTTAAATGTGCATTTAAAATAACAAGTTTTAGAAATAATAAATTGGATATGTAAATTGCTTTATAGTCAAGATGCAACTATCAGGCTATGAAGACTATATACAGTTGAAGTCAGAATTATTAGCCCCCTGAATTATTAGCCCCCCAGTTTATTTTTTCCCCCAAATTTCTGTTTAAAGTAGAGAAGATTTTTTCAACACATTTCTAAACATAATAGTTTTAATAACTCATTTCTAAAAACTGATTTATTTTATCTTTGCCATGATGACAGTAAATAATATTTGACTAGATATTTTTAAGACACTTCTATACAGCTTAAAGTGACATTTAAAGGCTTAACTAGGCTAATTAGGTTAACTAGGCAGGTTAGGGTAATTAGGCAAGTTATTGTATAATGATGGTTTGATCTGTAGGTTATCGAAAAAAATTATAGCTTAAAGAGGCTAATAATTTTGACCTTAAAATAGTTTAAAAATTAAAAACGGCTTTTATTCTAGCCGAAATTAGATTAGGAAAAAATATTATCTGACATACTGTGAAAAATTCCTTGCTCTGTTAAACATCATTATGGGAAATATTTAAAAAAGAAAAAAAAATTCAAAGGGGGGCTAATAATTCTGACTTCAACTGTATAATTAGTAGTGGTGGGCCGTTATCGGCGTTAACGTGCTGCGTTAACACGAGACTCTTATCGCGCGATAAAAAAAATATCGCCGTTAATCTATTCTCAAAGTTGGGTGAGTGCTGGGTCTATTCTACGCAAGCTATGATGACTTTCACCTTGATAGTTTAGCGCGGATGTATAATTGACCGGTGAGCGTCTGGGAAAGAAGTGCCCTTCTGAATCAAATCAGCAGGATTCTTGACTCTAACTGCAGTTGAGCAGTTTCACATTAACTCACGAACATTTAATTCATGCCTTCGTGACAAACTGGGGTATTAGACACAAATAAATGAGTAAGGACAGGTGAGAGTGTTATGGAATTTAATAACGCACGCCAAATGAGAAGAAAAAAAACTTCCGAATTTCGTGATGTGTGTGTGTGTGTGTGTGTGTCTGTGCGGTCCTTTACTGACAGCTGCCTGTCTGGATCTTGTCGGAAAATATGGCGAAAAGTCCTACATGACGGGAATAGTTTGTCAGTATTGCCACTAATATCTGCATACTCCACGTCTCAATTCCATTTCTGTTTAGTTCAGTTATGACTTTAGTCGCATTAAGTAATCAAAAATCGCTGTTTACATGGTAGACTCTTAATCAGAGTATTGTTTTAATCATATTAAATTGGATTAAAGTATTGTTGCCCATGTAAACATACTCAATGTTTGACACACCGTCAGGGCTCTGTGAACTTGTCTTTGTGAAGCAGCATTTTCTGTATGTACGTACATCAAAAGCAAGTATAAAATCGCTGTTTGGAGCTTATGTAGGCCTACAGTTTAACATTGATGTTTAACTGAATAAACAGTTAGTAAACACAAGTACATCTTATTGAACATCATTTATTTTCATCACCAATTATCATAGTAGAACAGTTTCTCGAGCAGTTTGTGATGCATTTTGGAAACAGGAGATGAGCCCCTGGTCTAATGCGTCACCTGGCTTGAGAAACCCGTTCTCAAAGACTTATTATTTGGGTAGCACACATATTCTGAATGCCTTCGGCAGAATTCAAATGAGCCATTTTAATCTAGATTAATCTAGAATAATTTTGAAATTAATCTAGATTAATCTAGATTAAAAAAAAATTAATACATGCCCACCTATAATAATTAGACTTAATTTAAATAGTTATAAAAATATTTATGAGTGGCACGGTGGCTCAGTGGTTACCACTGTCGCCTCACAGCAAGAAGGTCGCTGGTTCGAGTCCCGGTTGGGTTGGTTGGCATTTCTGTGTGGAGTCTATGTTCTCCCCGCGTTGGCGAGGGTTTTCTCCGGGTGCTCTGGTTTCCCCCACAGTCCAAAGACATGCAGTATAGGTGAACTGAATAAATTGACTGTAGTGAATGTGAGAGTTTATGGACGTTTCTCAGTACTGGGTTGCAGCTGGAATGGCACCCGCTGTGTAAAACATATGTCGAATAAGTTGGTGGTTCATTCTGCTGTGGTGACCCCTGATGAATAAAAAGACTAAGTCGAAGAAAAATAAATTAAAGAATGAATGAATATTTATGTATGTATATATTGATATATTATTTATTATATATTGGTTAACAGACTCCAAATATAAAAAGTTAAATGTAACCAAATATAAAGACTTATTGGATAGAGTTATTATTAGTCATTAATTATACAGTAAAGACTTATGAATTATCAGCTTTCAAATATAAAGGGTTAAAATTCCCATATCAGTGCATCCTTAAAGTCAATTTAATAAACAAGAATATGTTGAAGACAAAAAAAACATTAAGGAAAAGTAGTTGTGAAAATGCTGTCTTTATGCAAAACTGTACATCTGTTTTTATTTATTTATTTATTTATTTATTTTTATAATATAAGCAAACAGTAAGTGAAGTTTCACAAACTTAAGCTGCAGTCACACTGCACTTTTCTCCCCATAGACTTCCATTCATACGCAAGCAAATGCGTCAGACTGAAAATGCAAGGTCATGCGTCAAGTTTCGCAGTTCGCAGCGTTGGAAAGTTCAAGCTTGGTGAACTCTAGCCTGTGAAATCGCATCCCTTGACTGCATGAGACCAATCGAGGATCAAAACATGACCTGTCTGTGCAGAAATTTTGAATATGGAACAATTGCTTGCTTTTTTAAATGTCTAATCGTCTTGTTTAATCCTGCCCCTTTTCGCAGCGCCGTACGACAGAATTTCGCACGCACAAACTCTAGTGCAGGGCTATTCAATTAGTTTGTCACGGGGGCCAGTTCATGACAAGCATCCCAAACGAAGGGCCGGAGAGATATGACTTGCAATATAAAGGATGACACAACTGCATATAAGAGCCAATATGTTGTATTTTTGCTCCTTTAGACACCCAAGTTGTATTTGTCTACATTAAAATGTTAATATATTGTATTTTGAAACTATATAATATCACTGCATTGTACAATAAGTTTTTTTTAACAAACATTCAAATGTTGTATTTCACAGCACAACAAAATCAGTGCATTGCTGAAGTAGGCTTCTTCTACATTCAGATACGTTCATATGTTATGTTTTGAACTGCATAACAATTATGGATACAACAATTATAGATTTTGGTTGTACGATTATATAGTGTGAAGAATAATCAGCGTTTCACAGTTATCATGTAATGTAAATTTAAGCTTTATATTAGCTAGATTTAGATCTGGACATCCCTAACTAATATTAAAAAACCTTTTAAAGGCATTTTTATTAGTAATAGCTTTTATGCTGAAGGTTTTTCTGTGCTTATAGGGCTACACAATTTAATAATGTGTGTGTTTATAGAGAGGAAGAGAGAAAATAATATAATAATAATTGTTATGAAGGTCGGCGCCAATATTTAGATTAACTGTTGTTATTATCTGTGTTCATACATACATAATCATTTTAATAATAGTTCGTCTAACATGTCTTTTGTTTACATTGCACTGAAAGCTAAGCACAGCTCTCACCGCTACAGCATGAGATGTTTTCTACTGCGTGCGCCCAAAGCCGCGAGCGCGTTGCTCCGCTTGCGCCCGCATATTGGCATATATTCTTACGACATAACAAACTTGCGCGCGGGAAAGACGTGATATGGGAAAGGCCCGCGGCTATAGTTATTACAGTGTGCGTGCATATTAGCTTCGGTGGACAAGCTAACAACTTTAAGCTAGCGCACAGTTGGCAACTTGGCGTAACTTTGTTCAGCAGTTTCGTTTCGTGCGGCAGAACAGAAATGCAGAAATGCGGCTTAGAGAAGCCTTTACGATTAATTAACCGTGACGAATTAAAGTGCAATTAATAGTGAAATCGGTTATTCGTTGCATCCCTAATAACGATATCAGTGCATTGTACAAAAGACCTTTTCTACAAACATATTCAAATGTATTCGGCTGCTCTCGCCACTGTCAGGTGACTCACACTCTGCGCAGCTCATGCTGTATTGAACAGACGCACGTCACTTCATAACTATTGCGGCCGTTTTTTGACTGAATTCAGTTTATTCTTGATGTCTTGGTCACACTATTTGGAGGGCCAGAACAAATTGCCTCGGGGGCCGGGTTCGGCCCGCGGGCCGCCAATTGAATAGCCCTGCTCTAGTGTGACCGCAGCATAATTCCGAGAGGAGCACGTGATATGATTGATCGCAGCTGGTCTCTCATCTGTAATCATTAGTAAGCCAATCAGATTAATCCAAACTCACTACAAGTCTAAAACTACTCCCTTATCTTCGTTTTCCAAAGAAACCCCCCATCCACCCCATCTTCCCCTTTTTTCTTCCTTTACCAGGGGGAGCTCTCGAGAACTACCTGATCTCGTACCCCCTTACATGCTCATTGACCAGGTGGTAGCCCTGTTATCGCCAAGCTCAGGGTTCTCTCCCAGAACAGGATGCCAAACCTGCTAATATTACCAAGCAATATCTAAATGCGAACTTTTGAAAATTGGTTTGCATTTTATTTTTTGCTCATGAATATTGTCTTCAGTATTTCTGTAAGTTTTTTCGCAACAGCACAAAACATTCTGTGAAGCATGTACTACAATACTACATATAGTTGTAATTTATAAATATTACTTTTAAAAGATATTAATACTTATTGATAATTTTATACAGTGCTCAGCATGTATGAGTACACCCCTCACAGATGTCTCTTTTAAATCAATCATTTCTATAGGATGCTTTACAATAATACATTTGTGCATATACATTAGATTTGTTAGTATCAAAGCCAAATAATTCAAACATTACTATACCCAAATTAATATGTTGGGGAAAAATATTAAATAAAAGTTTCATAAATAGGAAAAGAAATCAACAGAAACATTAAAAAATGTATATATAGTTGAAAACAGAAGTTTACATACATTGTATAAAAAGGCACATAACCATTAAAAAAAAAAAGTCAGATGTTAATGTGACTAAACTTTTTCTCTTTTAGGTAAGTTAGGATTATCAAATTTGTTTCTGTTATGCTTAATAGCAGCATAATGAGAGATATTTTTTGAGAAATTGTTATAACTTTTCTTAAAAGTTAAGTTTACATACAGTAAGATTATTATGCCTCTGAAAAAGCTCAGATGATGGTGTCAAGGTTTTGGAAGTTTCTGATTAGCTAATTGACAACATTTGAGTTAATTGGAGGCACAACTGTAGAATAGTATTTAAGGAAAACCTCAAACACACTGCTTCCTTTTGTGACAACATGGGAAAATGAACAAGCCAGAATAAAAAAAAAGCCAGATTACAATTTGCTAAAAAAGGAGACATGTCCTGTGGTCTGATGGAACTAAGATTGAACTGTTTGGCCATAATGACCAGTGTTACATTTGGAGGACAAAGGGGAAAGCTTACAAGCCTAGGAACATCATCCCAACTGTAAAGTATGGGGGCGGCAGCATCATGTTGTGGGGCTGTTTTGCTGCAGGAGGGACTGGTCCACTTCACAGCATAGATGAAAAAAAAACATTATGTAGAAATACTGAAGCAACATCTCAAGACATCAGTCAAGAAATTAAAACTTGCAAACAGACCATGACCCTAAGCAAACTGCCAAATTACTTAAAATGTGCTTTAAGGACAACAGAGTGAATGTTTGGAGTGGCCATTACAAAGCCCTGATGTCAATCCTATAGAAAATATGTGGGCAGAGTTAAAAAAGCTTGTGCGAGCAAGACAGCCTACAAATCTGACTCAGTTACACCAATTCTGTCAGGAGGAATGGGCCAAAATTCCTTCAAACTATTGCGAGAAGCTTGTGGAAGGATACCCAAAACATTTGACTAAAGTTATACAGTTTAAAAGCAAAGCTAAAAAAATACCAAGGAAATGTATGTAAACTTTTGACTGTCTAGAAATTAATAAAACAAAATCTCAAAAAAAAAAAACTTCTCTCATTATTCTGGCATTTAGCAAATGTAAATGATTTAGGTAATCCTAACAGACCTAAAATAGGAAACGTTTAGTATGATTTACCATCAGACATTTAAAAAAAAATGGTTATGTTCCTTTTTTGTGTATGTAAACTTCTGGTTTCAAGTGTGTGTATATATATATATATATATATATATATATATATATATATATATATATATATATATATATATATATATATATATATTTTTTTTTTTTTTTGGCAATAACTAGATTAAAGGGCCATGAAACCCCCCTCTTTCGGTTCAAGTCTACCTCACAATTAAAAAAAAAAAAATGCATCATGATGGGTGTGGAGCAGAGGGAGTAGGCGTGGCCAGCAGAGCAGGGGAGAAAGCAGAGGGAGTAGGCGTGGCCAGCAGAGCAGGGGAGAAAGCAGAGGGAGTAGGCGTGGCCAGCAGAGCAGGGGAGAAAAAGGGGAGCGAACAACTGTTATCAGTTGGCTCACAAAATGAGACCCAAACTGTGAGGAGACGCATGATTTTATAGTTTACAAAGTTAAAATGCAAAGAAATTAACAGTAATTTAATGTCCTGCTACATATGTTATTCGTATTTTCATATAAACATAACCACAATTTATATCATTATAAAGATAATCATGTTTATATAAACACTATAAATGAGGACTTCTCTCCTCCTCAATTTCCGGGTCTGAATGCAGACACAGTGGAGCAGTACAGCAGGTCTCTTGCCATGTCTATTTTAACCATTAGCCCTGCCGGTAATCTGGAGTATTTTAAACATAGGCGAACACAGCAGTACGGATAGGCGATGTGTCTGAATGGGAACAAACTCAACTGATGAAAGACAAAGTCCGGCATTCTCCAATTCTCATACAGCTCACCTAACAAAAAGGCTTGCTGCACACAAACAGCTTTGCTGTATTGGCCCTGACAGGATTGTGGGGACCATGGACCAGGTAGATCATGGAAACAAACACATGACCCTTCATGAACGGCTAAATACTGCGTGCCGTATTAGGAGTCCGTGGACGTGGTCTCACCCAGTCATGGGGTCTCACAGCTTCTCCAGTCTGAATTGCCTTCTCATGGGATAAGAAAACTTTGCTGTGATTAATAATGAGAAACCGACGCATCATTACTCCACTAGCAGATTCGCGCTACATCACCGTTTTTAATCCTACCCCGACAAAAGCTCAAATTTATCCAGTTTTCCCCACAATTAAAACTGACAGGTGCTAACATTGTCTTAACTGCTGCTCAACACATACAAATCTGTTAAAATCTCAAAAAAAGTACTCGAGGGTTTCTTAAACCTTTAAATTTAAATATATATACAGTATACACACACACATTTTCAAAAGGGGGTGTACTTATTTATAAAGAGAAGTGTATAAAACAAAAATGTTTAGAGTGAAATATGAACAGACATGCTTTTGACAAGCATCGAAAATTTAACAACTAGACATCTCACTAAAGCAGGCGGTAAACCTGAGAAAACTGCTAGAAACCTGTTCCATTCAGGTTTCAAGTTACTCTCTCTTCCAAGTTGCCGCCTAAACATTTTTCTCACTTTTTTTTTCTCTTACTTTTGTAGTGCGGCCTCGCTTTACACAGCCAGCCAAAATGAGAAAGCGTGTGATTGCCCGCCCAGTGGGCAGCTCCGTGAGGCTCAAGTGCACCGCCAGCGGAAACCCCAGACCGGACATCGTCTGGCTGAAGGACAGCAGGCCTCTGACCCCTGAAGAAGTTGGTGAGGGCAGGAAGAAGAAGTGGACTCTCAGCCTAAAGAACCTGACGCCCGAACACAGCGGCAAATACACGTGTCATGTGTCCAACCGCGCAGGAGAAATCAACGCCACCTATAAAGTGGAAGTCATCCGTGAGTCACACACATCGGCTCTTTCATGTTCTGCTGGAATGCAGTGCAGTTCTTGATGAATCACTGATATGTTGTAGATTGAACATGCAGCAACAGTTTAACATTATTGCTCATTAGCTGGACGCTGTTTAAAGAGGTTTAACAGCTGTCTGGCAGGCTGACAGAGATTTGTGTTTGGAAGAATTGACTCAGTCATCGCTAACAAACAACATTAGCATTTTTATTAGCAGCACTAATGCACTAAAGTACCAAAAGAGATGTCAATCGATTACCAATCAATGAACTAAGGGATACAGTGCATATATACACAGCTATGGAAGTCAGCATGAACCGGAAGTCGTTGAGACTTATTTTAGTATGTTGATGTAGTGTACCTCCAACTGAAACTAAATAATGAGTAGGGGGCGGGGTTTCTTTTTTTGAATCTTTTCCTCAGAGCAAACTAACAGTAAGACGAGTGTGGTTAAGAATATTGTGGCTGAAGCCGTCAAACTGACGTCAACAGAAAGACCACCACTCCAAATGCTAATTGTCGGTTGTTTGAAGATTATCAAACACAAAGTTCACATAAAGAATAACAATGTGAGCTAGCAAAATAAACATTGTAAATTTTGATTTGACACAGGCTTAAAATTCTTAGTTCTCTGAATGTACTGGATTTATTAGCTATAGGTATAAGTATAGAGTAAATCTTCAATATTTATTTAGTCTGTAAAAGTACAAATATTGTCTTTCAGAAAATGCCAGAACAAGGTTCCACTAAAGTATTGCTTTCTTAAATCTTCTGAAGTTAAAATATTGCTATTGTTTGTTATTTTTGTACTCTATTGTCAACAGATGTTGGAGGAAAGAACACAGTTAAAGGCAGCATAAAAATGGTTTAAATATTGGTCCATAATCTGGCCTCACAAATACTAAACAACTGAATAATAAAATCCAAAGGGGAATCCAAGCTTTTTATTATAGTTATTAGTTGAATAGTTATTAGTTGTTGAGGTCATGTAACCCCTGTTATTGACATCTTGTCAGTTGATAAATAATGCTTCCCCGTTATTGACATCTCGTCAGTTGATAGATAATGCTTCCCCGTTATTGACATCTCGTCAGTTGATAGATAATGTTTCCCCGTTATTGACATCTCGTCAGTTGATAGATAATGTTTCCCAGTTATTGACATCTCGTCAGTTGATAGATAATGTTTCCCCGTTATTGACATCTTGTCAGTTGATAAATAATGCTTCCCCGTTATTGACATCTCGTCAGTTGATAGATAATGCTTCCCCGTTATTGACATCTCGTCAGTTGATAGATAATGTTTCCCAGTTATTGACATCTCGTCAGTTGATAGATAATGTTTCCCCGTTATTGACATCTCGTCAGTTGATAGATAATGTTTCCCAGTTATTGACATCTCGTCAGTTGATAGATAATGTTTCCCAGTTATTGACATCTCGTCAGTTGATAGATAATGTTTCCCTGTTATTGACATTTCGTCAGTTGATAGATAATGCTTCCCCCGTTATTGACATCTCGTCAGTTGATAAATAATGCTTCCCCGTTATTGACATCTCGTCAGTTGATAGATAATGTTTCCCAGTTATTGACATCTCGTCAGTTGATAGATAATGTTTCCCAGTTATTGACATCTCGTCAGTTGATAGATAATGTTTCCCAGTTATTGACATCTCGTCAGTTGATAGATAATGTTTCCCTGTTATTGACATTTCGTCAGTTGATAGATAATGCTTCCCCCGTTATTGACATCTCGTCAGTTGATAGATAATGTTTCCCCGTTATTGACATCTCGTCAGTTGATAGATAATGTTTCCCAGTTATTGACATCTCGTCAGTTGATAGATAATGTTTCCCTGTTATTGACATTTCGTCAGTTGATAGATAATGCTTCCCCCGTTATTGACATCTCGTCAGTTGATAGATAATGTTTCCCCGTTATTGACATCTCGTCAGTTGATAGATAATGTTTCCCAGTTATTGACATCTCGTCAGTTGATAGATAATGTTTCCCAGTTATTGACATCTCGTCAGTTGATAGATAATGTTTCCCAGTTATTGACATCTCGTCAGTTGATAGATAATGTTTCCCTGTTATTGACATTTCGTCAGTTGATAGATAATGCTTCCCCCGTTATTGACATCTCGTCAGTTGATAGATAATGTTTCCCCGTTATTGACATCTCGTCAGTTGATAGATAATGTTTCCCTGTTATTGACATTTCGTCAGTTGATAGATAATGCTTCCCCCGTTATTGACATCTCGTCAGTTGATAGATAATGCTTCCCCGTTATTGACATCTCGTCAGTTGATAGATAATGTTTCCCCGTTATTGACATCTCGTCAGTTGATAGATAATGTTTCCCCGTTATTGACATCTCGTCAGTTGATAGATAATGTTTCCCAGTTATTGACATCTCGTCAGTTGATAGATAATGTTTCCCCGTTATTGACATCTCGTCAGTTGATAGATAATGTTTCCCAGTTATTGACATCTCGTCAGTTGATAGATAATGTTTCCCCGTTATTGACATCTCGTCAGTTGATAGATAATGTTTCCCAGTTATTGACATCTCGTCAGTTGATAGATAATGTTTCCCTGTTATTGACATCTCGTCAGTTGATAGATAATGTTTCCCCGTTATTGACATCTCGTCAGTTGATAGATAATGCTTCCCCCGTTATTGACATCTCGTCAGTTGATAGATAATGCTTCCCCGTTATTGACATCTCGTCAGTTGATAGATAATGCTTCCCCGTTATTGACATCTCGTCAGTTGATAGATAATGTTTCCCCGTTATTGACATTTCGTCAGTTGATAGATAATGCTTCCCCGTTATTGACATCTCGTCAGTTGATAGATAATGCTTCCCAGTTATTGACATCTCGTCAGTTGATAGATAATGCTTCCCCCGTTATTGACATTTCGTCAGTTGATAGATAATGTTTCCCAGTTATTGACATCTCGTCAGTTGATAGATAATGTTTCCCCGTTATTGGCATCTCGTCAGTAGATAGATAATGTTTCCCAGTTATTGACATCTCGTCAGTTGATAGATAATGTTTCCCAGTTATTGACATCTCGTCAGTTGATAGATAATGTTTCCCCGTTATTGACATCTCGTCAGTTGATAGATAATGTTTCCCCGTTATTGACATCTCGTCAGTTGATAGATAATGTTTCCCCGTTATTGACATCTCGTCAGTTGATAGATAATGTTTCCCCGTTATTGACATCTCGTCAGTTGATAGATAATGTTTCCCCGTTATTGACATCTCGTCAGTTGATAGATAATGTTTCCCCGTTATTGACATCTCGTCAGTTGATAGATAATGTTTCCCCGTTATTGACATCTCGTCAGTTGATAGATAATGTTTCCCAGTTATTGACATCTCGTCAGTTGATAGAAAATGTTTCCCCGTTATTGACATCTCGTCAGTTGATAGATAATGTTTCCCAGTTATTGACATCTCGTCAGTTGATAGATAATGTTTCCCCGTTATTGACATTTCGTCAGTTGATAGATAATGCTTCCCCCGTTATTGACATCTCGTCAGTTGATAGATAATGTTTCCCCGTTATTGACATCTCGTCAGTTGATAGATAATGTTTCCCCGTTATTGACATCTCGTCAGTTGATAGATAATGCTTCCCCGTTATTGACATCTCGTCAGTT
The DNA here is from genome assembly GCA_903798195.1 of Danio kyathit. NCBI lineage: Eukaryota > Metazoa > Chordata > Actinopteri > Cypriniformes > Danionidae > Danio > Danio kyathit. The sequence goes on along the minus strand of LR812532.1, from coordinate 22,517,122 downwards.
GATAGATAATGTTTCCCAGTTATTGACATCTCGTCAGTTGATAGATAATGCTTCCCCGTTATTGACATCTCGTCAGTTGATAGATAATGCTTCCCCGTTATTGACATCTCGTCAGTTGATGGATAATGTTTCCCAGTTATTGACATCTCGTCAGTTGATAGATAATGCTTCCCCGTTATTGACATCTCGTCAGTTGATAGATAATGCTTCCCCCGTTATTGACATCTCGTCAGTTGATAGATAATGCTTCCCCCGTTATTGACATCTCGTCAGTTGATGGATAATGCTTCCCCGTTATTGACATCTCGTCAGTTGATAGATAATGCTTCCCAGTTATTGACATCTCGTCAGTTGATAGATAATGTTTCCCAGTTATTGACATCTCGTCAGTTGATAGATAATGTTTCCCCGTTATTGACATCTCGTCAGTTGATAGATAATGTTTCCCAGTTATTGACATCTCGTCAGTTGATAGATAATGTTTCCCCGTTATTGACATCTCGTCAGTTGATAGATAATGCTTCCCCCGTTATTGACATCTCGTCAGTTGATAGATAATGCTTCCCCGTTATTGACATCTCGTCAGTTGATAGATAATGTTTCCCAGTTATTGACATCTCGTCAGTTGATAGATAATGTTTCCCCGTTATTGACATTTCGTCAGTTGATAGATAATGCTTCCCCGTTATTGACATCTCGTCAGTTGATAGATAATGCTTCCCAGTTATTGACATCTCGTCAGTTGATAGATAATGTTTCCCAGTTATTGACATCTCGTCAGTTGATAGATAATGTTTCCCCGTTATTGACATTTCGTCAGTTGATAGATAATGCTTCCCCGTTATTGACATCTCGTCAGTTGATAGATAATGCTTCCCAGTTATTGACATCTCGTCAGTTGATAGATAATGTTTCCCAGTTATTGACATCTCGTCAGTTGATAGATAATGTTTCCCAGTTATTGACATTTCGTCAGTTGATAGATAATGCTTCCCCCGTTATTGACATCTCGTCAGTTGATAGATAATGTTTCCCAGTTATTGACATCTCGTCAGTTGATAGATAATGCTTCCCAGTTATTGACATCTCGTCAGTTGATAGATAATGTTTCCCAGTTATTGACATCTCGTCAGTTGATAGATAATGTTTCCCCGTTATTGACATCTCGTCAGTTGATAGATAATGTTTCCCCGTTATTGACATTTCGTCAGTTGATAGATAATGCTTCCCCCGTTATTGACATTTCGTCAGTTGATAGATAATGTTTCCCAGTTATTGACATCTCGTCAGTTGATAGATAATGCTTCCCCGTTATTGACATCTCGTCAGTTGATAGACAATGTTTCCCAGTTATTGACATCTCGTCAGTTGATAGATAATGTATCCCAGTTATTGACATCTCGTCAGTTGATAGATAATGCTTCCCCCGTTATTGACATTTCGTCAGTTGATAGATAATTTTTGGTTGTTTCTGGTTAAAACCTAAAGTGGTTATAAGGACTGTATGGAAAGTATTAAAATGTATTTAACTTCACTCTCTGATTCCTGTATATACTCTGTAACATATATTCATAACAGAAAATATTCTAAAAGAATCAAATTTAGTTTTTTAAAAAAACATTAGCAGCAAAAGTGTTGAAAACCCATAGCCATTGACATTCATAGTAGGAAACAATACTATAAAAAAAATTCAAACTACCTTTGTAATAAATTTCAAACCCACTCATAAAGGAAAGAGGGAACTGGCGAATTGGCATGGGACGATAACCGGTTTTAAGGTTTACCGCAGTTTGGAAAAGTCAAGGTTTTAAAACCTCAAAAATTTTCTGTTATACCAGTCCTAAGGTATATATATATATATATATAATGTTTCCCCGTTATTGACATTTCGTCAGTTGATAGATAATGCTTCCCCCGTTATTGACATTTCGTCAGTTGATAGATAATGTTTCCCCGTTATTGACATTTCGTCAGTTGATAGATAATGCTTCCCCCGTTATTGACATTTCGTCAGTTGATAGATAATGTTTCCCCGTTATTGACATCTCGTCAGTTGATAGATAATGTTTCCCAGTTATTGACATCTCGTCAGTTGATAGATAATGTTTCCCCGTTATTGACATCTCGTCAGTTGATAGATAATGTTTCCCAGTTATTGACATCTCGTCAGTTGATAGATAATGTTTCCCAGTTATTGACATTTCGTCAGTTGATAGATAATGCTTCCCCCGTTATTGACATTTCGTCAGTTGATAGATAATGTTTCCCAGTTATTGACATCTCGTCAGTTGATAGACAATGTTTCCCAGTTATTGACATCTCGTCAGTTGATAGATAATGTTTCCCAGTTATTGACATCTCGTCAGTTGATAGATAATGTTTCCCCGTTATTGACATCTCGTCAGTTGATAGACAATGTTTCCCAGTTATTGACATCTCGTCAGTTGATAGATAATGCTTCCCAGTTATTGACATCTCGTCAGTTGATAGACAATGTTTCCCAGTTATTGACATCTCGTCAGTTGATAGATAATGTTTCCCAGTTATTGACATCTCGTCAGTTGATAGATAATGTTTCCCCGTTATTGACATTTCGTCAGTTGATAGATAATGCTTCCCCCGTTATCGACATTTCGTCAGTTGATAGATAATGTTTCCCAGTTATTGACATCTCGTCAGTTGATAGATAATGTTTCCCAGTTATTGACATCTCGTCAGTTGATAGATAATGCTTCCCCGTTATTGACATCTCGTCAGTTGATAGATAATGCTTCCCCGTTATTGACATCTCGTCAGTTGATAGACAATGTTTCCCAGTTATTGACATCTCGTCAGTTGATAGATAATGTTTCCCAGTTATTGACATCTCGTCAGTTGATAGACAATGTTTCCCAGTTATTGACATCTCGTCAGTTGATAGATAATGCTTCACCGTTATTGACATCTCGTCAGTTGATAGATAATGTTTCCCAGTTATTGACATCTCGTCAGTTGATAGATAATGTTTCCCCGTTATTGACATCTCGTCAGTTGATAGATAATGCTTCCCCGTTATTGACATCTCGTCAGTTGATAGATAATGTTTCCCAGTTATTGACATCTCGTCAGTTGATAGATAATGTTTCCCCGTTATTGACATCTCGTCAGTTGATAGATAATGCTTCCCCGTTATTGACATCTCGTCAGTTGATAGATAATGTTTCCCAGTTATTGACATCTCGTCAGTTGATAGATAATGTTTCCCCGTTATTGACATCTCGTCAGTTGATAGATAATGCTTCCCAGTTATTGACATCTCGTCAGTTGATAGACAATGTTTCCCAGTTATTGACATCTCGTCAGTTGATAGATAATGTTTCCCAGTTATTGACATCTCGTCAGTTGATAGATAATGTTTCCCAGTTATTGACATTTCGTCAGTTGATAGATAATGCTTCCCCCGTTATTGACATTTCGTCAGTTGATAGATAATGTTTCCCAGTTATTGACATCTCGTCAGTTGATAGATAATGTTTCCCAGTTATTGACATTTCGTCAGTTGATAGATAATGCTTCCCCCGTTATTGACATTTCGTCAGTTGATAGATAATGCTTCCCCCGTTATTGACATTTCGTCAGTTGATAGATAATGTTTCCCAGTTATTGACATCTCGTCAGTTGATAGATAATGTTTCCCAGTTATTGACATTTCGTCAGTTGATAGATAATGCTTCCCCCGTTATTGACATCTCGTCAGTTGATAGATAATGCTTCCCAGTTATTGACATCTCGTCAGTTGATAGATAATGTTTCCCCGTTATTGACATTTCGTCAGTTGATAGATAATGCTTCCCCCGTTATCGACATTTCGTCAGTTGATAGATAATGTTTCCCAGTTATTGACATCTCGTCAGTTGATAGATAATGCTTCCCCCGTTATTGACATCTCGTCAGTTGATAGATAATGTTTCCCCGTTATTGACATCTCGTCAGTTGATAGATAATGTTTCCCCGTTATTGACATCTCGTCAGTTGATAGATAATGCTTCCTCGTTATTGTTGTTTAGGCAGTTTGTGTTTTGTGTATTACGATAAGCGAAACACAAGCGCAAGTCCTGTATGAATTACAGGACTTCTGGATATCACAAAATACAAAAAAGACTCTGATCTCTCATGTTTCAATGATTTTGAATCACGTCTGGAAAAAGTCACTGTGTGTGAAAGACACCTTAACAGATGCACAATTGTTTCTAACTCCATCGATATAAAATGCATGTGTCCATGTATTTTCAAATGTAGCAATACCAGTCAATGTTGGTCCCCATAAGGAAAATGGCTTATAAATCACACAGGACGACATATTTTGAACATGTGAAAATGCAGATTGTTTACTGTGAGGGTTGAGGTTAGGGGTAAGTTTTGGCAAAGGGAATAGGATATACCAACACGATCACACGGCAATTCGTAACTTTTTGATTTAGTGGCTAATTTGTATGAATTTGTAGGATCTCATTCGTACAATTAAGTACGATTTATTTTTTATTTAGTATATGAATAAATGTTTTAATTTTTGGTTGTTTCTGGTTAAAACCTAAAGTGGTTATAAGGACTGTATGGAAAGTATTAAAATGTATTTAACTTCACTCTCTGATTCCTGTATATACTCTGTAACATATATTCATAACAGAAAATATTCTAAAAGAATCAAATTTAGTTTTTTAAAAAAACATTAGCAGCAAAAGTGTTGAAAACCCATAGCCATTGACATTCATAGTAGGAAACAATACTATAAAAAAAATTCAAACTACCTTTGTAATAAATTTCAAACCCACTCATAAAGGAAAGAGGGAACTGGCGAATTGGCATGGGACGATAACCGGTTTTAAGGTTTACCGCAGTTTGGAAAAGTCAAGGTTTTAAAACCTCAAAAATTTTCTGTTATACCAGTCCTAAGGTATATATATATATATATATATATAAAGGTTTTTTTTTTTTAATTGTTTGTTTTTATGTGTTGTATATGAAATCTGTCTTTTTGAAACTAATGAAGACAGCAGAATTTATTTTTAAATTTATTTGTCCTGACATGTTTCCTAAAATGAAATATATATTGTGGAAAAGTTGTTGTTTTTTTATTAAGACATTTAAAAAGAACTTAGAGCAGTGATATTTTTATCCAAGGTTATCATACCGTCAGAAACTTATACCGGCCCATGCCTACTGGCGAACGTCTAAACACCTATAATAAATAAACAGAAAACAAACACTTGCTCCACTTCCAAGGCTATCGGTCACCCCTTCTCCTCGTGACAATCTTCTTTTGTGTTTAACAGAAAAAAAAAGAAACAGAAACATGTTTGCCACAAGTGGAGGCTGAGTAAATGAAAACAGAGTTTTCATTTTTGGGTGAACTACCATTTAACATTTAGTCATAAATCCAAGAGAAATCCAATAAAAGAAAGATTTCCTCCAGTTCATAAGCAGCTTCATATTAAATCCTGGCTGCATCTGTTTAATTTACAACCACATCCGAACAGGGGAAACTTCGTTAATCTCACTCTTGCTACAGTCATATCTGACATTTTTTCTTCTTTCTCAAAATACCCTTAAACTATTTCCAGGACAGAAAACTCTGTCCGAACATTATAAACACGTAATTGTGTTAATGCTGATTAGAAAATAAAATCTTCTTTATTTCATTATAGAGCGCACAAATTCCAAGCCCATCCTGACGGGCACTCATCCAGTAAACACTACAGTGGACTACGGTGGCACCACGTCCTTCCAGTGCAAAGTACGCAGTGACGTCAAGCCGGTTATCCAGTGGTTAAAGAGGGTAGAACCGGGCGGCGAGGGCAAGTACAACTCTACGATTGAGGTGGGAGACCATCACTTCGTTGTGTTGCCCACGGGTGATGTGTGGTCACGACCCGACGGCTCTTATTTGAACAAACTGCTGATCACTCGAGCCAAGGAGGAGGACGCTGGCATGTACATCTGCCTGGGGGCAAATACCATGGGCTACAGCTTCCGCAGTGCCTTCCTCACTGTGCTGCCCGGTCAGTGGCACACATTTCACACTTTATCAAGTTTGACTGCATATTAGTCTAGCAAATGTGCGCCATTGCTATTATTGTACACTACTGTAACTAAAAAAGAATGAACATACCTTTCAAAAAAATATTATTTTTGAGCATAATAAAAAAAGAATAAGAATGATCATTATCAGTGCTGAAATAGTTCAGCAGCTTTTTTTGTGGAAATATGCAACTTTATAATAAATAAAAGTTTATTAGTCACTTTTAAATGTTTAAATATTTGTATATTTTTATATAGTGGGTGACACTTTAAAAAGAGCATTAGCACCGCGACTAAAGGAGTAAGAATGTGATTTTAGGTATAACCGCAGTTTGCGACTATGTCGCCAGGGGGCACAAAGGGATGGGATACGAACAGACAGAAATATACGGCTGTAAATACCCTGCTACTTGTAAATGAAGATGAAACAAAGCATTATAATTCCTTCATTAATCATTAAAAATTTGTTAACAAGCTTCACTATCATTGTAAACTTGTTAAGTGAAATGAGGATTCATTTTGGAAAGTAAAATTAAAGAAATAAAAGACAACTAAAATGGAAGTACATACATGCAAATAAGTAGGCCTAAATAAATAAAGCAGTGTTTTAGCCTAAATGTAGAGAGATGTACAGTGTTATTTTAAAGTGATAGGACTAAGACAGTCAATAAATAAGCTTTTTCATTTACAGTTTTCATTTACATTTTCGTTGTTGATTATATATTTTACTATCTCATTTTATGTATCAATTATTGTACGTAAATAATAAATTAATAGGCCTAAATAATTATTTATTTAAAGACATTACCAGCGAAACACGGAGAAACGGTGCGGCGCATTGCCTAAAGAGTTCTTAAGTTGAATGCTACATCATCAAAATTAAATTGACCTACCTCAAGCAGATCACTAAAATTATAATTTTATAAATTATAATTTTGCCGCAGGATGTAAATTAAGTCCCGCAAGTTTATTTTTATTAATATAGTTTATGTTCAGTTTTCAAAACGTCAATGTTCTCTTTCAAATTATAATTGTTTTTTTTTTTACTTTTTAAAACTATTAATGGCTCAGTAGGGTATCTTTTGTGTTTTAATTTTAAATTTTCAGTCACCTTGCATATGCGTGTGAAATATAATGCGCGCATAACAGCATTAAAATGTGAAACTGATAACCATAACTCGTAATTTTTTTTGATCTAACAATTTTTACATTCTTTCTCTCTTCATCCAGACCCAAAGCCCCCGTTCTCCCCGATCCCGTCTGTTCTGCCCCCCAGCCTCCCCTGGCCCGTCATCATCGGCATCCCCGCAGGAATCGTCTTCATTCTCGGCACCGTCCTGCTCTGGTTCTGCCAGTCCAGAAAGCACTGTTCCTCAGGAGCAATAATCTCAGCTCAAACGTTACCCAACGGCCACCGGCAGCCGCCCAGAGACCGACCGGCCGATAAAGACTGCATCGCCTCAGTCTCCTACGAGGAGTATCTGGCCCAACAGCAGCAACAGCAGCTCCTGCTGGCTCAATCGGCTCCTAAAGTCTACCCAAAGATCTACTCAGACATTCACACGCACACACACTCGCACGTGGACGGCAAAATTCACCAGCACCAGCACATCCACTACCAGTGTTAGCACAGATCGAGGCCTTCTAGTTCATCACACACATTTCTGCAGTCGGCCAAACAAACATTTCATCTCAAAAGAGACTGTTAACCAATCCCTCGCTCTGAATACTGCCAAGACATTATGAACAAACGAGGGCAAGGCTAACAAACAAATGATATTGGAGTCTGTTTGGAAATGAAGAACGTTTCACTTGCTGACACTCTGAATGGGACAAAAGACAATTTTTTTTCCATCAGCTCATTGACTAATCTCGTGGACGGGGCCAAAAGGATTTTTTCGATTAGCACCAAATCTCAGTGAAACGTTGGTTTTGCATGCATATGAAAATGGATTGCAGATATATTGAGGTAGAGTTATGGTTTTAGTTACAGACCGACTGAATGCATGATGGAGCGTATGTTGGTGTTGTTTTCGCAGGTATGTTCTTACCTAGTGTACCTTTTCATGAAAACATGGTTATATCGTAACTAAAGATACGATAAGATTTTGGCATTGTATCGTACGTTCTGGCAAGGGCGTCCTTGTGTTTCTCATTAACGTTTTATTTTCAGGGCCTGCTCTGAATAACCTGAGGTACTGCAATCCCATAGTTCCTCTATGGCTTTGTTTAGTGTGTGTGTGTGTGTTTGTTTGGGAGGGGAATTGTATTTTCATAAGCTTGACCACTATAATGAAGACTGTGTAAAATGCCTTTGACTGCTCATGTAATGGCTCCCCTTTAATATTTACAGAAGTGAGTCAGAGTTTCGAAAACAAACCTTCAAATGAAACTCGGATGTATTGTGCATTGTTTGCGCATTGTAAAGGGTCAATGCTAAGAGGACTGCGGGAGTACAGGAATGCACTTAACCCAGACATCAGCTAGCGTAAACTCAGACTCTTGCTGTATTTAAGAATCTCGGCCAAAAGAGGAGACCTGGTCTAAAATAGTTAATTTATTCGCGAGCAATGTTTTGATGCTTTGAACGGGGCATTATCTAGATGTTTTAAACCAAATATGAGTATACATAGCATTGTCTTCCTTTAGCTGCAGTGTAAGCTATGTAGCATATATCAAGTGTTAAATATTTATATGTGATGTTGGAAAAGAAATAACACAACGGTCATTAATTAGTTATCTCGGTATGGACAATCTTGTACAGTTCGGCCTGTTTTTATGTTTAAAAATATATGTTTGTCACATTGAAACATTAAAATCATTTTAGCATTATCATAAAATGATAAAGCTCTTGTTCACCAGGTATGAAAATGTGTGTCGTTTTCTGTGAATGTCGTGTTGTTACAAATTTGCTATCGTTTATTTTGAATACCATCAACTTTAATTGTTTACCCGCCACTTAGACTCGCTAATTATTATTATTAAAAATGTAAAAACACCTTACGGAAAATCTATTCCTACTGTATATTCCTATTGCCGGCAGCTAGCTCTCTGCAAGTCTCACATGGTTGCCCACTGAAGCTAAGCATGGCTGCGCTCGGTCAGTACCGGGATGGGAGACCACATGGGAAAGCTAGGTTGCTGCCGGAAGTGGTGTTAGTGAGACCAGCAGTGGGTGCCCAACCTGTGGTCTGTGTGGGTCCTAACGCCCCAGTATAGTGACAGGGACTCTATACTGCTCAGTGAGCACAGTCTTTCAGATGAGACGGTAAACCGAGGTCCCGACTCTCGGTGGTCGTTAAAAATCCCAGGATGTCCTTTAGGGTGGATCAGGAGATTCCCCTAACGTGTAAAGCGTTTTGAGTGCCCAGAAAAGCGCTATATAAATGTAAGGAATTATTATTATTAATTATTAACTTTCTTCAGTTATACTACTAAAAGATACAATATGTATGAATGATGTTGTTTGAGCTAATTTCTCTAGATTGTTTTAATTCAAGGTTTAATGTGAGAAATGGTAAACAAAAAAAGATTATACAATAAACAAATGGAATAAGTTCCATCTAGAACTGTATTTTTAAAATGAATACCCTATTAAAAAAAACACCTAATTTAATGTAATCATAAAAATAATGTATATTTTATTATTTTTATTAGATGTTCCAATCATTAAGGGAATTACAAACTTTGATAATTATCAGAGACTTATACGATAATCTGATCTACATTTAGGAGACTGACATCATTTGCAGTTCTTCATTTGGGTGAGTGGGCGGAGCTAAAGATCTAAACGCCTATAGCAACAAACACAAATGGCACACTATACACTCTGCTCTTATCCACTATGTACTTATGCACTTACACACTCGACAGCATAGTATATGTATGTAGTGTCGTCCCAAATGGAACACTAAGGCTGGGTCTGAAATCATCTACTACTACTCAGTAGGTACTGCATTTAAATTCAAATTTACTACTCGACCGTTAGAAAAGTATCTTCTATACAGTATGAACGAGAGTAGTATGAATGGAACTTGGACACACTACGTCCGCCATTTTGTCATGATCATGTCATGCCATTCATGAATTCTTTCACGGGGCATTATGGGATAGCGTAGTGTGCATCGGATGCGCACTTCAGAATCTCCCTGAAAATAGCAAGTCATCCGGGTACTTCTCACATACTGTTTTTTGATTTCTATGAATTTGCACATACTATTCGGCTCGCATATTGTTTTTAGCATACTATACAGTATGGAAGTATGCGATTTCAGACACAGCCAGAATGTTTTTTTTACTAAGCAGAAATTCAAACAGTTTCCCAGATGACGTTTGTCGGTTGCCAAATTAGTAAAATAAATGTCCAATAACCAAACATAACTGTCAAATAACTACTAAATAATACCTGCCATGAGTATAACCGCATTTACCATCAGGAAGCTCTCCTTTAGGAGAGTTTTGCTTTCACAATCTAAAATAAATAAAGTAATCCAACATCAGTGCCTGAAAGCTCTGCACCTTCTGCTATATGGGCAAAGCAGCGGCTGCTGAGTGCGTGAAGTGTCCAGCATTCCACACTTCTTTTTAACGATTGAATAAGTGCATCATCCGAGTATTTAAAGTGCACTTGCTATTTTTAGAGGAGTTTTCAGTGTGAACGCGCTACTTACAATATTTATACTACAAAATGTCGTAGAATAGTGCATAAGTATGCGATTTGGGACGCACCTACAGATTCAACCATTACACAACCTCAGAACTCACAACAGCTGTTAAAAGGTTTATCAGTTATTTGTTGAATAATTTCCCAATGGAGAAAATAAATTTAACAAAATCTAACTGTTGTACCATTTTATTATGGTAACAACTGTTGTATTGCTAATTACTTGTAGAAACTATACTTCAGTTTAATATTACTTTATGAGTTGAAATGTCAAAAGAACCACATTTATTTGCAGTAGAAATCTTTAGTATATGTGAAAGGTAATCAATTGAATAGTTTCTTGCTAAATAAAATATAATTTAATGTTAAGAAGTAAATAAATAAATCAATCTTTTACTCATACCCCAACATTCTGGATGAAACCATTATGAAAAATGCAGAGGTTTTGCAAAATCAGATGTTTTGTCCTAATTTTGGATCAAAGTCAACCTAGGTTAAAAAAAAGGCGAGTTAAAATATAACCCAAAAGTTTGGTTTGTGCATATTTTACCCAAATTTGGATTGAAACATTTTTCGTAAGATAGTACTGTACAAACTAGTGTCCCTAATGAATTTTCATTCATTCATTTTCTTTTCGGCTTTGTCCCTTTATTAATCTGGGGTCGCCACAGCGGAATAAACCACCAACTTATCCAGCATATGTTTTACGCAGCGGATGCCCTTCAAGCCGTAACCCAACACTGGGAAACACACACAAACGCTTGCATTCACACACATGCACTACGGTCAATTTAGTTTATTCAATTCACCTATAGTGCATGTCTTTGGACTGTGAGGGAAACCAGAGCACCCGGAGAAAACCCTCGCGAACACAGGGAGAACATACAAATCTCATACAGAAATGCCAACTGACCCAGCGACCTTGCTGTGAGGTGAACATGCTACCCACTGTGCCACTGTGACGCCTCCTAATGAATTTTATGAAATTATTATTATTATAATGATTAATTGTCCTACGACTTAGTCCCTTATTTATCAGGGGTCACCACAGCGGAATGAACCACCAACTATTCTGCCATATGTTTTATGCAGCGCAGGCTCTTCCAGCTGCAACCCAGTACTAGGAAACATCCATACACTCTAACATTCGCATACACTCCAAACCAATTTTTAGTTTATTTAATTCATCTATAGTGCATGTCTTTGGACTGTGGGAGAAAACGGAGCACCCAGAGAAAACCCACGCAAACACAGGGAGAACATGCAAACTCCACACAGAAATGTCAACTGTCCCAGGCGGGACTCGAACCAGTGACCTTCTTGCCGTGAGGCAACAGTGCTAACTACTGAGCCACTGTGCACTAGAATGGATTACACACAGGATAAACTACACAATTTCAGGAATGTCCCACATCAGGAAGATGAGATTCTTTAAATACTGTACATTACATATCAGCATGTATAGTTTTGTAGTGTAAAGATTTGGTCAACACAAATTGTATTATCAGCATACTGTCTAAGTTCAGGATCAGGAAGCTGAGTTTCGTGTTATATACAGTGTTGGGTGTAATTAGTTGCAAAGTAACTAGTTACTGTAATTAAATTACTTTTCCACTGAAAAAGTACTTTTTATTTTTAGGTAATTTAATTACACATACTTAAACACTTATTGGACAAATTCAACAGTTTTATATACATCAGAGAAGCAGAGTAATATATATTTTGCAGAATAATTATATTTTTTGACTAAAGATATTTATCATTTATACTGCATATACTTAATTGACAAATAGTTCACGACAGTCTACGCTCTATGGTATAATTCAGATTAGCAAAGTAATTGTAAATGTATATTTTGTGTAATTCAGATATTTCGCATATTACTCAATTTTTCAAGTTTTTATTTGCCTGAGAACTTACATGCTTACAATAACAGTCAAATTAAACAATAACATTTTTATTTATGCTAATACATGGTAATGAAATATAGTGTCACAGCTTTGCAATGTTTTGAGTTTAACATATATTCTTAACATTTTATACGTTTTAAAATAAAACTAATAGATCCTGTTTGAATCAAATGTAAAAAAAAAAAAAAAAAATTGATTTCTATCGCATATGCACTGAAATTTATGTAGATTACTTTTTAATTCAAGTAATTTAGTAATTAAATTACTTAAAAAGTAATCCACATAAATTCCAGTATTGAGTAAGTAAGGGTGCTTTCACACCTGTTTTGTTCCGAAACAGGGATTAAAATTGTTACATAGTTGCACTTTGTACTTGGTGCAGCTCGCTTTTACACGGCAAAGTTTCTAAATGGACCAAAAGAGCTAAAACAAGTCACGTCCGTGTAAACTCTTCTGACATTGGTCAGAGTTTCACAGTTTATTTTGCACAGTCCTGCTCAGCTGTCATGCGTCCTTATTTTTATTTATGACGATGAGCAATAAGACATAAATCTGGCTTTAATTTTGAATAGTGAAACCCACAGACATCGTCAGCAGATATAAATCAGAGGTAAGACTTTCTCATATATAGCCGTTGGCTAGAAGTATGCATTATAGGTTTTACATTATAGAAAGAAATAACAGATAACCTAAGACTGCCGTTTGGTCGGTTTTCCTAACAGATAAACAGCTCTCGTTAATAGTTGGCATACTTTCACTTTCGTATTTGACATGAAACGCACATTTACTAGTAGGAATGTCATCCCCCCCCCTACTTATAATTCTATCTTCATATAGCTGTATTTGTGTCTATTACACAACCATAATACACTGTGATATAGCCGGGCTCGGATCATTTTCTTTCTCACTACAATCGATCCGCTCCAGAGTTCGTTTCAGTTGAGCCGACGATCTTGGACTGATTGTTTTGACGCGGATCCGAGCGCGATTGCTGGATTCACATATGCCAAATGAACCGCGCTAACTGGGTAAACGGGACAGGCTCCGAAACAAAAGTCTAGGTGTGAAAGCACCTCAAGTTACTTTTCAGATAATTAGAATAGAAATGTAAATACAATTGTAATTATGTAATTAGTAACTAATGACTTTTCTTTGAAGTTACTTAACAAACACTAGTTATTTATTGGTACATTGGTCCTAATTTTCTACTTCAAATGTTGACTGTTGTAGTCTTCTAATGTAAAGGTTTGTTAACACAAATGGAGTTAAGTTCAGGAAGGTCACGAAGCAGGACGCCAAGTTTCTTTATATAAGCTATATATCAGTATATAGTCTTCTAATGTAAAGATTTGTCAACACAAATGGTTTCAAGTTCAGGAAGGTCACGAATCAGGAAGCTGCAACAACAGCTTTGAAAACTATCCCGCTGCTTCTCATCCGCTTCATTCTGCTCTGCAGTTCTTCATGTAGTGACGAGTGAACGTCTTCATTGAGACAGAAAGCGTGAGTGTCTACAAGGCCAACACCTGTGAATACCTGACTGCTCCTTTCAAAGAACCAACCCTCTGTTTGCTTTCCTCCTTTTTTCAAACAGTCATAAATGGCCTCCTCGACAACAAAGCAGTCATTTGAAAGGGTGAAAAAAAAACTCTCTCCGAAAACTGGTTGCCAGTGGCTTTCCTTAAATGTTTACCTTGCGTACAAAAAGAGAAAGATGCAGGGAGTGACTGGAGGAACAGAAAAAAAAAAGTGTCTGCAAGATGGGACTGGAGCCAAAGCCTTTAAAGTCCGCCACAGAACCATGACAAAAGCAGCTTAATCTCGGTGTTGTCTTTCGGCCTTTCTTTACACATCCTGCCAAGCTGCCTTAGAGGAAAGGAATCTTTCTACAGCCCCGCTGACATCATGAAAGCCCAGGATGAAATCAGGGTCATCAAAGCCATTCACATGTGGGACATCTGTGCAAGTGTGTTGTGCGTCTCCAACCCTTACCTGTCCATCTTTCCCTTCAGACCACCACTGGAGCCACAACACACATCTGAAACACCTCGATCCACAACACAGATGCTTATCGTGAAACGCTCCGACAATCAAAAAGGAAGTTTGGTAAAGCCATTCAAACAGATAAAACCCTCTTTAGCTCCTTGAAAGAAAGCAGAGGATTGAGACGAGTGTGGAGGAAGTGCCGTCATTGTGTTCGGCAGGTGTTGCGACACATTGTTTGCATTCAATGCGCCCATCCAAGGGCATCCTCGCCGTTAAACTGATTTCCTGTAATTACTCACAGCACTGCAGGTCGTGACCATGCACGTCGTTCGCTCTTGTAAAATTACATTATCATTAATCACAGCTGTGGAGGGAATGAGGAGATGATGATGTGGGGCCGATTCATGACTGTGTTGATAGCAAACGTTGACGTTCGTGTTATTTGAAACAAGGTCAATTTTAAAAGACAGCTCAAAAAATTTAAATTAAAGGACACCTATGATGAAAATCAACTTTTGTAAGCTGTTTGGACAGAACTGTGTGTTTGTATAGTGTGTCCACTGTCATATTGGAGTGATATAAACCCAACAAGTATCTTTTTAAACACTTCCTGATATTAAAATAGGACCCAGTGATTTTTAGGAGTGGTTTTCCAGGTCCACTGAATTGATTGACAGGCGCCATGTTTCTATAATAACATGTACAGTTGAAGTCAGAATAATTAGCCCCCCTGAATTTTTCGCCCCCACCCCCTGTTTATTTTTTTCCCCAATTTCTGTTTAACGGAGAGCAGATACTTTCAACATTTCTAAACATAATAGTTTTAATAACTCATCTCTAATAACTGATTTATTTTTCCTTTGCCATGATGACAGTAAAGTGACATTTAAAGGCTTAAATAGGTTAGTTAGGTGAACTAGGCAGGTTAGGGTATTTAGACAGTCGAAAAAATTTGCTTAAAAGGGGCTAATAATTTTGACCTTAAAATGGTTCATTAAAAAAAATTAAAAACTGCTTTTATTCTTGCTGAAATAAAACAAATAAGACTTTCTCCAGAAGAAAAAATATTATCAGACATACTATGAAAAATTCCCTTGCTCTGTTAAACATAATTTTGGAAATATTTAAAAAAAAGAAAACAAAAATCAAAGAGGGGCTAATAATTCTGACTTCAACTGTACACACATGTCCACAGAACATTTTTTGCAAATAAACTGGGATTCAAATATCAAATAACTCTCTGTAATTTTTAGGTTGAAAATTTGTTTTATACATTAAAAAAAAAAACGTTTTAAATGTATAAAACTTTACAGCATGTTTGTAGTAAAAAATTTTTAAAAAAAAATAAATAAAATAATTCGCTTATCATTTCAGAAAGGCTTGAATAAACTCCACCACAAATAAATCAATTAAACTTACTTGGTATTTTTGACTAATGAGCTGTATTTCAGCTTCATCCGAGTCTGTCTTTGTCACTGTGCTGTTTATCTGACATAACGCACTTGGGAACAATGGGCGGGAAAAGCGGCTCATTTGGATTTAAAGCTACAGGCTACAAAAACAGCTACAATGTATTCAGACACCAAAATGGGCAGATTCTGGAGGCTATAATAAATGATCTGATGTGTATTTTGAACTGAAACTTTACAGACACATTCTGTAAAATATGTACCCTTTAATTCTTAAATGTGTTGTGATTTCTGGAAAACACTATTGACATACAGTGTAAAATCGATACTTGTATTAGACATGCCACCGATACAACTGACATAATTCTGACATCAGTATTGGTGAGTGTTTGACACCATAAACTGATCCAATACCACTTTTAAAACAAGACATATACACTCAACAAAATATAAACGCAAGACTTTTGTTTTTGCTCCTGTTTTCATGGGGTTTGGAAAACCAGCCAGTTTTTATGGCTGTACGAATTTGCTAGATATTAGCAGAAACACGTATGCCAATCCAGAACATCCTAAACATGCTCAATGGATGACATGGGCTCTATGCTGGCCTTGCAGGAACTGGGATGCTTTCAGATTCAAGGAATTGTGCACAGATCCTTGCAACATCAAATATGAGCATTTGCACAATCAAGGCCATGTCCACACTCCACACTAATGCACTTTTGTTAAAAAAAATGCATATTTTTCTCTCCGTTTTGGCCTTCCGTCCACACTGAGACTGCGTTTTTAGGAAACAAAATCATGTTGCACTGTGGACTGTAAAAACAGGGCATTTCGCAAACGATGATGCATTTTAGTCATCAATTAATTTTAGTGACCAATCCAGTAGGGCTGCACGAGTAATCGAAAAAAAAGATTGCGGTCTCAATTTGACGCCCCACACGATCTTAATTCAGCATCTCTATGATTTATCCAACTATATTTTCAAGTTCGGAAGAAGCATAAAGACACTCAAGTCTTAGCAACGTGGACACCTTCAAATGGTGTTAAAAGTGTCACATACTGTATTGATAAGGTATAATTCACCCAAGAATGTCATTGCTGTCTTAATGTAAGAATGTACTCGCAGCGGCAAAAATCACACGTAAACGTAGTTTGTTTTCTAGTGAGAGGACGTGCGCTTGCCCGCAAATGACGTATACTTTAGTAAACAGAACTGGCTGTGAATAACAGGTAATAGAGTTGTAAACAATGTTTGTCAGTTTGTTGCACAGAGCAATCGTTTGGGAGCCGCACAGGAAGTATGATTTACATGTTTCTTAGTGACGGCAGCTATGGCATGAGCCACACTCGCCAGTGAAAGTGAAACCAAAACCGCACATATCATTTAAATGAATATCGCATTTTATAGTTATGAATACGACAAGCTTTTGATAAGTTTTTTTCTTTCATAGTTAACACATAGTTAAGTGTTGTGCATGAAAATAAATGTTTAACATGTTAGTATAACAACTCTAGTCTATATAATGTTGAATATAATGCAGGAGGGAATCTGATAATGACAAATGTTTCATTTTACTAGTGAAAAAATGGTCTAATAATGTTGTCAATGACAGAAGACAAGCATACGTCTCAAACATACTAATTCAATTTCAGAATTATGAATAGTTGTATTCTGATGTGGTCACTTTACTGTGCATTAACAAACAGGACAAATTTAAAGTCTGTCCAAGTCCACCATTCCAAGTCTATACAAAATTCAGTAATTTAACCAACAGTAGACCTGCACATAGGCCTAATATTATTATTGTTGTTTTACCATATGTTTGAGAAATAACTAATAATAAACTACTCATAATAACCTTTATTTTACATCAGAATCGTGAGAAAATAGTGATCTTGATTAAGCAAAAATGCTAACTCCACACAGAAATGCCAATTGACCCAGCCTGGGCTTGAACCAGCGACCTTCTTGCTGTGAGGCGATTGTGCTACCCACTTCACCACCATGATGCCCCAGTCCTGTAACATTTGCATTAAATTTAACATAAAATGTGTGCAATACACCTTTAGGCTATGGCCCCATCATACACCCAGCACAATAAGGCGCAAGATGTGTTTGGCAATTTGTTGCTATTTTCAGACCAGCACAACCCTAATTTTCACGTTTTGCACCACATTGTTTAAATAGCAAATCCCTTTGTGCCACTTTGTGGACTCCTGGGTGTTCCTGTCTAAAAAGGAGGTGTGTTAAGGCGCATTGTTGGCACGTTTGTGTAGACCACGCTATTGACCAACAAAAAGCTGGTTTAAAGTCCAGCGCAGAGCATTTTAGTTATGCGCCATGCTAGTTCAAACGCTTACACGTTGCTTAATACACACAGGATGTACAGCAATACACAAATATATTTACATATGAAAAAAAAGAAAGGATTAAAATGTTACAAAAATTATTATTTTCTACATAAATATAAAAACCACTACCTCCGTGCCTTTGTCATGTCAGGGGGGCTTTTTTCAGTTTATTAAGGGCAATTTGCATCTGTATAATATTATTATTATTATTATTAATTATATGCATATTTATATTTGTTTCATTAAAAACAAGTTTAGATTTGTCCACCTGTTGGGTTTTGGAGACATCTGCATCACCATATGGGCCATAAGAATAGGACGTGTGTTTGGGTATAACTTCGTTATTATTGTTAATTTATTCATTTGCTGGAAATTAGAACTGAATTTAGAAATAGTTTTGAAACAAATCTTTGCGCTTAACAAATTAAATTAATTATGTGGGCTAATGGATGTCCTCAGTGGAGTATGTGCAACACCGTTTCCCTATGCACGAAAGTAAAGGAGTAAAGTAAAGAGTAAGAGTAAAGTAAAGAGAAAGTAAAGACGCCGAATGGAGGAGGCTCATTCTTTATCCTAGCACTGCAGATGGTCTATTTAACTGTTTTCTCTTTCATTAAGCATACATTTTTTCTACTTACAAAGTCCGCCATGTAAATAGCAAATGCGCCATGGTGCGATGCAACTGACTCCTAAAGGGAATGGGAGATGAAACTCTGATTGGTTTAATGCACGTTATGGTCAGAACACACCCATAACTCATTAAGAGAATAAAGCACAACCCTGTTAGACCATGCGCCGGGGCGCAAAATGTATTTTTCAGTCCTTAAATTAGCAGAAGTGGATTCTGACATGCTCTTAATGCTTTTAAACCATGCGCTTTAGACTTTGCGCCTAGACGGTTAGAATAGAGCCCTATGATTCAGAGGAAGTGATATCATTTGACGGAGGAGAAGTGATCAAGGATGCATTCAATCATTGAATTGTATGATTTTATGTCACGTTTTTATAAGTGAAAATGTACGTTTCTGGCTGAATGTCCCCTATATAGTTGGTGTTCACTATCCTTTTAATATATATTTTTTAAATATCTATAGTTTAAATGTTTAATTTGTAATTTTCACAAATCAAAGAATACTCTTAAAATAACTGACTTTTGCTTTTCGCTAACGCAGTGTGCATATTTTAATAAATTCAGCAATGCAGTTTTGTAAGAAGAAAATGAATTCTGTATTTATTCTAACTCAAGAGAGTCTTAACTTTATATCCTCCAAAACAAATGAAACGTAACTTCTTTTCAAACGCAAAAGAGTAATAAAAATCAATAAATTATACCTGCTTTGGGTAAAGTGTTTCAAGATGTTGGGGTCAGAGCATAAATCAATTCATTACGCCTGAAAGCACAAAGCCTCTCTGTGTTTCAACGTGGGACAATCGCTTATGCCAACTCTCAAACTGTTTTCTTTATCTCGCTGAAGCAGCACAACTCATTTGTACACCCTGGGGCTGTACAAAGGAAGTCTGATTTATCATTTTTCAGTCTGCGTGACACAATGACAGACAACCCGAGGGCTGAATTTCACTCTTGCTGGACGCGGTACAGGAAATTACCCTAAATCCCTCTGAAGCTGCAGAGTTCAGGCGCATTTCACGTGTACAATACTGTCTGTTCACACCTCTCCCCTCTCAGAGAGCTGGATGTCTTGACAAAACAGACATACTGTTGGAAACATTCACACTGGGCAACTCAAAAAAAAACACATACACAGGAGACGACGATTTACCAGTCAGGGCAGATCACAACAGGCCGGGTGATGATAATCGCTTTCTATTCACATGCATCTGTCACCTGCCATGTTCTGGATGGAGCAGGAAATCCCTGACAGAAAGAAAATGAAGAGTACAGGAGACCTCTAAAAACAGTTGTTGGTATATAGAAATACTAGTAGTGAATGAGTAATAGAACAAATATGATTCTTCAAAAGATATCTTGAGTAGGTTTTAATAAGAAAGTATTTTTGGGTCACTTTATGAATACTGTTTTTGTCATTCTATAAACTATATTTTACTTTGTTTCCTTGTATCTAATTAATAATTAGATATTAAATACTTGCTTTTTGGTTATTTTTTCTTGAATCTGTATATCCATTGTATTTGTTTTTTTTTCTACTACAGAAGTCAGTGGTTACAGGTTTTCAGCTTTCCTAAAAATAGGCATGGGCTGGTATAAGATTCTGATGGTATGATATTTTTTATTCAAGGTTCTCACGGTATTGGGATTACTGCTCTAAAATACGTTCTTTTTTTTAAATGTCTGGGTAAAAAAACAATTATTTCCCATTGAACACAATATATTCTATTTAAAGGGCACCTATGATGAAAATCATCTTTTGTAAGCTGTTTGGACAGAACTGTGTGTAGGTATATTGTGTCCATTGTCATATTTAAGTGATAGAAACACAATAAGTCTCTTTTTTAAATTTCCTGATGTTAAAATAGGACCCAAATCCCTCCCATTTTGAAGCCTACCGCAACGTAGGAGTACGGTTTCCCCACCCACCAAATTGATTGACAGCCACGTATTAACATGTCTCCATAGTAACGCGTATAATATATACATACATATCAACAAGACAGGATGTGCACAAAGCAACTGGGATTAAAAGCTCTGTTCAGCGCTCTGTGATCATCAACCATCATCAAATGTGATTAACAATGAGTTTTACAAGTTTAAAACCTTTTTAAAAGTGATTTTATCGTCTTTACTTTATCACCACAGCCGCATGTCAGTACAATTATAAAAGAAGACACTACAATCCTGGTTTGTGGACATTAAATCAGGTTTATTGTGTACATCAACACAACGGATATCCATACAGCAGTGGATATTACCGTGTTACCTGTCACATTTGCTGTGTAAAAATGCAAAGTTAAACGTGCACGCTGTGTGTTTGTGTGCGTAAACTTTGTAACGACATTGTGTGTGACTCATTGTTGCAGAAAGGCTTGAATTAACTCCAAAATAAATACATCAAGTAATCATAGGGAAAGTTCCTCTTACTCTCACAAACGTTGCGTGAGATCTGCTTCCTTCATGTGTTATCTGATGGAGACAGAAACACCGTGGACACTCTGACAAGCATGTAGGAACAGTGGGCGGGAAGAACTAGCGTTAAAGGCACAGGCTACAAAAACAGCTACATTGTGTTCATAGCAGAAAATGTGAATATTCTGAAAGGTATAATAAATAATCTGATGGGTGTTTTGAGCTGAAACTTTACAGACACATTCTGGAGACACAAAAGACTTATCTTAAATCTTGAAAAAGGGGTAAAATAGGTGCCCTTTAAAGAAACATTTCAAATATTTTGGCACAGTAAACATGTCAGGTTAAATAATTAAAATAAAGCATTGACTTCTGCTGTCTTCATTAGTTTCAAAAACAGATTTTCTTACAACTTGAAAAGGCATCTTTGGATATCTTTCTTTTCTTTGGATATAAAGTAAACCACTGCACTGTTCAGGTGTATAGAATGCCTGTATGCTTGTTTATAAGCAATTTGTTGTTCAGATGTTTGCTGAATTTAGGCTGACCAGTAGCTTTTGATGTGGAGATACTGTTGCCCTAAAAAAACTAAATAAATTAGTCAAAAAAAAATAAAAAAAAATAATAACTTGCACGCACTACCGGTCAAAAGTTTGGGGTGTGTTTTTTTTCCATGTTTTTTTTTTTTTTAAAGAAAATTCTGTTCCTGTCTTATTCTATCAAGGAGGCATTTATTAAATGTAAAAGAAAATGTTAAATTGTTAAATACTTATTAAATATTTATTTATTACTTACTGTATGTATAGTTTCAAATTAAAGTATTACTCCAATCGATATTGCTTGTATTACTATTACCATAATAATATTTATTTATTGCCAGCAACTTATGGCTATTTCATGGCAAAATGGATATATATATATATAGATATATATATATATATATATATATATATATATATATATATATATATATATATATATATATATATATATATATATATAAAATCTATAAAAACAAATTCGTATTACAATAAAAAATTACTTAGACAAAAATATAAAATATAAATAAATAAAATTCACACAAAAATATATTCAAAGTTAAATATGATTTTTCAGTTTAATTTTTGATAAATAATTTAAGATTCTTCCTGGTGGTACCTTTTTAAAAATGTCCATCAAAGTACTCTCCTTATAAAAACTGTGTCTTATTGGATTCAAACTTCCACATTCCAACAAGATATGTTTCATGATAAGAGCAGCCTGGCAGTAAACCATAATAATAATAATAATAATAATAATTATTATTATTATTATTATTATAGAGTGATTTCTTAAGGATCGTGTGACTCTGAAGACTGGAGTAATGAAGCTGAAAATTAATCATTAAAATCACTGGAATAAATGATAAAGTTAAATAAAAACTACTTTTGAACAGTTATTTTTATAATCCTACTGACCCCAAACTTTTGACCGGTAGTGTATATACCATGGGAACGGTATAACAAAAAATCCTAGCGGTTTTAAAACCTTGACTCTTCCAAACTATGGTAAACCTTGAAAATGGTTATTGTCCCATGTCTACTTTAAAATATATTCTTTTGTGTTCAAGAAGAAAACAAAAAAAATAAACTCATAAAGGTTTGGAACCACTTGAGGGAGAGTAAATAGTGAGTCAATTTTCATTTCTGGTTGAACTAGCCATTTAAATTGTGTATTCATTTTAACTTTCACAAAAGTACTATAACATATTTTTCTGTTTTTAGTTTAACAAATATGTGATCAGCCCTGTTCAGCTGATGATGCCTTATTACCCACAAGGTACGCAACTGAAATGTAGAACTTGCAATCATTATTGATTGTTTGTTGCATTATTGATTATTACTTAGGTTCATGCACAAACAGTCACAAAAATATGAAAGATATCCCATGACATCTCATTTTTTGTAACAGTAAAGGAATCATATACTTTTCATAAACATACTTTTTACTTAAATAGAAAAACACACAGTGCACACTGTAACTTACAGAAATGGCTAATATGAATGTATTCACTATGCTAAAAATGAATCGTGTTACCTGGATGAGCTTTTATTATTAGTTTTAACAGGTATTATACCCTGAGATGTTGTGATTGACCAATCAGGATCAGGCATTCCACAGAGTTGTTTAATAATAATAATAATAAACACTTTATGCTATTATTAATGGCAATATTATAAAAAAGACTTTTTATGTAACCTTATTAAAATGGTTATATTTATCACCAAAAAGGTTTCCGCAGTAGTTAATAAACTATTTGCTAAATGTAATTAAAACATTCATTTATTAATTTTCTTTTCGGCTTAGTCCTTTTATTAATCAGGGGTCGCCACAGCGGAATGAACCGCAAACTTATCAAGCATATGTTTTACGCAGCGGATGGCCTTACGGCCGCAACCCAGTACTGGGAAACACCCATACACTCTTGCTCTCACACACATACACTACGGACAATTCAGCTTATTCAATTCACCCATAACACATGTCTTTGGACTGTGGGGGAAACTGGAGCACCCGGAGGAAACCCATGCGAACGCAGAGAGAACATGCAAACTCCACACAGAAACACCAGGTGACCCAGCTGAGGCTCGAACCAGCGACCTTCTTGCTGTGAGGCGACAGCACTACATACTGCGCCACTGCGTCTCCCAAATTAAAACAATTGATAATAAAAAAAATTCAAAAACGGCACTTTAATATCAGTGGTGGGAAACACCCATGCACTCTATCATTCACACACACATACACATTCACTACGGCCAATAGACCATCTTTCTGTGAGACGACAGTACTATCAACCGAGCCACTTTGCTGCCCCTAAATTGTATAAATTACAGTAATTAATATATATTTTTAAAGTATTTATGTACTTTAAGTATTTAAGTTTTTTTTTTTTTGTTATGGATGGATTAAAAATGGTTAACAAATTTTAATACACATGTTTAATATTGTTTAATTATTTAAACTAATTAACTAATTAACACTTGAATGGCATAGACGACCCAAATTATTAAACTTTACACTGAAAATGTAAAAATTAAAAGTAAATAAAATTTAATAAATCCTAGTATAGTTAAAAAAAAAACAAATGTATTAGTCAATAATCACTGATCACAATCAACACATCAACAATTTTTCTTTATCAATTAGCATATAATTTAAAAACAAAACATATTATGATAATACATTTAATTTAAATGTTTAAAATGTTGATTTAATGAATTCAATTTAATATTTAAATTAAAATAAATAAAATGATTCATTAATTGAAACTAAATTATTCTTGATAAAAAAAAAAAACTCTTACTTTTCTTCGGTTTATCCCCTGCTTTATCAGAGCTCACCACAGCGGAATGAACCACCAATTACTCTTGGATACGTTTTACACAACAGATGCTCTTCCAGCCACAACCCAGCACTGAGAGTACAACCACTCTCCCATTCACACACTACGACCAATTTAGTTCCTGCAAACTCCATACAGAAAGGCATCCTGGTCCAACTAGAACTCAAAACATTGACCTTCTTGCATGCTATCCAGAAATAATAAACAATGTGTAATAATCTAACAAGCACAATGTTTACACAAATTTACACAATGCATGTGACAAATATCAAAGTGTGCAACCGTATACATTTGCATATACACAACGATCAACAAATAACTTGTTAATGCAATGTACTGCATTTGTTGGTGATGTTTTACTGATTTTCTTGCTGTCAGCCAAGTGGAGCACTTGATTTATACTATGTGGTATGAAATATGAGGCTCATCATGTGGTTTCATGCGTTTATGTCAAGCTTTAGAGGATTAAATGATTCAGAGGCGTCTGACACACAGTTTCCTAATGTTACTGTTGGTAATGTATTTGTCTCTTGACAGGCATTACATCTAAATATTCCCCTCCGTTTACCCTGGCTCAGAGCAAATAACTCAACGTTGCTGCCATTTCCATTCATATTCTGCTTTTTGGTAATGTAAAGCATGAAGTCCATATTTTGGGAGCGTTTCAGCTAGAATAACAGTGTAATTAAGGCCTGATGTCACTGCTGGTGGTTGC
This sequence comes from Danio kyathit, assembly GCA_903798195.1. Taxonomy (NCBI): domain Eukaryota; kingdom Metazoa; phylum Chordata; class Actinopteri; order Cypriniformes; family Danionidae; genus Danio; species Danio kyathit. Next base: position 22,491,599 of record LR812532.1, on the reverse strand, counting down.
CATGTTGTGTGTCAGTCTGATGATTCACTGCATGTGTCGGTCGGTGTGTTTGATGTGGTGCCCGAATGTCGTGTTTGCTAACATGCTGCCCTCATCATGTTATTTCTTCTGTGGTTACTCAATGACAGTTTCACTTTTTTTTTTATTTTTCACTCTCCGCTTATGCGTGTGGCGTGTTTGAAATTTTGACTCTTTCTTCACTGTATTATACACTAGTTTCACCACAATTGCTTTCTACACATATCGCAAGACTGCTTGAAAATTCACATTGAATTCGGTTTCTTGGTACCATTCAATTTGAAATCTATGCTAAGCTATGCTTATCAGCTTTTTTCATTAAGAAGTTTTTGATAGGTTAAATGTTAAGTAACAATTTAAAAAATATTTCCTTTACCTCATTAGCAGGGGTGAATTTGGATTTTTCACAGTGTCGGGTGGCTAGTGTTGTCACTGCCCATGTGTAATATTTTAATAACATAAACAGCACAAACAGAACTTTCACTGACACAAACCAGCACAAATGAAGTACAAACGAACAAGACTATTTTGAATAAATTTGGAGCATGTTGGGGGGCTGAAGACGTCATCAACCATAATCGTGTAATATTTTAATAGAGGAAACAGGAAAACGGACCTTTCACCAGCACAAACCAGCAAAAACGAAGCACAAACGAACGAGACTATTTTGAATAAATTTGGAGCATGTTGGGAGGCTGTTGAAGTCATCACCCATGATTCAATGTGTAATATGTATTGTGCACAAATGGGAGACCATTTTGGAAAAATTTGCAGCATGTTGGGGGGCTGTTGACGTCATAGTCGATAATTCAATGTGTAATATTTTAATAACACAAACAACATAAACTGATCATTCACTGGCACAAGATGGCGCCGAGCATGGCTGCCGTGTTGCGAGCTCCCAGCAAACTTTGTTGTGTTTTGTATGTTTTACTTGTATTTTTGTTGTTTTTGTGCTGGATGTACACACTCTTATTGCTTATGACAGACACACACTTCGGGAAATTGGCTCCCTCGTCGCACACCGAAGACCGGACTTTGAGTTCTTCAACGACGCTCTGTTTACAAACACAACAACAGAGCCCTTTGTCTGGGCCACACAACCGAGGCGACGACGCAAACGCAGCCGGAAAAGAGGAAAGAGAGCCGGCGTCCTGGTCAGACTAAGACGCCGTGGATTTCGACCCCCGCTCCCCACCATTCTGCTGGCTAACGTTCACTCACTGGACAACAAACTTTGCGAGCTACATTTCCTTCCAATGAGAAACAAGAAACTGCTGCATTATCTGTCTTACAGAAACCTGGCTATCTGCGGAGGTACCAGACACAGTTGCTGAACTTTCGGGGAACGAAGGAACTCACAGGGAAAAGCAAAGGAGGAGGTGTTTGTTTCTTTATTAACAACTTATGGTGTGATGAGAGAAACATACACTCAGTTAGATCATTTTGTTCTCCTGATCTGGAATACCTTATGCTTCGGTGTCGACCATACTGGCTACCAAGGGAATTCACATCTGTGATTATTACGGCTGTCTACATACCCCCTCAAGCCAACACAGAGCAGGCGCTCAGGGAACTGTATGGGAGCATAAACGAGCAGGAAACCGCACACCCGGAGGCAGCAATTATTGTTACAGGGGACTTTAACAATGCCAATCTCAGGAAAATCGCTCCAAAATACTTTCAACATATCACCACAAACACGTGTGGTGATCGTATTTTGGACCATTGCTACTCTCCGTTGCGGGATGCTTACAAATCCCTCCCCCGCCCACCATTTGGCAAATCAGATCACTCTTCTGTTCTGCTCTTGCCTGCTTACAGGCAGAAACTGAAACGGGAACCACTCACCCTCAGGACGTTTCAGAGCTGGTCAGACCAATCGGATTCCATACTTCAAGACTGTTTTAATGACGTTGACTGGGAGATGTTCTGGGCAGCTTCTGATGACGACATCAAAGTGTACTCAGACACCGTTACGTGCTTCATCAGAAAGTGCATAGAAGACGTGGTCCCAACAAAAACTGTCTGTATCTACCCTAACCAAAAACCATGGATCAATTGCGAAGTTCGAACAGCCCTATCGGTGCGAACTTCCGCCTATAAATCCAGAAATGCTGAGGAACTAAAACAAGCAAACTACAACCTCAGGAAAATGATCAAAGCAGCAAAACGTCAATACAAAGACAAGGTAGAGGGTCAATTTAACACCAACAACGCAAGGAGCATGTGGCAGGGACTCAATTACATCACGGACTTTAAAAGTAACAAATCCGCTACTGTGTACGTTGCTGCATCTCTCCCGGACGAGCTCAACTCGTTCTACGCCCGCTTTGAAGCCCAGGACAGCGCACACACACAGCGCGCTCCCGCGGCCGACACAGAAACCGCCAGCACACTCTGTTTCTGTAGCAGATGTAACGAGATCTTTCCGCCGCGTGAACATCCGAAAAGCTACGGGCCCAGATGGCATCCCTGGACGTGTACTTAAAGCATGCACACACCAGCTAGCGGGGGTTTTCACGGACATCTTTAACCTCTCGCTCTCTCGGTCTGTGGTTCCTACATGCTTTAAGACAGCTACTATCGTGCCAATACCGAAATCAGCTAAAACCACATGCTTGAATGACTGGCGTCCGGTTGCACTGACACCCATCTTCAGCAAGTGCTTTGAGAAGCTGATTAAAAACCACATCTGCTCTGTACTGCCCGCTAACACTGACCCTCTGCAATTTGCATACAGAAACAATCGCTCCACCGATGATGCAATTGCTTTCATCTTGCACACTGCTCTGTCTCACCTGGAAAACAAAAACACATATGTGAGAATGCTGTTTGTGGACTACAGCTTATCATTCAACACCGTAGTGCCTGCCAAGCTGGTGGTGAAGCTTCAGGCTCTGGGCCTACACAGCTCTCTGTGCAACTGGATCCTGGACTTCCTGTCAAGCAGACGCCAGGTGGTCAGAATGAATAACATCACCTCATCCACACTGATCCTCAACACTGGTGCTCCACAGGGCTGTGTTCTCAGCCCACTCCTGTACTCCCTGTACACACATGACTGTACATCCCAACACAGCTCCAATGTCATCGTTAAATTTGCTGATGACACAACTGTGGTGGGCCTAATCACTGATAATGACAAGACGGCCTACAGAGAGGAGGTGCACGCTCTGACGCAGTGGTGTCAGGAAAACCACCTCTCACTCAACATCAGCAAAACCAAGGAGCTGGTGGTGGATTTCAGGAGAGAGAAGAAAGAACACACTGCCATCACCATCAACGGGACACCAGTGGAGAGAGTCAGCACTTTCAAGTCTCTTGGAGTACACGTCGCTGAGGATCTGACATGGACTGCCCACACAGACGCAGTGCTGAGGAAGGCACAACAACGCCTCTTCTTCCTCAGGCGTCTCAGGAGGTTTGGAATGAGCCCCCACATCCTCCGCTCGTTCTACACCTGCACTGTGGAGAGCATCCTCACTGGCTGCATCACCACCTGGTACGGAAACAGCACCAGCAGCAATCGCAAAGGTCTACACAGGATTGTGCGAACTGCTGTACGCGTAGTAGGAGGTGAGCTTCCCTCCCTCCAGGACATCTATACCAGGAGGTGCATGAGGAAAGCCAAGAGAATCATCAGCGACTCCAGCCACCCAAGCCATAGACTTTTCTCTCTGCTACCCTCAGGCAGACGGTTCCGCAGCATCCGGTCACGCACCAGCCGACTGAAGGAAAGTTTCTCCCCTCAGACTATCAGGCTGATGAACACTTAACACACCCCACACAAACTCTTCCATACCCCGCACTGCACACCATCAAGATGTAGCATGCACTGCACTTTAACAAATCCATACTTAAAACAATACTGCCTACAACTATGTGTACACCTATCCATCGTACTTATCGCTGTCAACATTACCAATTTTACATTGTCTTGTTTTTTTTTGTGAGTATGTTGTTGTATATTGCACTGTCTGTACTTTGCACTGTCTGTATTTCGTACTGTCTGTATTTCGCACTGTCGTTGTATTTACACTATCTGTATTTTGCACTGTCTGGAGCCAGCACCTAAGCTTTTCACTCATCATAGCACACGTGCTGCTGATGATGTGACAATAAAAGTGATTTGATTTGACAAACCAGCACAAATGTAGCACAAACGAACGAGACTATTTTGAATAAATTTGGACCATGTTGGGGGGGGCTGATGACGTCATAGTCGATAATTCAACGTGTAATATTTTAATAACAGAAACAACACAAACTGATGTTTCACTGGCACAAGCCAGCACAAATGAACAAGACTATTTTGAATACATTTGGATCATGTTGGGGGGCTGTTGACGTCATCACCCATAATTAAATGTGTAATATTTTAATAGCGGGAACAGCACAAACGGAACTTTCAATGACACAAACCAGCACAAAGGAAGCACAAACAAACAGGACTATTTGGGATGAATTTGAAGCATGTGGGGGGCTGTGTGACTGCTGAATGACCTACAAATATAATTTTAATATCTCAAAATATTTAAAACGATAAAATATATGAAAAAACAGGAGATTTTTTTTTTTTTTTTTACAAATGAAGCATGAGCACACATTGCTTTATATCTTATAAACACAATCAAGCCACAACACAAAAATAAAATAAAACACTCTGGATCACCCCTTTAAACATTGTCCAAAGACAAATTTGTATAGAAAACTGCATTAAACTAACTTTATAATACATATTAATTTAGTCCCAGGTAACATGCAATTAAGTGTCAATTACATTTAGCATATTCTAGACTTTATTTCTGTGACAATTATGTTTTTTTTTTTATTCTAAAGTGTACTTTTTCCCCACATATGCCTGTTTCAACATTCTATTATATAAGCTGCGTCCCAAATGGCACAGTATACACTATGCACTCATGCACTATGTACTTATGCACTTACACACTCAACAGCATAGTATATGTAGTGTTGTCCCAAATGGAACACTAATGTTTTTTTTACAAAGCAGAAACTCAAACCGATTCCCTGATGACACTGAACGGTTGCCAAATTAGTGAAATAAATGACCAAAGTATGAAATAATACCGGTCATGAGTATAACTGCTTTCACCATCATGAGGCACTATAATCACTCTTGTAGGAGAATTTTGCTTTCATAATCCAAAATAAATAAAGTTATCCAACATGTGCGCCCGAAAGTTCTGCCCCTTCCGCTACGCAAGCAAAGCTTGAGTGTGTGAAGTGTCCAACATTTTACCGGTTAAATAAGTGCATCATCCGGGTAATTAAAGTGCACTTATTATTTTTAGAGCTTTCAGTGTGAACGCACTTCTTACACTATTTATACTACAAAATGGCGTAGAATAGGCTAGTGAATAGGTAGGCTATGCGATTTGGGGCGCACCTTTAGTATAAGTATACGCAAAAAGAATACACTTTATGCAAGCAACATTAAACAAGGAAATTGTTGAAATTCAAGGTACTACCTCGATAAAATCAGTCACGTCTAGTCTGAAATATAACATAATTTTGCTTTAAAGACTCGCTTTTGTGAGTCTGTTATTAAATACTCAATGTTACAAAACAAACAAACAAGATTACTTCCAACCCTATTGAAAAAAGATTGACTGCATTGTGGGATACAGTAAGCACATTGTGCTAAAAGAGGCATAACATCGGAGTATATTCACAATATGATGCTGCAAAAATAGCACGAGTAGCACTAGCATGGTTTGTCATACCATTCTTTAGCAATTTCTACAGTCCTTCACATTCAATGTCAACTTCTTTCTAATAGTGAAATTACACAACTACATGTCTTTTAATGAAGCGTATAAATGCGTCCTCTGCATCTGTACAACACAATTATGCCCCCGTTCAATCTGACCACTGCTTTACCAAACTCCATAAGCCAAACATATGTAACCAAGCATTCAATTACAGCCATTTCAGAGGGTTCGTCAAGATGCACTTAGCCATTTGAAACTTTAGGTCCAACCACTGCGTGATTTGCGGTGATCCAATGAAATGCACAAAACCACCACCACTATTTGAGTACAGTTCATTCTATTGGGACCCTGAACACTGAATATACCAGATTTAGTGCTGTATTAGCTATGTTTGAATGTAGTCGTTGAAATCTTGCTCAGTTTCAGCCCCAGAGATGAAGTTGAGGAGTCCTAGTCAAGGTTATTTTAGTGAACAAAACTAAAAGACTAAAACTTCAGGGAAGAAAAAAAAATGCAATAAATAGAAAACAAACTAAACTAAACTAAGAACAGCCAATGAAAAGCTAAATAAACTACAATAATAATTAGCAAATAAAAAAAATCTTTTTTAAAATTAATAAGCACAAAATTTCATTCAAAATTTTTTTTCATAAAAAATATAATTAAAAATTTCTGTATTTTGTGATTTTCCCTTTTTTATTGTTATGAATTGCAGTATGGGATGTTAATCTGTTCTGTCGACTTTTGATGAGGAAAATTAAACTCCACAGTTTAACATAGTGACTTTTATTGACATTTTAGTGGTTTGAAATAATATAATAAACAAGAAATAATATATAGAGAAATAAGACTGTAAAATAACAAAAAAAAAATGTACTGGCAGTTTATTACAAGGTTTTTGTACAAGGTATACAATAATATACCACACCAAGACAATAAATCACTTTAAACTATTAAAAAAAAAAGTTAATAAAAAAGGCACTTTTTTTCCTAGGTTAAAATTTGTTGTAAGAAAAATCAAATTCCATAATGCAATTAAAAGGCATAAATAATCAGGGAAAAAAATAATACAAAACATGAATCAAAAAATACAAAAAACTGTTAATTTAAGGATATTTTTTACGGTTTAGCAGAAAATCTGACCGGCGGTTATTTAGAAAATCACCTATAGATGCACTTTTACATACAAAAATATTGTTCAAGCACATGTATATATATATATATATATATAAAAAAAAAAAAAAAAAAAAACGATCTATAAAATACGGTGCTCAGCATAATTGAGTACACATTATTGAGAATATTTGTATCCATTTCTCAGTGAATATAGGCAATGTATTTTGGTGCATTTAAACAAAACAGTTTTATTAAAAAGATATATTTATTAAAATAATGTTTTAGTCACCAAACATATTCAGAAATTGAAAGATAATAATTAAATTCAGGCAAAATATTGCAAAAAAAAAAAAAAAAAAAAATTCAACCTACAAAATCTCAATAACTAATATATATATATAGGGAGTGCAGAATTATTAGGGAAATGAGTATTTTGACCACATCATCCTCTTTATGCATGTTGTCTTACTCCAAGCTGTATAGGCTCGAAAGCCTACTACCAATTAAGCATATTAGGTGATGTGCATCTCTGTAATGAGAAGGGGTGTGGTCTAATGACATCAACAACCTATATCAGGTGTGCATAATTATTAGGCAACTTCCTTTCCTTTGGCAAAATGGGTCAAAAGAAGGACTTGACAGGCTCCGAAAAGTCAAAAATAGTGAGATATCTTGCAGAGGGATGCAGCACTCTTAAAATTGCCAAGCTTCTGAATTGTGATCATCGAACAATCAAGCGTTTCATTCGAAATAGTCAACAGGGTCGCAAGCGTGTAGAAAAACCAAACCAAAAACCAAGGCGCAAAATAACTGCCCATGAACTGAGAAAAGTCAAGCGTGCAGCTGCCAAGATGCCACTTGCCACCAGTTTTGGCATATTTCAGAGCTGCAACAATCACTGGAGTGCCCAAAAGCACAACGTGTGCAATACTCAGAGACATGGCCAAGGTAAGAAAGGCTGAAAAACGACCACCACTGAACAAGACACACAAGCTGAAACATCAAGACTGGGCCAAGAAATATCTCAATTTCTAAGGTTTTATGGATTGATGAAATGAGATTGAGTCTTGATGGGCCCGTGGCTGGATCGGTAAAGGGCAGAGAGCTCCAGTCCAACTCAGACGCCAGCAAGGTGGAGGTGGAGTACTGGTTTGGGCTGGTATCATCAAAGATGAGCTTGTGGGGCCTTTTGGGGTTGAGGATGGAGTCAAGCTCAACTCCGAGTCCTACTGCCAGTTTCTGGAAGACACCTTCAAGCAGTGGTACAGGACAGTGTTGCCAACTTAGCGACTTTGTCGCTAGATTTAACGACTTTTCAGACCCCCCTAGCGACAAATTTTTTAAAAAGCGACTAGCGACAAATCTAGCGACTTTTTTGTGTGTTACTGGAGATTTTTATAGACTGTCGTTTGTCCATTACTGTACCGTCCCTACTCTTCTCAACGAGCTGTGGGTGATGCCGCGACCCCTCCCCCGCCTTACAGCACTGACAGGCGGTCCAGTCCTCATACAGAAGCCTCTCCCACCTGCAGCCTGACAGCAGATCACACCTCTGCGTACCGACGGCAAATGATTTAGCACCGGCAGTGTGAAGGTATTTCCCTTGCACAGTCAAACCGATCTGCTTCTCCTTTATTTTAACAATTTGATTTGACCGTTTATTCTTTTCTTGTTCACAATCAGAGATGTTTTAAGTGAGAGTTTCAGAACTTGTTTGAGTTTATTATGTCTGAGCGATTACTGCAAATTACTTATCTATAATGATATACTGTATTCAAACAGCAATCAATTTAGTTAAATTGACATGCTTGCATAAAGCGTAGTGCAAATATAAATACCCCATTTATTTACCATAGGCTGTTAAACGGAAATGGTAGAACGTGATGACGTCAGTAATATGCAAATTAGCGTATGACTCGGGCAGAGCTTAGCGCCTTTTCGTTGACAATAGTTGGCAACAGTGGTACAGGAAGAAGTCTGCATCCTTCAAGAAAAACATGTTTTCATGCAGGACAATGCTCCATCACACGCGTTCAAGTACTCCACAGCGTGGCTGGCAAGAAAGGGTCTAAAAGAAGAAAAACTAATGACATGGCGTCCTTGTTCACCTGAGCTGAACCCCATAGAGAACCTGTGGTCCATCATCAAATGTGAGATTTACAAGGAGGGAAAACAGTACACCTCTCTGAACAGTGTCTGGGAGGCTGTGGTTGCTGCTGCACGCAATGTTGATGGTAAACAGATCAAAACACTGACATCCATGGATGGCAGACTTTTGTGTGTCCTTGCAAAGAAAGGTGGCTATATTGGTCACTGTTTTTGTATGTCACATTGTTTTTGTTTTTGAATGTCAGAAATGTATATTTGTGAATGTTGAGATGTTATATTGGTTTCACTGGTGAAAATAAATTATTGAAATGGGTATATATTTGTTTTTTGTTAAGCTGCCTAATAATTCTGCACAGTAATAGTCACCTGCACACACAGATATCCTCCTAAGATAGCTAAAACTAAAAACAAACTAAAAACTACTTTCAGAAATATTCAGCTTTGATATTAATGAGTTTTTTGGGTTCATTGAGAACATGGTTGTTTTTCAATAATAAAATTAATCCTCAAAAATACAACTTGCCTAATAATTCTGCACTCCCTGTGTGTGTGTGTGTGTGTGTGTGTGTGTGTGTGTGTGTGTGTGTGTGTATATATATATATATATATATATATATATATATATATATATATATAATCTTTTCTATAAAAACATAAATATGTTAAACCTTTTTGCCCATTTGCAAAAGCTTAATCGCTTGGTTCTTTAATATGAAGAAAATAGTATTCTTCATTTTTTATATACTTTTATTCATTGCATTTGTTCAGTTTTTTTATTCAGTTTTAGAATCAGTATTTGTTCAAACAATTATTTTATGTTTATTACTAATAGTTTTGCACAAGAGTTAATAAAAGCCGTGCAAGCACTAAAATTTGCTCAGGTCAACTACAACTAAACTAAAATGTACAGCAAATTTAAAACTATAACTATGCTAAACTATAATAACCTTGGTCCTCATGATGCCTGTTTCCTGCATATGGACGAATAATGAGTTCCAGGTGTGTGTGTGTGCCAGGTCTCAGATGAGCCTATTATAACATTCATGCTGCACTTCATAAGTATGACCCCTTAAGCTCCTCCTACTGGATCCATACATGCCTCGTTAATAAGCAAGACAAGCTGAATTAAACTCCATCTTCAATTTTTTGGACTTTATTATTATTAAACTGTCGAAGGGACTATGCTCACCATTACGGCTTCATCAGGTTTTTTTTTTTGTGAGTTTCCTTCGCATTCCAAAGAGGTGAGCAGCCTGGAAACTTAACTGCCTCCAACAAGTTTTTTTTCCTTCTGTTGTAGTAATTGTGGGAAGTGATTATTGTAAACACACACACACACACACACACATACACACACACACGGTGCCCCATATGAAAGTACACCACCACATCAGGAGAAAACAGCAACCAGATGTGCTGTTAGCAAAATGACCAGAGGAAACACAGACTATTAAAGGTAGAGTGAGAAGATGTGTAATGTGAAGTGATGCGTAAGTGCACGGCAAATCACGAGAACGTTTCACATTTACCATACACTCCATCTACAGTGCAAACAAAGACTTCCTATGACTGCAAGTCACTGCAACATGCTTTGTGTTACTTTAACTTATCAAGCTACGTTAACAATGTTTTAACATGGTTTTTAAGAGCAACGAGATTCAACTCAATGTTTTAAGTTGGTTTGACAATATGCAAGTTGAAATTATCTGTAAACTTAATATGATATCTTTTAAAATTTGAAAAAATTATACTCAGTATTTTCCCAAGGACAAACATTTAAGCATTGCTTAAAAGAAGAATAATCTCTACTAATGGGGGAGTTTCCTTTGTCCTTTTAAGTTTGTTTTTCTTATGCCCACTGACAGACATTTAATTGCAGGCCCGTAGCCAGCCTGGTGAAAAGGGTGGTTCTTTTTTCTTAAAAAGTGGACGTTTTTGCAGTTATTCATCTCATTTTATATTTAATTATGTGGATTAAATAGGTTGCATTTTAGTGACATTTTTAGCACTATTTTTTGTTGGATTGGCTTGTCGGATGGTGATCATAACCACACTTTTTGATGTACCAAAAACATTTCCTGAAGATTAAAAATGAAGAAATATGAGAATAATACTTATTCATTCATTCATTTTCTTGTCGGCTTTGTCCCTTGCGGGGTCGCCACAGCGGAATGAACCGCCAACTTATCCAGCACGATTTTACGCAGCGGATGCCCTTCCAGCCGCAACCCATCTCTGGGAACTTCCACACACACATTCACACTCATACACTATGGACAATTTAGCTTACCCAATTCACCTGTACTGCATGTCTTTGGACTGTGGGGGAAACCGGAGCACCCGGAGGAAACCCACGCGAACCCAGGGAGAACATGCAAACTCCACACAGAAACGCCAACTGACCCAGCCCAGCCGAGGTTCGAACCTGCGACCCAGCGACGTTCTTGCTGTGAGGCAACAGCACTACCTACAGCGCCACTGGGTTGCCCCAGAATAATACTTATTTTTAAATACAAATGTATTACATCATATATCATTAGAAAAAAAAACAGGAATTTTAAATCAAAAATAGGACAAATGAGCTCATGTATGGGACAATTTCTGGACCTTTGTCATTGAGGGGTGGGTCTTTTGAACCACCTAAAACCCTCTAATAATGGGCCTGAATTATGTAAATGTGCCTTATATGATTTTCTATATGCAGTACATTTTAAAACAAGTATTTCTTAACGTCTTTAGCATAGCTTTTTGGTTATTTCTAATAGTTTTTTTTACTCCTATATTTATTTTATATTTTACTTAATTTAATTATTTTAAGTTAAACTAAATTAAAAGTATTTCCACCATGTTGATTTTAGTTCATGTTTATTTTAATTAGCAAAAAACAATTGTTCAATGATTTTAGTTTTAATTCACTATAATAACCCTTATCTTAAGCTTAAGTCTCAAACGTATCTTAATTTAAGAAAGTTAATCATTATATATTAACAAAATCATGTTCGCAGTGTAACAATAATAATACTAATGAAACTGATTTCCTTTTAAATATATTTTAAATTACGGCAGATTGGCTTGACCAAGTCTACATGCCTAAATGACATCTCATTTAAATGACTAGTTAAATGGTTTGGTGCTGTGCCAGACAGGCTGGGATGAGCATTTCATAAGATCTACTATGATTTCTATGCATGACCAAATATCTAGTCTTTACATAGAATGGTTTCAAAAAGAGATAATATTCAGTTACCAGCAGTTCTGTTAGGGCAGGGGTGTCCAAACTCGGTCCTAGAGGGCCGGTGTCCTGGAGAGTTTAGCTCCAACCCTAATCAAACACACCTGAACCAGCTAATCAAGCTCTTACTAGATACTAGAAACTTCCTGGCAGGGGTGTTGAAGCAAGTTGGAAATAAACTCGCCAGGACACCGGCCCTCCAGGACCGAGTTTGGACACCCCTGTGTTAGGGAGTTATTTTTGGTGCCAGAGGTCATATGAGAATGGCCACCAGTCTGTTCAGATGATATTGACCTTATTCTTCACATAAGTACGAGCCGGCACACACATTGGAATCGTTTTGTCTCCAGACCTGTCTCATTCAGTTACATTGATTTTTAGATGTTAAAAATTACTGGTTATGCTGCTTCATTTTGCAAACTGATATTTTCTTATTACATTATTCTACTTTTTATGTATAGTCATAAGCACTTGTTTGTATAGAGCAAGCAGGTTTGACAGTTTTCTGCCGTTTATTATTTCTAGTCATTTCTCCCATAGGAGACTGAATTGAAAGTTCTAAAATGATTGCAAAAACGAGCAAACTTTCGCATTGCAGAATACGATCAATAAAGACAAAACAAAATCTGAAGCAGCAAATAAATCTGAAGCAGAGAGTGACAATTTGGGGTAAACAACAGGAACATTTTTGTTCATTCAGCCTGAAAGTTACAAAAGGAAATCTAAAGCAGGGAGTCACAATTTGGGGTATAGACAACAGGAAAAGATTTGTTCATTCAGCCTGAATCAACAGCTTTGGATGCTAGTGGTCTAATTGTGTCAGGGACTATTTTTAGCCTGCATTGGGCCCTTTGGTAGAACTTGAGCATTGTTTAAACACCGCAGCTGAGCTTACCTGAGTACTGTTGCTGCCATGTCAAGCACCAGTGGAATGTGCCAGAACCACTGTAAAAACAGAAGATTTTAAATTACAAATGATTATATTAATGCAGTGGTTCTCAATTCTGGTCCTCCTTGCTCTGCACATTTTCTGTCTTGCTTAACACACCTGATTCAGATCAGCTCGTTAACAAAGAGAATTGAATTGAACTGATCCTTGCGTGTCAAATAAGAGAGACATACAAAATGTGCAAGGCAGGGTGGCCTGAGGATTGAAGTGAAGTTGGTTTTATATTTACACATTCAGACTTTCTCCTTAATAATATAATTTCAGAAAAGTATTCTTTGGAAATTCTAAAAAGTTTTGAAGTCATATTTACATGCAATTTCATACCGAATATTCAAAGTACAATATTGGCGCCATGTCACAAGCTGTCACTGTTCAAAAATGAATGAACGTGTGAATCTAAAACCAACTTTACCTCAATGGCCTGAGGACCGGAATTGAGAACCACTGGATTAACGGGATAGTTCACCAACAATGAAAATTTACTCATTATTTTAACCCTCAAGTGGTTCCAAACCTGTGTGTTTCTTTATTCTGTTGAACACAAAAGGAGATATTTTGAAGAAAGCTAAAAAACTAGTTTAAAAATAAGGTTAGTTTTAGGTCATGATGTCAGGTGACCAAAATTTAATGTCTAGCCAGCATCTAAGAACAACCGTTTTTTTTTTTTTGTCCATAAATGGTGTCAAATTACATTGATATTTTTTTGATTTTTAGGTTGTGTTGGAAAGTGACCAAAATCCAACATCTGATAGATGTCATAGTGGTAAGGTCCACACAGCGTCAAGGTGTAACATGATTAGACATTGATATTTGGTTGATTTTAGGTTGGACATTAGACATTGACGTCGGTCTGATGTTGTGTTCTGGTGTCAACCAGATTTTCACTTCCAAACAAAATCCAACGTCCCCACTACGTTGGGGTACAACATCATGTTGACGTCCTGTGCTTGCAGGGCACTGACTTGCATAGTTGGAAAAACAAATACTTTAGAATTCAGTTGTGTTCAACAGAAGCCCCATGTAGGATGAAAATCAAACAGGACAGGTTTGGAACAATAAAGAGTGAGTCAATTAAGTTAAGTTTTGGGTGAACTATCCCTTTAAATTATAAGACGTGTTTTGTCTCAAAAAAATTAATTAGGACTAACTTGTTTTCCTAAAAGGCCCATTAATCATCACAAACTAACGTAACTGCTGTTTTAAACAGGATGAAACTATTCAGCTCACCTGCAACTGCTGTTTAAAGCGCATTTGTCATCTTTATATCCCGTCGTGTCCCCTTGAGACATTCACTTCCTAAACGAATCAAAGACAAAACGTTTAAGCAGCAGCAGTACTCAAGGTAATTGTGCCATCTTTCTCAGCTGCTCGTGCAACATGGCAGATATGACACATGAACAATCGCTGCTGTCTTCAGATCAGTCGAGGCCCTCAAGGTGAAGCAGTCTCTTCTTACACTTCGCAGCTCTTCAGATTTACTGAGCTAAAGTGTTCGTCTGCTCCACTGTGGTAGATTCATGAGGATTGTTGTTTTTAGACAATATACAATACTTAGGAGTAACGTTACCTGGGTGCGTTTGACATTTGAAGCAGCTGGAACTCATTTGTTCCTGTGGTTTCCGTAAGTAGGAGCTCTGGGACTGTAAATGTTTCTCATTGCTGCTCTACGAGCATTACATAGGACATTTTTTTTTAAATGTTACATTCGATTTGCCCACAAACTGACAATACGGCCAGCAAACAGGACAGGGGGTGCATCAGTTTCTAATAAAACATGGCGATGAAGGTTTGTTAAAATTTTAAAGAAACCGCTTCAATCGAAATCCTGTCATTTTCTCACCCCAGTAAGTTACTAAAGCATACTGTAAGTTATTTTTTTTTTATTATTAAACAATTATTTACTTATTTTAATTTTCTACAGCAAACGTCGGTGCGGCCCATTTTTATATATAAAAAATATATTTTGAGTCATTTTTTCATTTGAAATAGATTTTAAAAATATTTTTTAATTCATCTGATAATCATGAAATAAATAAAAAAATATAATTGTGAAATAAAATACAAAATATGTTTGAAAACGTTTTAAATAATACAAAATGTAAAGTTAAAATTAATAAATGAATACATTATTACAATGAGTAAAAATAAAAATGTAACCCATAAAGACTGCAATGATCCCCCCCAAAAAATATTTTAGAGCCACTGTATAAATTGGATCTTTAAAAGAAACTATAGATTCCTTTTACATATTAGGACGGGGTTCAATGTGCGAATTCATTGACGATCGGGGCTGTCAACATTTTTTGGCAGTAGTTTGGTAATACATGCTTCAGTGAATCAAATTTTAAATAACATCTCATTATTTAATAAAATGTGTAAGTTTTCAGTGTTTTGAGGGATATTTAGTGACTATTTTAGAAGTAGGTCAAATTATACAAATTGTCTTTTTTTCCCTTTTTTTAGGCTACATGCAGATATAAACACCTATTTTACAAGAAACTTGTTTTGTGAATACTTAAGATGTCTATCGGTGCTCAAGAACTGGCAGTTTCAGGCTGTTTAATGATATTTTTCCCTTTATTGATTGGCGCGATTGATTGATGGTACCGTTATGGGATAACCCCCCAATACGGTTTCTTGTATTATTATCATAACAGATTCTAACGCTTGTTCTAGGGCAGGGGTGCCCATACTTTTTCTTATGAAGGGGCAAAAAACCAAACTCGATTGAGGCTAGTGGGCCGGAGGTAAATATAGTTGCAATGGGTAATTTCCTAATTTATTTAATAATATTTAAAAATGACCAGAAAACATTGCTTTATATTAACTAATACAGTATTTATTTATTTATTACATTTTATAATTAACCTATTTCAGTAAAAACAAAACAATCTAATTTATAACAGAATTACACAATTTTTTGCCTTGATTTGCTCACCGATGTCTTTTGCATAGTCCTCTATCTGTTGAGTGTCTGTATTTACGTTTTATAAAATCAGATTCATTTACATTTCATTTTTCTTTTTTTGTAGCTCAGCAATAAAACAAAAAAGGTTACGTCAAATTAGAAATTACAATCTCTGTTAAAGGCATTTGCCCCAACCCAGCATACTCACTCTTCTCTCAGATAAGATGGTGGGCCAAATCAATGGGTACAGTGGCCTGCGGGCCCTACTTTGGACATCTTTGTTCTAAGATATCTCTTACTATTACATAAAAGGCATTTAGCATGTTGAGGGATTAAACTAAAGAAAAAAATAAGAAAAAAAATCAGACCATCACAAATTCTGAGGTAGGATCTTCTGACACTGTAACAGCACTTTCTAACCAGGCCTTGAGTTAGGTCTAGCTTGCTTATTTTGACTATCCCAAATACAGTGTGAGATGGATACAAACATATACACCAACATTTTCCGAAGACCACTCACCTCTAAACTCCCGCCGATTTGTTTGGATAAGGCCAAGATTTGATTAGACAAATCTCACGACTTCATCTTTGATGAGGTACCAAGATAACAAACAAGATACACCAGAAAAACTCAAACAAACTCAAGCCACATTAGCAGATGCATCATTTTAATGACTGCGAACAAGGTCAGAACACCTCAGTACAATGGCATCAGTGTGTTAGAGGAGAAACATGCTGTAGAAAACATATTGGATGTGATTAATAGCACATGCTGCTGACAAAATGAGAGTCATGGGGGGGGGGGGGGGTGTATTAAAATTCACACTCACAAACCATTCAACGAGAGTCTGTGATTAATCGCTACGATACACAGGAACATTTATGGAAATGAGAGCACAGATGTTCATTGAAGAGAGTCAGTTACAGGTCAGCGCTGCAGTGACTACAGGCCTGCATGCAGATCACATTAATAGGCCTGAAGTCTTTTTCCAAACAGTATCTGGTAAAAATAGCGCAGGTTTGTGACATATAATAATAGTCTGAGATGTGATTAGTTGTGTTTCTTTTGGACTGGAGTGTATGTCACGGAGGGGGTCCCAGAGAGGACACTGATGAAAATTTGAAGACCGAGGGGAGTTTGAACACCGGTGTTTCCCATGGTGACTCGCTGCGGTAGGGCACATTTTGGGATGGACTGATCCTGGGCTCCCGTAGACCACTGGAGAATTCCCTACTGCAAGAGATACTTCTCCAGTTACTCTGGCTGTCCATACTAAGGCAGAAGAGTTTTCCAAGATACAAGACAGTGGAGTCATTCTTTTAGTGGAAGAAATACCTGACAGTGGCACTGAATGGCGCTGAATGGTTACCCAGAGTGCTCTGACTTGATGCTCTGTGAGGAACTGAACCTAAATGGAAGAGACCATTCATTGCAGAACAAAGTATAACAGCCAGATTGTATCAATGGATTGGTGATATCATTGTGAAAACAGTGCAGCTTTGGAGATGTCAGAAGCTATGAACCCTTTTGAGAGGATTTGAGAAAAAAAGTGACAAAAAAAGACAAAAGCTTCTTCCCAAACTGGGGAAATGTAGCTAGTATTATCAAAATCAATTGAGTGCATTCGGGCCCATCCACTTTTTTTGGCAGGGCTGGTTTAGGAAGTATTTTTTCATTCATTTTCTCTATAAGGATTTTTAAAAAAAGACATGAACCAAGCCAAGCAGCTACAAGGTTAATCACAACATTACAGTACATGAAAATTGAACGTGTGCTCGATTAATTAAAATTCATCCATGCAAGTAGGCCACTTTGCATTTGGAGTGGCGGTCCTTCTCAATTGATGTCAGTTTGGCAGCTTTAGCCACAATATTCTTAACCACACCCCTACTCAATATTCCATTTCAGTAGAAAGTACATCTACACACTGAAATAAAATTCTTAATAACTTCCGGTTCACATGGACTTTGGTCGACATTAGTGAGATAAAAACTATAAAATACTATATAAAAAAAAAAACTAGAAATATAAAATATTATATTGGTTACTTATATTTGTTATAAAAACATTGTTGGCTTTATCTGTAGAAACAATATATTTCAGGTTTATTGCGAAATAAGCATATAGGGAGACCCGTATATCAGTTATGTAATTTGTGGTGCTTCACAAAAGTGGGCAGAGCTAAAGATCTTTGCTCATTCATAGCTAACTGGTGGAATTTAATGCATCATGAGTAATGTAATTTTTTTCAGTTCAAATTGTATTTGTATACTTGTACATGGCATCTGGGAATTGTTCATAGCACTTTATTTTATTTATTTTATTTATTTTTTTGTTTTTATGTTTATTTTTTTATGTTAAAATAGATTAAATTATTTTATTTCCTCAAAATTCTACACACAATACCCCATAATGACAATGTGAAAAAAGATTTTTTTTTAAATTGTTGCAAATTTATTAAAAATAAAAAACCTGAAAAATCACATGTACATAAGTATTCACAGCCTTTGCCGTGAAGCTCTAAATTGAGCTCAGGTACATTCTGTTTCCACTGATCATTCTTGAGACGCTTCTGCAGCTTAATTGGAGTTCACCTGTGGTAAATTCAGTTGATTGGACATGATTTAAAAAGGCATACACCTGTCTATATTAGGTCCCAGGGTTGACAGTGCATGTAAAAACACAAACCAAGCATAAAGTCAAAGGGATTGTCTATAGACCTCCGAGACAGGATTTTCTTGAGGCACAAGGCTGGGGATGGTTACTGGGAAAGGTTCTGCTGCTCTGAAAGTTCCAATGAGCACATTGGCCTCCATCATCCGTAAGTGGAAGATGTTTGAAACCATCAGGACTCTTCCTAGAGCTGGCTGGCCATCTAAGCTGAGTGATCGGGGGAGAATGGCCTTAGTCAGGGAGGGGATCAATAACCCGATGGTCACTCTGTCTGAGCTCCAGCATTCTTCTGTGGAGAGAGGAGAACCTTACAGAAGGACAACCATCTGTGCAGCAATCCACCAATCAAGCCTGTATGGTAGAGTGGCCAGACGGAAGCCACTCCTTAGTATTGGAATTTTCCAAAAGGCATCTGAAAGACTCTGACCATAAGAAGCTAAATTCTCTGGTCTGATGAGACTAAAATTAAACTCTTTGAAGTGAATGCCAGGTGTTACGTTTGGAGAAAACCAGGCACCGCTCATCACCAGGTTAATACCATCCCTACAGTGAAGCATGGTGGTGGCAACATCATGCTGTGGGGATGTTTTTCAGCAGCTGGAACTGGAAGACTAGTCAGAATAGAGGGGAAGATGAATGCAGCAATGTACAGAGACATCCTGAATGAAAACCTGCTTCAGAGTGCTCTTGACCTCAGACTGGGGCGACGGTTCATCTTCCAGCAGGACAATGACTCAAAGCACACAACCAAAATATGAATGAAGTGCCTTCACAACAACTGTGAATGTCCTTGAGTGGCCCAGCCAGAGCCCAGACCTAAATCCTATTGAACATCTCTGGAGAGATTTGAAAATGGCTGTACACCGTGGCTTCACATCCAACCTGATTAGAGCTTGAGATGTACTACAAAGAGAAATGGGCAAAAAAATCCCAAAGACAGGTGTGCCAAGCTTGTGGCATCATATTCAAAAAGACTTGAGGCTGTAATTGCTGCCAAAGGTGCATCAACAAAGTATTGATCAAAGGCTGTGAATACTTATGTATATGTGATTTTTCAGGTTTTTTATTTTTAATAAATTTGCAATGATTTCAAAAAATCTTTTTTCACATTCTCATTATGGGTATTGTGTGTAGAATTGAGGAAATAAATGAATTAAATCCATTCTGGAATAAGGCTGTAACATAAAAAATGTGAAAAAAGTGAAGCGCTATGAATACTTTCCGGATGCACTGTATACTTGTTTGAATTTAAGTTGTATTTTATACTTGTATAGTGCTTTTCACAATAATAATCGTTCCAGAAAGGTGCACATAATTACATTACAGTCAAAATCAGAAAAGTTGTGTAGGTTGGTAAATTTTTTCCTCACAAATTCTGATTTTAAGCATATGTTGAATTAATGCAAACAGATGGGTTCAAAAAAACATATACAACTGATTCACAATGCATGTCTATGTGCAATTGTTAAACATACATTTCCTATAATCGGAGCAACAACAAAAAAAAACTTCCGGAAATCCTATTAATTCAAATAACCCAAGTACTGATCCGCCTTTTAAAGAAAAAACAAAATGTGTAAAAAAAATTAACTGTTTATAAAAATAAGTACATGACAGCTTTCACACAAGATAAAGTGTCAAATTCTATAGTCCAATAAGTCCAATTCTATATGTCAAATTTAAATAATATAAAAGTATTCAACTAAACATTTAGAATTATTTAGAAAACAATTAGAAACTGTTTATCATAAAAATTTCTCAGCATAGCATCATTATTGCAAAGTTTTGTTAACAATAGTGGTTCTATAATACTCTGTTATACCTGATTGTAATATGCACTGTAAAGTAAAGCTAATTTAAGTAATTGAATAAACTATAATTTTAATAATTACTTATTTAAAGGGTTTAAATGTAAATAAGAAAAACACTGGTTATTATTTTGGTCAATATGTTGATTTGTGTTGTTGTCGATCAGGCTGATGATTACAAACCAAATTATCTCCATTTGTGCATTTTTAACAAACCTTGTCCAACATATTCAACATGCATATATTTTATATACCAAAAATGTTAAGAGCTGAAAATCTGAAAACAGCATAACATTTGACAAACCTATGCGGCAGTTTTGTGGTGAGCTTCTGAGACAAATTCTGCTCAAAGCATCTGTCTAGATGGAGAAACAGGAGTATAGAATTGCAAGGTGACAACAGAGCAGTGTAAACTCTATTACAAATCACACAATAAATATACAGTTGAAGTCAGAATTATTTGCCCCCTTTGAATTTTTTTTTCTTTTTTTAAATATTTCCCAAATGATGTTTAACAGGGCAAGGAAATTTTCACAGCTTGTCTGATAATATTTTTTCTTCTGGAGAAAGTCTTATTTGTTTTATTTCGGCTAGAATAAAAGCAGTTATTAATTTTTTAAACACAATTTTAAGGACAAAATTATTAGCCCCTTTAAGCTAATTTTTTTTTTGATAGTCTACAAAACAAACCATCGTTATACAATAACTTGCCTAATTACCCTACCCTGCCTAGTTAACCTAATTAACCTAGTTAAGCCTTTAAATGTCACTTTAAACTGTATAGAAGTGTCTTGAATATTATCTAGTAAAATATTATTTACTGTCATAATGGCAAAGATAAAATAAATCAGTTATTAGAAATTAGTTATTAAAACTATTATGTTTAGAAATGTGTTGAAAAAATCTTCTCTCCGTTAAACAGAAATTGGGGGAAAAAATAAACAGGGGGCTAATAATTCTGACTTCAACTGTACACGGAAAATAGAGGACGTTTACTTTGTGAGAGCGTCCCCTGCTGTCCATTTCTGTACTCTCAGCTCTGAAAACATAAATATATTACAATCAATCACAAGCAAGACCATCCTTGTTTAAAGCACTGACTAATTCATAGAATTTTAAAATGGAATGATGATATTAAAAAATTAAAAAACAGATACTGTAGCTGAAATTAGACAAGTCTTTTTACGGTTCTATTATTATTCTTTACAACTGATTGTCAAATGTTTTAGAGTTCCTAATTATAGATATAATTACATAACTACATGAAACGTGAACATGTTTTTCAAATCTTCATGGTTATTTTAACTCTATTTGAACTTTCTATTGAGATTAAAGCTGATCAGAATGTATACTTACAGGCTAGCATTGGATAAGGATCGTGACAGTGAGAGTGGAGAACAAAAGGGGATTTTTGTCACTGATGAAGCTGAAATAAAGTGAAGCAGGTCTTAGAAATAGTATAATAAATCACAAAAACAAACTTATATCACAGTTACCAAGATTTAAATGTTTAAATCTGCAGTAACGGTGTGGACAATCTGATCATAATGGAAGCTTGTTTTCTCAGCAAAATGAGAACATTAAAAAAGGAAAATGCACATTTCTTACTCCCAATTGTGAATTTCCATCTTACACTTTCATGGAAAAAGCTCAAATTGCAAAATATTAAGTCATAATTGTAAGGGGAAAAAGTCAAAATTATGATAAACAAGCTTGAAATTATGAGTGGAAAAGACTTTTACTGTATATCTCAAACCTGGGTTTATATCTTGCTATGACTTTTCTTGTAATTGCTGCATTGTAATTAGCATTTCTGAATTATGATCTCACAATTCTGGGAAAAAATGTACAAACTATAAACTCAAAATTATGAGGAAAAAAACATTAGTATTGTGAAATATAAACTAATTTTGTGAAAAACAATTATGCACACACACACATATATATATATATATATATATATATATATATATATATATATATATATATATATATATATATATATATATATATATATATATATATATATATTATAGGTGGGCATAGATTAATTTTTTTAATCTAGATTAATTTCAAAATTAATCTAGATTAATTTAGATTAAAATGGCTCATTTGAATTCTGCCGAAGGCATTCAGAATATGTGTGCTACCCAAATAATAAGTCTTTGAGAACGGGTTTCTCAAACCAGGTGACGCATTAGACCAGGGGCTCACCTCCTGTTTCCAATGCATCACAAACTGCTCGAGAAACTGTTCTACTATGATAATTGGTGATGAAAATAAATGATGTTCAATAAGATGTACTTGTGTTTACTAACTGTTTATTCAGTTAAACATGAATGTTGAACTGTAGGCCTACATAAGCTCCAAACAGCGATTTTATACTTGCTTTTGATGTACGTACATACAGAAAATGCTGCTTCGCGAAGACAAGTTCACAGAGCCCTGACGGCGTGTCAAACATTGAGTATGTTTACATGGGCAACAATACTTTAATACGATTTTAATATGATTAAAACAATACTTTGATTAAGAGTCTACCATGTAAACAGCGATTTTTGATTACTTAATGCGACTAAAGTCATAACTGAACTAAACAGAAATGGAATTGAGACATGGAGTATGCACATATTAGTGGCAGTACTGACAAATTATTACCGTTATGTAGGACTTTTCGCCATATTTTCCGACAAGATCCACACAGGCGGCTGTCAGTAAAGGACCGCACAGACACACAGACGCGCACACACACACACATCGCGAAATGCGGAAGTTTTTTTTCTTCTCATTTGGCGTGCGTTATTAAATTCCATAACACTCTCACCTGTCCTTACTCATTTATTTGCATCTAATACCCCAGTTTGTCACAAAGGCATGAATTAAATGTTCGTGAGTTAAAGTGAAACTGCTCAACTGCAGTTAGAGTCAAGAATCCTGCTGATTTGATTCAGAAGGGCACTTCTTTCCCAGACGGCTCACCGGTCAGGTATACATCCGCGCTAAACTATTAAGGTGAAAGTCATCATAGCTTGCGTAGAATAGACCCAGCTTCCACCCAACTTTGAGAATAGATTAACAGCGATATTTTTTTTTATCGCGCGATAAGAGTCTAGCGTTAACGCAGCACGTTAACGCCGATAACGGCCCACCACTATATATATACACACATACATACATACATATTATAATTGCAAGATACAATCTCAGAATTGTGAAGAAAAACTTTATAACATCCGAATTATGAGGACAACTTTAGAATTCTAGATATTATCTAAGAATTGTAAGAAAATATGTTGAAATTGCAAAATATGAATTCAAAATTGTGAGGGAAAGAGTCCAAATTGCGAGATACTCTAAACCTGTAAACTAAAAATTATGTGAAAAGGCCAGCATGAGTCTTATATTGTATATCTCAATTCGGAGTTTATATCTTGACTTCCTGTATAGACTCACAGCTCTGAATGTACAGTATGTACTACTGTACTGTATGACCTCACAAATCAGAGAAAAAGCGGCAAGAACTGCAAGCTATAAATTCATAACTATGAGTAAAAAAGTTCGAATTTCTGAGAAATATATAGAATTGCAAGATCTAAAGTAAAAACTGTGAGAAACTTTAGAATTCAAGTGACCTATTTGAGAATTTGCTCATAATTGAGGGGGAAAAAGGCAGAATTCTGAGATAAACCATAACAATTATCTTTTTTTTTTGGTTACACTATACAAGCAGGTTTCATTAGTTAATGTTACTTAATGTATTTACAAGCATGAACTAATAATAATAAAATACATGTACAGCATAATTCAACATTTACTAATGCATTATTAATAAAGTTGTGCTTGTTCACATTAATTAATGCACTGTGAGGTAATAACAACTAACATTGAATTACTTTTTTTCATTGACAAGATTACCAAATGCTATAATAAAATTTATTGTTCATTGTTTAGAAACACATGAATTAAAATTAACTAATGGAATCTGTAAAATGTTAAAATACCATCAATTTTCATTTAAACTTCCATACAGTACATAATTGTGCAAATCTACTGTATTAAGAGCTAAAATGAGCTAAACCCACCTTGTCTTAGACTTGCTGATGGTAAATCTCGGTTGGACTGTAATGCCAGTCTTGAACTGTAGAGATTGCAGAGACAAGTGTTGCATAAAAAAAAAAAAACATACATACAGTATAGTATTATCTGTTGTATTTTATTTCATTCATTCATTCATTTTCTTGTCGGCTTAGTCACTTTATTAATCCGGGGTCGCCACAGCGGAATGAACCGCCTTGTATTTTCTTATGTCACATATTATATTCACATATGTGAATATAAAAAGTAAGTTTTATTTGACTTGGCTAATGTTTTTTTTTTTTTTTTGGTATATCACTGTATTTTCTGCAGTCATTATTCCAGTTTTCAGTGTCACGTGATCCTTCAGAAATCATTTTATGTAGATGTAATGCTCAAAAACATTTCTTTTTATAATTATCATTGATTTTAAAAAAAATTCACTTTCCAAAAAAAATAAATAAATAACTGCCCAGGCCCTGGAAAGACAGTAATATGTCAAAATACAAAAAAACTGACATAGTTTTCAAAACACCTGCGGTTTTGGGGTGAACGTTTGTTTTCCAGTAAAAAATGATCCTAGAGCTACAGAGGAATGGCCAAATGCCAAATTCAGATCTCAGGCCAACTGAGAATTCACTGGTTGACTTGACATTGACATCTCCATGCTAACTGACTGAGATTGAGCAGTTCTGCCAAGAAGAACAGAGAAGATTGAACTGAACAGATGTGCAAAGCAGGATCCAAGCACTGTACACTCAAGACTGAAACTGGGCTTCTGAAATTGCATCTACTTAATGTTGATTTTTTTTATATGAAAGAAAATGTTTTGATATTGATATGTGAAAAAATATGATATGAAAATATGATATATATTTTTTTTTTTTAAATGAAAGTTTTTTTGGATCAATAATGACACAAATCCTAAATAAAAGTATTTCTTCTTAGGATCAATATTATTGAAACTTTTTTTCAGAGTGTGTGAATGCTGGTTGCAAGCCCTGTCCACTGAAAAAATAAATTACTAGGTTTGGTAAAATGTAAGAAATTTACTGTCATAATTTTCTATTATTAAATGTAATATAAAATGTCAAGCATAACTAGAATTTTCTAAGTAAAATATTAAATATTTCCACATGTAAGAGATGAACTGGGGCCAGATTGTGGCGCAGTGGGTAGCACAATCGCCTCACACCAAGAAGGTAGCTGGGTAAAACATATGCTGGATAAGTTGGCGGTTCATTCCGCTGTGGCGACCCACGATTAATAAAGGGTCTATGCCGAAAAGAAAATGAATGATTAAATGAACTGGATGGAAAGGTTTAAATAAAAGGGGTATTATTTATTTACTTGTAATATCTAAATGTTTTCTAATAAACGCAAATAAACCAAGCAATATTAAAGTACATTTTAATAGAAAAGTATTGACTTGGTTGGGATAGCCAGAAATGCTGACAAAAACGTTACATCCGTTTATTACAAATATATAAAACACATGGAGTGGAAGCATTACAGGAAAACTAAATAATACTGACCTAATTTGATAAAAGCAATGTTCTTTTTGCTAAAACAAAACAACTTAAATGTACTTGATTAATTTAAATAAATCTTCAAAATTAAGGATAATCAATTCAATTTTACTTTATTTAGGTGTTAAGTCAATTTTAAATTATATTGACAAGTTCATTGTACTTGATATAAGATTAGTAAAATTGACTTGAAATTTACTTGTGCAACTTGTTACGAGGATTATCAAATAAATCTAAAGAGTGATTCTCTTATATCCAATCTATTCAGAAATTCATACTGAAATACCTTTGATTTTGAACAGTGGTCTCTAGCTTTGATATGTAGGCATTCTGTTCTGCTATTTTCCTGTAAAAAATAAAAACACAATAAATAAGACAAACAAAAAGAAATGGTTGTATTACTGAAATACTCGTACTTACTTAGACATCTTCTGCATCTCTTGTTGCATTTTCAGTCCTTCTTCTTTCATTCTCTCAATCTGTGCTCAGGAGTGTTGTAGGACATTCATTTGACTTGGTAAACATGAATCTTACCTCGTGCATGTTATTAAAAGAATAATTCATATTTGTATCCACATGTCACCACATTGGATCCATATTTGCATCCACATATTAAAATATTAATAACGTTATAATAGGGCTGGGGGATTTGGCCTAAAATCTAAATCTTGATTAATTGAACATTTTAACTTGATTACGATTAATGAATGATTAATTTTTTTTTATTTATTTATTTTTTTGCCCTCATAGTTCACTGATAAGTTTTGTACAAAAAATATGCTTACATGTATTGTACTCACAAAAGTATGCAACCGCATGAAGGCCATACCTGTGCGTTCGATGCAGTATAAAGAAGTATAAAGTAGCCTTAACAGAGCGGGGTCACGTGACTCCACTCGCGTTAGGGAAAGTAATTGAAAAAATTGACCTGGAAAAATTCGATCGATTATAGGTTCTGAATGTTGATTTCGATTAATTGCCCAGCCCTAAGTTATCCGATAAGGTCCCAAAAATTAACGCAAGTCAATGCACTAAAGGCATGGTTCGTCCAAAACTGAAAATTCTATAATCATTTACTCACCCTTGTTTTGTTTGTTTGTTCTGTGTAACACAAAGAAAAAAAAGTTGAGGAATTGTGGAACCGTTAACATGACTGACATCCATAGCCGGAAAAACAAATACAACACAAATACTATGGAAGTCAATTCTTCAAAATATTTTCTTTTATGTTTAACAGGGGAAACGAATCTCAAACTGGCTTGAAACAAGTGAAAGGTAAGTAAATGATGACAGAATTTTCAGTTTTAGGTGAACTATCCCTTTATCTACAGTTAGAGTTTGTATTAATCCTTTTAACATA
Organism: Danio kyathit; assembly: GCA_903798195.1. NCBI lineage: Eukaryota > Metazoa > Chordata > Actinopteri > Cypriniformes > Danionidae > Danio > Danio kyathit. The sequence continues at coordinate 22,464,084 of LR812532.1, read as the reverse complement.
GAAAAATATTCCATTGTTAGTTCATGTTAGCTCAAATACAAAAAACATAAAATAAAATTCTTAAAAAATACAACTTGTAATTTTAATATTGTATTCATTAATGTTGAAATTTATATCCAGATCCTGCATTCTAAAATTATAAACCTGATAGAAAAAAACTCCACACTCCTCATAAGAAAAAAAAAAAAGACTGTAAATAAAATTATATTTTGGTGGAATGTATATTAAACGTTTCTAGACATTTTTAAATAAATATTTTTGACTGAAAATCATGTTAAAACAAACAAAGATAACTTTTCAAATAAGTCTATAATATGTCATTTTTAAATCTGTGCAGTTACGAATCATTCTAATCGTCACATCAATTATAAATCACCCTCAGATGTGGTGATAGAGCACCTTCAAAATGCTTCTAACAATGTTACAGTACTCTAAACAAATAAAAAAATTAAAATACTTTAGAAGTACATTTCTTTTTTCATAACTAATGTAGCGTGTCACCAAAACATCAGATATGTTCACATTAGGGTCAGATGATCTCACCGTCTGCTGATAGTGGGTCAGCAATCTTTTCTGGTGTTTGCCCTGGAACTGTAAGACCTGCAAAGCATAAATAACAGAAATGTTTATGTCAAGAGCTCATGCCTGATTAAAATAGCTGTGATCTATTCAACTGAGTACAGGATTACCTTGCTTATCTCTGAGAAGTACTTGACGGCAACTGAACTGATATCTGAGAAAACGTCTGAGCAGCTCTATAAGAGCAATACACAGATTAGTACATAGTTTGTTAATAGTAATCTCCATGACAAAAAGTTTAGTGTCTTACTTTATCAGAAAGTGGAGAGATCTGACATTTTGCTTTGCAAATGAGACACAAATTTTGCTTTCCTGAAGTGGGAAACACAGACAGAATTTCCCCTGTAAAACTGCAGTATCTCCAGCAGAGGTCAATATATCCACACATTTACTTTCTTTGAGCCACACTATAGTAAAATACTTGGTAATTCCAGAGTTGCAGTAGTAATACAACCATAGCAAATTGATAACAAATGACTCAATATACTGTTTGTACAACTGTGTATATTGTACTACAACACACCACAGTTTAATGCAGTAGGAAAAATTAAAGTATACGAAAATATAGTATTTATTACAGTTAATCTCATGTTGAGTCGTTCAATGAGAAAGAGTTGTAAACACTATTATACAGTATGATACACTACTACAGTATGGTTCAAAAACACTATAGTGTGTTTACTATAAATTACTATAGTATCTTGTCATGTGGGATATCGTCAATGAAAATAGGTAACGTTAGTCAATTACAGTAAGAATTAACGTGAAAACATTGACATGTAAAAGCACTATGTCGTCTGAATAAAACAATCTGAACGCTTTTAGTGTTGAGTGTGTTTTACCTCTCTGAAAGCACACATTGCAGATGATGTGGCCGCAGCTCGTGACCGCCATCTGACGCTCAGGGCCGGATGATGTGAAACACGCGTTACAGCAGATCCAGTGAGACATTATTAATTCTGTGTGAGTAAAATAACTTGTTCGCCAAAACTTCGATAAGTGAGTTACCTGCCTTTGTCATTTCAGGTAACAGCCAATAATAAGCCATACGTTACGTACCGTCCCAAATCTGTTGCTCTTCCAATTATATCTAACGTTAGGTAGGCTCCTAACTAGTTCTGAGCTACCGTTAACTAACTTATACAAATAATCTTTTAATTTAGAATTGACTCTGTACAAATGTTGTGGTCACTAAGTTACATACCTGTATCCTCTTTTATTGATGTCTAAACTGATATCATTATTGTACGAAGTAAATTGTAGACTTGCTAGTTATATACAGTAGCAAGAATAGCTAATTAGCCTTTTTGGAACGATAACGTCATCGAGGTGAAATCGTGCTAACTTACGACAGCCAGTGACCGTTTCCGCCTACATATTACGGCTCATGAACTTGATATATATTATTAACGTTAATACGTTTTAGGTTTTTTTATGGTGGCAGTAATAGCAATTTTACTGTGGTAATTAACCCTTTTATGATGTGGGTCAAATTACGTAGAATTCAAAATAAACCACATTGCATTACAACAACAAAAGTCAGATAAGAACAGTAAACATTTGACATGAATAACGTTAGTTCAGTTATAGTTAATCCTCACATGTTCTCAAAATTACTACTAATAAAATTAAATAACTTATAAATTATAATACCACAACAATATCAATAATATATACATTTTTAATTTAAAAAAATTTATTTTTAAAACAGTATTTCAAATAATGCAATGTTTTTTATATTTATTTGATCAATTTATCATTTTAAAATGAAGTGATGTTTAGTTCAAATGAATAAAACAGCACTAGCAATATTAAATTCAATGTCCAGTAAAAATTAACAAACAAGATATATGCCACTGACACACATGTAATTGTTTAGGATAAAATAATCTGTCAAATGCCTACATGTAATTAAGACATGAGCAACTGTCATAACAAAATGCATATTTTTTATGTTTTGTAGTACCTAAACCTAGGGCTGGACCGATAAATTATATTATATCGAATTGTGATAAAATTTATGTTAATGACAATGATAAGCTCTGGACTTTTTTACTCAATATTGATCTAATAATTGATATTAGAGATGTAGCCTACTACCGAATTTTCAGCGACCAAAAATTTATTGGCTGAAAATGTTATGCCATTTAGTGGACCCTCTGATTTGTGTGGCTTCAGTCAATAGCTACGTTTTCATCCACCTATTTTATGCACATTTTTGATGTGCACATAAAAAACGGTTGATGGAAACGCCATGATGCGCATACATTTTGAGAATGCGCATAAAAAAATCACGTTTATTGTGTGTCAGCATTGCCTTCTGAGGCGCAAGTCATTTATTAAAGGTGCTGTATGTAAGTTTTTGACTCTTCTAAAGCATAAAAATACCATAATATGTGTGCAGATATTTAAGAAACATCCCAAGTGAACATACTTGTTTAACTGAAAAACAATGCTGAAGTCAGATATTCTGCTTTGAAAATGGGTTTTCCGTGCCGGAACTCTGTCTTTGTTTAGATAAATTTCATATGCAAGATGCCAGTTTAGCCAATTATATGTCAGCACCCTGGGTTGCCTTGTTGGAAAACAGCGTATTTCATTCATTCATTCATTCAGTAAGACTCTTGAAAGCATGCGTCCGTGACCAAAAGGAACAGTATGGGAGACAGATGCAGTTCCACATGAGGTTATTAATTAGCAAATTACATAAATATTACGAACGTAAGCATTAGGTGAGCAGGTTACATTGTAACCGCGTGTCCTAACAACACGCTGTGACGAGAGAGGCAGTGATCAGCTATTTGGCTGTTTGCACCAGACGAGACACGGCAGAAATTTAAATACAGCCTTTCAGAAGCACAGAATATGCACTCACTCACGAAACGGTAAGGTTTAGAATCTATTTAATACATGTTAACCCACTTTAACATCAATGTAGATGCTGAATCACTCATATGTGTTTAGTTCTAAAGTTCAATTTCAGACGGTTTATTGTATTTTCAAGATCTGAGGTGAACTTTCTGCTTTCAGTATATGGCAACAAATGCCATGTAAAATGCATTCAAACTCGCATTGTTAGCATTTAGCACAGAATAAAGCACACAAGGCTTACCTGAGGTGATCTAGCTGTCATAGGTTTCTGTTGTTCAGCTGTGAGAAATAGAAGCCATTTCTAATATATCAATTCGAGGTGTTGGTTAGGACAAAAACTCCGTTAAATATGGAAAATATTCCCTCTATCGCGTGTCGTTGCTTTTATTTAGAACACAGTTTAAATCACTCACTCCTGTACACAATCTGGCATCCTAGCGTACTTTATTATGATCCAGGAGTGCAATACCTAGTTCAACCACTGGGTGTCAAACTTACATACTGCACCTTTAAATGAAGAAAAGATTCACGCAGCTTCTCCTACCACAGCAAATTCTGTTTTTACTGTTGATATTTGGCGCCAGATAATCAGGAAGTGACAATTTTGTTCACTTTGACTCGTTGGATGGAAACGCTGCTTTATTCGCACCTCTTTTATGCGATAATCCAGTTTTGCGCATGAAGTTAATTTGCATTTTTGGATGGAAACATAGCTATTTTGGGGTACTCTTTTAAATCTGGAAGCATTAACAACTTATATCGAAAGATATATCCTTATCCTTCAATATGAAAAATAATTATCGAGATTTGGCCATATCGCCCAGCCCTACTTAAACCTGCCTTAAATCAGAAAATTAGCAGATCAAATTAACCAGCAAATATTTGAAATTCACCATCAACATCAGGGTGTTGAAACTTGAATATCTGCATGAATATCTGCATGCTATGATCCTGAGTAAGACAAAAATTAGAACATGTTAAATAAATAAAGAGATGAATTAAAATAAAATATAATAAAATGTTTAAAAAGAAAAAAAAACTCATTATGGGTAATCCTGAATGAGTTTACTGTATGCACATGGACTTTTAATTGCAGCCAGTCAGCCTTAGCGCTTCCGGTGATCTGTCTTTCCATTATAAAATCGCCACATTTAAGGTCTAATTTCTTTAAAAATCAGCGATCTACACTGCCTGATTCATATACGATATAAAGTAGGTCTCAGACCAGACAAGAAGCACTGCCCTAAATTCCATTTTCCCCTGCCTTGTCTAAAAAATATTTATTCTACCCCAGTATTTTCAATGGAGTTTCTGCGCTTGCCTGCTGATCCTGACGGCGCTAGCGGTTACACGGTCTTTCATCTTGTTTTACGCTTGAACAATTAAATCAATGCTTAAGTCTGTTTAACTGATTATATTGCAATTACATTACAACATCGATGCTGTAAAAGGAATCTTATGAAATTGAAAATAGTCACATTAAGCTTTCACCAGAAGTTCATCATTGGCTGAAAAACATTAGCTGTGCCTATAGCTCATTAAAAGATACATAATCTTTTAAATGATGATATTTTGGTGGAAACTATAGCTACCAATAAAGCTTTAAATAAATATTCTTAGTTGAAAGCACAACTCGAGTGACATAAAACACAAATAAGATTTATAGAGTTTTATTAAGTATATAAAGTGAATTTATTAAAATCAGCCCAGAAACATTTTTATTTGTATTACAGAGTAAATGATAGTTCCCTCTCAAATGAGCTAATTTATCAAAATGCTTCAACTGTCTTAGAATTATTTAAATAAGCAGTTAGTCATTTCATAAAGCTAAACCAACTTCTTTTCGATGAAAAAGTCTTTGAGGTTTTTCATTTGCCAGAATCCAACAGAGAGCAGTATTGATGTCTGAATAATGGCCCACCACAAAACGTTTCCATTCGTTTCCTCGCTCATTTGGCGAAACTTCTCCTCACGTTCCTGGTTGCAGTAAAATAAACAGATACAAATTGCACATAATCACCCGAGAGTAAGTAGTACACCTTGGAAAATGTGGACAGATGACACTCGGTCTGGTTCTCATTCAGATTCTTGCGAGCAGAAAATATGGTAACATTTTGTTGTCAGGCCAATATATTGCTTACCCTTTGGAAATCTTGCTGTCTACTAATGTAACGCATCTGGTCAATGAGATGTTGCAGGTTGTACTCCATTGCTTTCATAGTATCCTTTGTCTTGGCAGCATTAGGATCAATAGTGTGTTCACCCATTTGAACGTCTAAATGCACTTTCTGTACATAAAGAGAGACGTAAAAGCTTCTAGCACACATCAGAAGCATGTTAAATTCTAGGGCTGCATTATATGACAAAAGCTTCATATCACAAAGTAATCTCATTTTTTGATTACAATATACACTCACTGGCCACTTTATTAGGTACACCTTACTAGTACCGGGTTGAACCCCCCTTTGCTTTCAGAACTGCCGTAATCCTTCATGGCGTAAATTCAACAAGGTACTGGAAATATTCCTCTGAGATTTTGGTCCATATTGACATGTTAGCATCACGCAGTTGCTGTACCACCTTTCTTCCCCACCTTTCTTATGCTCGGTTTGAACTGCAGCAGATCGTCTTGACCATGTCTACATGCCTAAAAGCATTGATTGGCTGATTAGAAATTTGCGTTAACGAGCAGTTGGACCTAATAAAGTAAATTGGCCGGTGAGTGTATATATATATATATATATATGGAACGCATAGACATAAGCAGTTTCATTAGTTATATTTCAAATATATTGTGTTGGTGTATAGAGCCAAAAATGTTAGAATTGTGTTGATGTCCAAATATTTATGAACCTAACTGTATATCACAATACTGTAGTGTAATCCATGCTTCTATCTGCATCCCGATAATGGTGTGTAATATTGCGCTCATATATATTACAAAAAAAGTATTACCATGAACAATGTATTCTGTGACGCCACAAAAAAATGATAACATGAAATATCTAAAAAAAAACAAAAAAAAAAAACAAGAAGCTTTTTCAAGACTTTCTAGAATTTGTGTTGTGAACTATAGTGGGATAAATAAAATAATCTTATTTCACACTGAAAACAAGATTATTTTATTTACCCAATGGCAGATTATAAAGCTTGTTTTTAAGGAAAAATGTACTTATTTTTGCCTTATTTTAGAAACCAAAACAATATTTATTTTTATTAAAACAAGATTTAGTCATTTTTAGATTTTTGGATTAAAAACAAGACAAAAAACAATTTTTTATTTTAAGATTTTTTGTTTGCAATGAAACAAGACTTTTTATTTTGTCCATATATATCTTCAAATTTAATCCTATATTTGAGGCCACAATGTTCTCAGAACTCACCAGACGATCTCCAGCAAACACAGAGAACCTGGTGGAGTTGGATTGCATGCACAGAAAATGTTGACCCGAAGCAGGGGATGTAAAGGTGAATTTTCCATACCTCCCAAAGCGTTTTAACAAGACCACCTGCCAAATGACAGAGCATATCAGAAGAATTGTTCCAGATGGTAAGACTTAAGAGTTTACTGTGTAATTCAGAGTTATGTTATAAGTGCAGGAGGAGCTGAATGCTTCAAACCTCATGTTGAGGGTCTCTCACGGTTACAGTCAAACCAAGGTGTGGGATATTGCTCTTTTTGTTCTCATCCCAGTACTCAAGCATGAATACACCTGAATGGAGGAGAAACCAAAACATTTGTGATACTGCAATTTTATTACAATTTATACAGTTGAAATCAGAATTATTAAACCACTTTGAACTTTTTTCTTTTTTAAATATTTCCCAAATGTTGTTTAACAGAGCAAGGAAATTTTCACAGTATGTCTGATAATATTTTTTCTACTGGAGAAAATCTTATTTGTTTTATTTCGGCTAGAATAAAAGCAGTTTTTAATTTTTTAAAAAACATTGTAAGGTTGATATTATTAGCCCCTTTAAGCTATATATTTTGTCGTTAGTCTACAGAACAAAAAAACTATGTTGCTATGTTGTAACTGTCACAATCACTCTTAGCCTCATAGAATAATAATGTTTATTGAATGTGCAATTCAGAATGTCTTACATTTCTAGTATTTGATTGCAGCATCTGTTTAATTGGCTGTTTTAAAAGTCAACGTTAACTTAAACGTTAACTGGAAAAAGAATGGGGTGACACGGTGGCGCAGTGGGTAGCACGATCGCCTCACAGCAAGAAGGTTGCTGGTTCGAGCCTCGACTGGGTCAGTTGGCATTTCTGTATGTGTAGTTTGCATGTTCTTCTCGTGTTCGCGTGGGTTTCCTCCGGGTGCTCCGGTTTCCCCCTCAAGTCCAAAAACATGTGCTGAAGGTGAATTTGGTAAGCTAAATTGGCCATAGTTTATGTGTGTGATTGAGTGTGTATGGGTGTTTCCCAGTGATGGGTTGCAGCTGGAATTGGGTAAGCTAAATTGGCCATAGTGTATGTATGTGATTGAGTGTGTATGGTTGTTTCCCAGTGATGGGTTGCAGCTGGAAGGGCATCTGCTGCAATAAAAACACATATGCTGGTTCATTTCGCTGTGGTGACCCAGATTAATAAAGGGACTAAGCCAAAAAGAAAATGAATGAATACAAAAAGAATCATAAAAAAGCGTATAATGAAATAAAATGTAGAATAAAATGGTGGCTCAGTGGCTAGCACTGTCGCCTCACAGCAAGAAGGCCCCTGGTTCGAGCCCTGGCTGGGTCAGTTGGCGTTTCTGTGTGGAGTTTGCATGTTCTCCCAATGTACGCGTGGGTTTCCTCTGGGTGCTCCAGTTTCTCCGTAGTGTATGTGTGGGAATGAGTGTGTATGGATGTTTCCCAGTACTGGGTTGCAGCTGGAAGGGCATCCGCTGTGTAAAACATGTGCTGGATAAGTTGGCGGTTCATTCCGCTGTGGTGACCCCTGTTGAATAAAGGGACTAAGCCGAAGGAAAAAGAATGAATGAATGAAATAAAATGTATAAAAAACATGTCAACAGCATGTATCTTTAAATTTATTTAAGCTACTTTATACATTTATTACTTTATAAAATAGATGTAATTAAAATAAAATTAAAAGAGACATTTAAGTAAATTAATACAAATTACCCGAAAGAAAAAAAAAAAACAGACAAATGTTTTCTTTTGGAAAGAATCACTTTTGCGTGGACTTTATGCTTCATAACTTTTCAGATTGTTACTTTTAAATTACGAGTCTGAAATCCCCTGAATTTCCTCTGGCCTCAGATTACCTGGTTCCTGTTGTCCAGATATGAATATTCCAGATGTACAGTATTAGACATTACGCAAACATGTACCTTTAGAATTTATCTTGATATTTATACTATAAATAATTTGTCTTTAAATAAAGATATATAAAGCCCAAATATATACAGAGTAACACTTTACGTGTGTTAAAAATATTATTATATTTTCAAAGTTTTTGAATGTATCAAACTGACTTAAATCATTTGCAATATTCTATAGCCTACAGTGATACAGGAACTATTCAGGATCAAATAACTGTAGAATAACCCACAATTCATGTATAATTGAATAAATACACCTAATACTGTATAAAAGCACAATTCATCTTCACTGACCTGTCACCAGTGTGTCCACTGGAATCTCCTCGATGATGCACTTTTCCTCTTGTTCCCCTAAATCAAAATACATAGCTGGAGCCAAAATAACAAAACTGGCTAGCAACAGGCCTGTCAGACTCCCATTCATTACAGTAAAACAATTCATTTTTAAAGTAGGAAAGCTTCAAATAAGACTAACAGATGGAAACTAGTAAAGCTGTGTGCGCTGCAGATTTAGTGTGGGAAAACTACAGCTGCGGTTTGTAGAGTTGTGTTTAAACAAGGTTAAGGAAGGGAATGATAAGGCTAATCCTAAAGCTAACGATGTTTAGTTGGTTACACTTCATTTTGCTGGTCCCTTTTGATATTCTGTCGACTATAACTTTGCAACTACATTTAAACAACTCTTAGATTATTAGGAGAATATTTCTAGATGGTTTAAACTTTCAAGGTAGGTTTAGTTGGATAAATTGATGTGTACTAGCGAAGTTAGTCTGTTGGTGAACCATTTTATAGCAAGTATTTTATGCAGATAGTCTACTAAAATGTCCAGCAAGTTTTTTTGTGTTTAAAAGATGTCTAATAGTTCAAACATAGATATCTTGACTAAAATAAGGCTAAATTTGGGCAGTTATTAAAAATTTAATAGACATCTTACAATTGTCTAAAAATAGAATAGTCATCAAATATACATGAATGAATGACTCCATGTGTAAAGTCTGTCAAATCTGTCTATTTCGTCACTACTCTGTTATTGGTCTTTTGTTAGTTGTCTGTTGACTGAGACTGATAGCTTAAATTTAGCCAAGATGTTTATTTTTGGATGTCTATTAAACACAAAATAGCTTTGTGCTTGTTGATGTTGAAAACAAAGTTAGTTTTGGATGTGTAAAAAGGACCATTAAAATTAAGTATTATAAAATGATCAATGCACTACCAGTCATTAAGAATGAAAACTTAGTAGTAAGGTAACTTTAATTGTTTCAGTTAGGTATCTGTACACCCAAGTCATATAATTAAAATTTTGTTGAAAGACATCACAATTTTTAAAAAGAACATTTCACAAAATGTCACAACTCAAATTATGTTCAAATACAGAGAAATACGCCATTTTAATAAGTGATGCAGACCTTGTCCTGTGTTGCTATGCTAATGACAATATACACTCACCTTTCACTTTATTACATACACTTGTCCAACTGCTTGTTAATGCACATTTTTAATCAGCCAATCACATGGCAGCAACTCAATGCATTTAGGCATGTAGGCATGGTCAAGACGATCTGCTGCAGTTCAAATCGAGCGTCAAAATGGGGAAGAAAGGTGATTTAAGTGACTTTGAACGTGGCATGGTTGTTGGAGCCAGATGGGCTGGTCTGAGTGTTTCAGAAACTGCTGATCTACTGGGATGTTCACGCTCAACCATCTCTACCCTGCTGAAAAATCCAGCTTAAACCAGCCTAAGCTGGTTGGCTGGTTTTAGCTGGTCGACCAGCCTGGTTTTAGAGGGTTTTTGGCCATTTCCAGGCTGAAATTAAATGTAAAATGACCAGCTTAAACCAGCTAAAACCAGCTTGACCAGCCTGGTTTAAGCTGGACATAGCTGGTTTTGGCTGGTCAAGCTGGTTTTAGCTGGTCAACTCCCAGCCTGACCAGCTAAGACCAGGCTGGAAATGGCTAAAATCCCTCTAAAACCAGGCTGGTCGACCAGCTAAAACCAGCCAACCAGCTTAGGCTGGTTGAAAGCTGGATTTTTCAGCAGGGTAGGGTTTAGAGAGAATGGTCAGAAAAAGAAAAAACATCCAGTGAGCGGCAGTTCTGTGGGCGCAAATGCCTTGTTGATGCCAGAGGTCAAAGGAGAATGGCCAGACTGGTTCCAGCTGATAGAAAGGCAACAGTAAATAAACAGTAAATAACACTTGTTACAAACGAGATATGCAGAAGAGCATCTCTGAAAGCAGCTCTGAACATCGAAATTTGAGACAGATGGGCTACAGCAGCAGAAGACCACACCGGGTGACACTCCTGTCAGCTAAGAACAGGAAACTGAGACTACAATTCACACAGGCTTACCAAAATTTGACAATAGAAAATTGGAAAAACGTTGTCTGGTCTGACGAGTCTCGATTTCTGCTTCGACATTCGGATGATAGGGTCAGAATTTGGCATTAACAACATGAAAGCATGGATCCATCCTGCCTTGTATCAACAGATAAGGCTGGTGGTGGTGGTGTAATGGTGTGGGGGATATTTTCTGGGCACAATTTGGGCCCATTAGTACCAGATGAGCATCGTGTCAACGCCACAGCCTACCTGAGTATTGTTGCTGACCATGGATAATGCAATGTGCCATAAAGCACAAATCATCTCAGACTGGTTTCTTGAACATGACAATGAGTTCACTGTACTCAATTGGCCTCCACAGTCACCAGAACTCAATCCAATAGAACACCTTTAGGATATGGTGGAATGGGAGATTTGCATCATGGATGTGCAGCCAACAAATCTGCAGCAACTGCGTGATGCTGTCATGGCAAAATGGAGCAAAATCTATAAGAAATATTTCCAGTACCTTGTTGAATATATATACAGAGGATTAAGGCAGTTCTGAAGGCAAAAAGCAGTCCAACCTTGTCCTAGTAAGGTGTACCTAATAAAGTGGAAGTTTAGTGTACAACCTCTAGGCCAGGGGTGCTCAACCCTATTCCTGGAGATCGACCTTCCTGCAGTTTTCAGTTGCAGCCCATATCAAACACACCTGCCTGTAATTATCAAGTGCTCCTCAGGTTCTAATTAATTGGTTTAGGTGTGTTTGATCAGGGTTGGAGCTGAAATGTGCAGGAAGGTCGATCTCCAGGAACAGGGTTGGTCACCCATGCTCTAGGCAAACGACAATCATGCCGCCCTCAAGGTGTCCTCATGCCACCCTTTTAAGAGTTCACACTTAGCTGATGATTGATAATGAAGCGTGTTTGGCATGCTGTCCCGGGAGAGAGCCCTGAGCTCAGAATATCCTTGAAGGGCGAGAGGAGAGTTTGAGCTCAGTTGGGTCTCGAGAACTCCCCTACTTGTGAACTACTGAGATATATCTGACTAAGACTTGTCTTAGGATGCTATTTTTAAGTAGTCAATTTACTTATGGTGTATGTCTTTGAACAGTGGGAGGAGAACCCACACGAAACATGGGGAGAACATGCAAACTCCGCACAGAAACGCCGACTGGCATGGTGAGGGCCAAACCAGAAGCGTTCTTTCTGTAAGGCAACAGTGCTACCCACTGGGCCACCATGCCGCCCTATCAGAGAAGGGGAGGAGTAGGGGTGGAAGGAGGGATTCTTCAAGACAAAGATGACTGGAGTAGAAAGCTCTGGTAATTTATAGTGTGTCAGTATTCATGTGATTGGTACAAATATACGGAGCTAATGCGGTACCAGCTGTGTTCAATCATAAGCACGTGATCCTTTCGAATTTAGTTTATAAATAAACCACACTTCGCAGACGAAAGTGAAGACGGGGGTTATCTACCATTCACGATTCTTTCGTGCAGAGAAATGTCCTCAGGTCTTTGGGTAATCATGCATTCAGAAGTTACTGTCCAAACGTATCTTGATATAAGTTCACGTTGTTGTTGCAGATGAAATTTAACACTGAAAACGTGGTTTAAACATGTTCCAGTTGGCTAGATATTAATTAAGTCATTCAAAAACTTTTGGGCTCACGCACCCAAAACAAATAATAAACAAATAGTTCTAAACAAATTCACGTCCAACGTGCAATGTATTGTGGGCAATATTAGCGGTTCGCGTAAGGACACTTCTACACTTTGAGTTTTTACCGGAAATAGTAAACAATCCCAGAACTTGTGGCATACTCTTTTCAACATACTATGGTCTGGGACATACTAATGGTTTCTGTTGGAAGTAATGATTCACATGATTGCACACTCAGTCACTGTGTCATCAAGATATGCCAAAATTGTTGTGCTAGCAGCAAAGGCTACATTCTGTAATTTTAAGTTTGAACTGTAAACATTCGCACTGCCCCATAATCTGCACAAAATATGGAGTCAATGTTTCTTCCTCTGTATAGATTGTGCTTGACTTGTACTTCAAAATTGTTTACATCATTGCTATTATTATTTATACGTGTATTCGGTTTTCTTTAATAAGCTCCAATTTAGCCAGACAAATTCCTTGTACATGTATACCTACAGTACTTGGAAAAAACATGAATCTGATTCTGAAAAACAGGTGTTGATGTTAGTACTGTAATGTAGTTTGATACTTCATACATCTACTAAAATACTAGTTGCTTTTAAAGTTAAATAAGACTGGCATTATTAATTTGCATATTCTAGATGATATTGTAATTTTTTGATTTGTATGTATAGCCCTCAAATCCAAACACACCTGGACATTTTGTACTTCAGATATTATTTTTCCTTTAAACATGAAATCTTTTTTCACACAGACACAAACATTCAGAAAAAACACATTTTATTTATTTGTATTTACAACTTATATACAGTTTTGCAGTTATTGTACAGAATTCATCCACTTATGCAACATATATTGACAAGAACAGAGTAGTTTGAACTAAAGATGTTTCAGCTTTTGAGTGTGATGATGTCACGAGTGAGTTTTTCCACCAGAGAGCATCAGACTCCATGAACAGTGCATAAGAACAGTGTGTGAAAGTGAAAACCAAATCAGTTGAACTCCTATCACTGCTGTTTTGAAGGTATTTTTTGACATCTGCAGTTCCTTATATTTTACCTTTATATGCAATGAACTTAAAATGTCTTTTTTTTGCTTTGGATACTTCAGTTTCCTTTTAAAGTCGAGATATGTGGCCTAGACTGTTTCAGTAAGCTTGTTAAATCACCCATCAAAGTCTTACAGAAACCAGTCATTCCCTTTTAAAAAGTCTCATTTTAAAGCTGCAGATTCTTCTGTTTGGATGAGGCATGTCTGATTTACATTCACACACAGTTGTCAGGGATACAGAGCCTCTTTTCCTCTAGGGATGGACAGGGCGCACCGTTGTTTGCAGGATGCATGTGAATATAACGGGTTCTGTGTTTTACCCCTTTCTCACCACACTGACCCTTACAAAGACCCCAAGGTGACCACACAGACACCTCACAGTCCAGAGGGGTATCTGTGGATAAAAAAAGAGAGAGCTGTTGATTAGTATCATAACTTTAGCAGATTATGCATTTGTACTTGTTAATGATACTTGATTTTGGGTGTCAATGTTGCTTTAAAAAGGCTAACCAACCCAATTTAATGAGAAAGTTATTCAATGTTTTCTATTTTTTAATATCTAGTTATTCTACTTTTTATTAATCGATTGGATTGGAAGTGCCTGGCCATTTAAATAGTATGAAAATGTATTTTTAGTAGAAGTTATATGTTAAGCATAATTCAGGATTCACTCAGATGCACAAAAACCAATTGAATTGGTCTTCCAAAACATTCTATGGTCACAAAATGTCTTATAACTAGCAGCAATCATTGAAGAGACTAAATGGAAAGTCGCTGAAATGCTAAATCAATTTTATGCTAAATTTACCGTATGCTTATGGTCTAATTGCTTCTCATTTTGACTACAAGATCTCCCGATTCACTGTTGCTTTCCAGAAATCCTCCTGACCTTGTAAAAGGTTGATATGTATCACAGACTGGGACTTTTGTGCAAGTAGGAAAACAGAAGGATGGAATAAAAGCACACATTTCACTTCCATGACAAACACTTCCTGAGTGCTGAGTGGCAAGAAACTTTTAAACGAGTTGGCCTCCATTATCTTGTTGCCGTTTGTTGTGTTGGTTACCATGGGAATGGATAAACCTTTCTACAGCCTGTGATTCAGTCACCACAACTTCTCTCTACGGATTTGTAGAGTTTCTTCGAAAACGGAATACATGAATATATAATTCAAATGCAATTTGATTCATATTTCAGGGGGCGAGGGGTTGTATATGGGGAGACTTTAAAATAGCATTACATCATTCATATCACAAATCATTACAAACAATTCTCAATGCTTACTTATAAGAGGCCCATCTATTTCATTCCCGCTTGGGATCTGATTGGACTGTGTTGGTTGGATGGGTAAGCTGAAGATCTGGTTGTTTTTGATCTTAGTTAGAGAGACTTTGGCAATTGGGGGGAGATGCTTCAATCTGGGATAGTAGAAGGAGTTTGCAGGGTGGCTTGGGAATGATGAAGTTATCTGTTGGGGAAAAGATATATCTGTAAATTCAAGATTCTTGCCTGTCTTAAAAAAACTATTGGTTAGACAGTCTAACAGGTACATCAGAAATAATGGTTCAAAAGCTGTTAGTGGGATGGTACCGTCTTACAAAAAGGAAACTTCTGTACTATTTGGTGATAATATGTAAGCTTTAGGTCAGGGATCACCAAACTTGTTCCTGGAGGTCCGGTGTCCTGCAGATTTTAGCTCCAATCCTAATCAAACACACCTGAACAAGCTAATCAAGGTCTTACTAGGTATACTTGAAACACCCAGGCAGGTGTGTTGAGGCAAGTTGGAGCTAAACCCTGCAGGGCACCGGACCTCCAGGAACGAGATTGGTGACCCCTGCTTTAGGTACTAATATGTAACTTTAGGATGCCAATATTGATAATTTTTATGTACAAATTTTTACATTTAAAAAAAGGTTCAACGCCTGTGACAAATCCCATACATTTATTTCTTAGAGTGTGCACAGGTTTGCTGATTTCTTTGAAGACAAAAAAAAAGCTAAACTTTTTTTTTCTCTTACTTGAGAAGGGAATGGTTTGCAAAGTGGGTTGGGTCGGATGAAATAATGTAGCTAAATCCAGCCTTAAAAAGTTTCCTTGTGTTGAATTGTTTCCAAGTCTGGTTGGTCTGCTGGTTTGGAAACTTTTTGTCAGGTGGGAAGACCTGACCAAATGTTATAAATATATGTCTGTTAGACATTACCTGAGTGACCTTGTCTTGAGGAATGGTCTCAAAGTTTGGCGAGGAGAAGGTGAAACCACTGTCTGTGCCGGCATCATAGGGGTAGAGCTCTAGGCTTATGTTTTCTTTCCAGTGGTCGCCCTCGCACAAGTTCAGACTGTCTATTCCAACAAACCAGTCAGGACTTGGCACAATGCGAACAATGAAGGACAGCTGCAAAACAAGAAGACCATTAGTGTTCAGTTGCACTGCAGTTATAGCTTGCTCGTTAACCCATTTGAGTTGCCACTGGCTTGTTTTCATTTGGAAAGTTTTATTATTTATAATTATTTCTATAATATTTTATAAGGAATGCCTGAGAGGCCAATGAAGTATGAACATGCAGAGAGCCAGCCCCAAAAGTATGAAAGTGTCCACATTTTCTGACTGAAAACATCTGTGGTTTTAATATATGTATATTTAAAAAGCTGTAAAAACCATGGTGACAGGTTAAACCAGGTAATTTAGTGGTCTTAGATTGTCTCAGCTGGTGTAGTTGGTCTCCCAGTCTAGCCAAACTAATTTTAGATGATTTATCTTGTCAGCACAGTGATGTTTCTGACCAACTGAAAGATTCAACAATACAATACAGTCAGACAGGGGGTCCAAATTGAATTTAACATTGGCTAACGATGTGGTGTAGCATAAATATAATCATACACAGGACCAGCATTTAGTTTCTGAAGGGAGGCTCAGGCTTGTCCTGTCTTTAACCTGCTGCAGTGCACAGTGTACTTACCAAAGAGTGTCTTGCAAAGACCTCAAATTCTGTGGTTGCGTGGCCAGTTCCTGCAACCACAGCTGGCGCTGAGAAGAGGCCATAGACACTCTGGATCCGTTCCCCAGCTGCCTCCACTTCCTTTATCAGGGTCCAAGCCTCTGCTCTTTCAGAGAACTCTCTCACCCCATTACTGGCGTACTCGTTCCTTTGCCAGAGGTGATAGTCTGAACTGTGAGTTACTCCTGAAATGAAATGAGATTTCGATGTGTACTTCTGCTTTAGTGCATAACAAGATATTCAAGTTCCTTCATATTTGTCGTGCTCAGGCCCATAGGAACAGTGTGTGAATGTACAGTGGATCATAGGAGATTTTTATTTTTTACAGGAAATTAATTTGTACATGTTTTTATGCAGAATTTATTGAAGATCATGGTGTAGAGCCAAGATTGCTTTTGGCATCCCTGTTAATTGAATCTTTGTATTTGTACACAAATCTATAGCAAATGGATACATTTTGATTTTATTTAATAATCCTGCAAGAATCACTGATCAGCCATACTTAAATCTCAGTTTTAAAGGTTCTTTTTTGGTCTCTATGGTTCCATAAAGAACTTTTAAGAAACAAGGAAGATTTTCCTCTGCATTAAAAGGTACATAGATTCTACACAAGTTTCTTGAGATTATTAAAAAGTTCTTCAAACTTATAACTTACTCTTTTGGGAATCCAAAATAATTTTCTGTGAATTCACTTTTGTGGAAAACTCTCTTATGCAATCTTTATTATTAGGACTGCAAATCAACAAACTTTGACATCCTTTTGGCGGAGTTGAAGTTGTAATTACTTGGTAAAACCCCCAAGACAGTGCCAATGTCAAAGACTTGGGTTAAACACATGGTGCACAGAAAAAAAAAAGCAAAGCAACAAATGTTTTGCTACTCAATTCTTTCTTATACATATATAGTTCACCAGAAACTATAAAGTTATTCAACAGAACCATTTTGGTTTCCCAAAGAACCTTCATGATCAATGAATTTTTAAGATTTTTAACAGAACCATCAATGCTGATAAAGAAACTTCATTTTTAACAGTGCAGCCCACTCACCAATGAGGGGGGACCACTGAGCAGGTGGCCTGTACAGAGGGTAGTGCTTGGGGAAGGCAGTCTGTGTCCACTGGCCAGTAAACGTCAGTCGGTACTTAGCCGTGGAAGGGGCTGTGCACATGCGGTCCACATCCACCGGCATTGCAGGGACTCCACTCAGCAGGGCCAGAGTCACGGCCAGCCAGCAGTTCACTCTCAGAGATGTCATCTTTTCCATGTTGGTTCTACAAAGGAACAATTAACTGTTTTACCATGCAGGGTATGTGGACACATGCCATAATCAAGTTTGGACATTTTGGACCACTCCTTTCACTAAACCAAGTAACAATGGTAAAACATGTGGAAATGAAAGATTTTACATAAGCTGCCTCTGTGAGTGATTTGATATAATTGTGTCATACACTGACTAAGGAAGAAGGAATGTAGGTCAGGATAACCATATTCTGTCTGTTTTTCCAGGCACTGTTACATGGTGTATTCAGCAAATAATGGAATGGCAATGAAATGTTATACAGTAGTTTGTTAAAAGTGATTCTTAACATATTAGTATTTTTAAAAAATCCAATTATTTAAATAAATGATCATTTAAATTAGTGTAGATTTTTACAATTTTTATTCAAAAATAATTATCAGTGTTTTAGACTGTTATTTAGACATCACCACATTTAAAGCAGGATTTAGTCTGTAAATTGTAAATAGTTTGTCATTTAAAACAGTATTTAAATGTATATTCTATAAAGCTGTATTGATCATAATTAAGCCGAAGTAATTCAGCACTGTGCAGCATGAATAAAACATAAAACACTTACAGGGTTTGCAGAGGCAGATGAGGTTTCCTGCAGAAGAGCTGAGTGGAGGTCACCTGTGCCCGGGCATTCAGAGGAAGACTGCAAGATTACTGTGTGTCTTCCAGCTATTTATGCGTTTCCAGCAGTCCCCACAGTCTTACAATATCAATAACCTCCTGACCCCTCCCAGATGTAGAGTCGAGCTCTCCGCACTCTGCATTACAACTCCATGTGGGATTCCCCTTCGGTTTCGGTGAAGCGAGTCACTGTTTGAATCGAGGTTCACACTTTTTTTTTTTCATTTCCAAACCTGATATGCATAGAGAAAGCAGCATTATGAAGCTCCAGAGAGTTTTGCAGTCAGTCGAGGAGGTAGTATTATGGGCTTGGTTGATTGTGGAAACAGACTTGGCTGGTGGCTCAGCAGCGTGGAGGAACCCGGCAAGCCGAAAGCTAACCGATCCCGCCTGCAGCCAGTAATTGCTTCCACATGCTCACGTTTTTCGCCCTTCTCAAATTCTCTCCAGTTTCTCGACACTTAATTTGCTTAGAGCTGTTTGGATTTGGTTTTCTGCAAACCAGTTCCATTTCTGGGAGCTTGCTTAAAGGGTTTTTAAATTTTCCTCTGTTGTAAATTGGGCTTTGGCCCAGCCGGATTGCGACATCTAATGGGTTTGACATGTGTTTTACGCCTGTCTCAGTCTGGGGTCAGTTTCTGTCAACCATCCCTCATTGTTCATTTGAGTTGTCTCGCATGTCACTCCATTTGGTCACGATGGACCAAATGAAATATTAATAGAAGCTACAGAAAGTATGTTCAAATGAGTTTGGATTGATCACACAAATGGATTCGTTTAACGATAACAAAGGAAGTAATAAATGCATGATGGTATCTTTAAAGGCTAAAATGTAGGTCATTGTTTGTCTTTATGACTTTACCAATTGGTCGTTTAACAGCTTACCAGTTGTGATAATGGGCAACGAATGCACAAAATGCATATATAGTATATATTTGTAACTTGAGATGTTTACATGTCAACTAAAACAGTTGTTGAAAATAAAAACGGGTTTTAATAAGTTTGTAAAAAATTATGCATTATCATTGGTACACTTTTTTGCTGGATGACATTAACTATTAAAAAATGATGTAAAAAGTAAATTGGTAATTACATTCAAAAAGTTTACTGTATTTTGTATTCATGTAATTCTTTTCAATGACTTACATTTTTATTATTACTGTGTATTAATATTAGGACTCTGGCCCTATTATTACAATTGAATTATGGAGACGTCTGATGCTGAAAACTTTAACAAAATTCTTATACAGTGCTTCACATATATAAGTACACCCCTCACAAATCTAACTTTTAATAGTAATAATTCCTTACATTTATATAGCGCTTTTCTGGGCACTCAAAGCGCTTTACACATAGGGGGGGATCTCCTCATCCACCACCAGTGGGCTTTTAAATTTATATTTTTAATAGGAAGCTATACAATATTCCATTTGTGCATATACATTAGATTAGTCAATACTGAAGCCAAATCTGGAACTTATTTAGCAAAATAACTTACGATAACGGTCCAAAAACTAGTACACCCAAAAAATATATATAATAGAAAAATATTAAATACAAATTTAAAAAAGAGGAAAAATCAAGAGAAGCAAAAAAATTGAAAAATTGAGTCGACATTTTTTGTAGGTTGTATTTGTTTTTGCAATATTTTTCTTGATTTAATAGTATTGTCTTTCAATTTCTAAATATGTTTGGTGACTAAAATATTATTTTAATAAATATATCTGTTTAATAAATCTGTTTTGTTTAAAGGCACCAAAATACATTGCCTATATTCACTGAGAAATGGATGAAAATATATATATTTTTAAATCATTTTTAAAATGGGGTGTACTCAATTACGCTGAGCACTGTACAATATCTTGTTTCAATCTTCTAAAAATTCAATTAAAAAGTTAATTTGTAGAGTAAAATTCCCATAATCCATAAACATTTTTATAAATTAGAAATAACATTTTCAAATAAATAATTATTTTCTTATGTAGATAAACAATGGTAGTGTTATGAGACATTAACAGAAAAAACATATCGAGTTGGATAGGAAACTGTCCTGTACTGTTTTTGTATCACAGTATGAAAACTGTACACCAAAATAGAGAAAAGATGACAATTTATTCAATTTTCATGAGTTTGAAACAGGGAATGAATGATCTCAAATTTATGTACAGATTACAGAACTCAATAAAGGGCCAAGTAACAAAGCCACACTTCATGAATGTTCATGTTTTCTGACATGGCCAGAATTTTATCAGAGAACGAATTTGATTGCAATAGCCATTAATCAGTTGGCTGTCAGTGAATGTCAAAATTGTGATCCAGAATACTCACCAGGGACCAAATAAAAATTTTAGAATGTTTCCAATTTTTTCTCACATGGCCAAAATCACAGTGTGCATTTGGCGCAACTCAGAAAATCAGCCTGCTGTTCTAACACTAACCTATAAGTTTATTAAAATGTAGTTTCTTATGTACTGTAGTCAACAGAATGTCTAAAACAAGACCATTGAAGGTGCCCTACAGTATAAAGAAAATCTAAGTATAGCTTGGCATAGTCGAATAATAAGAGTTTTTTCAGTCGGACCCATCGACTGTAAAAGATATGGACGTAGTATCCGCCACCCATAGGTTTCTGAAGAGCTCAAATGAAGCAACAAGTAGGTGTGGCCAACCATCGCCATTTTGTTTGTGCGTCAAAACATTTTGCTTAGACGGGAATTTCTTTGGGTGAAACGCTTAATACTTCATTACTGGTGACCCGTTTGTGTTCTGACCACATGTGCTTGGTTGTACACTATATCAATAAAGTGTTTAGTCTTTTAAAAACACTGTTGTAACACATTGAGCCACCAAACATTGTTTTTATGATGTTTTTCTACAGGAAATTACTTCCAAATACTTCAAATATAGTCTGTGTTAGTAAATGCAAGACTATTGATGAAATCCAGGCATAAAACTGTATGACAACATTTCAGATGACTGTTCTAAAGCCTACAGCTAATCAATCTGTCATTCTGGAGTGCATTACAGGTCTAAAGAAAATTATAAATGATAAATTAACTTAAGTAAAACAAATACATTTATAGATATGGTATATAAGTATAGCATTTCACTCACCTGGGAAATGGAGGCCACGTGAATTGTTTGTGACTACAATTAAGTGCACACAGCATGCCATATTATATGATAATTTTAAGAAATAATTCCAAAAGGCAACTGACTGTGTAAAGCCACATAAAACAAAACAAAAATGCAATGTATATGCCGAGTTCAGCGGCTAGTGAATCAGCTGAGGTGGCGAGCAGCGAGACCTAGCTGTCACTCAAGTGGCCACGCCCTTAATTATGCAGACTTAACAAAACTTAATAAAAACGAAACGGATGAGTTATAAAAAAAATTCACCCCCTCACAGTTGTCATGAAGGGTAATACCATCTTTTGTACCAGGCTGTAAACATGTTTTTATCAGCTGTAAAATTGGCCAATTTACCATTGCAGTCAGAGAACATCTGGAGTTCCTGGAGCCAGCCCCCAAAGGCGAGTCGATGAATTTCAGTTTTAGTTACTTCCGTATTGGCTTCACGAGGGAGAGAGGGAGGTTGCCGCTTGGTCCTACCTGATGTGCATTCATGCCATTAAAAGTTCAGCAGCCAAAAAACAGATTGAAATGTTGCACATGTAATCATTAATTTACACTCCAGGCAGCTTTTGACCACAATGTTTCCTAGTTAGATTACAACAATGATAATTTTCCTCACTTATTTTGAAGGTTATCTAAGTTTATATTAAACTCACTATGTTTGTGGGACTTTGAAAAGTGGAGATGCAGGAAAGTATTGTTGAATTAGAGCAAACACGTGCTTTTTTAACATGTTTTGCTGTTTTTACACATCTACTTGTGGCAAATATGATAGGATACCCACCTTACAAGTAAATATATGCTGCTGTATGGAGATCCTTTATGTTACTGTGAAAACAATAATAATAAATTAGCATCTACAATTCTATTGTACGGCGACGCAGTGGCGCAGTAGGTAGTTCTGTCGCCTCACAGCAAGAAGGTTGCTGGTTTGAGCCTCGGCTGGGTCAGTTGACGTTTCTGTGTGGAGTTTCCATGTTCTCCCTGCGTTCGCGTGGGTTTCCTCCGGGTGCTCCAGTTCCCCCACAGTCCAAAGATGTGTGGTACAGGTGAATTGGGTAGGCTAAATTGTCCGTAGTGTATGAGATTGAATGAGTGTGTGTGGATGTTTCCCAGAGATGGGTTGCGGCTGGAAGGGCATCCGCTGCGTAAAAACGTGCTGGATAGGTTGGCGTTCATTCCGCTGTGGCGACCCCGGATAAAGGGACTAAGCCCAAAAGAAAATGAATGAATGAATGAATTCTATTGTAGCCTTAATCCTATAATTGTATGATTAAAGCGGCCTCTTTTATAGCTGACACTATGCAACTGTGATGAATCAAGCAGTTATGTTACATACATTGTAAAAAAAATCCTGGTTGCATAATGGTCTGTTTACACTGAGTGGTACGGTACTGTTCGGTACACTTTTATGGCTGTTTCCACTGTCAAAATGTACCAAAAAGTGAACCGTACCATACCGTACCACTTTTTGGGTACCCTTTCCAAAGAGTACCTAGCACAGAAAAAGGGAATCAAAAGGCGGAGCAGGACACGCAGCTGAATGCAATTGGTTTACAGAGATACGTCACTAGCTCGTGCACAAGCCAGGAGAATAACAACAAAGGAAGCGCCATTTTTAAATACACAACTGAGACATTACACCATAATAATATATACATATAATAACAAGCCACGGGCTCGACAAGCCTCGAGCTTAAACAAACCCTGTCGTCGTCTTGATGAACACCCACAAAGCCAAGAAAAAAAGCAATATCTACCCTGTGCCCTGTAGTTGTTTACAAGGCCGTTTAAAGCGCGAGTGGTTTCACTGTCTCGAGAGAGCTCGCGTGCGTGTCTATATTTAAAATAACGAACTTCTTGAGCTGGGGATAATTATGTGTGCATGATTATTGAAGTGCTTCTGACATCCGATCCTTTCAGAAACTGACAAACGTGAGAGTGACTTGTGAAAAAACTAAGGAGCAAATGATTCTTTCAGCAACTTAAAACATGATCAAAGTGACATCTTAAACTATCATCATCACCTTTGGGACTATTATGAACTTGGAATGACGGATTTACTCTCTAACAAGACGTTACATGTGCTGGTGAAGATACGCAAGTATTTATATGTATAAAGCATCAGTTTTGTGAGAAGTGCTTCTTATATGATATGTGACCGATCCCTACAGCTTTACTTTGACATTTCCTCAAGCAAGAATGACGTCGACTGAACTTTTTTTTGTACACCACACCATTGTTACCCTTTTGGCAGTGGAAATGCAAGCCTGATAATGGTGACCCGTACCGACCCGTATCGCACCACTCAGTGGAAACGTGCCATTCAATTTTTAAGCTGAATCAAATTAACCTTTAAACTTATATTATGTTAATTTGACTTAAAAATGCTTGCATAACTTATACAATTAAGTTAGAACATGATTAACTTGGTTAAATAAGTTACAGTGAACTAAAAACATATCCTGTCATAACTAATTGATCATATAATTGTTTACAGTGTAGCTATTTTACTCTCATTTTTTCTTCTTGAGGTGCTGCTGGATATCACAGATAGTTGGAACAGATCTTTTAATCCCAGTTTCTTTGCAAATCCTGTTTTATGGACATGATAATATGTGTCAATACTAAAATAAGATAATATGCGCCTGCCAATCAAAAACAGTGTGGGTAATAACTGCACTGCTATGTCACGGTGTGGTTGGCCTCAAAATCGCTGAGATTTGATCCTAATTTAACATTATAATTTTTTGTTTTAAGGACTTTATGTGTTTACCACTCTAATAAGGCTGTGTACACATTACGCTACACACATTTCTGTCCAAACAGCTTCCAAAAGTTAATTTTGCATGATAGAAGTCCTTTAAAATAGAGTACCCCAATTTTTACAGCAAGTATTTTAAGAACTTGTGCGATTAGTTATTTATTCAAAGTGACCTAGTGACTGCCCAGGTTTGTTGTTCTGCCTTCAGGTTTTCCTGAAATACTCTGGCCTCTTTTTTGTTTATTTATTCCCAGTAAATGTGTTATTCTCGGCTGTTTTGGGAACTGTTGAGTTGAAAACAAAGAAATGTTACTAATAAAGATCTTGGCAAGAAAAGTTATGAAACCATGCACCAGTTCCGGAAAAGATTCCTTTAACTAGGTCACATTATTTTTTCTTGGAAAAAGTAAAAACTTGTTTATAAAGAAACCAATGCCAGTTTTTACTGAAGCCTAGTCATACAGTAGTGATTGAAGAAATGCATTATTTACATTATATATTTCAACTACGGTAACACTTTATTTTGATGGTCCATTTGAGTATTAGTAGACTGTCTACTTAATATCTGTTGACACTGACATTTAACAGTCCTTCAACAGACATTTAACTGACTATAAGAAACTTTGCAATTACATGTCAACTTACACTAACCCTAACCCCAACCCCAACCTAACAGTCTACTTATAATCTAATGATAATTAGTTGCAATGTAACTTAAATTCAACAAACGGACCGTCAAAATAAAGTGTGACCTCAAATATTAAATATTTCTTAAACTTTCACCATACTTAAAAAATGTATTCAGTTCATTCACTGTACCTATTAGCTCTTTCTGATGCATGATATCTCTTATAAAACAAGAGGTCTACTGTTGACCCGTGAAGTGAAACTTTCCTGTTATTCCCATTCACATTTTCCCAGTGTGACCATCTACTCACAGACCGGAGGTATAAAGAGCATGATTTACCAGGTCCTTCTTAAAAACAGATTCATTTTCCAGCTTGGTGGCATTTCATAGTGAACTCGAACCCCTGTCTTGATATTTATTGTTTGGCATGACTTATTTGGTTTTAAATGGTGCAAAATCCATTTTCTGGATCATTCTGTTGTGACATGATGTAAATGTCAGCCAGTAAAATATAGCTTTATGGTAAAATGTATTAATCTGCATAACATAATCTGCTTCCATATTTTAAAATGTAATATTTAATAAAGTGTTAAATTAAAAACTATTTTTTAACTAATAATAATAATATTGATTATTGAATATTTATTGCATAAAAATAGGAAACTCTTCAAAAGTTTTATGTAAAATCACCATTTGAGTACTGGATTTACAGAAATACCAAATGCAAATATTCATGTCATTTCATATGTATATAATGCAATACTTTTTAATGTTTTGTTTTTACTTTTTGGTCAGCCAGACATATTCAACTGAATTATTTGAAATACCCACTGAAATTTTAAATGGGGTCAATATTCCCGTTTTTTGTGTCAGCAAAATGAGTACCCAAAATACACAGATCATACCATGCTGTAAATGGCAAAGTTGAGGAAAAAAACAGTTACAACAAATACACACAGCTTTTGTGTGTGCCTCTTTAAATAATTCAGTTTATTTAGGTGTCCAAATATACAAGTGTGATTTTTATATACAAAGAAAGAATATAAGAATGCAAGTAATATGTTAACTTTTTTGTTTCAATTAACAGAGAAAATGGTCAAAACATTGGTTAAATAATGTTCTATCTCTTTAATAGCTGTGTTAAGTTGCTGGATAATGGCAGGAACTGGAACATGCACTTAATTTTTTTACTCTTTATTGTATTGCAGCAATTTGCTAAAATCATTTGAGTTCATTTTATCCTCAATAATGTACACACAGCACCCCATAATGACAGAAAACACAAAATTGCTGACATTTTTGCATATTTATTTAAAAAGAAAAATTGAAATATCACAAGGTCCTAAGTATTCAGACCCTTTGCTGTGACACTCATATATTTAACTCTGGTGCTGTTCTTTTCTTCTTATTAACCTTGAGATGGTTCTACATCTTAATTTGAGTCCAGCTGTGTTTGATTATACTGATTGGACTTGATTAGGAAAACCACACACCTGTCTATGTAAGACCTGACAGCTCACAATGCATGTCAGTGCAAATGAGAATCATGAAGTCAAAGGAACTGCCTGAAGAGCAAGGCACAGGTGTGGCCAAGGTTACAATAAAAACTGCTACACTTAAGGTTCCTAAGAGCACAGTGGCCTCCATAATCCTTAAATGGAGGGTGTTTTGGATGACCAGAACCCTTCCAAGCTGGCCATCCGACCAAACCGAGCTTTGGGGGGGAGAAGAGCCTTGGTGAGAGAGGTAAAGAAGAACCCAAAGACCACAGTGTCTGAGCTCCAGAGATGCAGTCAGGAGATGGGAGAAAGTTGTAAAAAGTCAACCATCACTTCAGCCCTTCACCAGTCGGGGCTTTATGGCAGAGTGGCCCGACACATGAAAGCCTGCATGGAATTTGCTAGGAAAACACCAGAAGGACTCCACGACAGTGGAAAATAAGATTCTCTGGTCTGGTGAGATCAAGATAGAACTTTTTGCCCTTAATTCTAAGTGGTATGTTTGGAGAAAAGTGGGCACTGCTCATCACCTGTTTAATAAAGTCCCAACAGTGAAGCATCATGCTGTGGGGGTGTTTTTCAGCTGCAGGGACAGGACGACTAGTTGCAATTGAGGGGAAAGATAATGCAGTTAACCAAGGGATATCCTGAACAAAAACCTTCTCCAGAGTGCTCAGTACCTTAGACTGGAATAATGTTTACCTTCCAACAAGACAATGACCCTAAGCACACAGCTAAAATAATGAAGAGGTGGTTTCACAACAACTCCGTGAGCATCTCTGCAGAGACATAAAAATGGCTGTCCACAAATGCTTACCATCTAACCAGACAGAACTGGAGAGGATCTGCAAGGAGGAATGGCAAAGGATCATAAAATCCAGGTGTAAAAAAAACTTATTGCATCTTTTACAAAAAAGACTCATGGCTGTATTAGATCAAAAGGGTGCTTCAACTAAATACTGAGCAAAGGGTCAACAATCATACCTGCCAACACTCCCGTTTTTCCCGGGAGTCTCCCGTATTTCAGACCCGTCTCCCGTATTGTTCTGTCTCCCGGTAAACTCCCGGAATTCCCCCGCTCCTCAGCATTTTGGTACAGTCCGGCCTGTAACTTGGTGCTTGTGCTCTTCCGGTCACGCGCTACAGTACGTGCGCCCCCATCTCCCCAAACCTTTCACCCCTTCCACTCCCCGCTCTTCAGTTTGCGCCAGTGTTGCTAACTTAGCGACAAATTTTCAAAAAAGCGACTAGCGACAAATCTAGCGACTTTTTTGTGTGTTACTGGTTATTTTTATAGACTGTCGTTTGTCCATTACTGTACCATTCCTACTCTTCTCAACGAGCTGCGGGAGATGCCGCCGGCCCCTCCCCTGCAGCCTGAGAGCAGAGCACCTCTCTGCGTACCGACGGCAAATGATTTAGAACAGGTGGCAGTTTGAAGGTATTTCCCTTGTACAGTCAACCCGATCTGCTTCTCCTTTTTTAACAATTTATTTTGACCGTTTATTCTTGTTGCACAATCAGAGATGTTTTAAGTGTGAGTTTCAGAACTTGTCTGAGTATATTACGTCTGAGAGATTACTGCAAATTCCCTTTTCATCTATAATGATATACTGTATTCAAACAGCAATAAATTAAGTTAAATTGACAAGCTTACATAAAGCGTAGTGCGAATATAAAATAACCCATTTATTTACCATAGGCTGTTATACAAACAGAAATGGTAGAACGCGATGACGTCAGTAATATGCAAATTAGCGTATGACATAATACGGGGGGTCTCCCAGAATTTACGAACCAAATGTTGGCAGGTATGTCAACAAGTGTTTTTCTGTCAATATGGGATGTTGTGTTTACATTAATGAGGGAAAAAAAACGAATTTCAATTATTTTAGCAAATGCCTGCAATATAGCAAAAAGTTAAACATTTAAGGGGGTCTGAATACTTTTCCACTGTATGCCAATCCCGAGCATCCCCAACATGCTCAATCGGTGACATTACGGCGAGCATGCAGAGGAGCTATCCTGAAATGATTTCTTACAGGTTGTGTAGAAATTCTTTGGTTAAGGAAACCGATTGTTGAAGCAGCTGTCTGGGTGCTTGTGGGACAACGTTCTTGAAGATGAAGATAAAGGTAGAAGTACTGGGCTGGTGTTGTTACATGTAGTCTGCTGTTGTGGGTCCAATTGGATGTACTGCCAAACTCTTTGAAACGCCTTTGGCGAAGTTTATAACAGCCTACATTAGTAACTCTACGCCAGGGGTGCTTAATCCTGTTCCTGGAGATCTACCTTCCTGCAGATTTCTGTTGCAACCCATATCAAACACACCTGCCTGTAATTATCAAGTGCTGTTCAGGTCCTAATTAATTGGTTCAGGTGTGTTTGATCAGCGTTGGAGCTGAACTATGCAGGAAGGTAGATCTCCAGGAACAGGATTGATCACCCCTGCTCTATGCGGTGCACCATTCACGGTCTCCTAGTTTAATTTTTTTATGTGGATTTTTTAACATTGCGTCTGAAAGATTACAAATTTCTTTAAAGATATATATTTCATTATAAAATACATTCTGAGGTCCTATGTCTCCAAAGTAATGCAAATGGTCACTTTCAAAGCACAGTTGTGTCTATTGTCTAACCAATGATAAGGTAACACTGTCAAGCGGGTCAACTGGCCCTAGTACGACCCCAGTACGTTATTGCTCACTTTGTTTTAAAATGAATCTTGAATGGGAACTTATATGCTGATGAGGTTGGAGCTCGGGAAAAGGCATTTTACCTTGCTGACAACAATACTTCATTTGCATGCTTTGGTTACTATTGTCCCCACCTCTATGTATCATTGTCTGTAAAATGTATTTAAAACTAAGTGTCTGCTGTAACAGTTTATGAGTTCTTTCGATGACACTGCAGCGACGCTGAGTTCCTCTTATTAAAGGATTCTGCTTTGAAGATACCCGAAAGTTCTCCCTGTTTTTTTTGGCTCGTCTTAGAAATTCACAACACGTCCTAGGTTTTTGGGAGTTTGGAGTCTCTGCTCAAGAGATGCAAGCATTTGTTGTATTTCTGGTTATCCCGATGAAAAGGGGAGGATTGTTCCCTTGCTGTTACTTGTCATCTTGGTTCCTGCTCACCAAAGGCACCCACGGTAGCACCAAAAAGGCAGAGGAAGATGCTAACCATCGCACAAAAAGTTGTATTTCTGGACATGCTAAATGAAGGTAGAAGTTATGCGAGTGAGTTAATGCCTGTCTGAAAAGAAAGTGTAGTGAGGGGTTTTACAGCCTTAAAACATTTATAATAATTGTAAAAGATAAAGCGGACTAATTCGCAGATTTATACGTATGTACTGTAAGTCAGTAAAGCATAATGGAGCTCCATGCTAGTTTCCAGTCAATTTCATCTTCATTTTGTGCAGCCAGTTCCCTTGAGCAATAGAGGATGTGAAGTTAAGGGTCATTGCAGTGACCCTCACATTGGGAGTGTTAACCTATCCAGTGTTTGTGCTGACAGATGAGATTTCTTAGCAACATTAAAACAGGCTAGCCAGCATTATGTAACAGTATTTGGAAAATAAATTATTGGCGGTGTTCTTCGTGGCGGTCTACACCCAGAGTGCAAGCTGTTTGAAGGTGACAATAAGATGCTAACAAGAACCTTACGATCATATGCCAAATATCAACAGCACATAAAAGTTAATATGAAACATACACTAATCTGGCCTGAATCACAGTTTGATCCATCCCCCCTGCTGGATTGTGTTCACATTCTGTACTTTTATTTTGGCTTGTTTGTTTTTCTTAACCATGGTACATTTGCATTATGAGTCTGGCAACTGTTTACTGCAGTTTGCAGGTTTCTAGATGCAAAAGAAAATTAAAGAAATAAAACGAAAGAATGCTATTTCTTGCACGCTACAGTTTTGTACTTTGGATTATGAAATTTTGGTTTGTTTCCAAAGCGCCAATGCAAAACAACATTTGCCACTAATGTAGTGCAAATGTTCAAAAAATGTGGGAGTTAATTTTTTTGCAGAGACGAGCAGAAATAAGATATAAATTAACTTTGGTTACATCATATTTGGGCTGCGTTTATGAAAATAAGTAGGAAAACAAATGGCTAAAAATATATATAAATTCATACATAATTAATAGCAGTTCACGTCTGTGGTATAATATGAACTAAAGCCCTGCATAGGCCTCAAAATTAACACAAATGCACATCAAATCCTCACTCCCAACTTATATTTGATGATTAGTCAGGACACCTTGTTGCTTTTGTGTGGCTCTGGGTACCCTTTCTCTGTAATTTTATGGCAATCGGAGTCCAATGTTTTTGATCACTTGCATTATGCATTGCATTAAACTGCCTGCTATACCAAAGGGTTGATCATATTTTGACTGTTTTAAATAATGCTTTACTCACAAACCAAATGTTTAATCAAGCAAACATAATTATGTTGCACTACTACACTTGATTTTGGTTTTATTGTAAAACAAAACAAGAAAACATGTTAAATGAGAATCTGAAATATATTATGGCATACTCATTCATTCATTCATTTTCGGCTTAGTCCCTTTATTAATCCAGGGTTGCCACAGCGGAATGCACCGCCAACTTATCCAGCACATGTTTTACGCAGCAGATGCCCTTCCAGCCACAACCTATCTCTGGGAAACCGCCATACACACTCCTACACTACGGACAATTTAGCCTACCCAATTCACCTGTACCGCATGTCTTGAAATGCCAACTGACCCAGCCGAGGCTCGAACTAGCGACCTTCTTGCTGTGAGGCGACAGTACTACCGACTGCGCCACTGCGTCGCCCTATTATGGCATACTTCAAAAAATAAAGATGATTTGGTATTCAAAAATGCTTTATTTTGATTGTTTTTTTTTTTTTTTTAAATAAATTGGTCTTACACTTCATATTTTCTGATTTTTTTGGTATATGTATTAATTCCGGTACTTTTACCATAAACTGACATATCATCCATTTGGTAGAGGTTGGTATTTTAGAAATTGTGGGATGTGTTGAAAAAAAAATGCATTGAGAGTGTTCACTAGCAACATTAGGAGTTAAGAAATGTGATCCAAAAATGTTTTTCTTGGTGGGGCAGTTAAAGGGTTTGCATATATTTGTAAAATACTAATCATTTTATAAACATGCATGCTTTCAGAATTATGTTGGAGCACCTAACCCCACACCTACCCTAAGCCTACCCACTTCTGAACAACATAAATAAGCAGCAGGCCAATAAAAAGGGAGTGACGTGTATTTATTGCAAAAAAACAACCATATAAAATTGGTGCAAACAAGTTATGTTGCATTCCAATTCTTCTAAAGCCATGCTATGTCTTTGTAAAAAACAGAGTATGTATGATGTTTGCATAACCGAAAACAACCCAGCTCTTTTTCTCTCGCTGATATTCTCAGATTCTAAAAGATTCTCCAGCACATAGCCAATAGCATTTCACGCAATTGGTCCTAAGACCCAGAGGGAACCAGTAACATTCGACAGCCGAAGTTGGCGTAAGATGGCAACATTTGAATTTGTGACAGACAACGTCTGAGTTGTACGGCGAATGGAAATGGTGATCCTCCAGAAATTCAATCAAGCTGACATTAAAGACTTGCAATCTTCATAGAATAAATTATGACTGTAGCTGTATCTGCCTGCTATATCCTGTTTTTTTTATATTGACAAATGGTTAGTTGTAGTGCTAGGAGCTGGGTTATGTGCTCATAAATGTGTTCATAGTGTAATGTGAACAAAATAGTTTTGACTGTTTATTTTAGAAATACACCTCATCAAAAAATATTACCCATTATGTCAAATAATCATAATGATAATATTGCAGATGCCTTTTGTATCAGTATAGCACAGCAAAGATTTCTTATTTAAAGCAACATATTTAAAAAAGAAGTTGGAACAGTAAAGCATTTACCACTTGTTGCCATTCTTTTTCACAACACTTAAAAGACATTTAGGGACTGAAGTCACCAATTGATGAAGTGTTTCAGACGTAATTTTGTCCATCCTTCCTGCAAACAAGTCTTAAGGTGGGCAACAGTACGGGGTCTTCGTTGTTCCATTTTGTTCTTCAAAAAGCACCACACATTCTCTATTGGAGACCTGTCAGGACTGCAGGCAGGCCAGTCAAGTACCTGTATCCTCTTCCTTTGTAATGTGTGCAGAATGTGGTTTTGCATTGTCTTGTTGATATACTGTATGCATGGGCATTCCTTGAAAACAAGGCAGCATGGATGATCCTTTTCTTCTTTGGTCCGGCGCACCAGAGAACTGACAGCACTTTTGGACACTGTTAACATAAGGCTTCCTTTTTGCACAGTACAGATTTAACTGGCATTTGTGGATGTAACTACGTATTGTGGTACTTGACAAAGGTTTGCCAAAGCAGTTCTGAGCACATGTGGTTATAACGCTTATAGATGAATGACGATTCTTGATGCAGTGCCGCCTGAGGGATCGGAGATCACAGTTCATCAGCCCTTGTCCTTTACGCACTGAAATCTCTCCAGATTATTTGAATCTTTTAATTGTTACTGTTGAAGGTGAATTATTCAAATGTCTTCTTATCTTTTTTTGTGGAACATTGTTTTTCATTCATTCATTTTCCTTCGGCTTAATCACTTTATTTATCAGGGGTCACCACAGCGGAATGAACCGCCAACATTGTTTTTAAACATTTCACAAATTTTCTCACGTATTGGTTGGCAAACTGGCAATCCTCAGCCAATCTTTGCTCCTAAAGGACTAAACTTTTCTTGGACGCTGCTTTTGTACCGAATTTGTTGTAGCACCGAAGGGGACTATGAGTGTCAAAGTGTGACGAGATGGGGTCCCGACCCATTTCTGTGATGAGTCGGGAATGAGAATGTGTTATCAAATTTAGTTCCTATAGCGTGGCACTTGTCTTAAAGCTTATCAGAGATTTTGGCCCAATTTTTTTTAAATCAGACTCATGAAAAATGTTGCAGTGGTCACAGGATTGCAAAATAGTTCATTGTTGACATTATGTAAACAAACCAAACTCTGATGCCAAACAAACCCATTTGCACACCTCCTTACTCTCTGTATCTGCTCCAGATTTTCTGTTATGGAATCTTAAAGAGCACCTGCTATTTCATTAGGACTTAAAAGCCTGAACTGTGCCTGAGGTAAGGAGGCCCTCATTTAAAAGTAGAATGTTTTGAACTCTAGCTTTGCGTTTTCAAAAAAAAAAAAAAGCTTGTGTGTTTGTTTTTGTTCCTATCTTAAATTATTAAAGGGGCAATGAATAAAATATCATATGTGTGTAATACAGTTAGGTGAATGAGACTGTCACTATGTTACATTTGTGTTGTGTTTGTGTTCTTGGTTACATGCAACAGTTTGGCTTCTTTGGTAGAAACTGTTTATACAACACCATGTTTAGACAACACTATTTATAATAAAATGGCAAACTTTATGACTATTTGATGTTCACTTGCATGACAAAACCATTTGGGGTCCTTTAAAGGGCAATTTTTTATATTCAAATAAACTTCAGAAATGTGAATTTGTTATGTGCAAACATTACACTTGTTCGATTATAGACCTTGTCAAGTTCTTGACAAGCAAATCATCCGTGGCATATGTGCGTAGATGCATAGTGTTATTTTTCTTTTCTTCTGAAACTATTAGCCTGACATGAATAATAGCAACATGATTTTATTAAAATTCACATGCATTTCTGTCAAGATAACTCCTGAAGAGATTTTATAAATAAAGTAGTAAATATGTATTTGGCAATGTTTATGTATTTGGTTTTGGTGGCATGGAGGCTATACAGCTGCTGCTTTGATTATTGGTGCAGAGCAAGTACCGAAACTTGCTACTGCCGGTATAGACATGCTGTCTGAGAATATAACATCAGCATGTTAGCATCAAACATGTGCTTGTTTTTGATTATATTTGTTTGAATCCACAGAGTGTATCAGGATAAAGTTTTATTTACTATGTAAGTTCTGTGGTCTAATGACATCAACACCCTATATCAGGTGTGCATAATTATTAGG
Organism: Danio kyathit; assembly: GCA_903798195.1. NCBI lineage: Eukaryota > Metazoa > Chordata > Actinopteri > Cypriniformes > Danionidae > Danio > Danio kyathit. The sequence goes on along the minus strand of LR812532.1, from coordinate 22,429,257 downwards.
CAACTTCCTTTCCTTTGGCAAAATGGGTCAAAAGAAGGACTTGACAGGCTCCGAAAAGTCAAAAATAGTGAGATATCTTGCAGAGGGATGCAGCACTCTTAAAATTGCCAAGCTTCTGAAGCGTGATCATCGAACAATCAAGCGTTTCATTCAAAATAGTCAACAGGGTGACTACACGCAACAAGAAGCGTGTGGAAAAACCAAGGCGCAAAATAACTGCGTATGAACTAAGAAAAATCAAGCGTACAGCTGCCAAGATGCCACTTGCCACCAGTTTTGCCATATTTCAGAGCTGCAACATCACTGGAGTGCCCAAAAGCACAAGGTGTGCAATACTCAGAGACATGGCCAAGGTAAGAAAGGCTGAAAAACGACCACCACTGAACAAGACACACAAGCTGAAACGTCAAGACTGGGCCAAGAAATATCTCAAGACTGATTTTTCTAAGGTTTTATGGACTGATGAAATGAGAGTGAGTCTTGATGGGCCCGTGGCTGGATCGGTAAAGGGCAGAGAGCTCCAGTCCGACTCAGACGCCAGCAAGGTGGAGGTGGAGTACTGGTTTGGGCTGGTATCATCAAAGATGAGCTTGTGGGGCCTTTTCGGGTTGAGGATGGAGTCAAGCTCAACTCCCAGTCCTACTGCCAGTTTCTGGAAGACACCTTCAAGCAGTGGTACAGGAAGAATTCTGCATCCTTCAAGAAAAACATGATTTTCATGCAGGACAATGCTCCATCACACGCGTCCAAGTACTCCACAGCGTGGCTGGCAAGAAAGGGTCTAAAAGAACAAAAACTAATGACATGGCCTCCTTGTTCACCTGATCTGAACCCCATAGAGAACCTGTGGTCCATCATCAAATGTGAGATTTACAAGGAGGGAAAACAGTACACCTCTCTGAACAGTGTCTGGGAGGCTGTGGTTGCTGCTGCACGCAATGTTGATGGTGAACAGATCAAAACACTGACAGAATCCATGGATGGCAGGCTTTTGCGTGTCCTTGCAAAGAAAGGTGGCTATATTGGTCACTGATTTGTTTTTGTTTTGTTTTTGAATGTCAGAAATGTATATTTGTGAATGTTGAGATGTTATATTGGTTTCACTGGTGAAAATAAATAATTGAAATGGGTATATATTTGTTTTTTGTTAAGTTGCCTAATAATTATGCACAGTAATAGTCACCTGCACAAACAGATATCCTCCTAAAATAGCTCAAACTAAAAACTACTTCCAAAAATATTCAGCTTTGATATTAATGAGTTTTTTTGGGTTCATTGAGAACATGGTTGTTGTTCAATAATAACATTAATCCTAAAAAATACAACTTGCCTAATAATTCTGCACTCCCTGTAGTTACATTACTGCGTTCCTCAAAAATTTTATTAGATTACAGTAACCTGTTACTGTGGAACGCGTTACACCCAACTCTGCTTGGAACACACTTTTGCATTACCTTGTGTCATCTGTTTCACAATTTAAACATGTAATAACTATGGAACTAAAGTTTTGATCACCTATAATATCTTTAATTCTGAAGGGCCTACTGAATTGGCAGTTTGGCGCACTTGCGTTTGTAATGGCCATCCAGAGATAGATATATCATGTTTGGAGTGCAGTGTTAATTGAATATTCCTTGCTCTTGAAAAACCGTCAACACAATAATGTTCCCGTTGAGGTCGTGCTGGAGATAATAATGCTAGAAAATCATGATTTCAGGATGTTTCTTGGTTCTTTGTTTTGGACTGCTAAAAGTTACATGTGGAGGAGTAATCACACATTTTTATTTTCTTCATCCTCGATAGCCAATCATGCCATGTCTGTAAACTCTCCCATGGGACACCATTAAAACCTTGGCAACTCAATATGAATTTTAGCCACTGATCTGAACTTGGGTCTTAAATTTCTGGCTATGAAAGGGTATATTTGTGTTTTCATCCATGTAAACTCCTCATCTAGGCATAATTGTTTTTGAAACCTTATTACTTCACATCTCATTACTTGAGACTTGATTTATTCAGAGTTTTAATCCAAGTCTCGGGTTGTAACCTCTGACTTGGACTCATGTCTGAAATGTCCAAGCTGAAGCTAAAGGCCAACACAGCATTTTTTGCTTCATCTCACTTGATTTCTGTCAGAACAATTGTCAATATATTAATTAAGAGGAAGAATGTTTTTGCATTACATTCACCTCCTCTGTCAATGATAGAAACAGTTATTTGGCATTAGTCGGGTAAGTAGAATTTAAAGAGGCTGATATAAATGTGAACTTAGTCCAGTTTATTTTAGCCAAATGTGACTTCATCGATATGTCATGAAGAATTAAACCCAACAACGCATGTGGTTTTACATGCCTATGTCACAACTTGTGTCAGTTTGGAAAAAAATGAATTGTTTGTGTACATGTAAACTTACTCTGCCAAAATCATTTAAAGGCGGCTGAACTGGTGGAACGTTAACTCTTTATGCTTTTTGAAAAAAAAGTGACTTTAAACAACCTTGGAAAGTCATGTGCACATGTTTATGCCAAAAAGTTTTGGAATTGAACTTGGGGAAAACATTAGACATTGTCTGTTGTTTTCAAGAATCATAAGAAGTGAATGTATTTGTGTTCTTCCTTATGGGATTTATGATTATAAGCAATGCTTTCCAGATGATGTTGTGATTCTTGAAATCATAGGTCAGTTTAAGATAAAGGGATGATGTATTCACATTGTAACATTAAGCAGGTTTTTTGTTTTTGCAAGTATTTGGGTGAAGCAAGTCAATGAATCACAGAAAAACAGATTACACCTATACAGTGGATTACAGTTTTTCCCTAAAGTATTGTAAACTGACATTCTGTAGCTAGCAACCACTGACCAAACTTACACACCTGCCCTTTTGGTTTTCTTCTAAAGAGGTTAAAATCTAATGCATTCGTCATTCTGTTAATCTTTTAAATGATCCACAGTTGGTCTTGATATGATATACACTCACCGGCCACTTTATTAGGTATACCTTGCCAGTGCCAGGTTGGACTCCCTTTTGCCTTCAGAACTGCCTTAATCCTTCGTGGCATAGATTCAACAAGGTACTGGAAATATTCCTCAGAGATTTTGGGTCCATATTGACATGATAGCATCACGCAGTTGCTGCAGATTTGTTGGCTGCACATCCATGATGTGAATCTCCTGTTCCACCACATCCCAAAGGTGCTCTTTTGGATTAAGCTCTGGTGACTGTGGAGGCCATTTGAGTACAGTGAACTCATTATCATGTTCAAGAAACCAGTCTGAGATGATTCACATTTTATGACATGGTGCGTTATCCTGCTGGATGTAGCCATCAAAAGATGGATACACTGTGATCATAAAGAGATGGACATGGTCAGCAACAATACTCAGGTAGGCTGTGGCATTGACACAATGCTCAATTGGTACTAATGCATACCTGTCAACATTGAGATGTGAAAATAAGGGATATGCCCACCATAATAAGGGATTCCCCCGACGCCATCCCCCTTAAAAAATCCCCAAATTACTAAATATGTTGATTTGGAGCTGTTTCCTTGTAAATAAACAGTAAATGGTCAGTAATATGTTTTATTATTATCATTTACAAAAAATAAATAAATAGTATACAATAGCAGCAAATACATTAGCAAACAGGTCAGCTTATTATAATTAATAGCTATTATAATGAAATAAAATGAAGCTATCAAATTTCATTAGCCGTTTCTTCACTGTATAACTCACACATTCTGATTAAAGAGCAATGAATGAATCTCTTATTTATTCAGATTTTTTTTTCATTTGATTACAATAAATAACAGGTGTCACTTTAAAAATGCAATCATCTAACGTTTCTAACTTTTTATGCTCATTTAGGACGAAATTAGTTGTGTTTGAAAAAAAACTCACCAAGATCGACATCTTTAGATATTATTATTATTAATTATGTGTATACGTCTGTTTAAACACTCACACAAAACCCAGACTTTCGCTTCGTTTTAAATCGTGTGTACAGAATCTGTTTGAGAAACAGCCTCTATTTATCACTATGGAGTGCGTCAGTTGACAGTCATGCACCGCTATCTGACTGTTTTGAGGATTGCATATGAAAAGGAGACGCCACGTGTAATAAAAGAAAAGGGAATCCTGCCGTTTTTATATTTATTTTAAAGTGTTTTCATGCCTAAACAAAACAAAAGCACAGAGCAGACTCACATTTAAGAGCAAAGGGCGGCCCCTGGTGGTTTGGCGGTATGGGTTGCATATAAGGAAGCTCTGCTCTTTAATGTTTATTGCCACCCTTCAGAGAAAGACTGAAAATACGGGAGAAATAAGGGAAAATACCTTTACGAGATGATAGCAGGATAGAACTATAAAATACGTGAGAATCCTGGGAAAAACGGGAGGGTTGACAGGTATGTACTAACGGGCCCAAAGTGTGCCAAGAAAATATCCCCCACACCATTAAACCACAACCACCAGCCTGAACCGTTCATACAAGACAGGATGTATCCATGCTTTCATATTGTTGATGCCAAATTCTGACCGTACCATCCAAATGTCGCAGCAGAAATCGAGATTCATCAGACCAGGCAACATTTTTCCAATCTTCTATTGTTCAATTTTGGTGAGTCTGTGCGAATCGTAGCCTGTTTCCTGTTCTTAGCTGACAGGAGTGGTCTTCTGCTGTTGTAGCCCATCTGCCTCAAGGTTCGACATGTTGTGTGTTCAGAGATGCTCTTCTGCATATCTTGGTTGTAACGAATGGTTATTTGAGTTTGACTTTTTATCAGCTTGAACCAATCTGGCCATTCTCCTTTGACCTCTGGCATCAACAAGCCATTTGCGCCCACAGAACTGCTGCTCACTGAATATTTTCTCTTTTTTGGACCATTCTCTGTAAACCCTAGATATGGTTGCACATTAAAATCCCAGTAGATCTGCAGTTTCTGAAATACTCAGACCAGCCCATCTGGCACCAACAACCATGCCACGTTTAAAGTCACTTAAATCAACTTCCCCATTCTGATTTCTGATTCAGTTTGAAATGCAGTAGATTGTCTTGACCACGTCTACATGCCTAAATGCATTAAGTTGCTGCAATGCGTTAAAGAGCAGTTGGACAAGTGTACCTAATAAAGTGGCCGGTGGGTGTATAATCCATTGCACTATATTGGACCATCTGCCTTTACAAGCACATGAACTTTAATGACATCCCAATCTTAACCTGAGTGGTTTAATATGGACCCTTTGAAGCTACATACTGTATAACAGTTTCAGCTCTTCTGTGGAAAGCTTCACTCTACAGTAAAGGCTGGTTTATACTTCTGCATCAAGTGATCGGCGTGACCCACGGCGTCCGCCTTGCACGTAGCCATGCATTTCTGTGAGTTGTTTGTGTTGCTCTGCAATACCACTTCTGAAACGCTAGCTGGCAGCAGGTGTTTATGTTCCTCTGTGTCGAGTTTCCTGGCGAGTGTTTTGTTTTTTTCTGAACGCTGCTTTAATGTACAAGTAGCTAAAACTCACTCATTCAGAGGCAGGAACCGGCGGACATGCAACAAATTTTATCATAAGGTACACACAAAACAAAAGTTTCCATCTGGAGCTCAATCGTGGGACTCGACACTTGTAAACAATCGCTCCATCAGGCTCATGGCTCTCAGCACCGCCCACACTCGTCATCGCTACCAAGCCAACCAATTACAGAGCTTACGCTACACATCGTTGCGACGTGTAGATACATTTTTTGAGAGGTGTGCATCAGCGTTGGCGTCAGCCTTCCGCGGTCGCAGACCTCTCGCCGTGGCCATTTAGTGCTCTTGACGCAGAAGTATAAATAAGCCTTAAGGATTGGCGTGTGTTTATTAGAATTTTTGTCCATTTGTGATGTTAGAACCTGTTGTTGGGCAAGAAGTGGACTTGGAGTTTTTGCACTAATTCATCCCAAAGGTGATCTGTTGGAAGGATATATATCGGGTTGAGACCAAGAACAGGCCAGTCCCGTTCCTCCTCACCAAACTCGCTTATCCATGTCTATGAAAGACTTAAGGAGGTTCAAAAAAGCTGGTTGTTTGATGATGATAGTTAGTTTGCATGGTGGGTGATGATGTTTATTTTTATATTTTGTGTATGTATGGTGAATAATTATTGTTCTTTTTTAAAATGCGGAGGTACTGTTTGTTGTATGCATTCAGGGGTGTAGTAAGTGGGGTGGGGGGAAGGACAGAGTGCATAGGGGCCTGGCAATTTAGGGGGCCCATGACGAGTTACGGGAGGCCCAGAGATACATCCCCCCACCCTCTCTTCACTTTGGAGATCGCTAACGTCACTATCAGACAATACCCCATTCCCTGAATAAGGCCCGATATTTCTGGCGACGCTCCTGTACATTGCAGCCATGCTTTGTTTTAACAGTGAGGACTGCAATGGAAACGTTTTTTTTTAATCTTACGGTTTATCCAAGATGTGTGGAATACTTATATTTAAATCTGTCAAATAAAATTTTATTTCAATTTAATGTTGAACCTCATTTTGTGCACTGGTGATGTTGGAACAGGAAAGGGCCATCAACAAAACTGTTCTTGCAAAGTTGGGAGGATGAAATTTTCCAAAATTTCCTGCTGTGCTGAATAATTAATAGATTCTTTCACTGGAACTAAGGGGCCAAGCCCAAACCCTGAAAACAAGTGTACACCATAATCCCCTCACCCTCCACTTGTCTGGTAAATCAGACTTGTCCACCAGATTTCCAGACAGAGAAATGTGATTGGTCACTCCAGTGAACATGTCTTTACCTGCTTTACACCACTGCATCTGACAATTTTCATGGCAGTTTTTGATTTAAGCCTAATGCAGCTGCTCAGCCATGGGAATCTATGGCATGAAGCTTTCTATGCTCTGATCTTGAGTTATTCTAAAAACCACATAAAGTTTGGAGGTCTACTTCTATTGTAGTGTGTTTACACAGAGCTTATATCCATGGATGTAACCACAAGTAAAAACTGCTGTAAAACCTAATTCTCTGCCACCAGACTTTCAGACAGACTAGCCTATTCTGTCTGCCAGTGTGCAATTTTTGTTGTGGTTAATATACGTAAGGGACTATTGTTAGTGAAATTTTGCAATTGTTTTCAAAACTTATGTTGGAAGATCATTGACCATAATAAATTAACGTCTTTATAATTGTAATAAATCAGACGCTTATTTGAGTAAAAAATCTTTTATCAATGACCTTTTTTAAAAAAAATTGTAAGTCTCCTTGTTCAGTTTGGCAGCCATGTTGTTGCTGTAGCTGGTGTATTCAGGAAAACGTCTCATACCCGTTTGTTTGTAGTGTGGTCCTGAAGAAATTTAATTTGAAGGGTTATATGGACTTTCCTAATGAACCCTTACCCCTATGACAATTGGTAAGTGGAACGAGAAGGGTATAAACGGAGCCAGCTCCAAGTGGGTGGGACTTGAGCTCCAAGTAGGCTGTACAAACCAGGAGTTTTTATTTATTTAATGTCTTTTACATGACACTGCATCCAGTATTGTGCTTTATGAATGCCTACACCTACCCCAACCCTAAACCCAACAACCTTAAAAACCTTCAGAGATGATCGTGCTGAAAGAAAAATGTGAAGACATGGAGGGAAGAATGAGAAGATGCAACATTAGAATACTGTGCGTAGCTGAGACAGAGGGATTAAGTTCTATGATGTCGGTGTCGAGGCTGCTAAGAGAATCACTACAGCTGGAAAAAGACGTACTTGTGGACTGTTTGCATAGAAGTCTTGCATGAACTGTTTTAAAAATGTTTTAAACTCGTTTTAACATTTAAAAACTCGTTCTTGATCACATTTGATGATGATTGATGATCACAGAGAGCTTTGCGCATGTCCTGTCTTGTTGATATGATTATACGCATTACTACGGAGACATGTTAATATGCGGCTGTCAATCAATTCGGTGGCCGCGAAACTGCCTTCTTACGTCATGTTGCAGTGGGCCTCAAAATGGGAGGGATTTGGATCCTATTTTTACGTCAGGAAATAAAAAAAAATATATAAACTTATTGTCTTCATATTACTCCAATATGACAGTGGACAAACTAAACCTACACACAGTTCTGTCCAAACAGCTCCCAAAAGATGATTTTCCTCATAGGTGCCCTTTAATGAATGTAGATTATTGTTCCACTCGCAAAAGCACTGCAGGTAAAATTAGGCAACGATGTTTGGTTGTTTAGGCTGCTGTTGTTTCTGCAAAAAATATCAAAAGATATTTTCAAGTTGTAAGAAACAGGTGTTTGAGGCAGGGGTGTTGCTAGACATAAAGCTCTACTGGGGCACAGCTTCCCCTCCAAAAAGGGGAATGCAAAAGATTTCTTAAATTATCTTAGCATCACTCCAGTTGTGTCTTTATATTGTTTTCCAGTTACATTTAGGATTAATTTCTGTTATTTATTTAGAATAATAATTGTAGAATAACAATAATACTGTATATATATATATATATATATATATATATATATATATATATATATATATATATATATATATATATATATATATACAGTATTATTGTTATTCTACAATTATTATTCTAAATAAATAACAGAAATTAATCCTAAATGTAACTGGAAAACAATATAAAGACACAACTGGAGTGATGCTAAGATAATTTAAGAAATCTTTTGCATGAATATTAATTTTATTAAAATTAAATTCTATAGACAATTTAATAGAATACAAAAAATATGTTTTATAGAATTATCTGTTGTGTGTTGTCTTAGACCCGACTCATGGCCGAGAATTAGGTTTATTAAGTCTTACCTACCTGACTTCATCCCTCCTTTCTGCTTCATACCAAAAAAAGAGTATATCAGGAGCCATGCTTAGTCTAAATAAGATCACCATCATATTATTTAAACTTTGTTTTGTCGACTTGCAAAACTCACCGCGTGCCAACACCTCCGCATAAAAGACTGTTACGCCAGTTTCACAACGCATGAGCAGCGCGACAATTTTTTCGGTGTGCATGTTTACCACTGTACCGGGAACAGAGCAGCGCATCAGCGTCAAGCAGGAGCGGTGCGTGAGGCGAGTGTGTATGTTTTTTTTTCTGCGCACATGCTCAGTTTGCCTTTTGAATAAACTACATTGCTTTCACCAGCGTTGATTCGGTTGCACATTGAAAATAACGTCTTTTTTTCTGGAATTACCGCTTTTAATAAATACACTTTATAAATTATTAATATAAATTAAATCATATCTCAAAGCATTTAGGGTCTAAATAGGGTCTAGGGTCTAGCGATGCCCCTGGTCTGAGGTGTTCTGTTCATTTAGCCTATTTTGTAATATTAGTTACAATAATATGCATATTTATTTAATATTTATATTACTTGTTTATTTGGGTAAGGACAGGGATCCTTTAAGTGTTATACATGTATATATTTCAAACTCTGAGCGACTCGCAGTGGCAAAGCGACCGCTCATTTTAACAGAGAGTGAAGCGACTTCCAGCAACCTCCGTTTACATGAGCGACAGCGATCGTTGGCCACCAGGTGGGTGTGTCGAGCGACGCGACAAAGTTGAGAATCCTTTAACTTTATGCAAATGAAGGATGACTTTCTTGAGTGACAGCCAATACGACAACCAGTAGAGCTCATGTAATCATCTCTCAGCTCACTCAGATGCTGGTTGTATTGTCCGTGCTGTAGACCTACACAGACTTGTGTTTGCAGCAGGTTGCCACCCAGAGCGACAGGCAACTACAAAGTCGCTGGAGGCATTGCAAGGCAAGATCAAGATCACCACAACAGTTTGTGTGTAAATGCATCATTGTAAGCAATCATGAGCTAGAAGAATTGGTCATTGTGAGTCTGATAAAAGGTTTCAAGTTCTTATTTGCTTATGGCAAGCTGTAGGGCATAATTTGTCTGAACAAAAACTTACAAACCTAGCTGCAACTATGTGTGGATGGAGCTGAAGCTAACTCTATTAAACAACGAAACATAAACAAATCTTTAAGCTTTGCCTTCCTGACCCAGACTTCAGGCAAAAAAAATATAAAACCCACATCTTTGGGCTAGACAAGATGTCACGAGAAGTTCAACAAACTAATATAATCATACTGGTACTACCGGAGGATGGAATTTGGTTTTTACCAGATTGTAAAGCCAGCTCATGAAAAATATATCTCCATAGTTTTGGCATAACTGGTGGAAAATCAGTCTGCTCATTCGTGATCACAACATCTCACGTGCGTTTCTCACATCCCACGTGTGGCCCACTAGTTCAAGAAACACCAGCAGAAAACATTTGAGAAAGAGGTCAGTTGTGTCTCACGTGCGATGTTACAAGCATGCGAGCGAGACAGCGTGGATTCAATTTACAAACGTAAACTAAATCACTCAAGACAGCTTTAGAGTGGCACTGGCTGAAATACCGCCAAACCCTCCAGAATGTCCTCAAGACTCTTTTGAAATATTTACATAACAGTTTTAAATGGTCTACTTGGATTGTAAAACATTTTTTTAAATGGTCTATGAACAAATTAGGTGCCAAACTCTACTTTATCCACATATGGAAAACAAAAGCTTTGGAAATGTGGGTCAAGCTAGAGCCATTTTTGGAAGCAGTGATGGACAACATAATTACACAAGTGTTTGCAATGACAAGGCTTCTGTCCAAAATCTGTCAGTCGTTTACGAGATCTTTAATTCCTTTATTGTTTTTAAGATTAAAAAAAAAAAGTTAAGGATAGACTTCTCTACAATTGGGAAGTGATGTAGTTTGTGTATATTTCGGTTAAAATAGTTTAACTGATAAACTATAAAATCAAGGCTACGTTTCTTCTGGCATCAATACACACTATTAGTTTGCTTCAAAAGTCTATTTTGCATTTATAGTCACAATCTCTCAAACTGTTCTAACTCAAACTTTCTGGGAAAATGTTTTTAACGAAGACTTAAAGGACTTTTCACACTGCACATAACCACTTAAGTGGTTTATTGTGTTTCTAAACATTGCTTTTAATTCCAGGTATAAAAAAAATAACTGGGCAAGCATGAAATCCTGGTTTGGCTTGTGTTGGTCATTGGTGAAATTGCATTTGGTGAAACAGCATTGGTAAAACAGCATTGTGATTGGTTGTTTAGCTATAAATCAGAGTGCGAGAACAAAAACTGAGGTGAAAAATCTAAGCAAAGCACACAAATCAAAAGGGAACACAAAGAAGTCGGCTGTGTTTTCGTCATGTCAAATATTACAGTGAGGGCGTACTCACACTATGCTATCCGAACCGTGCCCAGGCCCGTTTCCCGGATCGTTTGAAAAGTGTGAGTGCTCTGAATCGGGCTCAAGCACGGTTCACTTGGGCGACCCTGGCCCGGTTGGAAGAGGTGGGCCTGAGCGCGGTTCACTTGGGCTCAGGCGCGGTACGCTTGCAGTGTGAGTGCAAGCGTGCCTAAGCCCGAAACTGAAAGCGAGACGTGACTTTTAAGGGACTGTATCATATGGATTAATTAATCATTCGTGCTGTTCAATGAACGCAAACTGTCGTAGTTTATTAAAGATGCAAACCCCTCACTGCACGACAGCTGCACCTTCAGCAAACCTTCTAATTCCTGCAGCACGAGGACTTTATGATTGTTTATGAGTGTCAAAAGTGGCTGATCTGTTCGGCGAAATATTTGACTGCGTGTCACCACATATCAAACGACTTAAACAATATAACTAAAGAAATCTCCACTGTGCTGAGCGAGAGCGCTTCTCTTACTAAACTGAACAGCGTATCATCGATGACGTAAGGGTGCCCAGGCTCGAATGTAATGTGAGTGCGGGCCGTCGGGGGAGACGAGTATGTTATAATCTTTTTTTAAGTGAAAGAATGTTTAAAGCTTTTCGACAGCTTTAATTAAGTTTTATTATTATTATTTTATTACACTCTTGGTTTGGTTGTGGAAATTATTATTATTTTATTACTATGAAAACTAATTTTGCTTTGACAACCTTGTAAAAAACAGAAAAAAATATTTTAAGTTACGCTTGTTCATAAATACAGAGAAGCTGTCCTAAAATTATTAGTCTCACTGTGTCATTATTTGGAAAACTGCGACACCCCTCAAAAACAGGTATCGGCGAGTACCCGGAAAAAAGTATCGTATTCGTACTCGGTCTTTAAAAAATGGTATCGGTGCAACCCTAGTAATTACTCATCATTCTTACTTTTCAATGAACGGGAACTGTCACTGTTTAGATGCAAAGATGCAAACCTCTCACTGCACGTCAGCTGCACCATTTTATGAGCGTCAAAAGTGGTGGATCTGTTCGGCAAAATATTTGCATGTCACTGCATCCCAAACGACTAAAAATAACATAAAACAAAATAATAAAAGCAATGTCCACTGTGCTGAGCGAGATCAATTCTTATCTTGTACAGCCACATCATTGATGACGTAAGCGTGTTCTGGCTCAGAAGGTAAAATGCAGTGTGAGTACCAGCCTTTGGGGGGAGGGGAGGGGGGACAAGTGCGCTTCGGCACAGTTTAAGGCAACTGTGCCTAGTGCAAGGGTTCTCAAACTCAGTCCTGGAGGTCCAGTGTCCTTTAGATTTTAGCTCCAACTTGCCTCAAAACACCAGCAAGGAGGTTTTTAAAAAACCTAGTAAAGCTGTGGTCATAGAGTTTGAGCTTGCGAAATTCTGTCGCACGGCGCTGCGTAAAGGGGCGGGATTAAACAAGATGATTATGCATTAAAAAAGCGAGTGATTGCTCCATGTTTTAAATTTTTGTTCAAAGAGGTCATGTTTTGATCCTGGATTGGTCTCACGCAGTCAAGTGATGCCATTTCACAGGTCAGAGTTCACCAAACTTGAACTTTGTACCGCAGCAACCTGCGAAACTCAACGCACGACCCTGCGTTTCTGGTCTGACGCATTCGCGTGCGTATGAATGGAAGTCTATGGGGAGAAAAGTCCAGTGTGACCGCAACTTAAGAGCTTGATTAGCTAGCCCAGATATGTCTGATTGGGGTTGGAGGTAAAATTTACAGGACACCAGACCTCCAGGGCCATGATTCAAAACCCCTGGCCTAGTGCGAGTACGCCCTTAGCTGCAGCTCTCTCTCTTCCTTTATTTCACCAGAGGAGAACTTGACTGAGCCTGGTTCCTCCCAAGATTTTTTTCTCCATTTCTGTCTTGTCTTGCTTATATGGGTTAGTTAGAGCTACAGTGAATCCCATCCTTCATCATTGACATTACAATTTTAGCTGAACTGAATCATCACCGAACTAATTCAAACCAGTATACTCAGAACTTAATGTGCTTGATGTATTGAATGTTTCACAATGATAAAACTTCATACCTGATTCTTTGTTTTTGCCTGTTCATTTCTGTAAAGCTGCTTTGGCACAATCTGAAATGTATAAAGTACAATATAAATAAAAGGGCACTAGACTTCCGCCAAAAGGTTTACGCTGCCATTTAGAATTGGGATTCTGAATGTGATGGCAAGATCAGAGGTGTCTAAGGGTGCTTTCACACCTGTGAATCGATTCATTTGTTCCGAAACAGGGATTAAAATTGTTACATTGTTGCTCTTTGTTCTTGGTGTGGTTCGCTTTCACACGGCAAAAGTTTCTAAACGGACCAAAACAAGCTAAAACAAGTCACGTGTGAGTAAACTCTCCTCACATTGGTCAGAGTTTCACGGTTTATTTTGCAGAGTCCTGCTTAGCTGTCGAGGGTGGTTTGGTGGTGTTTGACAGGGTGCGCGCGACACGTCTGAAGAGCGAGGAGGGATGGGGTGGGGAGGGGTGATGAGAAGGGTGCGCTACGTATTTGAGAACCGGGAGGGAGACGCGCGATTTCCGGGAGATTATCGCTCATTGTGGATTTGCGGAAGACTCCCGAAACTTTAGGTACTTGGGATGTCTGGAATGACCTCCCGCCCTACTTCATATAGCCGAATGCCTATTACATATTCATAAAACACTGTGATATAGCCAGGCTCGGATCGTATCGCTTTCTCACTACAATCGATCCGCTCCAGAGTTTGTTTCAATCGAGCCAAGACCACCTCATTCAGGCGGTCTCGGAGCAATTGCTTTGGCGCTGATCCGAGCGCGATTGCCCTCTTCACATCTGCCAAACGAACCGCGCTAACTGGGCAAACGCGCCAGGTTCCGGAACAAAATTCTAGGTGTGAAAGCACCCTAATCCTGTTTCTACTGTAGAGGTAAGTTTAGTCTTGCAGAGTCAAGGAACCTTTCTGCCATAACATGGCTTCAGAAGGTGCAATGATATTATGCAGCGCCTGAAAATAGTCCCCAGAACCAAGCCCTACACCTGCACCACCATTTAGAATCTGTAATATAAATGCGCCTGCTGCAGCCATGGTGCTGCAATAAAGTTCCTTAATTACGCTGCAATGAAACTATAGTTCCTAGCCATCTTGCCAACCCAGGCTCATTGTGAATATGTACCTAGGTCTACACTTCTGGGGACAGCAAAATATGTAACCAGAAGTACATCTGCTCACAGTTTCTGTCTTTGCAAATCCACCAGAGGACACTGTGTATGCCTTTCGATGATCTCAATTTTCTCTCACACATCCGTTTCTCTCACAAAATCCACCAAAGGGTGCAAAATACACTTCAGCTGACGAGGCCAGCTTGCTGTCTACTGACTGACTGACCAATCCACACACCCCCATTCCTAAACCCAACCAATTGTGTTTTCAAAAGCAATCTAGAAAAAGAAAAGCCGTGTTTTCACCACATTTTCAGCCTGTTTATTATTATTATTTGCTTTTGTTTTACCTGGTTTCTAAAACACCTCCACCGGACTCGAACCCCGTCGTCACGGTCAACTCTGCTCCCAGTCGCAAGTCCATCAATGTACACGGCGAGCCACTGGGAAAACTGGTAACGCCGGAAAAGCCGTCCACATGAAGGTAAGCGGTCAGCTGGTAGCACGAAAAGGAACAGAAGCTGTCAGCAGAGTCACGGCGCACCATAGCGCTCATTTTAAAGACGAAATGCAGCCAGACATACCTCTGGCTACATAATTTGCACTCTCCAAAAATGTAGACCGGGGTACATATCTATAATGAACCTGTGTTGCATATAGCCCTAGAATTTAGCAAATTTTTTTAGTAATTTTTAGTTTACAATGTTGCTATAGAAGTGTAAAGCTTTAAATAGGAAAATTATCGACACTCTGGTCATTTTGAGCGAGATGCCAATGGTCTAATCCAGGGGTGCCCAAAGTATTTCTTATAACGGGCCAAAAACCAACCTTAATTGTGGGCTGAATATACTGTATATACACCAAACCGTATTACATAAAATTTTCCATGGGTAATTTCCTAAATTTATTTGTGAATATTTAAAAATAACTAGAAAAGCATAAACAATCCCATTTAAGCTTCAAATTAAAGAAAACTAACACCTTTATTTAACCGTTTCTTCATGTGTCAGTATAGAGTGAGCATTCATGAGTGCCGTTTAGTGATGTACATCCCCAAACTCCACTTCACTTACAGCACAGCATCCAAAAGTAATTATTTCAATTCATTTTGTAGTTTCACTGTTTGTTTTTGCCAATTTAGGCCTCAATAATCAAATTTAGATTAGTTCTACATCTGCAGAACTTATATTCTTTCTTACATTGAAAGGGTTTCCTGCACTGTAGACTTTTATTTTAAAATACAAAACTATTCTAAGCAAGCTCCATCTCATATGTGTACATCATGTACACAAACATTCACAAAAGTTCCAAATGCACCTCAAATGTGTTCGAAATAGTTAACAGCCTGAAAGTTCTCCAAAGTAATGAAATTAGACCACTTTTTATGCTGAAGGCATATTCATTTTCTCTCCAAATAAAACTGATCAAATCAAATATTTTCCATTTAGACTATTCTGATTATGTTTAACTTTATATATATTATTTCATACCATTAATGGATTCGGTATCATCATATATGATGATTATAAAAACATTAGCAGCTCAGTATGATATTGTAGAAGGGGAAATCAGTCCATTTGGATGTTATTTGTGGTTTGAGCAGGTAATCCTGCGCTTGAGCTGGTGCCATCGGTTTGTGTATTTTTGTAGATTCTTTCTTTTACCTTTCTAAACTCAGAAACTGATCTGGTATCACTGGCTTTCAGATGAAGTAAGCCACATGTCTGCCAGCCACTCTAACTCTTCTAGTTACTCGGGAAAAGGATGTCTGGAAAAAGTATGGTTTTAAGGATGTCTGTGGCTGACAAACCTAAGCTTCCAGAACGGTTTTAACAGATCCTAGGGTTTATGCATACTCTAAATGGCTAAATGTAATAATACAAACATATTCTGTATCCTATATAACAGAAAACATTAAAAATAGATCTATTTTTTTGCTTGCTAAAGTCAGCATCACTACTGCTATTCATTATAGAGGAGCACCATCTTAAACACCACCATGTCATACAGTATTTATTGGAAGAAGAAAAAAAATATATTAAATATTAGACATCTTGCACAGGCTTTAAAACAATGCCGATATCCTGATTCTCTGCCATATTTACTATATCTAATACCTGACATTCGAGTCAAAAGACATATTTACACTCTATGTGTAACTATTGTGAAAATGGTGCTGGATTGAGACTTTAATAATTATCTTTTTAAGCAGAGGTTAAATGTTTTTATTTTTTTCTGAGCAGTGCATTCAGGTTTCAGGAGATACATTTATACTGCCATCTAATGGTTCTACAGTTCATAACATCTGAAATCACTGCTGCCTCATTGCACGAACTAGATTTAAACTTCCTCTTAAATCAATATGAGTGGTGTTTGTACATCTAAAACTTGCTGCCATTATTATTATGGAGTGTTATGTGACTGTTTTGATTCTCAGAGTGTTTTAAAATGTTGTTAAACAGTTTCTATGGCTCTTGGTGGCAATTCCTTGGCACAAGTCTAACGTGTCCACTCATAATCTCTTAAGACGTGATGAAATATAGATTGGAATCGTAGCAAGACATAAAGCCAAAATAGGCTTACTGTGAGTAAATGGAGAGAACAGAGCTGATATGCAGGCATGTGTGTGGGTGTTTTCTCTCTGGCTGTATAGGGATATAAATAATAAGTGGCACTTCAGTATTGACTGTTATATAATGCAATGAAAACACATTCACGTATTTATAGTACCGCAAATGAAATTTATAAAAGTGCTTATGTTCACACAGGACAAATTCAAATTCTAGACAATGTTTTAATAACGTGCAATGTAGTAGTCAGATTGTACCTTCAAAGCTATGTTTAGAAATATTTAGGATTTAAAAGGTCTTCTTTTAAAAAAAGATTATATCGTTGATATATATATATATATATATATATATATATATATATATATATATATATATATATATATATATATATATATATATATATATATATATATATATATATATATATATACACACACACAGTTGAAGTCAGAATTATTAGCCCCCCTGTTTATTTTTTCCCCCAATTTCTGTTTAACGGAGAGATTTTTTCAAAACATTTCTAAACATAATAGTTTTAATAACTCATAATAACTGATTTATTTTATCTTTGCTATGATGACAGTAAATAATATTTTACTAGATATTTCCAAGACACTTCTACACTATACAATAAAGTTATTGTTCAAAGATGATTTGTTCTGTAGACTATCGAAAAAATATATCTTAAAGGGGCTAATAATTTTGCCCTTAAAATGGCTCTTAAAACTGCTTTTATTCTAGCCGAAATAAAACAAATAAAACTTTCTCCAGTAGAAAAAAATATTATCAGACATACTGTGAAAAATTCCTTGCTCTGTTAAACATCATTTGGGAAATATTTAAAAAAAGAACAAAAAAATCCAAAGGGGGGCTAATAATTCTGACTTCAACTGTATATATATATATATATATATATATATGACAAAAACAATCCCAAACTTATAAATGTCTTAGACTCTGATTGTATTGTCCAGTATTTTCACAGAAATCATCTTCAACTGTGTTCTATTTGTCCTAAAATGTAAGTTACTTAAATCCAAGGCACACCCAAACACTGTTTTCCAAACACAAACAAAATTAGACATAGCAACATCTATTCAACATCAGTGAAATAGGGGAAAGAAAGTGCATATAACGCTCACTGTAGAAGCTTTTTTTTTTTTAAATTTTGGCATCAGTTCACATTTCCTTATGATATTCAGGATGTTAACATAAGTTTTGAATCAGTTTTGTGAAGTAGTTCAGGGATTGTAGTGGTATTTTATTTGGTTCTTGTCTCAGCAAGATGCCCATATCTGGTCCTGGTAGACCCCTGCCCAAAACGTTTAACTTTATTGGCATCCATGCTTGATTCCTGAGGACCACTGTCCTATAGAGTTTAGCTCCAAATTACAAACACTAATCAGCTGATCAAAATTCGTAGTGATTGGAATGTTCCAGGAAAGTGTGTTGGAGCTAAAGTGTGCAGGACCGTTGTTCTCCGGAAGCAAGATTAGACCATACCTGCCAACATTTGTCTCTGAAATTCCGGGAGACCGGTGGAGGGTGTAGCGACAGGGTGTGTTTGTCTGAATAACACAGTTGAGGACCGGGTTAGTAACTGTACTGTGGTGTTTGTAACTTTACTATGGACCAGGTTTTGGGCGGCCACTGCGATCGGATACTATACCAAAGTTAAGGTACCAAAAAGGTACTTTTAATACCAAAAAGCTAAGGATCAGGGGCAGGGTGAAATTACGGGAGTTTTCCAGGAGAAATAAAAAACGGAGGGTGGCGGGAGATGGGTCTGAAATACGGAAGACTCCCAGGAAAAACGGGAGTGTTGGCAGGTATGGATTAGACACCCCTGCTTTAACCCTAAATAAACACACCTGTACCAGTGAATGTAAAAAAGGCAATTCCATGCAGGTGTACTCTAGAAGACTGCAGTTAAACTATGCAGGAACATGATCCAAATGACCTCCAGGAGGGTGGTCTCCTGTCTTGCAGAGTTTAGCTTCAGCTTGCCTCAACACACCTGTAAGAACGTTTCTAGTATTTCTAGTAAGAAATTGATTCGGTATTTCATGTGTGTTTAATTAGGTTAGAAGCCAAAATATGCAAGACAGCGTCCTTCCAAGAGTAGGATTAAACATCACCGCTCTAAAAGTATTGGACACTGCTTGCTACAGCACTGGTTTTAAATTTCATTCCTAAGGAGCCACCACTCTGCACAGTTAGTGTATATAGCAGCCTTTTTAACTAAACTGATTTAGATCAACAGCACATTTGGAGAGAGCTCCATTAACTGAGTGTGTTGAAAAAAAAAGAATTACAGAATGTGTAGAGTAGTGGATCCCTAGGATAAATGAAGGCTCTGATCGCATCATTGTTCACTTTCGTATAGAAAATGGACAAAACTAGACGACAATGCCTTTGGCGTTTTGGTCGTGCTTTCATCATAAGCACTTTATCAAACATCAACAGTCTCTTGCACATAAAAATTCAGTCTAATACTGCAGTGTATGCCAAATGTCCTTTAACAGTTTTACACAGATACTTCTGTAGTAGCGGCAGTGGCATCCAGCTCAGCTGAAAGTAGAGGATGGAAAACAAAATTGAAGGCAAATGCTAAGGCATTTCTGGCATTAACTCTCCAATCCTGCTCGATCTTGACCTGTCGACGTATTGGTATAAGTGGTGAGGCACAAGTCTTGCAGTGCAAGGCTTTAAGCTCAAACACTGGCCATTTGCTGCCCAGTCTGCCCTCGAGTACTGTACTGAACTCCACCACGCTGCCTGAGCTGAGCGCCAGCAGGACTCGCCGGAATTCATTGCTTGCCCGCAATACAATGTCTTTTGTGCCATCATCAAAATCTTGTGCCCCATTGCGCCCCTTCTGGGGCATCCCCATGGTCACTTCAAACTTGTAGTGGTCAAAACGTTTGACATGACACTTGTGCTTTGCAAGTGTCTTGAGCTGACACAGAGGTTCAGCAGGTCCCGTCTGAGTCTCATCACAGGCAGGGTACTCTTCTCCATAAAGACATCGGACCCAATCCGCTATTAAGACTGGCAGAAGGTTGACGACAGCTTGTGCCCCATTCTCAATCTCAGTGACACGGACATACTTAAACCGGCCCTCCCACGTCACTCTGTGTCCCTCCAAGTGGCTGCAGATGATCTGGGCATGTGCCATGTTACGCTCCTTCCAGGCACGAGGGCCACACAGGTCACTGTACTCCTGCCAGGTCAGGGTGGAGTTGTATACTTTCATCCCCTCCGAACGGTACACGTAGAACCAGCTGAAGAGCACCAGTGCTGAAATCCACACAAGGATCAACTTCACCACACTGCTACGACGCAAAGAGCGCAGCACTGCCAACGGCGACACACTGAAACGAGTCCACCAGCGAAGCAGTACAGGCAGCACGCAGATGCACACTGTTACGATCATTTTGGTCAGTTCCAGGGCGAGGAACCACTGCACCAGCTGAACCAGCATTACAGCTGCTAGAGCCAGCGACAGCACAGGCAGAGCAAAGAAAAAAAGTAGGTAGCCCACAACTGAGCGCATTAGCCCCAATACAGTGGACTCTTGCAGCAGCGTAACAGACACTTCACACCAGATGAAGCACACTAGGTTGGGAAGAAGCACACAGTAGGTGCCACGTGCACCACCTGCTGTGGCCATACGGGTACACAAGAACAGGAGGTAGAGATAGAGAACACAAGGCACACCTACATGCATTACCAACCAGTCACCAAGACGCATGCTGAACCAAGCGCCGCCAATTATACGACCCACCCTGCCTCCCAGCAACTGATTAATGAATGTAAAAATGGCGGAGGCAACCTGGGAAAGCAGAGCAAATTTGGCATGCTGTTGTGCTGTTGGTCGCAGGCTCAAGTAGCTGCTCACAGTGAAGAAGACTGCAACCATAGCCAGTTCTGAACATGGCAACCAGGACTTGTCAGCCACGGGAAACGAAAAGATAAGGAAAAGTGTAGAAAGGAGGAAGTAGAGGTATGGCTCGAGGTGGTTCCATGTGAAGTTGGACTCTGCCTGCTCCAAGTCAATCCCCGGCTCAAAATGAGACAACATGGCGGTCAACGCTCTAAAGTTCTCCCATGCCTTGCTGTTCTGGAATACTCGTAGAGTGCAAATGACCATTGACACAAAGGAGAGGTAGAATATAATTAGGGGAATGACGAGGACAAAGAACTCCAGGGTGAGGTTGGAGATGATGAAGAAGAAGATGAGGGTATTGACGTGATGAGTAGGTATAAGGGCGCTAATCCACTGCATGCCCGCACGCGACGCCCAGTCAATCAACACCTCTTTCACCTCCAACACTGCATGAAGAGGAAACTTCAACACCTGTAGGCATAAAGATAATATTAACTAGAAACAATATATGTTACACTGTATGCCTAAAAACATGGTGAGCTGCATATCTAAATATTAGCAATGTCAACAGCACATTTAGGGCCAATTCCAATTCTATTTTTTTTACCCCTACCCCTTGGCCCTTGAAACAAAGTGTAAAGGGGAAGGGCTTCAAATGTTACCCCTAAGAAATGGGACAGCACTACAACACCTGCACACGTCATCATATGTCATCGCGATCTCTTGCTTCATTTTCGTACATCATGGTTTCAGGTGTGGTCCAGAAAAACTTCAGTTTCAATGGCTAAAGAAAATTGGGACAACACTACCCCCCATTTTGCGTATTCACATGAAGGGGTAGGGGCATACCTGTCAACCCTCCCGTTTTTCCTGGGATTCTCCCGTATTTTACAGTTCTATCCTGCTATCATTCCGTAAAGGTATTTTCCTGTATTTCTCCCGTATTTTTAATCTTTCTCTGAAGGGTGGCAATAAACATTAAAGAGCCGATCCTCCCTATATGCAACCCATACCGCCGAACTATAAGGGGTCGCCCCTTGCTCTTAAATGTGAGCCTGTTCAGTGTTTTTGCTTTGTTTAGGCATGAAAACGTTTTGAAATAAATATAAAAACGGCGGGAATCCCTTTCTTTTCATTACAGATGCCGTCCCCTTTATATGCAATCCTCAAAACAGTCATATAGACGCTGTTTCCCAAACAGATTCTGTACATGTAATTTGAAGCCGAGTCTGGGTTTTGGGTGCATGTTTAAACAGACATATACACATAATTAATAATAATAATATCTAAAGATGTCGATCTTGGTGGGCTTTTTTTCAAACACAACTAATTTCATCCTAAATGAGCATAAATGCTTTCATTGAAATGTTAGATGATTGCATTTTTAAAGTGACACCTCTGTTATTTAATGTAATCAAACGAAAAAAATCTAAATAAATAAGAGATTCATTCGTTGCTCTTTAATCAGAATGTGTGAGTTATACAGTGAAGAAACGACTAATGAGATTTGATAGCTTCATTTTATTTCATTATAATAGCTATTAATTTTAATAAGCTGAACTGTTTGCTAATTTATTTGCTGCTAATGCATACTATTTATTTTTATTTACTTACTTTATTTACTTTTATTTACTTACTTTATTTATTTACTTTTGTAAATAATAATAATAAAACATATTACTGACCGTTTAACTGTTTATTTACAATGAAACAGCTCCAAATGAACATATTTAGTAATTTGGGGATTTTTTTTAAAGGGGGGTGGGGGTAATCCCTTATTATGGTGGGCATATCCCATGTTTTCACATCCCGATGTCTCTTAAGCTTAAAGGTTTAGCACTAAAGGGAAGGGCTAGATAGCCCTTGAAACTGTGATTTTTCAGGACCACAGATAAGGGGAAGGGCAAAGGGGTAGAATTGGCACTTAACACTTTGAATTTCATTAAAGAGATAGCTGACCCCAAACCGAATATGTCTGTTGTAAATTTAAACCCATAATACTTTTGTTATGGATTTAAATGAAAATTAACATTGTTATATAAGTTTTTGACCACCATTGAGAAAATCTGTCAAGCAAGCCTACATTAAGCTTACAACTTACTTTCCATATCTATTGTCCCCATATACATGTTGATTAATACCTTTATTTTAACAAAACCCTAAATTAAATCTGTAAAGATTAAACTAATTTAGATTTAAAGTGAGTTCACCCAAAAAAAAATTAAAAAATAATGCCATCATTAGCTATGTTTCCATCTAAAGATGCAAATTAAATTTATAATTCAATTTATAATATAAATTTATATTAATCATAACTGGAATATCGCATATAAAACATGCAAATAAAGCAACCAGTTAAAGAGAACGAATTAGTCACTTCCTGATTAACTGGAACCAAATATCAAAAGTAAAATAAATTTGCTGCTGTAGGAGAAGCTGCGTCAATCTTTACTTTAATTAATAAATTACTTGCGCCTCAGAAGACTATCCTGACACGCAATGAACACGTGGTGGCGTTTGAAGGCATGAGACGCGGAGCACAGACGCTCCAGACAATTCTGGAGGTATTTAACAATATAATAACACTAATACTGGCGTTTTAGAATGACCAAAACAACATTTCAGATGTTTTACAGTGTGCTCAGCCTGCTGGTTCGTCCAATCACATAAATTTTTATCATCACATGAACTCTTATAATAAAATCACATGACTTTTTTTAATGCGCTTACTGGAACTTGTACTTATCGTACAAGTTCCAGTATGCGCATTAAAAAAGTTTCTAACACATCTTATCAAATAAAAAGTTTATCCTACTCAGTTATGCGAATACATTTTTTATGCTCATTTTCTAAATTTATGCACATCTTGGCGTTTCCATCAACTGTATGTTCATGAGCATATCAAAACTACACATAATAATAGGTGGATGGAAATGTAATGTAATGTGTATTTATATAGCGCATTTATTGTGTATGACAGCGCAATCATGAGGGGAGTCTCTCCACATCACCACCAGTGTGTAGCATCCACTTGGATGATGCGACAGCAGCCCCAGGACAACGGCGCCAGTGTGCTCACCACACACCACCTATTGGTGGAGTGAAGAGACAGTGATAGAGCCAATTCGGTGGATGGGGATGATTAGGAGGCCATGATGGGTAAGTGCCGATTGATGGACTTTGGCCAGGACACCGGGGTTACACCCCTACTCTTTACGAGAAGTGCCATGGGATTTTTAATGACCACAGAGAGTCAGGACCTCGGTTTAACGTCTCGTCCGAAAGACGGAAATGTTACTCACCCTTGACTTGTTCTAAACCAGTTTAAGACAGGGTTTCTGCAGATATCATAATGTCAAGTTTAAGACTTTTTAAGACCATGAAGTATTAAATTTAAGACCTATGTCACAATATCAAAAACACACATACACATAAAGAGAAAATACAAAATCACAAAATTAGTGGTAAAATAAATGTATTCGAATTGAACAGCACTAAAGACAGGTTAGAAGCACCACTGAACTACAAAAAAAACAAACAAACATCTTAAGTCTGATTTATACTTTCGCCTAGCTTTTATACTTGACGCGTTCGCCATTAAGATATTCTTTTAAATGACAGGGGGCGGTCAAAAGAAACAGACAGTAAAATCATATGGATAAACAGAGCAGTAGAAAGTTTCCGGAACTAGGTCAAATCATTAATATCATTCAAGATTATTGTTTTTTATTATTTTTATAATTTATTATAAAGATTTTTATAACCATTCAAGATTTTTAAATCTAAAATTTTTAAAAACTAAATGCTTGCTTTTGTTCATATCTCGGACAGTTCTACCTATTAAAGTTAAATATTAATGGCAACAGAACATGAGTTGCTCTACAATTATGTTTTTTATTATGGCAAGAATAAAAACAAAAAGTACACTTACTAAAAATACTGACGTTTTTATTTTATTTTGCCCACTCATCAATTCACACATTACTGTCTGGCTAGTTTCTGTCCTCTACTTATAAGCTAAAAAGCCAATAATGGTCCAACATTCGTGACCATTATCACCAATAAAGCCTAGAAATTGGGTATCAATATATTGTAAACTGATAGGTTCATATATTGCTTTCCAGTTACAGTCAGAATTATTAGCCTCTGTTTATTTTTTCCCCCAATTTCTGTTTAATGGAGAAAATATTTTTTTTCAACATATTTCTAAACATAATAGTTTTAATAACTCATCTCTAATAACTGATTTATTTTATCTTTGCCATGATGACAGTAAATAATATTTTACTAGGTATTTTTCAAGACACTTCTATACAGCTTAAAGTGACATTTAAAGGCTTAACTAGGTTAATTAGGTTAACTAGGCCGGTTAGGGTAATTAGGCAAGTTATTGTATAATGATGGTTTGTTCTGTAGACTATCGAAAAAATATATAGCTTAAGGGGGCTAATAATATTGACCTTAACTGCTTTTATTCTAGCCGAAGTAAAACAAATAAGACTTTCTCCAGAAGAAAAAATATTATCAGACATACTGTGAAAATCCTTCCTTGCTCTGTTAAACATCATTTGGGAAATATTTAAAAAAGAAAAAAAATTCAAAGGGGGGCTAATAATTCTGACTTCAACTGTATCAAAGACATAATTTGTTACTTAATATTAGTTTGTAACTTGTAAATTGTTTTAAATTCAAAATTGTATTATATACATCAGTGTAAAACCTATGAATGGTGGAAAAACATATTCTGTAATATTAAGACCACCTGGGTCTCCACTTTTGCATGGTCTCTTTTTTGTTTTAACAAACTTATCCCTCAGGTTTTTCCAAACATTTACAAAAACTTTCCTCCTTTCCCACTGCTGTTGCAATTTCTAGCCAAGAACTTTTGGTCATCTGGTTATCTATGATCACGCATGGACGGATTATAAAGAAGATGTGTGTACAGTCATTCCCGCTTTTAGACAAAATCTCTTCAAAGTGTTTCATATTTAACTCAAATCAAACGCGGCGCCGCACAAACTGTTCACTCGAGTCTCAAAATATTATGTAAGCTCCACCAGCCGAAATCCTGACGCGCGCAATCAAAGTGAACCTCCGCAAATAACACAGCGATAACCTCACATTTGCTGCGCACACTGAGTTCAATAGCTGATTGGCTATTGCATGTTGGTCTCATTTGTAGTTGTAATACCGCAAATTACAATTGGACTAGTAAAATAAAGAACTACAACACCACGAAAACCAAGCAACAGCAACAAAAAAGAATTTAAATAAAAAATAACACCTGTGCAAAAATATTTAAGACCTAGAACAGCGAATTTAAGGCTTTTTAAGGCCTTAAATTTCGATTTTTCAAATGTTAGACTTTTTAAGACCCCGTGGAATCCCTGCAAGATTGTTTTTCTGTTAAAAAATAAAAAGGTATTTTTAAAAAGTTAGAACCCTGTAATCATTGACTTCCGTATTATTTTTACGCACTATAGATGCCAACGGTTACAGGTTTCTAACATCGTTAAAATATCTTCTTTTGAGCTGGTTTGAAACAAGTGCAGGTTGAGAAAATTCTGACAGAATCAGTGGCGGCTGGTCAATAGAGGGCGCTGGGGCGCCGCCCCCCCTTCAAGTTAGACTCCTTTAATATGTTAATGTTTATTATCACAAATATTAACAAAATAAATTGATTTAATTATAACATTCTAACATTTATTGTAGTCATACTAACATTTATTGAAAAAAAAAGTATGAACAATATTTTTTCATATGTGTGCAGGGCGCCGGACTAATGAGTGTCTATGTAGGTACACAAACTTTTGCAATGCACGTGATATGACGATAAGCTCTAATTGGCCGGTTTTAAATTGTCCCTGGGGCGCAGCGCTCTGCGTCCCGAACCCTCCCATTTTAGTTGTTAGAACGAATCATATTTGTTTTTATATGATTGGCCTTTTGTGATTGGACCATTCTCACCAAAGAGCTTAGAATGGAATTTCTCGAGATGAAGGAAAATGCCGTTGTATCTTTGCAAAGATATCCATTCACAAGGCGTTTGGATGAAGAAAAAAAAGAATCAAAAAGCTTGGACCAGATCGACCGTCTTTGCAAATTCACCAGTAGTCAAGTGATGGCGAGCGTGCGAATATTCGGGGCTTTTCCAGCACTTGTTATGACAAACGGAGTTGGCCGGTGTCATGAGAAATCGGGTCCCCCCTGCAATCGAGTCCGCTTAGGACAGGTTCATGTAAGTCATACCTTTTACTATTTCCGTGTTTGCTGTTTCAAACAGCATGACGCAAGAGAGGCTGAATGCATTGGCTATGCTGTCAATAGAGAAGACAGTGGTGACTGAGATGACTGACTTTAACGGTTATTGAGAAATTTGCAAGCCAGAAATAAAAAAGGAGAGCATAATTTATTTTCAAGTAGTGCTACTGGCCAGTGATTAGGCAACATTTGTTTGTGTGTGTGTGTGTGTGTGTTTACTGATTATCTTGATTACTTCATTACTGATAATAAACCCAAATTGAACTAAAATGAACTGATTTGTGATGCAGTTATTATATGCTTTAGTCATATTTTTGTTTTTTGATACATCACCTGAAAAATGGCTTTTACACTCTTACTTTACCAACAGTTAGATTTTTTTCTGGTGTTTGCGCCCCCCCCAAATTTTTGAACACCAGCCGCCACTGGACAGAATTTTACAATATCTTTATGCACTTAAAAAAAAAAAGTAGTTGCATGCACTTTCAATTAATTGCAAATTATTAAGATTATAAAAAGCATAAATTATTAGTATGACATTTTCAGATTTGGAAGATTTTGAATCAATTAACAATTTTTGGGGGTTTAGATTTGAACTTTAAAATACAATCCCTGTATTTGTATTACACAAGGCAACAATAGATAAAGGATGTACAGTAACTCTGAGGATGTTATTATGATGCATTTGTATTGCACAGATGAAATTTACCACAAGCTCAAATTGACTTGCAAAACTTTATATATGATTTTTATATAACATTTAATTTAGAATTTCATGTAATAAAAATGTCTTTTATACAGTTTGTTCCCATTCAATCTTAATGATTATAAAGTGTATTTCACAATTATAATCAGTTTCACTTTGGTTACAATTTGGTTGCCGTTTGTGTGAACAGCTGACTACATAGGCAGCCCTCAATGAATCGGTACAGCAAGTTTTAACATCCAAACAAAAACATAAGATCACCTTCTGGTGCAAAGGCAGTTCATCTGGATGTTTTACTGGCTCTTCATCATCGTCATCATCATCCCCTGCTACCCCTTCCATGGATGGTGAAATACCCTCAGCGTATTGTTTGGTATTCTCAACAAACTCTTCTACACCAATACAATCAGTCTCTGCCAAAGCACAAATACACAAATTCAAGTTATTATATTTGCTTTTTACCACATACATAATGTCAATATAAAACTTAATAGACTCTAAAGGAAAGATAATAATGCATTTACCATCTTTTGCCACCAAACTCTCCAAAACTTTTCTTTGTTTCTGTATTGGGCTGGAGAGTGGGCTGCTGGAAGCGCCATCTACAGGAGGACACATCACATGTCAAAGTTTTAGTAAACATCAAAATGAAAATTTTGCCTCCTTTAATAAACTTTAAGTCATTTCATATAAATAACCCCCTTTGTTTAAATTAGAAATACAAATTAGGAGCATTGTAATTAAATTGTAGCGGTTTCTGTTCCTTCATTCGCCCAAAAACCCTCATGAACACCATTATGCATGCACATTTCTTGGCCTGACGGTTAGCCCATTTTTGGACTGTTAGACCAGTGTTGCCATCTATTTTCATTGAAAAGGCACCAAGCTCTGCCCAAAAAGTCACTAAATGTTGCTAGATTACATCATACGCCAATTTGCATATTACTGATGTCATAACATCCAATCATTTCTGTTCGTTTAACAGCCTATGGTTAATAAAGGGGTATTTATATTTGCACTACGCTTTATGTATGCATGTCAATTTAACTAAATTTATTGCATTTTGAATACAGTATATCAGTATAAATGCGTGTAGTCAATTTGCAGTAATCTCTCAGATGTAATAAACCCTGACAAGTCTCAAAACTGTCACTAAATATCTGTAATTGTGAACAAGAAAGGAATAAACGGTCAAATTATTTATTTATTTATTTATTTATTGCCACATCAGCAACTTATGGCTATTTCATGGCAAGATGAATATACATTAAAAAAATTACATGATAAAAACAAATTCGTATTACAATAAAAAGTTACTTAGATAAATATATAAAATATATATAAATAAAATTCACACAAAAATATATTCAAAGTTAAATATCAAAGTTTTTCAGTTCAATTTTTAATAAATAATTTAAGATTCTTCCTGGTGGTACCATTTTAAAAATGTCCATCAAAGTACTCTCCTTATAAAAATGTTGTCTAATTGTAATGAAACTTCCACATTCCAACAAAACATGTTTGATAGTAAGAGTAGCCTGGCAGTAATTACATTTCGGTGGGTCCAAGTCGACATCTAGTATAGACAGTTTGATCATGCCTGGTCTCAAAATTATAATTTGCTAAGTGTCTTTCATTTATTGTCAGGTTAATTTCAAGCAATTTATTATTTATGCAGTTGTCCCATTCCCTTTGCCATGTTTAAACGGTCAAATTAAGGCCCAATCCCAATTCTATTTTTGTACCCCTACCCCTTCCCCTTGGCCCTTGAAACAGAGTGTGAAGGGGAAAGGCTTCAAAATTTACCCCAAAGAAATGGGACTGCACTACAGCACTTGCACACGTCATCAAATGTCATCGCGAGCTCTTGCTTCATATGAGATCAACGATCGTGACTGCTGTAGTTATTCGAGTTGTGTTATTTTTTGGTATTTATCTTCAGGAAATCACTGAAGGCATATATTATGTTATCATAACGATCTAATGTGGCAATAAGATGATAACTATACTGTGCATTTACAGAGTGGCCATATTCATCTATGTAAACACACAAAAAACAACATTAACATTATACCAGAGACTGTAAAAAGCTCATTCCCAGCCACAAAACCTTTCTGACAGAGTATTCAAGTGTCATCAAGTGAAAGAATGTTGTGGGACTGCTATACAGGAGTTATTATTAGGGATTATAGATAGAGAAATTTTGCAGTTTTATTTTAGCGTTTTTTTTTTTAAACGTGTTCTAAACATTTGTAATAATGACAAAAAAAAATACGAATTTGTGAATCTCTTTACTTCTGCGTGCAGCCATGCTGCCGTTGTGGCTGGTGTATTCTGGGAAATTTTCTTTCCCCTTAGTTTCGAGTGTGGCCCTGAAAAATCTTCGTTTGAAGGGGTATCTAGCCTTCCGCTTAGCCCTACGCCTTCTAGCTAAAGATAATTGGTAAGGGGATGGGCTAAGGGGTAGAATTGGGATTGGGCCTAAATTGTAAAATTTAGGACAAAGGACAAGCAGATCGGTTTGACTATTCAAGGAAAATACCTCACACGTGAGGTGCTAAATCATTTGCCAATTTGTCAATTCATTTTTCACAGAGTGCCTCAAATGTGGACAATGTTTGGGCATTTAAACACAATATTGCATGGTCGGATGTTTCTCTTGGATAAAATGTCTCAATTTATTTCAATTGTTATAAAAAAAAATTATTCATGAATGTTTGAAGTAATCTCAAGCACTGTCAAAATTAAATTAATCAAAACATCTGGTAAAAAGTTTCTAAAGTATGCTGGGGACATGACAGTCTAGTGTAGTCAACCTAAAGCTATGTTTGTTAGCAAAATTATTAGGTTAGTAGCGTTAAGTTGTATTTGGAATCAAATTTACA
The DNA here is from genome assembly GCA_903798195.1 of Danio kyathit. Taxonomy (NCBI): domain Eukaryota; kingdom Metazoa; phylum Chordata; class Actinopteri; order Cypriniformes; family Danionidae; genus Danio; species Danio kyathit. The sequence goes on along the minus strand of LR812532.1, from coordinate 22,398,496 downwards.
CTAGCTACTGTTAGTTTCAGTCAAAATAGTGGCAACGAAGTCTTGCATGTTAGGCTAATTATCAATGTCAGAGAGCGGTCGTGCGAGTGTTAAAGAATGTCACCTGTTTGTGCACCGGTCTCGAGTCTCATGGAGGAGCGGAAGCATAAACAACAGTGACAACAGAGGATGACGAGTGGACCAACCTGGACACTTTGGCCCAATCCCAATTCTACCCCTTAGCCCTTCCCCTTACCCCTACCACTCGTTTTGCGCGTTCCCGTCAAGGGGAAGTGGTGTCCCAATTCTATTTAGCTTGAAGGCGTAGGGCTAAGGGCAAGGGGTATACACCCCTTCGAATGAAGATTTTTCAGGACCACACACGAAACGGAGGGGTAATTTCTCAGAATACACCTGCCACAATGGCAGTTTCACTGCACCCGGAAGGAGATCCACAAATTTGTATTTTTTGTCATTATTACGAATTTTTACGACAAACAAACACATGTTTTAATATATTCATAACCGCGTTCATGTTTTACCATCATGTTTTTTAAAAAAAACGAGAAAAAAAAAAAAACGCCATAATCATAACTCTTGTACAGCAGTCCCACAACATTCTGTCACTCGATGACACTCGAACACCCTGTCAGAGCAGTCTAGTGGCTGAAAATGAGCTTTTTACAGTGTCTGGGATAATGTTAATGTTGTTTTCGTGTGTTTACATAGATGAATATGGCCACTGTGTAAATGCACAGTATAGTGACGATCTTATTGCCACATTAGATTGTTATGATAACATAATATATGCCTTCAGTGATTTCCTGATGATAAACACCAAAAAATAACACAACTGGAATAACTACAGCAGTCGCGATCGTCTGATCTCATGTGAAGCAAGAGATTGCGATGACATATGATGACGTGTGCAGGTGTTGAAGTGCTGTCCCAAATCTTAGGGTAAGTTTTGAAGCCCTTCCCCTTAACCCTCGGTTGTAAGGGCCAAGCGGAAGGAGTAGGGGTACAAAAATAGAATTGGGATTGGGCCTTTGCGTTGTTTTGCTTTCAGTTTAGCGGTAGTCACTGTGAGAGGCTACACCCACCCGTTTGTTTTATGTTAATTTATTTAACAAAATTAAAGTTCATTAGATCTCTGCCTCCTTCCTGATTTATCAACCTTGCTACAATCAGATATTGTTACTTATGCCAATTAAAGTCCACATGAACCAGAAGTTGCGGAAACTTGTATTTCAGTATGTTGACGTACTTCCAACTGAAACAGAACAATGATTAGGGGGGTGGGTTTCTTTTTTTTGTGTATCATTCCCTCATAGCAAACTAATTGTAAGAGGGGTGTGGTTCAGAATGTTGAGAACTGCCACTTCAAACATGAAAGCAAATGGTCAGACTTTGATTATAGTTTACAAAAAATAAATGTTTTCAGTAGATTAACTTGCACAGATTAATGGTTCACCTAAAAAAATAACAATGTGCGGTAGAGAAATAACATTGTAAATTTAGATTTCACAAGGACATTAAATCTTACATTCATTATTTCCTTCAGCGCGTCCTCCAGCAGGGTTCACACAGAGCACCCTATCCTTATTTTCAATAAGTCAGACTTATTTTGGATCTACAATGACATATTTGTTCTGAAAGGTGACAAGCTTGCATCTCTAAAGATTATGGCTCATCACAACAGCACTCCTGATGTTTTACCTGTGTTGAGCTGGCTCACATTTTCCAGAAGTTCAGAGGCTGTGATGTTTTTCTTGCGTTCTGGATTGAGTTTCCAATACATGAGCAGAGCTGCTTTCCTTACGCTGCGCTGAAAACGAGATTCGCATGCCAGGGAACACACCTCCTCTCTGTTCTCTGCTGTGATGCCTGACACACACAACATCTCATTTATTATAAAGTCAGTCTAATTGCATGCAGTTTTAGGTAAGTTACATCAAAAAAGTAATTGATTGCTAATTATTAAATCACTAGTGGTGGGCAAAAATGCAAAATAAAAGTTTGTTTTGACATAATACAATGCTCAGCATAATTGAGTACACCCCATTTTGAAAATTAACATTTTATCCATTTCTCAGTGAATACAGGCAATGTATTTTGGTGCATTTTAACAAAACAGGTTTATTAAACAGATATATTCATTAAAACAATATTTTAGTCACCAAACATTTTTTGAAATTGAAAGATAATACAATTAAATTCAAGCAAAATATTGCAAAAAAAATGACAACCTACAAAATTTCAACAATATTTGTATTTTTTGCTTCTCTTGATTTTTCCTTTTTTAAAATTTGTATTTAATATTTTTTATAACATTTGGGTGTACTAGTTTTTCGACCATTATTGTAAGTTATTTTGTTAAGCTACAGATTTCACTTCAGTCCTGACTAATCTAATGTATATGCACAAATATTAAAGCCGGCAGCTAGCTCTCTGCAACTCTCACATGGTCGCCCACTGAAGCTAAGCAGGGCTGCGCCCGGTCAGTACCTGGATGGGAGACCAAATGGGAAAGCTAGGTTGCTGCCGGAAGTGGTGTTAGTGAGGCCAGCAGGGGGCGCCCAACCTGCGGTCTGTGTAGGTCCTAATGCCCCAGTATAGTGACGGGGACTCTATACTGCTCAGTGAGCGCCGTCTTTCGGATGAGACGTTAAACCGAGGTCCTGACTCTCTGTGGTCATTAAAAATCCCAGGATGTCCTTCGAGAAAGAGTAGGGGTTTAACCCCGGCATCCTGGCCAAATCTGCCCACTGGCCTCTGTCCATCATCGTCCAATCAGCCGGTGTGTGGTGTGCGGTCTGGTGCAAAATGGCTGCTGTCGCGTCATCCAGGTGGATGCTGCACACTGGTGGTGGATGAGGAGATTCCCCCCAATATGTAAAGCGCTTTGAGTGTCTAGAAAAGCGCTATATAAATGTAAGGAATTATTATTATTATTAAATATAATATTGTAAAGCTTCCTAATAAAAATATGAATTTAAAAGATAGATTTGTGTGGGGTGCACATATGCTGTATATATGCTGAGCACTGTATATGTATGTGTATTGTGTACATGTATTATGTATATATATATATATATATATATATATATATATATATATATATATATATATATATATATATATATATATATATATATATATATATATATATATATATATATATATATATATATATATATATATATATATACACAGTTGAAACAAGAAGTTTACATACACTCTAAAAAAAGGAACATAACCATTTTTTTTTTTTAAATATCTGATGGTAAATCATACTAAACGGTTACTATTTTAGGTCCGTTAGGATTACCTAAATCATTTACATTTGCTAAACGCCAAAATAATGAGAGGATTTTTTTTTTTTATTATTAATTTCTAGACAGTCAAAAGTTTACATACATTTCCTTGCTATTTTTTTAGTTAAGTATTTAAACTGTAACTTTGGTCAAATGTTTTGGGTATCCTTCCACAAGCTTCCCACAATAGTTTGCAGGAATTTTGGCCCATTCCTCCTGACAGAATTGATGTAACTGAGTCAGATTTGTCAGAGTCAGACTCTGCCCACAAATTTTCTATAGGATTGAGTCAGGGCTTTGTGATGGCCACTCCAAAACATTCACTCTGTTGTCCTTAAAGCACATTTTAACTATTTGGCAGAATGCTTAGGGTCATGGTCTGTTTGGAAGACTCATTTGTGGCCAAGTTTTAATTTCCTGGCTGATGTCTTGAGATGTTGCTTCAGCATTTCCACATAATGTTCTTTCTTCATGATGCCATCTATGCTGTGAAGTGGACCAGTCCCTCCTGCAGCAAAACCGCCCCACAACATGATGCTGCCGCCCCCATACTTCAAAGTTGGGATGGTGTTCCTAAGCTTGTAACCTTTCCTCTTTGTCCTCCAAATGTAACACTGGTCATTATGGCCAAACATTTCAATCTTAGTTCCATCAGACCACAGGACATGTCTCCAAAAATTATTATTTTTCCCAGTGTAATTTAGCAAATTGTAATCTGGCTTTTCTGTTGATTCTGGCTTGTTGATTTTCTCATGTTGTCACACAAGGAAGAAGTGTTTTTGAGGTTTTCCTTAAATACTATTCTACAGTTGTGCCTCCAATTTTGTATGTAAACTTGACTTTCAAGAAAAGTTATAACAATTTCTCAAAATAAACTCTCAATATTCTGCTATTAGGCATAACAGAAACAAACTTGATAATCCTAACTTACCTAAAAGACAAAAAGTTTAGTCACATTAACATCTGACTTTTTAAAAAACGGTTACGTGCCTTTTTATACAGTATGTAAACTGCTGGTTTTAACTGTAAATACACACTTGCATGTATATATTTGAGAAAATGATTATTTATATAAAAAAAATTATAAATAATTATAAATAAAAAAATAAATAAAAAATAAATATAATAATAAATATAAAAAAATTAAAAAATATTTATATATATATATATATATATATATATATATATATATATATATATATATATATATATATATATATATATATATATATATATATAGTTGAAGTCAGAATTATTAACCCCCCTGAATTATTAGACCGCTTGTTTATTTTTTCCACAATTTCTGTTTAACGGAGAGAAGATTTTTTCAACACATTTCTAAACATAATAGTTTTAATAACTCATTTCTAATAACTGATTTATTTTATCTTTGCCATGATGACAGTAAATAATATTTTACAAGACACTTCTATACAGCTTAAAGGGACATTTAAAGGCTTAACAAGGTTAATTAAGTTAACTAGGCAGGTTAGGGTAATTAGGCAAGTTACTGTATAATGGTTTGTTCTGTAGATAGTCAAGAAACAATCAAGCTTAAAGGGGTTAATAATTTTGTCCCTAAAATTGTGTTTAAAATTTTTTTAAACTGCTTTTATTCTAGTCAAAATAAAAAAAAAAAGACTTTCTCCAGAAGAAAAACATATTATCAGACAAACTGTGAAAATTTCCTTGCTCTGTTAAACAACATTTGGAAAATATTTAAAATAGAAGAAAAAAATTCATAGGGGCTAATAATTCTGACTTCAACTGTATATATATACATGTATATGATACAAACTGTATATACACATTTAAATATATATGTAACAAAATTGAATAGTTTTGTTTCTGTGTATGTGTGTGTATCACATATACAAACAAATATATATAATACACACACATATATTATGTCAAAACAAACTTTTACTTTGTGTGTGGCTAATTGTGTTTAATTTTGCCCAGCACTACTAATTTCATAATTACAGTTGTATTTAAATGACTACTCTAATCACTTTGTCTGAAAAGTAACTTAGTTACTCAATATGTAGTTACATTTCTTGACTAAATACTGAAAAATGATCTCGTTTTACATGTTTTACCACATAATTCGATTAACGTCATTGCGTCACAATGCTATCCACATTTTCCAAGCGTTTCATTTTTAATTTATCAACTTTAACTGCAGTTTGGCACTTTCACTTTCATTCAGGAAAATTTCATGCATGTCCCCATGACATAGGACTAGGTAGGTGCAGAGAATAGTGTCAAACAGCCATGTGTGTGTGTATAGACTATCCTGTCGCAAAATGCGGTGAAAATCCTACACAACGATAACAGCTTGATTGCGGTGTCTACATGTCTGTACTGCACTTCAATAATGCGACTAAAATCGGCACACTGCACATGTCTTAATTTGATTATGACTTTAGTCGGATTAAGGTAATCAATAATCGTGGTTTCCATGGTAGACTCTTAATCAGAGTATTGTCTTAATGGTATTAAATCAGATTATTGGTGTCCATGTAAACATACTCAGTTGTTTCTTACCATAATAATAATTTTAAGACAAATGAAACCTTTATTAGTTGAGAAATTACAGTTAGTTAAGATGCAAAATATCTAAATAACAAAAATATACATTTACAATTACTTTGTTTCTCTGAATTTATACCTTTTATTTTTCATGAATTATTTTTTCAATTAATTTGTTACTTAAGTATACGCAGTTGTCTTGATAAATTCATTCAATTATTTTCGACTTAGTCCCTTTAATAGTCTGGGGTCGCCACAGTGGAATGACCCGCCAACTTATCCAGCAAATGTTGTACGCAGCGAATGCCCTTCCAGCTGCAACCTATCACTGGAAAACATCCATACATACACATACACTACGGGCAATTTAGCTTACCCAATTTACCTATAGCACATGTATTTGGACTGTTGGGGAAACCGGAGCACCCGGAGGAAACCCAAGCAAACACGGGGAGAACATGCAAACTCCACACAGAAATGCCAGCTGACCCAGCCAGGGCTCGAACCAGCAACCTTCTTGCTGTGAGGCAACAACGCTACCCACTGCGCCACCGCGCTGCTGTCTTGATAAATGATAGCTAAAATATAATTATTCTCCAAATTATACATTACTCTGCTTCTCTGAATTGATTCATATAGGACTGTTCATATAGGACTATTTAAGGCAAGTATAAGTAACTAATTAAATAAACTAAAAATCAAAAAGATCCCTTACTTTATCTTTTCAGCAGAAAAGCAATTTGATTACAGTAACTAATAACTTTGTAACCAATTACTCCAAAGACTGTTTGCAAGTACAGAGAAAGAGATCCGTGTTTTTAAACTAGATATGACAAGAAGTCTCAGGTTTACCCCTCCTGTCATGCAGGCAGCGCTGTAGCAATTTCACTGCATCTTTTCGTCCATTTTTGGCTGCCTGGAGTAGCCATGTTACAGCAGTAACTGCATTCACCTCTTCATCTTCTTGCTCGGCTAGTCTCAGGTAATATCTACCAATCTGTCCAACAACACAAGTGTAAATGATTTGAATTACTCTAGAGATACAACATGCTTTTGTTTATTTGTAGCATTCTGACCTCTGTCTGTGCTTTGGCATCTCCATTCTTTGCCCTCTGTTTAAGATCATCGATGCTCAGCTCCTCTGTGATTTCCCCTAAAAACAAACACACACACACAACATTTGTTTTTCAAATGAGATGTTCATGACTGACTGCACACACCACCTTATTTGCAACTGTTCAAGCCGTGTGTTCAGGCATTTCATGTGTTTAAGCTGAGAGTGGAAAATGTTGAAAACATGAAGACATCTGGCAACATATCATTATGCCAGATTGACAGTGGATTGATATTTGATACAGTAGCTGTGTGTGTTGTAAACTCAGAAGTTGGAGTGCATGACACTGAAAATATCCGATATTGTGATATTTAATTTTTCTGCGATAAATATTGCGACATGAATTCAGTTTCACAAGATTAAATAGCAGTATTGATGGTTTTCTGGGAAGTCTAACGGTATTCTGGTAACCACAATGCAAAAAAATGCTTTTCTTACTTTGCTTTGTCTTGGCTCTAGTCCAAATATCTAAAAATTATTCGTTTTGATCCTAAATCAAACTAAAAGTGCTTCAGGGGTAGTTGTGTCGGTGCTTTTTGAATAAGGGATTCATAAAGATAAACAATGAAATCGTAAGTTCAAGGTACTCAACGTAGGGAAGAAATGGTAACACAAGGGTAAGAACAGACAGCAACAAAATTTAAACAACAACACAGTGTAAATTAAATTAGGCCGAACAATATCCACAAATGGGGATATCAAAACTATTGAAAATACTAGCAAAAGCACAAATGCAAACCATTAAAGCAAGCCAAAAGACTGGCCAACTGCTGGACTTTTTAAAGGATAGGTGGCATGAGGGGATTGGCTGAAACTGAATCTGAGTTGCAAAGCAGTAACCAATCAGGATGAAGCAGTAACCGGATTGGTTGCAGCAGTGAAAAGTGGAACAGCCAACTAGGGACAGCAGCAGGCAGAACAAACAATGAAGTGAACTGGGGTGGTAGAAAGAAAAACACGATGAGACAGAAAAAACAAGAAATAAAATAATTGAATATGTTCTTTTTGAGATCTCAAATTTCTCTCACGAGTGCCATTCGCGCCTGCTTTTCTCAGGTAAATCGACCAGAGGCCGCTGTCGACTGACTGACTGACTGACTGACTGACTGACCGATCGACTGACCCACCCTTCTCCTTCCCTAAACCCAACAAATAGTGTTTTCAAAAGCATTTTTGGCTGCCTGGAGTAGCCATGTTACAGCAGTAACTGCATTCACCTCTTCATCTTCTTGCTCAGATTTAAATCAAACCAAAAGTGCTTCAGGGGTAGTTGTGTCGGTGCTTTTTGAATAAGGGATTCATAAAGATAAACAATGAAATTGTAAGTTCAAGGTACTCAAAAAAAAAAAAACTTTTCAGAAGAAATAAGGCAAAATTAAGAGTTTTTCCCTTAAAGGGCACTCATTTCACCCCTTTTTCAAGATTTAAGATGCATTTCCAGAATGTGTCTGTAAAGTTTCAGCTCAAAACACCCATCAGATCATGGGCGTTGCTAGGTCTATTTTAGGGGGGCTGTAGACCCCCTATATTTCTACTCAGCCCTCCTAAAACTTTTGCGATTAGCTCATAAACTGTACACTAAATTATCGCCTCAGTCCCCTTTAAATTTGATATGAAAACGGAGGCAGAATTCGTCTCTTCCCCGTCTTTTGTTTTTTATTTGATTAGCAAACCACAGCCGTGGACAGCGAGAGAATGAGGTGTGTGTTTATCGATAAATTGTTATAATATCTGCTTATTTGCAATTCTTTGATATAGATAACCTTGTATCACCTGTATCTCAATGTCACGGAGGAGCAGTCAGGTTTTCCCGGCATTCACCTCATCAGCACAGCTCTTTCCTCCAGCGAAAAATGTAACTCCTAACGAACATTTAGCTATTTCTATTTCAAAATGAACTACCAATATAAAACACTTTAAAGTTCGTGTGTCATTAACTATACCATACAGTGTATACTTTTTTGTACAGAAAGGATTAAACACAGTGACAGAACCACTTAGAGAATGTACTCGTTTTAACTGTCACTGAGTCACTGACAGAGATAGAAACATCAAGTGTTGTCTAGTATTAAAAATACTTTTTATTTATTATTATCATTCAGATCGTGAAATATGTGAATTAGTAAGTTTAAAAATATATATTTATATGCATGTCATTTAATTAGAAATGTGGCAGTTTATTTATTTAATACATGGAAACAAAACATGCACTTGAATATAGAAAGTGGTTTTTACTAAAGTAAACAGGTGGGTTGAGCCTATTTGGCTTATTCAGAACTCAAATGGCTATGCCTGTCTGTAATACAGTGGAATACTAGTTTACAACCCATATTAAACAAACATTTTTAAGTGTATTACTATTAAATTACTACTTATAAATGTAATATTAGGCTTTTCTTTTTACCTTTTATGGAGCTGAGCCCCCCTAAAATGAAAATTCTAAAATCGCCCCTGCATCAGATTATTTATTATACCTTTCTGAATGTTAACGTTTTCTGCTTTGAACACTATGTAGCCATTTGCTGCCTGTGCCTTTAATGCTAATTCTCCCCGCCCACCGTTCCCACGTGCCTGTCAGCGTGTGCCTCAATCTCCACCTCGGCTGCGTCAGATAAACAGCACGGTGACAGACATAAAGGAAGCAGATCTCACTGTATTTTTCATGTAACGTTTGTGAGAAACACTACAGTACGAACTTTCCCAATGATTATTTGATGTATTTGTTGTGGAGTTAATTCAAGCCTTTCGATGAGTCACACACAATGTCGTTACTGTACAATGTTCATGCACACACAAACACCCGCACACACACAGCATGCACGTTTAAGTTTGCACTGTTTTTGGACGGCAAATATGACAGGACACACGTTATTATACACTGCTGTATGGATATCCATTATGTTAGAGTACCAAATAAACCTGATTTAACTTCCACAAACCGAGATTGAAGCGTCTTCTTTTATAATTGTGCTGACATGCGACTGTGGTGATGAAGTAAAGCTGAAAAAAATCGATGTAATTCATTACAAACATGCACTGTTAACGTTTTAAACTTGTTAAACTCATTCCTGATCACATTTATAATGATTGATGATCACAGCGAGCTGGACACATCTTGTAATCTCAGTTGCTTTGCGCACGTCCTGTCTTGTTGATATGATTATATGCGTTACTACAGAGACATGTTATTACATGTCTGTCAATCAATTCAGTGGGGAAACCGCACTCCTACGTCACATTGTGGTGAGCCTCAAAAGAGTAGGGATTTGGATCCTATTTTAACATCAGGAAATTTTAAAAAAGAGACTTATTGTCTTTATATCACCCCAATATGCTTGTGGACACACTACAACTACACATAGTTCTGTCTAAACAGCTTACAAAAGATGATTTTCATCATAGGTGCCTTTTAAAACAAGCAAAATTATTTTTCAGTGGGTTAAGTAAAATAATATTGTTTTAGCTTTGAAATGTAGATATTTGGATTAGACTAAGACAAAATTTCTAAGCAAGAATAATTTTTTTTTTTGCATAAATTGTATAAATTCTGTATAAATACAGTGACTAAATACAATTCTGTAGCTCCTGGTCAACTATAATCCAGACATTGCATAGCTTGCAATGTGACTATTGTGGATGTGCACACTGCAATACCATATGCTAAAATGATATATTATGCAGCCCTACTCAGAAGCGAAGACCAGGAGACTTCAAGCACGATTCTGCTTTGAGAACTTTCCAGATGCACTGCAAAACTATGACTAAAGAACTGTTAGTGTATGAAGTGAATAGTTGAAAGATCTTGACCATGACTCTCACCCACCCTGATCTAATGAACAAAACAGTGCCCCTCAGACATCTGCATTATCACAAAAACATCTATGTAAAACTTTAAAGATGACAAGGGCACCAATACCACAAAAGGTGATTGTTAAAGTGATCACCTGATTTGACATACATAGAGAAAAACAGGCTTGGAAAAATCTTTTCAAATGATGTAACTATGAATAATATTTTACCCAAAAAATTACATTTAAATTTAGTCACCCTTTTCTCCCCTTCAATTTCTTCTTCTTTTGTCCCCAACAAAAAATAAAAAACTCATACAGAGTTACAGAGAAGTAAAATACCCACAAAACTATACAAGGTTTCTGCTACATTCATTCTTCCATGGCGGGACACCACACCAAAATTCATCCCACCACAACTACATTACAGCTTCTCAATCAAAACATTCAGTCGTTTTTTTTTTTATAGCGGGTTATAATCGCACCAAAACGTAATAAAAGGTAAGAGAATGATAACAGCGCAAACTTTTCTGTAATCGTAGTAGTGCTGTGCGTTATTTGTTGAACCCTTTAAGGTGACATGCTGACTGGCTGACAGGTGCGTGAGACCACCAAACACGACGTATAGCTTTCAGTTAGGATGAACACAGTTTCCGTAATTATACTGTATACTATGCTGGAGTTTATGGCTGTTCCACTTTACTTCAGGAAGCATTAATGCCGCTCTGTAGGTCTTTTTGAGACATTCATAAATATTCCCAGCCAATCTAATAAATGTTGGAGACATATTTACTACATAAACGCACTAAATTGCACTTCAGCTGCATTTATTTGAGCGCACAAGAAAATCTGCACTTGAGCAGCGTATATTTGATGCTGTGCAAGAAGTTTTGTGCACGAACAGGAAATCGACGCGCAAGCAAAGAGATTTGCATGCTCGTATTACATAAATGCAATCTCGACTTGTAATACTGCGCTTATGACATTTGTCATTGAAATAACGTCATAGGTAGATCTCTGTAAAAGGCCGCCACAGCTGGAAAAATCCTAGAGAAAACACCGCTACATATATATATATATTATTTTGCCCCACTAACTTCTAATTAAGTAAAAAAATACAATAGAAGTGAAGGAGTACCAAGAATAATTTGGTTACCAGCATTCTTTAAAACATCTTCCATCAGAAGAAATTCATTTAGACTTGGAACAAGTAAATAAATGAGTAAACGATGACTATTTTGAGTTTGTGGATGTACTATCCCTTTAACAGACACCGGTGTTGCTAACTTGCTAATAACAAAGGATTTCCAATATCTAGAAATAGCTCCTCTGACCAGAACAACACTGGTGCCTGTGTAATAGAATAGCTGAACTAAATGAACACAATGACTCATGACACAAGATATTCTTGGGGAATACCAATGTGGAAGTCATCTGACTACTCTTGACCGGATGAAACAATCTATGGCGCTAATTTAAATCTCTGTGGTGGTTTAGCAAACTGTGAGCTGGTAAATGTAGGGTGAATCTGTACCCTGAGCAGGAAACGCTGATTGTCCTGGAAAGGCAGTGCTGGAATTGCTGGCTGCGTTCAGCTGGGATCGACCCGTCTGAGAGGCGTGAAGTGGGGGTGGTGTCATGGCTGAAGAAGTAGGGCTGGGCGTCAAAGAATAGGACACTGGATGAATGTTGTGTCCAGACACAGAGAACGCTGGAGGAACAGGTGATGCTGGGGCCGACAGTTGAGATTCAAGCAGAGACGTGTCCATTTTTAAGCCTTGAACAAAGAAAAAAAGACAAATTAAATGACAAGTGCTCTTGAAAATAAAGAGTTAATTTTTCTTTGTCGAAAAAGCAAATCTATAAAAAGCCCTTCTCCTTTTTTCATAATAGAGAAGAGGAAATATCATTCTTTCATTTTATCTTTTTTTAATGTTTAAAACATATTCTAAATGACTTTAAAAAAAGACTAAAACTTTAAATTTATAATAAAACACTAAAACAGTGAGTCTGAAACTAATTTTAAAAGAGTTATGTAAGAAAACAAGATGAGGACGTCTTGAAGAAAAAATAAGTTTTATTCCAGAATAGTAGTAACAAAGTGGAGACAGCACTTCTGATACAGCGGAGTTGGAATGAACCCTGATGATTCTCCGTTCAGACATTTTGTACATGAATGTTTTTTCCCAGTTGATCATGTTAATAAGGATTCTCTTTGAATGTTGATTAAAAACAACCCCAGACCTTTTAGTAGACTCACTCAACATGGTTTCTCCTTGAATGTAAATTAGGCATAACAACAGGGTGTTAGCCTTCCGTTCCCAGATCTTTGATGGACTTACGAGTGAGAGCACTCACTGTTTAAAAAAGATGAGGTGAAAAGAATCCTTTTTGATCAACAGATGGTTCTTGATGACTCACTATCTTTCCCATGCTACAGTAAGTAAATTATCACTCCAAAGGCATTTTTTAAATACTTGAACACTTCACTTGAGAAACTCTCCTCTCTGTGATAATTAAGCTCTTCGTTAAAAAAGGAGCACAGAACACACTTGTGAAATAAAGTAATTTCTTACAGTTATTTTGTTTTATGACTTATAGATTGAGTAAAACGTCATTTTCGTTTTATTCTGTTAACTACTAATGATTATATTATACTTTAATTTTTAATAAATAAACTACTTATTAGTTTAAATAAAATGTATGAATAAAAATGCTGTCATGTTGTGGAATAACTCTGTAAATGGAATTTACAGATAACAATAAATGAAAACATTTGTTATTCTGACCAATTGTCATTTTCTAAAAAAGTAAATTACAAGAGCTTAATAATAAAGCATAAAGTAAAAATATTAACATTTCACTCAAGCCCATACCAAATAAATAAAATTAAAGGTTTCTAGTGATCTCTTTTATTTGGATCACATTACTGTATGAAATGATTTTCTTAAATGCAAATTTTCATGGAAACTCTTTAATGGAAGCCATTGCTTGGTAAAATTGAGGTAAAGTTGGTTTTATATTCACACATTCAGACTTTGACGTTCAACAAAACACTATAGCAGAATTTAAAAGTCTAACAGAGATTAATTATAATGATGATGCACTGATATGAGCACAACTTGTGACACGATATCGATGTTGTTTACCATGATACATTAAATAGTGTGTCTAAAATCGCATGTGAAGACTTAAAAACAACATTAGCACTATTTAATTGACTGTCAACAAAGTTGTACTTTGATAGTCATTGACTGATAATATGATTTCACTATTTAGAATACTTTATTGAAATTATATTAAGGTGAAAGCCTGAATGTGTGAAAATAAAACCAACTTTACCTCAATCTTGGTAAACAGGGTTTGCGCCAGTCAGAGTCGCATATGTAGCTGAGCTGTCATTCTGTCATTGCTCACCCGTGTCACCTTCACTGCTGACCGGCTGAACAGAAAGTAAACTTACACTCATTGGTAAACAAACACACACAATTGAGCAAAACTACGTCAAACTGATCAACGCTAAAAGAAACAGGGAGCAAACAAACTCCCGAACAACCCGAAAAGCACACGCAGCCTGTTTGTAAACGCCTTATATTCTCTCGTTTCTTTTTTTTTGTTTTGTTTTGCAGACATACATAAATAAAACTATACAGCGAGTCTTCATTCACTGACTGCAATGTCATTTCTGCCGCTTTATTTCTCTTACCTGAGCTCCTCGATCAGTCCATCACTTGGCAGAGCTGTCCGTACAGCTCTTTTTATTTTAGTCAGACACGATCTAAGTAAAGTAAGTGATGAGAAGAGGCCTGTCCAGATACAGCTGACTAAATAAACCCTCCTTTACTGACTGACTGACTGACTGCCTGACTGACTGGACCAGAATGTTGACATTGTCCTATTCAAGTTCCTGTTGCTGCCTCTGTCGCTTTTCAAAATAAAAGACCTAAAAAAAATAAAAGTTTTTTTTTTAAATAATAATAATAATAATAATAATAATAATAATAATTTTTAATTATCAAAAAGCATATACCAATTTTACTACATGGGGCTTTCATACATGTTGGAAAATGTATCTTCATCTACCGGCACTAAAAAGTTAATAAAGTCTATATTAAGTAATAGCATTAATGTACCTTTTGTTTTGACATCTGCAGCGTATATAAGTGTTGTATGTGAAATAAAAAAGTAGCTTTTAAAACGTGAATTACACAAAAACAAAGAGTGAACTTTTGAACATCAGGACTCACATCATACAGTATGTGACGCTAGTTGCTAATAAATGATAGTCTATAGCCTACCTGAACTTAATTTAGGATCAGTTTGGTAACCTACACTGTAAGGAAACAAAAAAACAAACAAAAAACAAAGATGAAATGGTACTGAAGAATTTCTGCCTAGACAAGTCTAACTTAACATAAGTTTACATTTACAAACTCTAAAACACTTTTTAAAAATAAACAAGGAAAATGTCTTCATATGCAGAAATGCAATGAATTATTAAAAATGAATTACTATGAATTAATAAAAAATTCAGGTAAATAATTATTTTGAAATTAATTTCATAATTTGTGTATTTTTTTCCACTTTTTAAAAAAATGTATTTATTTATTTAATGTGTATAGTAACCCGCACTCACTCAATCACTACAGCTTAGTCCCTGTTAATCAGGGACTGCCACAGCAGAATGAACCGCCAATTTCTTTATTTCTCTGGCGTATGTTTTATGCAGCAGATGCCCATCACTAAACAAAATGATTCATTGTATTTACTAAATTCTCTAATGTAAGAGATTGTAAACAATTGATATGGGCTAAATTTAAAGAAAAAATTAAATTGAGTAATGTTTAACTTAAATTTAGCTTATATAAATTGTTTGCAATAATTTGCAATCAACCATTTTTTTCAGTGTTCCAGCCGCAACCCAGCACTGCAGCGCATTTATTTGAGGTGGCTCTGTGCATGCGGAGACACGCAGCTAAGTTTTATTGCCAAGTGTGCTTACACACACAAGGAATTTGTTTTGGCTACAGAGGCTTCCAGTGTACATAAAGTGACAACACAAAAATAAATATGAAAAAAGACGACAAACATTAAACAGAGATGCAACCAGTTAAAAAGTTCTGGATGTTGAATTGTATGTACAGATTTGTTATAAATATGCAAGTTATAAGGTGCTTGCCTTTAAGATTATATTGCTTGCAGAAATGAAGATCTTTCAATGTAGATAAATCACTGATGTGCACATAAATTCAGTCACTTTTTAAATTTAGGGTAGATTTGTATTGTACAATGTGTTTTCTGGGTGACATGGTGGCTCAGTGGTTATATTAGTTATGTGTAATAATAAAAACTGTGCTACAGTCAATCTTTGTATACAAATCAATGCAATGGGAAACTGACTGTGAACTTTAATGATAAAGTTGAATAATTTATCCACATATTAAAAGATGAAAAAAAACTTTACACTTTTAAGTATGTGCATTTAAAAAAACTTAAGGCAGTGAGTTGCCTTAAGCCTAAATCTGAGTTCTGTTAAGATTTTGTGTTTGCGGTGCAATGTTCTTATGTTAGTTGTTTTGTAATACCCATGTCTATGTTGTTGTAAGTGCATTTAGATGTTAACATTGCAATGCAGAAAAATTAGCAGCTTACCTGAATAATTACAACCTAAAGACTATGCAGAATGCAGACATAAAAAAAGAAGAGTCACTAATTGACTGAAGATAACAAGCTTTATAATAAAGTCAGAATCCAGCATCTGCCTTTTCCTTGTCTTCATAATAAATCTGCAAATGTCTCTCATCATGTCCACCATCTTTCAGTGATCCTCAGCAGCCCTCATTGTTTTTCAGTGACCCCTACCAGCCCTTAGTGTCTTCTGGTGACCCTCACCAACCCTCTGTATTTTCTGGTAACACATGCCAACCCTCATTGTCTTCTAGTGACCCTCACTAACCCTCACAGTCTTTTGATGACCTTCACCAGCCCTCAGTGTCTTCTGGTGACCCTCACATCTGTATTTTCTGGTGACCCTCGCTAGACCTTATTGTCTTTTTGTGACCCTTGCCATCCCTCTGTGTCTTTTGGTGACCCTCACCAACCCTCTGTATTTTCCGGTGACCCTCATCAACCCTCAGTCTCTTTTGGTGTCCCCTGCCATTTCTCAGTGTCTTCTGGTGACCCTCACCAAACCTCAGTGTCTTCTAGTGACCCTCACCATTCCTCATTGTCTTCTGAGGAAGAATGCAGACATAAAAAAAGAAGAGTCACTAATTGACTGAAGATAACAAGCTTAATAATAAAGTCAGAATCAGCATCTGCCTTTTCCTTGTCTTCATAATAAATATGCAAATGTCTCTCATCATGTCCAGCATCTTCCAGTGATCCTCAGCAGCCCTCATTGTTTTTCAGTTACCCTTATTGCACTAGTGTCATTTGGTGACCCCTACCAGCCCTTAGTGTCTTCTGGTAACCCTTACCATCCCTCTGTATTTTTAGTGACCCTTGCCAGCACTCTGTGTCTTTTGGTGAACCTCCCCAACCCTCTGTAGTTTCTGGTAACCCATGCCAACACTCAGTGTCTTGTGGTGACCCTCACCAACTTTCTGTGTCTTCATGTTACCCTTAAAACCTCAGTGTTGTCTGGTGACCCTCACCAATCCTCATTGTATTCTGGTAACCCACACCAGCTCTCAGTGTCTTCTGGTGGCCCTTACTAACCCTCTGAATTTTCTGGTAACCCACGCCAGCTCTTAGTGTCTTCTGGTGACCCTTACTATCCCTCGTTGTCTTCTGGTGACCCTCAGCAACTCTCAGTGTCTTCATGTTACCCTTACCAACCCTCAGTGTTGTCTGGTTACCCTCACCAACCCTCATTGTCTTCTGGTGACCCTCACTAACCCTCACAGTCTTCTGATGACCCTCACCCCCCCTCAGTGTCTTCATAATAAATGTGCAAATGTCTCTCATCATGTCTTTTGATGGCCCTCACCATCCCTCAGTGTCTTTTGGTGACCCTTGCCAGCCCTTTGTGTTTTTTGGTGAAAGTAGTTTCTAATACAAATAGGTTTTTAGACTCTCCGTGTTTGATTTTCTTTTATATATACACGATTATGCCATCGAACTGTTGTAAAAACACAATATCACACGAGTAGCAGTGCGATATGGCTGTATATCAGCAGTGGTGGGACACTAAGGCACTCCACCTGCGGCTTCGTGCTAACGCACGTCTCCCACCAGTACTGATATACAACCATATCGCACTGCTACTCGTGTGATATTGCTCATATATATCTATCGCTCTTGATATATGTATCAGAGAGTGGTGACATTATGTGCACACATGATCTACCATGGTCAGGAAGAAGGTTTCAAAGTTGTTAATTTTTTTTAGCAACTTGTCAGGCTTGAAGCTTACGCTGCTATCCTTAATCAATAATCGAAAACAGAAAGCAGTTGAAGGATGGTGTGTTTAAATCAATTATTCTTCTGACTCCATTATAATTAATCTGACTCCATTATAAGTGTTATCATCGTTGATAAAGAGAATCTCAATGCCTTAAAGCCAGGGCCGGATTAACCAATGGGCATTATGGGCACAGGCCCAGGGGCCCGTGCGCACTTGGGGCCCCTGCGAGGGGAAAAAAAAAATGTAAAAAAGTTTGTAGAAGTTATACATTAAAAATACCCTTAAATATAAATTTTAGTACTGCTTCAGTGAACTTGAACAAGTATATTAAAAACCATTAATTTTCACTAGTTACATTAGTATTTTTTTCAAAGTTTACTTTAAATGCTTTTAAAATCAGGTAAATCTTTGTTGACTATAAATATATGTACTATGTCAATTATTTAAAAAATGTGGGCAAAATATTATAGATAAACTTCATTTAATAAATATTATATTAATCTTATTTTTTAATTCAACTATAGAGGTGCGGCCTTGTAGGGGGGCCTACAAGACATTGTGCCCAGGGGCCTCTGAATTCTTAATCCGGGCCTGCTTAAAGCAAGCAAAGTTGTTTATTAAGTTACATGTTTAAATATACAGTAGAATGAAACAAAATAATACACTGTATAGATAAACTTTGCTGTAACATATGCACTGCTGTGTAACAAAGACAGTGAAAAGCAGAGTAAAAGTCATTCTCCCAGATCAACAGTCAACAGGTTGAGCTTATTCTCTTAATGAGTTATACTGTAGGTGTGTTTTGAGAATAAACCAATCAGAGTCTCATCTCCCATTCCCTTTAAGAGTCAGTTGTGTTGCGCCATAGTGCATTTGCTATGTAAGGGGAAAAACTGAATGCTTCACTAGCGAGAAAACAGTTAAACAGACCATCTACAGCATGAGAATGAGAGATGAGCCTCCTCATTCTTTACTTTCATTTTCACTCTGGTGGATAAGGAAACGTGTTGTACCCACATCTATTAGCCTATACATAATTAATTTCATTTGTTATGCGCAAAGATTTGTTTCAAAACTATTTCTAAATTCAGTTCTAATTTCCAGCAAACGAATAAATGAACAATAATAATGAAGTGTGGTCAAAAAACTGAGTTATATCCAAATACACATGCTATGCCCCATATGGTTTAAAAGCTGACAGGTGAGCAAATCTAAGCTTGTTTTTAATAAAAACAAATATAAATATGCATATAATAAATAATACTGCTAATAATAATAACATTATACAAAAGCAAATTGTCATGAATAAACTGAAAAAGCCCCCCGAGATGAAGAAGGCATGAAGGCAGTGGTTTTTATATTTATGTAGAAAGTAATATTTTTTGTAATATTTTAATCCTTTAATTCTTTTTTATTTGTAAAGCTATTTGCGTATTGCTGTACATCCTGTGTGTATTAAGCAATGTTTAAGCGAGGCGCACAACTAACGCGCTCTGTGCTGGACTTTAGACCTCCTCTTAGCTGCTCTATTAAACAGTCTATTCTAGTTTCTCAAAATAGCAACGTGCCAGCAATGCGCCTCAACACACCTCCTTTTTTAGACCAGAACGTCTATGAGCGCACATATGAGTGCAAGTGCATTTGCTATTTAAACAGCATGGCGCAAAACGTCAAAATGACTCTTGCATCGAGCTGAAACTAGCAAACAACAATTGCGTCACGCCTTGCATCGCATTGCGCTGGGTCTATGATAGGGCCCCATGACTTTACAATAGTAAATAGATTGTATATTCATATACATCATTGATATACATCAATGTCTCTGTTGATTTCATCACTACAACACTGAAGTCATAAACTGTCAAATATCACCAAACATGACAAACTTATATGAAAGAAGATCACGAACAGATGAATTATGCATGGTGAAAACCTCATGGTTACTGTGAGCAAATGGCAGAAACGTGTATTTGAGCTGTGAAAAATCTGCCACTCCAGGAGGACTCCTCCTTTGACTGGAATGTCCCAGTAGTCATTAGCATAAAGGAAATAGTATATAGTATTTTCTCAGCTTACAAACTCATTGTTATTTGCTGTCAATATGTGCTGATCTGGTGCAGTCGGTCCGTGAATCATATTTACAAGTCTTTTTGAGTTCAGCTATGAGTTTTTGGACCCGTAAAGAGAGATAGAGGTCTTCATGGGTCCGAAAACTCATACCCGAACTCAAAGAGTACTGTAAATGTGCTGCACGGATCCAACTGCACCCAAATCCTGGGTTTTTTTTGAACAGGAAAGATGGCAAAAAACATCTATGGTGTTGTGTGTGTGAATAATGGGAGCAAAAACAAAAGATTTATTTGCATTTCTATTTTTGGTTGAGTGTACATTTTAGCTTGTACATATATCATTAATTATATATTTAAAAAACTCTTTTATTCATTTTAAAATGCATGACAAAGCTGACACATACAGTATAAGCATTTTAAGCATTCTCAGAAATCATATTTGGGCATCCTTTTAGTATGCATCGGTCCATCTGCAGGAGCCGGTGCTGTTGGCCATGCAGATCGACTGTGAGTACAGCTTCACAGAATGCATGTCTCTCAAGTAACACTTATTTTCATCACAGGGCTCTTCATTGCAGCGAGTGACCTGTAAAGATCACAAATTGAGTTATTTACTATTATACCACAACATCAGCTTAACTAGTCTATGGACAACAGAGGTTTATTTAAAAAAAATTAATTATATATATACTGTATATATATATATATATATATATATATATATATATATATATATATATATATATATATATATATATATATATATATATATATATATATATATATATATATATATATATATATACAGTTGAAGTCAGAATTATTAGCCCCTCTGAATTATTAGCCCCTTGTTTATTTTTTTCCCCAATTTCTGTTTAACGGAGAGAAGATTTTTTCAACACATTTCTAAACATAATAGTTATAATAACTCATTTCTAATAACTCATTTATTTTATATTTGCCATGATGACAGTAAATAATATTTTACTAGATATTTTTCAAGACACTTCTATACAGCTAAAGTGACATTTAAAAGCTTAACAAGGTTAATTAGGTTAACTAGGCAAGTTAGGGTAATTAGGCAAGTTATTGTATAATGATGGTTTGTTCTGTAGACTATCGAAAAAATATAAAGCTTAAAGGGGCTAATAATTTTAATCTTAAAATGGTGTTTAAAAAATTAAAAGCTGCTTTTATTCTAGCTGAAATAAACCAAATAAGACTTTCTCCAGAAGAAAAAATATTATCAGACATACTGTGAAAAAATCCTGAGTCTGTTAAACATAATTTTGGAAATATTTAAAAAAAGAAAAAAAATTCAAAAGAAAAATAATTCCTGAATTATTAGCACCCCCTGCATAATTTCTTCCCAATTTCTGTTAAACGTAGATATTTTTTATTTCAACACATTTCTAAACATAATAATTTTAATAATTAATTTCTAATAACTGGTTTCTTTTATCTTTGTCATGATGACAGCAGATGATATTTATCCAGGTATTTTTCAAGATATTAGTATTCAGTTTAAAGTGAATACTAATCTAAAGGCTTAACAAGGTTAATTATGTTAATTAGAGATGACATATTTCATTTAAGTTTAAATTAAGTTAACCGTTTAAAAAGTCATGCTAAAATTTATAAATAATTGTTAAACATGAATATAAAGCATATACTGCATTTTCATTGCTAAACTCAGTGTAAATTAAAAAAAAAAAACCCTCCATGGGATTGTTAATAATAAATAATAATAGGCTTGACTGTATGTGCAACTCATACACACAATTCTTTACAACCCTAATTTTCAAACACTTGCTACAGCCATGCTTACAGTACATTGAATCTAAACATTTGGGTCTTTGATTCGAATGAAGTACTCAATCATCATTGTGAATTAGTCTAAGAATGTGATTTACCTCACAGTTACAGGCTTCCTGACCCAAACTGAGGATTTTTTTATGAGTTTTGGAGAGATTGTCCCAATGCACCACAAGGTCACACATTCCAATATTCACACCTTTTTCAGTGATTGGTCCTAAAAAAAAAAAAAAAAAAAAAACACAGAATGTAACAGTTATATACGTACATCTAGTGCAGGGCTCTGTATATACAGTTGAAGTCAGAATTGTTAGCCCCCTGAATTATTAGCCCCCCTGTTTATTTTTTTCCCCCAATTTCTGTTTAACAGAGAGCAGATTTTTTCAACACATTTCTAAACATAATAGTTTTAGTAACTCATTTCTAATAACTGATTTATTTTTTCTTTGCCATGATGACAGTAAATAATATTTGACTAGATATTTTTCAAGACACTTCTATACAGCTTAAAGTGACATTTAAAGGCTTAACTAAGTTAATTAGGTTAACTAGGCAGGTTAGGGTAATTAGGCAAGTTATTGTATAATGATGGTTTGTTCTGTAGACTATCGAAAAAAAATCGAAAAAAAATATATAGCTTAAAGGAGCTAATAATTTTGATCTTAAAATGGTTTTTAAAAAATTAAAAACTGCTTTTATTCTAGTCGAAATAAAACAAATAAGACTTTCTCCAGAAAAAAATATTATCAGACATACTGTGAAAATGTCCTTGCTCTGTTAAAAGTAATTTAGGAAATGTTTAAAAAAGAAAAAAAATTCAAAGGGGGGCTAATAATTCTGACTTCAACTGTATATGTGTGTATATGTTACTACAATAACATAACAAAACCTTAATTTATGTCCATGCACAACTCAAAAATAAACAAATATGAAGCATGACATGTTGAGCATGTTCATGAATGAAGTAAGGACAATTTTTTTAATATTTTATTTTTACCATTACCACTCATGAATGTTGTTTAAATTTACGTGTGCAAGGTTATCATAGTTTGCCCTTCAATTCGATTCAAGTTTATCCATTTGTCAAAACACTTAATTTTGCTGTAATATAAAAAAATAATAATAATAAAAAAGGGAATTGTAACACTATTTTCAATAGGAAAATAGGATTTCTAGTGACAGTTATAAATAATTTTTTAAACTGTAAAATATTATTGAAGGAAGACAGCTGGAGAGCCACGTATTTTTGGTCAAAGAGCCACATGTGGCTCACGAGCTATTGGTTCCTGACCACTGGTATTGAAAACAATAAAAAAGTGCTGTCTTCATCAAAATGAACAGTTTAAATATCAAGTGTTCATGAGTAGTTAAAGATGAGTTAATGATAATAATGTGCCCCTTCATGTAAAGTCATGACATAAATATACATTAACAGGTCATTAGTTTATGTTAGTTTCATTTAGCTAAAGCTAAAGTGTTTATTAATACATTTATTAACAAACATGACCTACCACCATTATTCACACATGAACTGATGTGATTTGTGTTGTAGTTTAAGTTAGTTCATGATTAGCGCATGCCTTAACTCATCATTATTCATTTTCGGCTTGGTCTGGAGTCGCCACAGCAGAATGAATCGCCAACTTATCCAGCATATGTTTTGTACAGTGGATGCCCTTCCAGCTGCAACCCACAACTGGGAAACATCCATAAACTCTCATTCACACTCATACCACTTGTGGGGGAAACCTGAGCACCCGGAGAAAACCCACGCGAACAAGGGGAGAACATGCAAACTCCACACAGAAACGTCAACTGACCCAGCTGAGGCTGAGACCCAGTGACCTTCTTGCTGTGAGGTGAATATGCTACCAACTGCGCCACCCTGCAGCCTAACTCCTCATTAGTTCATAATAAAGTAATGTTTAGTTTACATAGTAGTGCATCATTATTCATGTGCTGTTATTATAAAGTGTTAGTGATTTTGGATTCTTTACTTACCTCTCACAGCGAGAAGATAAATGCCGGGGCTCAGATGAATGCCGCACATACCTTCATCGCTAGCAGTGTGTAAATACTCGATTTCTGCTTGCTCAAACCCCCTGTACACCTGGATTGAGAAACACATGAAGATTTTTCTGTTCACAAGAGAAAGATGTTGCTGGAAAAAATATTAGTGTGAAAATGAAAATTTTACCTGGATAACATTGATTTTATACTTTATGTCTTCGTGGTCTGGGCCAGGTATGGGCTTCTCATCAAGTACCATAGCTTTAAAAACTGATTGGAAAAATATTATATTATAAATGTGACAAAAAAACCCTGTAATTTCACTTTGCCAAATTATAAGAATACCTCAAAAATAAAACCTAGCTGTAATTCTTTGTTCTCAGGGAATTTAAAAGAAGGACTAAACAAAATGTTAGGAACCAAATGACATTGCAGCTCAATGACTTTTATTGTAGGTACCTGTATAGAAGCTTAAAAAATAATTTCAGTATATATTGTTTTGTACCCTCTCTCCTTGTGGTAGGGTGGCATTGACAGTGTTTCCACAAAAATTAAAGAAACACTTTACAATAACAGTACATGATTAATGATTTACTAACTAAATTACTTCATTCTGAACTAGTGATGAGTTAAGGCATGCATAATCTCGAACTAACTTTAACTACAACATGAGTTCATGTGTGAATAATGGTGATTTCAATTGCTTGTTAATTTGTTGTTGTGAATTAATGCATTAATTAGCACTTTAGCTTTAGCTATATGTAACTAACATGAACTAATGAGCTATTAATGTATATTTTTGGCATGACTTTACTTGGAGGGGTACATTATTATCATTAACTCATGCTTAACTACTCATCAACCCCTGTGTTTAAACTGTTTATTTTGATGTAGACAGAGCACTTTTCTATTGTTTTCAATGTAAACACACACTAGACGGACGTGCATAACTGTTACATTTCAGTAGGTGTTCATGAGTAGTTCAGAATGAGTTAATGATAACATATGTTACCAAGTTAAGTGACCTCAAGAATAAAAAAGCTTGCTAGATAAAATGTGTCTGCTAATCTACACACAATACAGTAACTGGAACAGTATTTTCGTGTAAAAAGTAGTATTTGTTTAAAAAAAAAACTGTAGTCTTTTTTACAGTCTATAGCGTATGAATGAAAATAAAAGCACATTTTCAATGGCTCATTAAAGCCACACATTCTGCAGATTAATATATTGCAGTTAACGCTGTATATTTCTGTGTATATGTGTAACACTGTATATGCCGTGTGTTAGTCTTACCCGCGTCCATATTGCAGAATTGCTGTTGTGGATGTGTGGGATAACAGCTACAGGCCTCCAGCATCTGTTCATTCAGATGCACACACATGAAGAACAGCAGACCTGCAGTCACAGATACACCAGTGCACATCTTCATCTTCATCTTAATCGTCTTCGCTTCTGACTGTTCACCTCCGTGTCTTTGCAGATCTGCTTCATTCTGGGCACAGTGAGCATCTTATGTAGCTCTTAGCAAAGCTCACCCAACAGTCAAATTGCAAAATACAGTTGTGTGACAGATTGAGCAATAACAGAAACAGGCACAAAAAAGGCGTTGGCATCTGCCAGGCGTTTATCTTTGACATCAGATCACATTAACAAATATAATTTTTCATTCTTAGAAATCATGGTAACTCTTTACAATATGGTTGTATTTTAGATAATGCTTTTACTAACATGAACCAACAATGAACAATACATTTATGACAGTGTTTGTTCAAGTTAGTTATTGAAAAAAAAAGTTGTTCATTGCTAGTTAATGATAACTAGCGGTGCATTAACTAATGTTAACAAGCATCATTTTCCCAAGTCTTATAGTACAGTATGTCCTCAAATAATTCTTGTTCCAAACAGAAGCAGCTAGCTCTCTGCAACTCTCACATAGTCGCCCACTGAGGCTAAGCAGGGCTGCGCCCAGTCAGTAGCTGGATAGGAGACCACATGGGAAAGCTAGGTTGCTGCCGGAAGTGGTGTTTGTGAGGCCAGCAGGGGGCACCTGCGGTCTGTGTGGGTCCTAATGGCCCAGTATAGTGACGGGGACTCTATACTGCTCAGAGAGCGCCGTCTTTCGGATGAGACATTAAACCGAGGTCCCGACTAGCTATGGTCATTAAAAATCATAGGATGTCCTTCGAAAAAGAGTAGTGCCCACTGGTATCCTAACCATCCCCATATCATAATTGGCTTAATCACTCTGTCTTCTCTCCACCAATTAACTGGTGTGCGGTCTGGCGCAAAATGGCTGCCATCGCGTCATCCAGGTGGATGCTGCACACTGGTGGTGGATGAGGAGATTACCCCTCTATGTGCAAAGCGCTTTGAATGCCCAGAAAAGCGCTATATAAATGTAAGAAATTATTAATTATTATTATTATTATATTGCTATAAAAACGCCTGAAAGTATTTATGTACACTCTCACTGTCACCGGGGCAGTGCCTTTTCAAAAGTTACTTTTTGTACATAAAATGAACTTATTAATACCTAAAATGTACAAATGCGTACCTCATAGTACACTGTAAAAATATTGCTGCCTTAAATTGTTTTAGCTGAATCAAATTATTAACTTGCATTAAACTGACTAAAAGTATTAAGCTAAAATTTGTATGACTTAAAAAAATTGTTGAAAGCTGATTCGTTTAATAAAATAGGTTAAAGCAAAATAAAAATATTTGTTGTTTTGACTTATTGTGACACATTTTTTGTACAGCATACCTTTCAGGTACCGATATGCACCTGTGATGTACAAAAGTGTACGTTGTGAAAAGGTACCACCCCAGCTACACCTTGTATTTCTGAGAGTATTTCTGTATTTATTTATGAAATTAAAAAACTCGTGTTGCCGTGGGTTTCCTTCAGGTGCTCCGGTTTCCCCCACAGTCCAAAAACATATGGTACAGGTAAATTAAATAAACTAAATTGGCTGTGTAGTGTATTAGTGTATGCGGGTGTGTGTAAGAGTGTGTGGGTGTTTCCCAGTGTTGGGTTGCAGCTGGAAGGGCATCCGCTGCGTAAAACGTGCTGGATAAGTTGCCGGTTCATTCCACTGTGGCAACCCCTGATTAATAAAGGGACTAAGCTGAAAAGAAAATGAATGAATGAATGAAATAATTTACATTAATTAACTTGATGGTAAATTTTTTTTTTATTTGATAGTGAATTACAAAGAAACGACAAGTACAGTGCAAAAAAAAATACTTTTCTTTCTTTGAGTTTTTGTCTTATTTCGTCCAAATATCAAAAAAAGTTCTGAAATCAAGAAGCATTTCCTAGACAAGCAAAAAAACATTGTCTTGTTTTCAGAAATAATATGTCAAAATTAAGTGAGTTTTTCCCTTAAGCAAGCAAAAAAATCGATAACACTTTATTTTGAAGGTCCGTTTGAGTATTAGTAGACTGTCTGCTTAATGTCTGTTGATACTGCTGCTAAACAGACATTTAACTGACTATAAGAAACTTTGCAAGTACATGTCAACTTACACTAACTCCAACCTAACATTCTACTTCTAATCTAATGAGAATTAGTTGGCATGTAGATGCAATGAAACTTAAATTTAACAAACGGACCATCAAAATAAAGTGTGACCAAATAATATGCTAATGGGGTAAGCTAAATGTTCTAATTTCAAAGTAAAAACAAAATTACTTTGCTTACCCTATTTTCAGACTATTTAGCTTGCTTTAAAGAAAATTTTATTTTTGACTACTCATTTTGTGATCATAAATGACATGAGTGTTTCTGTGATGTTTGTTAGCTGTTGAGATTAACAGTTTCTCATATCATAGTCAGCATGATTTATCTCAAAGCGTCACATGAACACCTATTGCACAACATCAGCATTTCATCAGATAAAAACAAACAGTTAGACTTAATTCACATCCTTCTTTATTTTCTGTTGCCTCCAGTAACATTGTATTAAAACTTACTTCGTTAAACCAACACATTAAATACAGCATTCCAAAACTATACAGATCAAACTATACATGTACAGATGCAAAGCATTGTACTTTTTTAATTTGTGAAAAACAGTTCTTTACATTTTGAAACCAGAAAAAAAAATCCAAGTTAAATTGTAGCTGTTTTTTTTTATTCCTTTTAAAAAGAAAATGTATTCTTCATTATCCGGTACTCGTAGTGGCCAGCAGGTGCAATGAAAGCTGTTTTCCATTCATCTGCAGCTCGGATTCGGACGAGATTGTATGCACTCCTCAGATCCAACTTACTAAAAACGTGGGCTCCATGCAGTTCTTTGAGGGCTGCTGGGACCAGGCAGAGCTGATAGGGCTGAGGAATGAGTTGAGAGTTCACTGCTCCGTAGTTAATGCAAGGCCGGAGACCTCTTTTTCATTTTTCTTACCCACGTAGAAGAAGCTTGAAGCTGCTGGTGATGTGGATGGTTGGTTGGATAAATCCTTGATGGAGCATCTCTGACAATGCCTTGCACTCTGGGATGGACAACGGGTAGATCTTTCCTTTAGGTGGTTTAGCGTCGCTGAGGAAACTGGGGGTTTCACAGGAATCATACAGTTCTCAAGACATTCATTACTCCACTGTAATATTTCACTACGTTCCCACCTGATTTCCGGGGAATGACGAGATTGTCACGACTGGGAGGAAGGATGACCCAAATACAGAATGAGTGAAGGGGTGTTTATTGACAATAGTGGATATGTGAGGTAGTGGTAGGGTGAAACACAGTCCAATGATGACAAGGGTAAAGCTGGGGAATATGGGATGACACCAACAGACGGAGAGAGATGAGCTGGAGAGGGAGAGCGGCGGCCACAGACAGCTTGGAGGATATGAAACTGAGCTGGGATGCTCAGGCCAGGCAGGCGGTGGTGAGTACTTCGGAAGAGGCACTCGTGGAGAGTAGAGGTCTCGCCAGAGGTAGCCGGACAGAGCTACAGCAGCCAGGAACTAACAGCACGCAGAACTGGATCAAGACAAGACAGATAGAAACATACACGCATACGACGAAGAGAAACTAAACAAATAATAATAATAATAATCTAAGAAAGGAAAGTTAGGGTCTAAGGGTAATGAACACAAAGAGAAATCAAATGGGACTTTACTACTAAAATCAAAATAGGAAATAAATCCTAAACAAGGAACTAAACACTTAAAGCTACAAATGGAACTAATGAAATAAATAGAAAGACTTAACCAAACAAACTTAAGGATGACCTGGATAGAGGGCTCAGAAGGTCTACTGAAAAATACAAACAAACATTAGACGAAGACAACTCAAACACACCAACAACACAGAACAAACAAGCACCGTCTAGCAGTAACATGTAACAAGAGGTAACAGATAACAACATGCAGAAAGTACTAGCAACAATCAGAAGTAATGAACCGACGAAGACATGAGGAGGGAGAGCACATTATAAAGGGAGGAAAGCACATGAGGACCAGGTGTAAACACTGAGACTAACGAGGACTAGATAAGGACTAAACAAGGGGGTGTGGCAGCTGGAAACGAGGGAGAAACAGAGGAGCACATGGTGGACACAAACACAGGCTGAGCCATGTGTTAAGACACAATACGAACAAAAATACATTGAACGAATATAACACAGAGAGGACAGACCAGGAAGGGTTATGACAGTACCCCCCCCTCAAAGGACGCCTCCTGGCGTCCAACCCCGGCATACCAGCCCAGGGGGGTACCAATGGGACAGACAGTGGGGGGGCCGGCATAGTGGGAAAGCCAGAGGGAACAAACTGGGGGGGAGGGTGGGAAGCAAGACTCAGAGGGGTTGGGATTGGGGGGGGGGGGGAATTAGGAAAGTTAAGGGGAGACCAATAGGGGAAACTAGCAGGTCCCAACTTGATGGGAGAGGAGGGAGGACCCGGAAAGACAAAGGGTGGGGGGCATGGGGCAAGGAGTCCTTTGGGTATAGAGTTCATGGAGGCAGTCTTGAGTCTATGTTTGAAGTCTGGAACAATTCTAGGGCTGCCCTCCAGGGACTTAGGGTTTGGCACAGAAATGCCCTCCGGGGCTGCCATGATGGGATCTGGGGTAGCAGTAGAGGCAAGACTGGGTTCAGGGGCAGGAACAGAGGCAAGACTGGGTTCAGGGGCAGGAACAGAGGCAAGACTGGGTTCAGGGGCAGGAACAGAGGCAAGACTGGGTTCAGGGGCAGGAACAGAGGCAAGACTGTGGTCCAGGGAGACAGGAACAGACAAGGGATAGAGTACATCAGAGATTACTGGATCAGGGACAGGACAAAGTTCAGGGGTTGGAGCCGATACTGGGTGTTGCTCTGTGGCTGGAGCCGACATTGGCAGGCGCTCTGTGGCTGGAGCTGACACTGGCGGGTGTTCTGTGGCTGGAGCCGACACTGGCGGGTGTTCTGTGGCTGGAGCCGACAATGGCGGGTGTTCTGTGGCTGGAGCCGACACTGGCGGGTGTTCTGTGGCTGGAGCCAACACTGGCGGGTGTTCTGTGGCTGGAGCCGACACTGGACAGAGCTCTTTAGACGAAATCTTCTTCTCATAGTGTTTTGTGACCGGAGCCTGATCTGGAAGACACACAGGGGCTGAAGTCAACACTGTGGTGTGCTCAGGGATTACGCCCTCTGGGATGGGAGCAGGCCCTGGGGCTGCTCTCTCAGGGACAGAGGCGGATTCTGGCTTTGAAGTCGTCAGTTCACAGCGCTTGGGGACTGGAGCCATCTCAGGGAAATACTCAGAGGCTAAAGTCGGCTCTGCGCTGTGTTCAGGGGCTGCACTCTCAGGAAAGAGAACAGGCCCTGGGGATGCTCTCTCAGGAGCAAGAGTAGGCTCTGAAGATACCCTCTGTGGATCAGGTACAGGACATGGACAATTGATAGCATGGGTAAGGAGTGACATGATCTCTTCAATAGACTTTATAAGACGGGCATATAATTCCGATACTGCCTCAGCTGCAGAGTCGAAGGACTGCTCAGGACTAACCTCGTTAGCTGTGACAGGGAGAGCAGGGTACTCTGTGCTTGCCTCTGGGACCACACCAGGCAGACAAAGGGCCTCAGGGATGGCTTCCATGGCTGGGACGTTGCGAGCAGGCTGCTCAGGCACAGTTTCGGGGAAGTCGGATACAGCAGGTGACTCTGAGAACGAAATATGACTGGGCAGATTGTGAGTCTTTATATGGAAGAGATCAGTGGACAAGACAGAAACAGATAATGGAGGGAGATCGAGGTTACTTGGATCAGCGAGGACACACAGACTTGGGAGTTGAGGAACAGCTGGCTGTAGGACATGCTTCCTTCTCCTTCTACGATGACGGGTAGTCACAGCACACTCCACCCTTGTAGTATCTGTAATGAGCTTAGGTTCAGGTGAAGTGGCCGGAAACACAGCAGGGTCAGGAACATGCACAGCAGGCTGTAACACAGGAACAGGGTTAGACAGAGAGGCAGAGAAGGGTTCAACAGTCTGTAGGATGATGGATGGTGATTCAAAAGTTTCTGCGTTGACTCTGGTAGACTTGACTGGCTTGGGGAAAACTTTGTTAAAGACCGCTCTCACTGAGATGATGGGGTCATACAGAGATGCAGCAAGTTGACCCCCCGGTTCTCTGATAGCCTGTGGCTTCAGCATGGGATAGGGAGGATAGTCCTCTTGTCTAGACTGGGAAGGGAGGGTGGATAGGTAGCAGCTTACTGAAGCAGGTTGTGATGGCATTCCCCACCATTGCTCTCGCAGTTCTGCCAGTCTCTCTGGAGCAGTGGGGAATGGAGCAGTGAGGCTCATTCTGTTGGGTCTGGATCGTGGTCGGTTCATTCTGTCACAACTGGGAGGAAGGATGACCCAAATACAGAATGAGTGAAGGGGTGTTTATTGACAATAGTGGATATGTGAGGTAGTGGTAGGGTGAAACACAGTCCAATGATGACAAGGGTAAAGCTGGGGAATATGGGATGACACCAACAGACGGAGGGAGATGAGCTGGAGAGTCCTGGACAGGGAGAGCGGCGGCCACAGACAGCTTGGAGGATATGAAACTGAGCTGGGATGCTCAGGCCAGGCAGGCGGTGGTGAGTACTTCGGAAGAGGCACTCGTGGAGAGTAGAGGTCTCGCCAGAGGTAGCCGGACAGAGCTACAGCAGCCAGGAACTCACAGCACGCAAAACTGGATCAAGACAAGACAGATAGAAACATACACGCATACGACGAAGAGAAACTAAACAAATAATAATAATCTAAGAAAGGAAAGTTAGGGTCTAAGGGTAATGAACACAAAGAGAAATCAAATGGGACTTTACTACTAAAATCAAAATAGGAAATAAATCCTAAACAAGGAACTAAACACTTAAAGCTACAAATGGAACTAATGAAATAAATAGAAAGACTTAACCAAACAAACTTAAGGATGAACTGGATAGAGGGCTCAGAAGGTCTACTGAAAAATACAAACAAACATTAGACGAAGACAACTCAAACACACCAACAACACAGAACAAACAAGCACCGTCTAGCAGTAACATGTAACAAGAGGTAACAGATAACAACATGCAGAAAGTACTAGCAACAATCAGAAGTAATGAACCGACGAAGACATGAGGAGGGAGAGCACATTATAAAGGGAGGAAAGCACATGAGGACCAGGTGTAATCACTAAGACTAACGAGGACTAGATAAGGACTAAACAAGGGGGTGTGGCAGCTGGAAACGAGGGAGAAACAGAGGAGCACATGGTGGACACAAACACAGGCTGAGCCATGTGTTAAGACACAATACGAACAAAGATACATTGAACGAATATAACACAGAGAGGACAGACCAGGAAGGGTTATGACAGAGATAGCCATGGACGTCCTAGGATGATATCGACAGTGGATTCCTCCAGTACCAGAAAACTAAACTTTTCCTTGTGAAGACATCCGATCTGCAGTGTAAACTCATGGGAGTGATATCTGATCTTTCCTCATCACTGTGGTTTTCCTTGGATGGTTTCCACTGAATACTGTACATGGTGACGGAGACAGGGTAACTGTAGTTGGTCGAGACAGGTTTGGGAGACGGAATTGCCAGAAGATTTAGAGTCTATGTGAGCTGAGACAGAGCATGAAATATCTGGGGTAAATAATATGGCAGGAGTAAGTGTAAGTTTAGACACTTCATCATTGACATGAATTGTACTCGCCACGGAATGAGGGGGTTTCATGGGGCACTCTTCGATGAAATAACCAGGTTTTCCACAGTAAATACATTCTCCTCGTGACATCCATCTGGATCGCTTGGTTTTAGAAAGGCGAGAGGAATCTATTTGCATGGGTTCTGGTACTGGAAGGCAGGCAGCACTGGGAGCGAACTGGTGAGCTGTTTTGGGGTTGTGACTGTTTTGGGGTTGTGGCTAGTCGTTGAGCTACTAAAAGATTTTTAAACTGATCCCTTTACCAACACCCATAGTAACTGCAGAGCTGTTGTTTAACCATGTACTTCGTAACTATGGTCTGCCAGTAGACATAGTTTCAGATCAATGTCTGGAGTCTGGAGGACCTTTTTCCAGCTCCTAGATGTGACCGTCAATCTGTCATTGGGATACCACACCCAAACAAACGGACAAACTGAAAGGAAGATCCAGGAAGTGGGGCGATTCCTGCAAACCTTCTGCTATGGTCACCAAAACTCCTGGAACCAGTTCCTGGGCTGGGCCGAGCCCTTTCACCCTCTATTTCCCTGGTCAGGTGAACCATTGGATGTCCCAGCAGTTGACCACTGGTTCCAGGAGAGTGAGGAGGTCTGGGACTCAGCCCACCACCATCTCCAGAAGGCTGTATGAATACAGAAAAACAACGCTGACTGTCACATTCCAACTCTCTCGGTTATGAAGTCGGTCAGAGGGTATGACTATCCACTCGGTATATGTGTCTCCATCAGCCCTGTAAAAAGCTGAGTCCACAATTCGTTGGTCCCTTTCCCATCACCAAAAGGATCAACTCTGTCACTTATCGTTTACAACTCCATTCCACTTTCATTGTGTCACCATTGAAACCCTTCTACCCTCCTCTCTCCAGAGAACCTGGTCCTGTAGAAGATCCCCCTCCTTCACTCCATGTCAAAGAGGGCTCTATTTACACAGTAAAGGAGATTATCAATTCTAGATGGCGATGGCGTGGGGGTAGACTGGAGTACTTAGTCCAGAATAAAAGTCTTGGGTTCCAAGGGAGGACAATCTAGATCCAGTCTTGCTTGAGGAGTTCCATAGTTCCCATCCCGAATGTCCTGCTCCCAGAGGCCATGGAAGACCCACATGCTGTCAAAGGAGAGAGAGAGAGAGGGGGGGGGGGGGTAATATAACAGCCAGGCAAGGTTCTCCCCACTCACAGTCACCCCAATCACTCCGGTCAACATCACCTGAATTCTGATTAGCCCCACACCTACATGTCATCCCCAGCCATCACTCCAGCCCTATAAATACCTGCACCTCACTCCTTTCTGTGTCCGACCTTGTCAATAGACAGAAGGACAAACACTCCCATGGTCAGAGCTATCTAGCTAATATTTCAATATTTCAATAAACTGTCATAATACTCCCAGCTCTGGTCTCAGTCCTCCTTCTGTGACACAATGATATGTTTAATGTTTAAATAGATAAAATCTATAAGAATAACACAAAAGTTTTATTTTTTCACACAAAGCAAATTTCACATTTGTTTATCACATTATTTTCAATCTGCAACACCTCCTCTCCTTGAATTGTTATTACTCTGAGGGGGTTCTACAGAAATTTGGCTGACTGAATAAACACTTGAAACAAATTACAGCAAGCGTGTTTTATCATCAAACAATAATAATGTCGGTTATAATAATGTCAGTGATAACTTATCGTTATGAGCACTTGAAAGCGATGCAATTTCTTTTCGATATCCTGACACTCGTTAGGAAAGCGACCGTTGATGCATATAGGAAAGACGTCAAGTTGCCTTCTCTTGAGTGAGATGATGTCGCTCCCCGAGAATTTGGATAAGCTTAGTATTGCTTAACTCCAAGTGAAAACAGCAAGCCAAAAGACGCATAAGGATAGCAAAATATAAACAGTTCTTTCTAAAACAAACAAACAAACAAACAAAAATGACATAAGTAACTGCTTGGCCCAACACAATAGATAAAGACACATATATTTACTATAGAGCGATAACTGCAACAGTTCTCAATATTGGACTGAATGCGAAGGCCGGTAGCGAAAGTAATACATGCGGTGTACACTCTACCAAACACTCATCTTACTCTATGGTAAGTGGCTCTTTATACAGGTGCAAATCAACCTGGCGCTCCCCAGAGGTCGGAAGCAATATTACAACATGTCAACATACCAAACAATACACAATGCAAGAAAATGAATAAATAAATAAATCAGAAAATAATAATATGACATTATTTAACTGTTACGAAGCGATTAGAAAAATGCTGAAGTATTGCCTCGTATAAATATAAAACTGCTCAGAAGGGCATACTTTACAGTGTGTTTATCTACAGTAAGCAGAATGTGTCAGAGGCTGTATTTTACCGTTTATGCTTTTATCACAACCAGGATCAGGCATAACCATATTATACTGAGGGCTGTTTTTGAGCATATATATGGTGTTTAAGTAGCTATGAGAAACTGAAGTGCATGATCTGCTGATGTAGGATGTGTGCTGTAACCATGGTGACAGAACTTGCTGCATTACTGAACAGATCAGCCAAAGCAGCCCTCGTGTAAAGCCAGAATATGAATTCTTTCCCTTAAAAGACACATTCCTATACCATTCTTCCAGTGTCACATTTTTCTCAGCATTCTACTGTATATTTACTGTCTTTCAAGTTGAGATTCCTGTCAGCCAGTCAACAATGAAGATAAGTTTACGACAACCTGACTCCAGTCTTTAATAAAATGAGGAAGAGCACAATGGCAAGATCATGATGATCAGATAGTATTTCTTCTTCTTCTTTTCTTTTTTGTTTTGCAAAACCTTTTTTTCAATGTTATGATGTTCCAGCTTTTGGGTTGTGCCCCTAGTGTGTGTTTGGGTGTTTTTAGGGGTGTGGCCAATGCATTTGCCGTTTGTTAGATTCAGAGATAAATGTGACTGGAGTGATCTTTCTCAGAGATTGATTGACACATCTGACCACTCAAAGCTCTGATATGATGTGTTCACATTGCCATCTGCTGTTTGGCTAATAAAACATACTGTGAAATGAAAATGGTTTATTGAAATAATTGAGATGAATATGAAGAGATCTGATGCAAAGACTGATGCAAAGTGCCATCTGAAGTTTTCTTCACGTTTATGGCAATGAATATAATATTGTTATTGCCTTTAAAGTGAAACGACTGAACATAAACAGAGGAGGCAGAGAAAAAAAAATGCTTATTTTAAGAGAAAATTTCAGATGGCACCATAGTGGATTTTGCATTTGAACTCTTCAAATTTGTTTGTTATACATTTTGCAAAGAATATTTAAGACTTCCAGCAATTATCTAAAATATGCTGGGATGATTTAGTACTGGGTTTTCAAATGTGGACATCTCAGCCATTGGGGAAAAAAAGTAGAAAAGGTCATATTTATTATTATTATTCTTATTATTATTATTCTTATTATTATTATTATTATTATTATTATTATTATTATTATTATTATTATTATCAATAATAATAATAATAATAATAAAAGTGTTCTTAAATAATTGTACATTCTCAAACAACAATTAAATTTTTGACCATATTTTGACATTATTTCGACGTATTACTTAGTGTCGTAGCAGTATTTTGTATAGTTGTAGAGTTATATAATAACATTTTAAGTTAGGAGTTTATACTGTTAAGATTTCAGATTTAAGTAGGTTTTGTCTCTATCCTGGATCTATTATTCCAATGGATATCACAGACCTTTCTATATAAAATTATTTTCCCAGAAGTTATATATCATTTCTCCAGGGAATGCACAAATGGACAGAGTGATTTCAATGGCTGGCCAAAAAAACTAGTTAATCATAGAAATAGTCAAGTGTTGCAAAGGGTCATTTGATTTGTTTATCTTTTTTGTCTTCAATGTGACAATCTCCCAGTTCAGCCTTGAAATATTTCCTTGTTTTTATTTTATTTCTGCTAATCTTTCTGAATTAAAATAAATGCTTAGTTGAGAACTGACTCTTTTTGTTGATGAAGATGGGCTTTAGCAAACGGGGGCTCGTCCGGGATAGAAACCCAGAA
The DNA here is from genome assembly GCA_903798195.1 of Danio kyathit. NCBI lineage: Eukaryota > Metazoa > Chordata > Actinopteri > Cypriniformes > Danionidae > Danio > Danio kyathit. The sequence continues at coordinate 22,361,224 of LR812532.1, read as the reverse complement.
CCTTACATATCCAAAAAAGAATTATACACACAACTAGTCTCACCTCTACTGGCCTTGTTAAAAAAAAAAACATATTAAGCCATACCATACCATGGAGTTATTCCAGTCAGGTTTTAAAATATGTACCTGTCTTTCACTCACACTACATGAATCTTGAGTTTCATGAATAAGTTTGTTTTTCAGTTGGGTCGTTTTCATACTAACATTCCTGCTGAAGGATTACTGTGTTTAGGTTCACAGAAAGGAACAAATAAAACATATGTAGTCTTTACCTTTTTTGAGTTGGACTTTGTAACAGGGTTTAACTGAAAAGAAAGTTCACATACACTAAGTAATACAGCTTACAGCAGGTTTAAGATAATGAGCTTGTTATGAGTTTCACACACTGAGAATTAGAGCTTTATATGAAATATATATAAATATATTCATTTTCCTTCGACTTAGTCCCTTTATAAATCAGGGGTCGCCACAGCGGAATGAACCGCCAACTTATCCAGCATATGTTTTACACAGCGGATGCAACCCAGTACTGGGAAACACCCATACATTCACATTAACACTCATACACTACGGCCACTTTTAGTTTATTCAATTCACCCATACTGCATGTCTTTGGACTTTGGGGGAAACCGAAGCACCCGGAGGAAACCCACGTGGACACAGAAAGAACATGCAAACGCCACACAGAAATCCCAACTGACCCAGCTGGGACTCGAACTAGCGAACATTTTGCTATGAGGCTACGGTGCTAACCACTGAGCCACCGTGCATATATGAAATCAATTTATACTGTAAATATGTCACAAGTTGTCGCACCGCAGAAGTTAGAGACTCTGAGGTTATCAAAAAACATTTATTTACAAAAACACACTTACTACAGAAACAGAAACATTTAACTCAGGAAGAACATAGAGATGTTGACAATACAATACTGGACCAAGAACTGAACACAGGGGTATAAATACACAAGTCATAATTAAACTGAATACAAAAAGGGGAGAGACACAGGTGGAACTAATGAACAGTAACAAACAGCGGGGAAATAGAACAAAGGAAACACATGACATCAATTTATAAATATAATCAGTTTGTTATAATGCATAATAAACATGTTACAGTAGAACTGTTCACAGTCTAAAGCTCTCCCCATAGACTTCCATTCATACGTACGTGAATGTGTCAGCCCGGAAACGCAAGGTCATGCGTCAAGTTTCGCAGGTTGCTGCAGTGCAAAGTTCAAGCTTGGTGAAGTCTGACCTGCGAAATCAGATCGATTGACTGCGTGAGACCAATCGAGGATCAAAACATGACCTTTCTGGACAGAAATTTAAAACATGGACCAATCGCTCAATTTGTAATGTCTAATCATCTTGTTTAATCCCGCCCTTTTTCGCAGCGCCGTATGACAGAATTTCGCATGCACAAACTCTAGTGTGACATCAGCTTAAATCTTTGCTGTAGAATTGTAATTTTTAATAATTATCATTTTAAATTTTCATAAATTGCCACTAAACATTAGATTTGTCAGGAGTAAAAGCAGTTGGATAATGAGTGCTGATATACAACCAAATCACAGTGTGATGAGTGTGATATTGTATTTATACAACAATTTAAAGAGGCTTTAGTTGATGTGTAATGTAGCTGTGTGAACATAAACAACACCTCTGAATATAATACGCTCAAAGTGAACAAAATTTGGGGACTACAAAAAAATACATCCAGGCTAGTGAGATCGCAAGGGCTTCTGGTTATGTGCATTCACCTCGCACACACACACCCTGCACATCGAAGGGATGTGGCCAGAGGCGCTGTAATGTTATAGCAGAGAAAGCTAAAATGCCTTCCAAATGCTGCTATTTCCACAGAGCTTGTTCTGTTTCTGTATTTGGACTTTCAAAGGACATGACACAAAGAGAGAAGTGCTTACAGTTAATTTTAATATGTTCAAGAGAATTATAATATATATATATAGCTCTTGCAATTGACAAAGGAGAACTTCCAGAATCTCTCCCAGTTCAGTGCTGGATTCAGCTAAAAACTCCTCCAACCGACGAAGCTGTGGATTGTGAGCCACAACCTGTATTTTTATTTGTTAAAATTGATCAACTACAAGTACAGTTTCTAGCATTAACGGTATGTTGTAGCAAGGACCTAAACAAGAATGTAAACAACGGGAAATGCTGTCACACTTTGGCTACAAATTCATATTTATCAGTCAAACCGCTGTAAACAGCCACAATCTTCAGCAGCGCGTGCAGTGTCTCTCTATTCGGCTGCTTTCCGTGCATTCTACATCTCAAATAACTAATTTGCAAAAGATATGTGAAAGTTTCATATAACTTACACATGTTTATTCCGAATATTTGAGAAAGATGCTTGTCAGATTTTATTTTTTAGAGAGCAGGCGTGAGCTGTGTGCTCTTCATTTCTGTCTGATTCAGGCAGCTATCGCTGCTAACAGCTGCTCTGGGGTGCGTTTCCCAAAACCATCGTTAGCCAACTAAGGTCGCAAGTTTCGTCGTTACAAACATAGTTCTTTGATTTGCTGTTTCCCAAATCCATCGCTCCAACGAACATTCGCAAACTGCGTTTCAAACTTGAGCTCTTGAAACGACACCTCTGGAGCTGTAGTTAAAAGCATAGTTCCTGGCTGTGTTCTATTCCCACTTATCCCCCCTATGCCCTATTCATTTAGAACATTCTAACATTCAAAGCTGGAATTATTAAAAATAAAAAAGCATTAAGTTCATCTCTCTTAGGTGTAATTTGCTTTCAAATTATTTTTACAGTTCAGTTTTAGCGATCTTCATGTTTACAATTGTGCTCCCTTCGCAGTGCACTTTGAAAACATTGATATCATTTTGAACACAGCCTCATGGCGAAAGCTATAGGTATATTTAAAAGCGCAAATTATGTTACAGTACGTCTCCAAAGCTTGTGAAAATAAAAAACACAGCATACGTTAATTCTTTTATTTTATAGTGGGTTATTTATTAAGTTTCTCTGCTGTATATGACATGGGCCTCTTGGTTAGAACTTTCTGCTGTGGTTTGCATGTGAAATTGTATTTTTTTTTATAAATAAACAATATCCTAAATAATAATAATGATAATAATAATCATCATCATCATTAATATTATTAATATTATTATTAAAGTAAATATATTTATAATAAATCTCCTTATTATTTATTTATTTATTTATATGATTTATATATGATATTAGAATAGTGTTAGCTTTTGTAAGTGATTTTATGTTTTAGAATACAATATGTAATGTTCAACTTCTCAATAATATTAGTAATGCAAACACAGGCCCTATATGTGCCATTTACAAATATTTCAATGAATATGGAAAATGAGTGCATGTTTTTATCAAAACTAATATTGGATTTTATTTTAAATGCGTGTTTGTGTAAAACAATATAATTTGCACAAAGAAATGATGGGGTTCTTCTCTGAAGAAGTTACTCCACCCCGTTTAGAGCATCATTATGGGCGTTTTGCGTCATAACGTAGTTCAAGCGATGGATCTGCGACAGAGAAACTACGGGTTTTGGGAAACACTCGTCACTACATTGTTCTTTTGCCAAACGATGCATCGCACTATGATAGTTCAGCCGCGAGTTACGTCGTTGTTTGGGAAACACACCCCAGACTGGACTGTTTACACAGCACAAAATCTCACGCTTGTAGGGGATTAAGTGGTGCCAATTCGCGAATCACAGCACATTAGGTTAGCAGACCAATGAGAGGGATGGCCTTTCAGAGGAACTAGGAAATATGACAGTCATTTTCATGTTAGCTGAGTAGCTGTATATAATCAAAGTGAGATATATGAAAAAATAACGTGATTTTCTACAAGTGAAGCATGAGCGCACACTGCTTTGCATCTTATAAACACAACCAAGCCATAAAAATACACTGTGGACCACCCCTTTAATGTAGTTTTAATGTCGTCAATGAAAATAAGCGCAAAATGTTCATTGTCTACAACTTGACACAAACAGAAACTTGACAGGTCCTTTGGTGTAACGTCATTATGTGTAACCCTGTCTGTGTTTTGTTTTACTTTGCTTTATTCATGTCACACCTCTTTACATTAGTTCTTCTGTGTTCTTTATTGGTTGTCTTGGTTATTATTTGTGTCCACCCCCTCGTCAGCTTGTTTAGTTAATTGTTTCTTTGTGTATTTATACCCGGCTCTGTTAGCCCTTCATTGTCAGTATGTTTTCTTAATTACACTGTGATGTCTGTGTGTGCCCAGGTTTGGTTTTGTTGTTCTTTAGCTTGTTTTTATTTGTCATGTTTTTTTCCACTATTTTATCATTCCTGATTTTCTGCACTTCACAACAAACCCCTACATTTTGATTTCAATTTCATCTTTTCCCATCACAGACGTAACAGAATGCGAACTATAAATGTGTGGGCTCTGATTCACTCACCTAATGAAGGAACAGCGCATTATAGGGAAATATATAGTCAAAAGGATAAAAAATAACCAACATAAATTTTTGTTATAATCCATTGCATTGCACTGTTCAATCATTTGATGACCAGATTGGATCACATGCATTCAGTCACATTACTGGCACAGCAGAAGTTTCAAGCCATTTTTGTTGATGAAATTAACACTGTTTTGATGGCACAAGAGTGTAAATAAAAAGAAACAACCACAGAACACACACAATCACAGATCATGGTGTCTTAAAACCCCTTTTGTGTGAGGAATTGTTTCCACAAGAGTGTAAATAAAAAGAAACAACCACAGAACACACACAATCACAGATCATGGTGTCTTAAAACCCCTTTTGTGTGAGGAATTGTTTCCACAAGAGTGTAAATAAAAAGAAACAATTACAGAACACACACAATCACAGATCATGGTGTCTTAAAACCCCTTTTGTGTGAGGAATTGTTTCCTTCCCCTACAGCTTCAAATCACATTTCAACAGCTATATTTCAGCATATAACAGTTTCCAAAAGAAGTGTCTGAGGTAAGGCTACTCTCTGTGGAGTATTTGAGTGAGGAACACATTTTTCAGTTATTCAAACACATGAACATACCAATTATACCTACAGTTGAAACCAGAAGATTACATACACTCTAAAAAAAGGAACATAACCATTTAAAAAAAAAAATGTCTGATGGTAAATCATACTAAACGTTTACTATTTTAGGTCCGTTAGGATTACCTAAATCATTTACATTTGCTAAATGCCAGAATAATGAGAGAATTTTTAGATTTTTTTATTAATTTCTAGACAGTCAAAAATTTACATACATTTCCTTGATGTTTTTTTAGCTTTGCTTTAAAACTATAACTTTGGTCAAATGTTTTGGGTATCCTTCCACAAGCTTTTCACAATAGTTTGAAGGAATTTTGGCCCATTCCTCCTGACAGAATTGGTGTGACTGAGTCAGATTTGTAGGCTGTCTTGCTCACACAAGCTTTTTCAACTCTGCCCACAAATTTTCTATAGGATTGAGTCAGGGCTTTGTGATGGCCACTCCAAAACATTCACTCTGTTGTCCTTAAAGCACATTTTAACTAATTTGGCAGTATGCTTAGGGTCATAGTCTGTTCGAAAGACCCATTTGTGGCCAAGTTTTAATTTCCTGGCCGATGTCTTGAGATGTTGCTTCAGTATTTCTACATAATGTTTATTCTTCATCTATGCTGTGAAGTGGACCAGTCCCTCCTGCAGCAAAACAGCCCCACAACATGATGCTGCTGCCCCATACTTTAAAGTTGGGATAGTGTTCCTAGGCTTGTAAGCTTTGCCCTTTGTCCTCCAAATGCAACACTGGTCATTATGGCCAAACAGTTCAATCTTAGTTCCATCAGACCACAGGACATGTCTCCAAAAATGATTCTTTTTTCCCAGTGTCATTTTGCAAATCTTTTTTTTTTTTTTTTGATTCTGGCTTGTTGATTTCCCATGTTGTCACACAAGGAAGCAGTGTGTTTGAGGTTTTCCTTAAATACTATTCTACAGTTGTGCCTCCAATTAACTCAAATGTTATCAATTAGTCAATCAGAAACTTCCAAAACCTTGACACCATTATCTGAGCTTTTTCAGAGGCATAATAATCTTATTGTATGTAAACTTGACTTTCAAGAAAAGTTATAACAATTTCTCAAAAAACGGTCTATCTCATTATTCTGCTATTAAGCATAACAGAAACGAATTTGATAATCCTAACTGACCTAAAAGAGAAAAAGTTTAGTCACATTAACATCTGACTTTTTTAAAAATGGTTATGTGCCTTTTTATACAGTGTATGTAAACTTCTGGTTTCAACTGTATCAATAAACAGCATATAATATTTTAATACACTCAAAAATGATTTTTGATGCTTGTGAATCAACACAATTCTTGAGGTTTTTTGGGGACAACTTGATTGTTTTATGTTCAATCCACTTTAATTTGTTAAAACATTTAAGTTATTTGATTTGTGTTGGGACAGCATGAAGGAATTGTGTGGAACCCAGCATTTTGTTTTACAGTGTATTATAAATCTGCACATTTAAATTACATATTGCACCTATAAGTCATAGCATAATGATATCTTTGCAAATGATTAGATAATGATTAATTAAAACAGTTGGAGGATGAAACACACTGCTTTGGAGCATTGTGGCAATTAACACAATAATTACACTATTAATTAAACATAGGTGTGCATAGGGAATTCATTTATGGTGATATGTAATTAGTTGCTGATGTGTCAGTCATTAACGAATGGTTTAATGTTTCATGAGTCAAATTAACTCAAGAAGAAGCACCGGTTAAACATTAATACGTTTCTATTGTGCACCCTATAGTACGTGTTTACCATTTTCCTGTCATATGCTTTATATTTTTTTATCTTATTATCCTTGTGAAAGAAGCAAAAAAAAAAAAAGATATATATATATTATTCATGAGCTAAATCAAGATGTAATATTTGTGTGTGCGTTTGTGCGTTTGGCCTGGAGTAGTGGTCCACATGTGGTGTTAATCATGCATGCAGTAACGTCTGTGTTTAGCTGCACTCTGACATGCATATACAAGCAGAGAGTCAGAGAGAGAAACAGGCAGACGCGGAAATCTAGGTCAGAATGATGGCACTTTAGTGATGTTTCTGAGGCTGATTTTCCACTCCACTCAGCAAAGAGCTACTCTTGACCCCTCCCTCCTCCTTACACAGCAGTGGACGGTGGTGCTTTCCTGAGCTGTGACTGTTTCATTCATTCAGGCTGTAACCACATTAGCCTCTCTCACTAGTTCTCCCGCATTGACCCATTACCTGAGCTAAACTGCTGGGAAGAAACTCTGAAGAACTGTAAGTTGTACGTTGTTAGCAAAATCAACTCACATTTTATGAAATTTACTGAACGATTCAAAGCATCTTCACTGTATTAAACAAGAAAATAACAGTAGTAATAATATGTTGCATTGTTCTTAAGCAGTGCGTAGCAGCGCGATATGGCTGTATATCAGCACTGGGGGAACCAAGTGTGCCACACGCCTGATTTTGAGTGAAGGTCTTAGCCGTTAGATCGCCCCTGAGGGCTGGCTGCAGTACAAGTTATAAAGCCCGCCTCCTTTGTGTTAATAAATGAGACTTGAGCCCAAATAAAAAAAATTATTACACTTGCAATAAAATGTCCCGAAAGATGGTTCTAGTCAATTATCTAGTCAGGCGCTGGTTATCATGCTGATATAGGTGCAGATCTTCATTTTTGTAAAGAGTATGCTTTTAGCAGTAATTTAATGCCATTGTGATTGACAGTTCTGATTGACAGTTTCTCTAAGCAGACGTCGGAGCTTCGGCAGGAGACTGAAGTGTTATTATTCGATTTCTGTGTTATTTTACCATGATAAAATGAGTTCAGCAGTAAACTATACTTTCTGACATACAGGATCTGGTGGAACACTGTTTATTCGGTAAGGTCAGGGCTTTATCGGGCTTTATTAGTTTGCTGGTACACGCCTAACCATGATGGGGAAAATACAGGTGATCGCTATCTAGCAGTAATTCTCTTTATGGGTCTGAAATAATAATTATGAGGACAAAACTAATGTTAGCCGATCTCCACATTGATCTCCTGTAAGGTTATTTGAACTTATTTTTAAAGGACGTCTCTGCATTTTTGAGTTTCGGCATGTTATTGAGTTAATCTATTTGCGGTTATAAAATACTGTATTAATATTCTAGAAACCGTTCTATCGTTTGTTCTATAACAAATAGAGCTGTAAATGTTATATATTATTTATATACATCATGTATCGTTGGCTATTTATTTGAAAACTTGTAAACATTAAAATGAAGGTAAATTCCTCTTTGCCGGACATAATAAAGGCATTGAATAAATCAAATAAAAACGAAGGAAAAAAATGACAAACAACATACAAGCGATGTTGCAGCAGCTGATCATATAGACATCAGTTGATGTATTAATACTGCGAAGTTTATTGTACAATTTGACGAGGATTATTTTATATAGTGCAGGAATGGGATGTGTAAATATCCTGTTGATATTTAGAAATCTTGCTGTATTTATCTTTTAAATGCACAATTTTTCGCATGGTAAGTTGTCCTGTCGATTGCTAATTAAAAATAAAAGCCTTTATAAAAATGTATGTGTTGTTTATATGTTATTGTCCATATTTTAAAAGGGTTATTTCTACCCTTGTGAAGATAACAAATACCAACAACCTGTTATAAGAGAAATACTTTTTGTGCTCATATTAGTCTAACTTGATTCGACGAACAAGCGTTTGGTTGGAAGCTTGATTTCGCAGCTTCTCCTCTGGCTCCATCAGGCAGTCCTTCTGCGCATGTCCAGGGTCCAATTTCAGCAGTCTTTTGCGACAGTTTGTGCCCATCACGAGGCGTTTTGCCTTCAAAGCATTCAATGGGAAAAGGTGCTGTTGCATCATTTATATTTTATACAGTCATTGGGTGGGACGCTAAGGGACTACGCACGCCTCCCACCAGTGCTGATATACAGCCATATTGCACTGCTACTCATGTGATATTGCTCATATATATATATATATATATATATATATATATATATATATATATATATATATATATATATATATATATATATATATATATATATATATATATATATATATATATATATATATATACATACATGCATTATACATATATACATATTATATATTATATATAATATATATATACATATTATTCATACATAATAAAGCTTATTCATCTGTATTAAATAGCATTGATATATATATATATATATATATATATATATATATATATATATATATATATATATATATATATATATATATATATATATATATTTCAATACTATTTATTACAGATTAATAAGCTTTATTATGTATGCATAATAAGTATATTCATGTTTTAAAGTGTCATAGAGAAGTCAGTTGTCATTTAAAAACATTTTTAGTATTATTTAATACAAAATGAATACAAGTTTTATTAATTAATTGCCATCATAAAACTGCTCTGCCGAAGACGTTTATATTTTGCAACTCAGTTTAGTTCGTCTGTCTGTTTTTTTATTGCTTATTTTTAAACAAATTCGAAATAATTATTCATTTATTTATTGTATTAAGCATTTATTACGCATTTATTAGGTACTTTTTGATTTTAGTTTTAAATGTTGCTCTATTTTATAAGAGTTGTGCCTTAGAGTGGGCGTGTGTTCGGTGAAATTACACACCGTACTATGAAGGAGGATGTGATAATGAATATTCATTAAACTAATTTGACTTCGGCAACACATTGCATGAGAAATTGCTCATGTAGCATTAGCTCATGTATAATAAATACATAGTAATAACGACGCTGCGTCTCTCTCCCCCAATCGCGACGGCGCTGCTCATGAATATTAAACACGACACCTTCACGGTAGTAGGATTTAAAAACTCGCTGTCGGATTTCTCTTGCGTGAGTAGTGGAGACTAATGTAACGCTATCAGCACTACAACAGCATCAACACACACACGCCACCCTCCTCTACACTTCCGCAACTGCTGTGAGATGCCGTCGCCCGGTGTGTTTCTCCGGTCAGAGCCGAATTAAGGACACATTATCGGCCCGCAGGAACGACCGCGGACACCTGAGACGCTCACGGCAAGTTACTGGGTATCGTACGAACAAATGTTCATTATAACCGTGATCGGTGCATGGTTCCGATGGCTCTGCTGTATTGGGAAGCATAATTATATGGGATGTAAATGGTTGAATGAGCGTTATGAATGAATTTGGTTGTCTCATCACTTTCACCCAGAGAGTTTAATCACCCTGCTCGTGCGCTCGTCGCTTGCAACATCACACCCATGTTTAATTCATTGCATTTGGCCCGGTAATGTACCACTGACATCTGTCCTCGTGATGCTTTGTAAACGGTGTAGATCCGGGCTGGAAGAACACACATGATTAGCGGCGATCCTCTGTCATCTCTCGCGGCTGTCAGTCATGATGATGTCAGGTTGGCAGGCAGTCGGTCAGTGGGTTTGATCTGTGATGCGCGGTGCTTTGATGAGCACAGATGTTCAGCTGCAGTGGGTCTGTGATGGCCGGTGCTGTGGGTGTGGTTCTGGCCGCCCGGTGCTGATCAATTCTGCCTCTGTCTGTCTGGATGCACCGCACAAGCTTCCCGAGGTGATGAAAGACCTGAGAATAAAGGGGAATTGTGATTTACAAGCCTTCAAAACATGAAAAGAAAAACTTGAAAAGAATTTCTTCAGACTATAAATATACATATATGTTGTGCAGTTATGATCAGCTTCAGGATAGATGAGAATCATGTTGGAGATCACAAATATGGACTTCTCACAAGGTGGACACTGATTTTTTAAAGTTGTAAAATGAAAAGAAATATATTTGGAGTGTAATAATAATATAATAAGTTTTCAGCATTATTTGCTGTGTCTTTGTAATTGTTTATGAAATTGACTTGTAGCTCTTGGGTGAACTGCATCAGTTTTCCTTCTCTGTTTCCAATTGTCATTGAATTTCAACTAACAAATATCTGTGATTTTTATGATGAGTTGAGATGCCCAATTAAACCCATAAACTAGATTTTTGTGAATAATGTTTTTATAACATTTGTTTCTCTCTTTAACAAAGCTTCTCATATGCCTATAGGTTTAGAGTCTTAAAAATATGGTTCTTTATTGGCATTGACAGTTCCACAAAGAACTTTAACATCCACTTTAACATCCACTTTTCGATCCACAAAAGGTTGGTTCTTTAAAACATCTCTTAAGATTTAGAAATGTTCTTGACACATACTCAAAAAATATTTTTGCTGTTGTTCAATCTAATGAGCTCAATTATAATGAGCTGAATCAACACAATTCTTGAAGGTTTTTCTAGGATAACTTAATTGTTTTATGTTCAATCAACTTAAATTTGTAAAAACAATTAAGTTAACGTAATTAATTTGTGTTGAGACAACATGAAGGAATTGGGTATATGCACACGGACTTTTAATTTCAGTCAGCCAGCCCCAGGGTTTCCGGTAAATTGTTATCCCATACAAAATCGCCATGTTTAAGATTTGATTTCTCTAAAAAATCTTCACTGCTTGGCAGAGATACGATATAAAGTGGGTATCAGACCAAACAAGAAGCACTGCAGTAATATATATTTTTCCGCGCCATGTCTTTAAAATATGGAAATTTATTTGACCCCAGTATTTTCAATGGAATTTCTGCGCTAGCCTGCTGCTAATAATGGCGCCTGTGTTTAAATGGTCTTTCGTCTCTTTTTATGCTTTAACAACCAAAATGGATGCTTAAGTTTATTTAAATGATTGTATTTGAATTACATTTCAACATTAATGCTGTAAAAGGAACCTGTAATTGAAAATAGTCACATAAAGCTTTCACTGGTAGTTCATCATTGACTGAAAAACACTAGCTGTGCATATAGCCCATTGTGTGAAACCCTGCATTTTTTACAGTGCAGACTAAGGAATGAACTGTTCAAAGCAGTTTTATTTTTTTTGTGGAACCCAAAATGGTTCTTCAGTGTTCAGTTCAAATAATCTAATTTGAAACATTTATATTCAGAAGTGTATATATAATATCAGCCCAGTTTTGGCCTGATCCATTTGACATCTCCTTTTTGATGGGTTACATTTTCCTGAGGCCCTGTAGTGCAAGAAGATGATGCGAGGAGGATTTTTAAAATGATATGTGTAGTATTTCTTATGGTGTAGATTACCTGTACATCAACATAAACGATTTGCAAAGTTTCAAAGATCAAACTGCACAATTATTTTTTTGTGTACAATTTATTTATTACTTTTTTTTCAGTTTGCATATCACGACAGATTACACAGTTACAGAAAAATAATCATGTAGACACAGCAAACATTTTACACCCTATTCTCCCTCCTATCAAGTCGTTCTCTAAAAAAATAAAATAAAACAAGAACAAAAAAAGGAAGGAGGGGGAGGGCGGTATGTTTAAATCAGGTAAAGAATGTTTCCCAAGTCTAGACCATGATACTACCCTACTCCCTGAGAGCTTGTTCTTATTGTAGCAGACTGCCAACATTTACATTGTACTTTAGAAAGTTCTTAAAAGGGCTCCAGTAGGCATGGGCAGGTATAAGTTTCTGACAGTATGATAACCTTGGATAAAAATATCACAGTTTTACAGTATCATTGTGTTTATTGCTGTAAAATAATTTCTTTTTAAATGTCTTAGTAAAAACAACTACTTTTTCCCCCCATTTAACACAATATATTACATTTTAGGAACCATCTATAATATTTTGGAACAGTAAACATGTCAGGCTACATAATTAAAATAAACCATTGCCTTCTACTATCTTCATTAGCTTCAAAAACACAGATTTCTTTACAACACATTAAAAAACCACTTTAAAAAAAATCTTTACATATACCTTAGAAACGGTATAACAAAACATTTTTGCGGTTTTAATACCTTGACTTTTCCAAACCCATTCCAAAACCCATTTTGTCTCTTTTTGATAGTGTATGTGATCTTTTCCATTGACGTATGTGACACCATTTCTTTAATCCACTTTCCAATTCTTGGTTCATTTATATTTTTCCAATTAAGAGCAATAATACGTTTAGCTTGTAAAATAGACATGAATCTGATCTCTTTGCTTTGTAAGAGAGGGCTGACAGGATATATACCCAGGATAAAAATCTTAGGATCCAATGGTAATTTCTTTGATAAGATTTGGTCAATCATTTCAATAACATCTTGCCAAAAGGGTTTCACTTTCACACATTCCCATACACAGTGGTACAGTGTACCTCTCATTACACTTATTACAGATATTATTATTAAACTTGTGCAATATAGCAGGAGTTATGTATGTTTGCATTAGCCATTTGTACTGTACGAGTTCAGGCTAATATTAATTGTTTGTATCTGAGCTTTCTGACATGCCTCATTCCAATCCTCTAGAGATATTTCATCATCTATATATTCTTTCCATAATCTTAGTTTTGATTCTGAGGATTCATTAGAGCCAGATATGAACAAAGAGGAGATTAAACCTTTATCATAACTGCACAATTATTAGTTATTAATTATTTGTTGCATTTTTAAAGAACAAAAAGAATCTTGTTGGGTTGTCAAAATTAATTGTTTCTATTGTGTGTCACAATGCAGATAATTGGATAGGTTTAGTTAGAAACAGACCATAACTGGTTATGATATACTGGTGGTTTTTCATCATTTGTCATGGTAGCATACTATGGTAAGACAGACGAGACATGTGAGGGTAGCATATGACAAGGGAGGTGAGATGCATGTGGAAGCAATTAAAAAGCTCTAACTATTTTAAAGGCCTACATCTGGACACATTTAGCTGTTTGTAAGTTCGTTGGGACATTCTACTGAAGGTACAGTAGAAATTCAAATTCAAAGTTTATTTGTCACATACAGTCATACACGGTATGATATGCAGTGAAATGTTTACACAATCGCTCATGACCTTAAAAATAATAACTATAATAATAACAACAACAATAAGAATCTAAATTTGGAGAAATAGAAGTTATGCAATAGAAAATAAAGTAAATATAAACTATTTAAAGACTTTCAATATAGAGTAAGTGGTTGTAGAAAAAACGTATAAGGTATAAAAATATAAAAGAGCTGTACAAACAGGAACATAAAAGTGTTACTAGTGTAGTAAAGTGCCTGGTGCATAAGAGAGGAGAGCTCAAGGTACTCCTGCATACTGTAAAAAGCTCAATCTCTCTCGCTTATTGAGCAGCAGAACACAATTCTGAACTGATGTCAATATTTTAATTTGATGTTTGATACATTCAAGAAGTGTGTTTTTGTTGAGCAGGTAAAATTAAAAATTAAGTTTATATGTCTGACTGCTTGTATTTAAATTAAAATTGTATGACGTAAAACAGAAAATTGATAATATCAGTATTTCTAGTCTTAAAATAAAGTTGAAGTCAGAATTATTAGCCCCCCTTTGATTTTTGTTTCTTTTCTAAATATTTCCCAAATGATGTTTAACAGAGCAAGGAAATTTTCACAGTATGTCTGATAATATTTTTTCTTCTGGAGAAAGACTTAATTGTTTTATTTCAGCTAGAATAAAAGCAGTTTTTAATTTTTTAAAAACCATCTTAAGGTCAAATTATTAGCCCCTTTAAGCTATTTTTTTTTTCTCGATAGTCTACAGAACAAACCATCGTTATACAATAACTTGCCTAATTACCCTAACCTGCCTAGTTAACCTAATTAACCTAGTAAAGCCTTTAAATGTCACTTTAAGCTGTATAGAAGTGTCTTAAAAAATATCTAGTAAAATATTATTTACTGTCATCATGGCAAAGATAAAATAAATCAGTTATTAATGAGTTATGAAAACTATTCTGTTTAGAAATGTGTTGAAAAAAATATTCTCTCCGTTAAATAGAAATTGGGGAAAAAATAAACAGGGGGGCTAATAATTCAGAGGTGCTAATAATTCTAACTTCAACTGTACATAGGTTTGCAAAAAAATGTTATCATATCATAATGTCATCATACACTGTAGTTGTAGCTGAGGGCTGGAACATTTTATGTTGTTGACATCGAGAAGACAGTGTATTCTGTGCTTTAAAAGCAAATCCTCTTTGCATGCATGCATTTCCAAAGCATGAAACCTTAAACTGATACAGTAAAACTGACATTGTTATTGTTCATATCACTTGTAGTGCTGAGGAAGCCTCTGGAGCTGAACTCCAGATGTGGAAAAGGCCAGTCTGTTCCAGACACACACTATAAGCCATGCAGGGCTCACCAAATTGGTCCTGCAGGGCCTGTGTCCTGCAGATTTTAGCTCCAACTTGCCTCAACACACCTATGGAAGTTACAAATATACCCAGAAAGACCTTAATTAGCTTGTTCAAGTTTGTTTGATCAGGGTTGGAGCTAAAATCTGCAAGACACCGGCCCACCATTGAACTTGGTGACCCATATGGAGACCAGTCAAAAAAACAGACCAGAACAGAATCTCTGAAAGGAGGATTTTAGAGAGACCAGATCTTTATACCAGTGGTCTCAAACTCATAGAGGGCCACAGCTCTGCAGAGTTTACCTACAGGCAACTCACACCTGCTTAATAGTTCCTTGTAGTCTTGAACATCTTGATTAGTTACACTAGGTGTGTTCGATTAGGGTTGGAGCAAAACTTTGCAGAGCTGTGGTCTTCCAGGAATCACATTTGAGACCTATGCCTTAAACCACGGGTGTCAAGTTCAGTTCCTAGAGGGCTGCTGCTTAGTTCCAACCCTGCTTCAACACACTCATGCCGTAGTCACACTTCAGTTTGAGCTTTTGAAATTCTGTCGTACGGCGCTGCGAAAAGGGACAGGATTTAACAAGATGATTAGACATGAAAAAAGTGAGCGATAGGTTCATATTTAAAATTTCTGTATAGAGAGGTAACGTTTTGATCTTCGACTGGTCTCACGCAGCCACATGATGCAATTTTGAGTTCACCAAGCTTTATCTTTCCAACACAGGAAACTTGTGAAACTTTCCAACACAGGAGCTTGCGTTTCCAGTCTGCTTTAGTCGCATGCATATGAATAGAAGTCTATGGGGAGAAAAGTACAGTGTGCCCGCGACTTCACCTGTAGGTTTCAAACAAGCCTAAAGGACTCAATTAGTTTGATCAGATGTGTTTCAGGGGTGAAACTAAACTGTGCAAAACTACGGCCCTTAGGGAACTAAATTTGACACCTGTACCTCAAACTAAGAATTTCAGACACTGTGAGAAACAGGTGATACGACATTGCATATTTCTAGAAAAAAAAATATTGATCTTGCATGTAAACCAATGTTAGGAGATGTTAAAGCGTTATAGGGCCACATTAAAGCAGAATACGACATGCAATTTTTAGTTTTATCAAATACAAATATATGTATTTTTACCAATACAAAACTATACTGCTAATGTGAGGGATAAAGTACACCCTGGCGGTTGTTTTTCAAAGCACATGGCTCTCGTAATCTGTTGAAAAAACCGGGATCAGGCCCGTAACCAACCTGGTCAAAGGGGTGGTTCTTTGTTTTGTTTTTTTTGTTTTTTAAAGTGGACCTTTTCGCAATTATACACCTCATTTTCTATTTAATTATGAAATTTAAATACTGCATTTTAGTGACATTTTAAGCACTATTCTGAATTAGCTTGTCAGATGGTCATCATAACCACACTTTTGAACTATTTTAGCCAATTTAGCCATTTTTGGTGCCTGTATGTACTCCGAGTCATTATATGACAACTTGCCAGAAAACATTAAAATTAGGCACAAAACATTGTTCTAAGTCGTTATAGTTATTAATTTTTATTGAAACGTGAAGCTGACCGTAATGGAAATGGCTGAATGGAGCATATGCTAACCTAGATATTATTCAGTCACAAGATGGCACCAAACAGTAAAAACAGCAGTGTAGCAGACAAGCATATTAATATGGATGTGAATTCATTCACTGAGGCTTAAGATGCTTTGAAGTACCCAAATGAGCCTGTGTAATTTGTTGCAGTTTTAGTTTTCATAATATTGCAATACTTTTATTTTGCGTAGTCAAATAGGTGACTTTTATTATGCAATTTACAACTTTTGATAGTCAGAGCACTTCTTAGTATTCCTCTGTTATCTTTTGAGTCAATTTTATACAATTGAAAAAAAATATCAGTTTGGGATTTTAAAATGATTTTTCATTTAGCAGAAAAAAACAGTATTTTATTAGACTTTTTTGTAGTTACATGGATATTTTGTCCGATTAAAATAACAGTATTCAGATTTGCTTGGTTGAATATGTCTCACTGTCAAATGCTGGTCTGTAGCCAGTTTAGTATGTACTGTTTGACTTGTAGGGTTTCTTTACAGTTCCTTATTTGATTACATTTCATTGGTTGGCTTCAACAAGGTCCCAGACGTTGCACATTACTGTTGCAACCCTCCTTGCCAAACACACACAGTAGCGTTTACATTGTCAACACAACTGTTACGCCCTAAAAGAACCTGTCCTGCATCAGTACAGAAATCTTTCTCCACGTACACTGAAACTGTTAAATCTACTTACTCTAACTCACCGAGAGAGTCCACATATCTCTGTAGCTTAAATTTGCATGGTCACATGCGTTCAGCCATGACCAGCTTCCTGAATTTGAATATGCTGAGATAACACACTGCCATTTCATTCCCCAGCCATTTAGATTACAACTTTATGTAAGTTCTTAAGATATCAGGGCATGAAACGTTTCAAAGGTCAGCAGAAAAGTTCTCTGGTAGTATAGTTCCTCTGGTAGTAGTTTACTTCAGGGAGTTTGGCTTGGAATATTAAAGAGATAGTTCACACATAAATGGAAATTTCTTCAGCATTTACTCTCATTCAAGTGGCTCTAAACTTTGATGAAGTTCTTACTTGTTTTTTGTTCAACAGAAGAAAGTAATTGATAAAAGTTTAGACCCCCATGAGTGTGAGTAAATGGTGAAAAAAGAAAAAAAAAACAGCCACTGATAGTACACTCTCAGAAATAAAGGTACGCAAGCTGTCACTGGGGTGGTACCTTTTCAAAAGGTACGCATTTGTATTTAAAGGGTTCATATTGGTACCTCAAAAGTATATAATAGTACCTAAAAATTTTAAGAGGAACATATTTGTACCCTTGATGTATTAATATGGACCTTGTAGGTACAAATTTGTACCTTTTGAAAAGGTACCACCCCAGTGACAGCTTGCGTACCTTTATTTCTGAGTGTGTAGGAACAAAAAATACTATGGAAGTCAGCGGCTCTTTTTTTCCAACATTCTTCAGTATAGCACTGCACAATATTGGAAAAAAACAATATTATATTTTTATGCGATACAAATTGTGATAATGATTATAGTTTCACCAGATGAAATGAATCGCTTAATTTGGAAAGATTTCATAATTTTAGATTGATTGCGATGCCTTTGTAGTGGAGTCCATCTGAATAAAATATCATTAACTGATACAGTAGAGCAAATATACAACTTAAATAAACAGTACAGTATTTTAAGATTTTCTGGAAATTTAGCAGTATTTAGGTACAAATTAAAAAATCAAATGTAAAATGACCCAGTATGGCCTTCATCTTTAAGGAAGTTAATCTTTCTTAAAGTTACAAACATTATAATTTATTGTGCCTGAATGCTTTAAAGGTGCAGTATGTAAGTTTGACACCCAGTGGTTGAACTGGGTATTGCACTCCTAGATCAAAATAAACACACGCGTGGGATGCCAGAGATTGAGTACAGGAGCGAGTGATTTAAACACAGGAGCGAGTGATTTAAACCGTGTTCTAAATAAAATCAACGACACGCGATAGAAGGAATTATGTTCCATATTAAAAGGAGTTTTAGTTTAACCAACACCTCGAATTGAGATATTAGAAACGGTTTCTATTTCTCACAGCTCAACATGTGAAACCTATGACAGTGCACCTCAGGTAAGCCTCGTGTGTTTTATTCAGTGCTAAATGCTAACAATGTGAGTTTGAATGGATTCTAAACCTTACCGTTTCGTGAGTGAGTGCATATTCTGTGCTTCTGAAAGGCTGTATTTACATTTCTGTCGTGTTTCGTCTGGTGCAAAGAGTCAAACTGCTGTTTGCGTGTTGTTAGGACACGAGATTACAATGTAACCTGCTCACCTAATGTTTACGTTCGTAATATTTATATCATTTGCTAATTAATAACCTCATGTGGAACTGAATCTGTCTCATTTCGACGTCTGATATTGTCCATTTCGGTCACGGGCGCATGCTTTCAGAGCCTTTCTGAATGAATGAATGAAATACGCTGTTTTCCAACAAGGCAACCCGGAGTGCTGAATTATAATTGGCTAAACTGGCATTCTGCAGGTTAACTTTACCTAAACAAAGACAGCGTTCCGGCACGGAAAAACCATTTTCAAAGCAGAATATCTGACTTCAGCATTGTTTTTCAATTAAACAAGTATGTTCACTTGGGATGTTTCTTAAATATCTGCAAACATATTATGGTATTTTTATGCTTTAGAAGAATCAAAAACTTACGTACAGCACCTTTAAACTGGCTTGAAATAGTCTCAGTCACAGGCCTTAAAACAAATGCAAATGATAAACTTATGGATAAATTTATGGTTAAACTTTGCAAGGACTCAAATCATGTATGTTTTCAACTTTGGCTCCTGGTCAACTATAATACTGACTCGACGTTGCAGATCCTGTAATGTGGTTATTGTGGATGTGCACATTGCCATATTGATGGTGAAGCGATGTATTGTGCAGCCATACTTCAGTATAACTTCCTTTGTGTTTAACAGAAGAAACTCAGATTTGGTGAGAAAATGATGACAGAATTTTTATTTTTTGGAAATTTAATTTACGGTACACTGATTTTGTATTTGATTACCCTGTATAAATACAGTTATATGTATGGATAATGATTTTAGACTGTTAAAATGTAGAGTATTTGTTGTTGTAAATGCTAGCAGTGTTTGTTTTTGTGTGCTTGCCACATGGTTTTGTGTTTTTTTAATGCAATGACATTCTCACATGCATCTACAGAGTTCAGGGTCCCTGCATCAGCCAGTGTTACTTTAGTATTTTTTAATACACTATTATTGTACCAGTCTCAGGAATACTAGATTCTTATTGGTCCAGAGGTTTGTTATGCTTAGGCCACATACAGGGAGTGGATTATTATTAGGCAAGTTGTATTTTTGAGGATTAATTTTATTATTGAACATCAACCATGTTCTCAATGAACCCAAAAAACTCATTAATATCAAAGCTGAATATTTTTGGAAGTAGTTTTTAGTTTGTTTTTAGTTTTAGCTATTTTAGGAGGATATCTGTGTGTGCAGGTGACTATTACTGTGCATAAGTATAAGGCAACTTAACAAAAAACAAATATATACCCATTTCAATTATTTATTTTCACCAGTGAAACCAATATAACATCTCAACATTCACAAATATACATTTCTGACATTCAAAAACAAAACAAAAACAAATCAGTGACCAATATAGCCATCTTTCTTTGCAAGGGCATTCAAAAGCCTGCCTTCTGTCAGTGTTTTGATCTGTTCACCATCAACATTGCGTGCAGCAACAACCACAGCCTCCCAGACACTGTTCAGAGAGGTGTACTGTTTTCCCTCCTTGTAAATCTCACATTTGATGATGGACCACAGGTTCTCTATGGGGTTCAGATCAGGTGAACAAGGACGCCATGTCATTAGTTATTCTTCTTTTAGACCCTTTCTTGCCAGCCACGCTGTGGAGTACTTGGACGCGTGTGATGGAGCATTGTCCTGCATGAAAATCATGTTTTTCTTGAAGGATGCAGACTTCTTCCTGTACCACTGCTTGAAGGTGTCTTCCAGAAACTGGCAGTAGGACTGGGAGTTGAGCTTGACTCCATCCTCAACCCGAAAAGGCCCCACAAGCTCATCTTTGATGATACCAGCCCAAACCAGTACTCCACCTCCACCTTGCTGGCGTCTGAGTCGGACTGGAGCTCTCTGCCCTTTACTGATCCAGCCACGGGCCCATCAAGACTCACTCTCATTTCATCAGTCCATAAAACCTTAGAAAAATCAGTCTTGAGATATTTCTTGGTATCTGAGTATTGCACACCTTGTGCTTTTGGGCACTCCAGTGATGTTGCAGCTCTGAAATATGGCAAAACTGGTGGCAAGTGGCATCTTGGCAGCTGCACGCTTGACTTTTCTCAGTTCATGGGCAGTTATTTTGCGGCTTGGTTTTTGGTTTGGTTTTTCCACACGCTTGCGACCCTGTTGACTATTTTGAATGAAGTTCGATGATCACGCTTCAGAAGCTTGGCAATTTTAAGAGGGCTGCATCCCTCTGCAAGATATCTCACTATTTTTGACTTTTCGGAGCCTGTCAAGTCCTTCTTTTGACCCATTTTGCCAAAGGAAAGGAAGTTGCCTAATAATTATGCACACCTGATATAGGGTGTTGATGTCATTAGACCACACCCCTTCTCATTACAGAGATGCACATCACCTAATATGCTTAATTGGTAGTAGGCTTTCGAGCCTATACAGCTTGGAGTAAGACAACATGCAAAAAGAGGATGATGTGGTCAAAATACTCATTTGCCTAATAATTCTGCACTTCCTTTATAAAAACTGATAACACAGGCTCTGGCATGGTCTGCTTGCCAGAAAGCTTTGTTATTTAAAGTTTTAAATTTAGGGAGTTTATAAAATGCTGAAAAATTGTTATTAGTATTTTGTTTCATAGTATTTAAATATCATTTGAGTACCACAGACTCTCTCTCTCTCTCTTGTTTAGTGTTTATAGTCTTTGTTATAGTTGTTATTATATTGAAAATGAAATTGCAGGACATGTTAATAGATCTGCAATCTTGTTAAAGTGGTCATTTGCTTGCCTAGATCACAGTTTTGTATATTGTAATGTAATGGTTAATGTAATAATTATCAAATAATAAACAGGTATATGATTTTAAAACAGTTTAAGACTAATTAAATTCTTTTGCACCTATAAATAATTATATGGTGAAAAGCTGTGTAATAAGTGATTGAATTATATGATTTGCTGCTATAGCAATTGTTTTCTTCACAAAAACTTTGCTTTAGTCAGCTAATAAAATATTTAGACTCAAATCAATATATGTTGTCTAATTGTCTGTGGGAAGTAGTCATGTAATAAGCAGGATATGCTTGTTTGTGGCCTAATTTGCACATATTTATGCATTGTGTTGGTCATTGTAGAAATTGTACAATGCAGATTTGTTCTTAAATTTGCACAATATCTGTAGATCAAATGCATAACTTTTTATTGTAGATGTTATCTTCAAACACAATAAAGCAATAACCAGCACAACAGATCAGCCAAATGATTTCTGAACTGCACAATAACCTGCATTAAAGGGATAGTTCACCCACATTTAAATATTGTTCTCTCTCTCAAGTTGCTATAAACCTTTATGGATTTCTTCTGTTGGGCACAAAAGAAGATATTTTGAAGAAAGCTGAAAACCTGTAACCTTCACCTTCAGATACTATGGAAGTTGATGGTTACAGGATTCCAACATTTTTCAAAATATTTTCTTTTGTATTTAACAGAAGAAGGAATTCATAAGGGTTTTAAAAAACAAAAGCCTGAGTAAATGTTGACAGAATTTTCAATATCTTTATAGCCCAGGCTCATTGGAAATACTGTAGATGCCTACATTTGAAATGTAAAATACGTTGTTCTAGGTGTGTTTTTTTTCACGTTTCAACATTTTTACGAAACAGAAATGCATTACGTACATTTTGTTGTACGTTTCAGATACACATCTTTTTTGTACAATTCCACAAGAAGGTGGGGCTTTTCAGATCAGCTAGAGCTGCAAGCTACTTACCTATACCTTCCCTAATCCCAACCGGTAGTGTTTTTAAAAGCAAGCATAAAAGAAAAGTACATAGTTTTTATCTCTTTTGTGGAACTGTGCTTCATCGCACTACATTGCGGAAGAAAGGGAAGATGGTTGGGGAGTCGCGGAAGAAAGCGAAAGTAAACAGCGGACAGCAGAGGAGGAGGGGGATCAGTAAAATGTGGTGCCGGATCAGATTTCAGAGGTGCCGGATCCGGATCAGGCGTGTTCCTGCACA
This sequence comes from Danio kyathit, assembly GCA_903798195.1. Lineage (NCBI taxonomy): Eukaryota > Metazoa > Chordata > Actinopteri > Cypriniformes > Danionidae > Danio > Danio kyathit. The sequence goes on along the minus strand of LR812532.1, from coordinate 22,338,054 downwards.
AATTAAGCCCTGGGTGTTGTACAAAGAACTAAAAGAACGAAAATAACCAGTTATATATTGATAAAATGTCCCTGTAAAGATCATTAGTGTGAAAAGGAACGAAAGTTGATGGCATACTGTACCAGCATTCATTTTACCTATAACAGTCAAATGCAGTTTCACAAAAATGTAGGCTAAAGCATGTATGTCCAATGAGCATGAGTATCATATATACTGTATAAATAATAATAAAATAATATAAATAATAAATAAATAATAACTTTTAATGTTTTTTCTCTCTAAATATGCCACATGCACATTTTTATGACCCTTTTTAATTTATTTCTGCTTCAATTCTTCATCTTAATTAGCAAAAATATAGCTGCGTCGCCACTGCTTAATTTGTGAATTGCAAGGTCCTGGAACAAATCGGGGTAACGGATCCGGCATGTTAACATTACCTGAGGATGTAGAGGTGTCGTGCACAAAGGGAGGGGGGGTTGCGATGGAGGAGGACAAAAGTGAAGAGGGTTGGGGAGTTGCGGACGAAAGTGAAAGTGAACAGCGGACGGGGGAAAAGGGCGGTTGAGGAGGGGGATAGGTAAAAGGAGGTGCTGGATCAGATTTCAGAGGTGCTGGATCTGGATCCGATGTGCACAAATTAAGCCCTGTGCGTACCAAATGGCACACTATACACTATGCACTCGTGTGCATATGTAAATTATGTACTTACACACTCAACAGCATAGTATATGTATGTAGTGTCATTCCAAATGGAACACTAATGTTTTTTTTTTACTAAGCGGAAATTCAACCCGTTTCCCTGATGACGTTTGACGGTTGCCAAATTAGTGAAATAAATGAACAAAGTACCAAATTATACCTGCTGTGAGTATTGCCGCATTCTCCATCGGGAGGCGCTATAATCACTCTCATAGGAGAATTTCGCTTTCACAATCCAAAATAAATAAAGTTATCCAACATGTGCGCCTGAAAGCTCCGCCCCTTCCGCTACGTGAGCAAAACTGCAGTCGTTGAGTGCGTGAAGTGTCCATAATTACACACGTCATTTTACCGGTCGAATAAGTGCGTCATCCGGGTAATTAAAGTGCACTTATTATTTTTAGTGTTGATAGTGTAAACGCACTACTTACACTATTTATACTATAAAATGTATGCGGTTGGGATGCACCTTATGTCTAATACTTGTATTTTTAGTCAGAAATAATAAACCTGGTGTTTGCATGTGTGTCTGTTCTACCTGAAATACTAGTTTTAAATACCATATTTACGATCGACTCTCTGTTTTTTTTTTAAAAGAGAAAGAGTTTAGAGTCTTTCTGTAGATTCCCGACTACTTAAAAGCGCAAATTGCACTAAAGTTGCTTTATTTTTTTACTCTCCTGTTTTCATAGGAAACATGACTTTGATGTTCCTCGTAAACTTGCAATATCTGCAGACCGGCAGTAAACTCTTGTGACTGGCTGGACATCTGGGAGCCAAATGTGTGTGTGTGTGTGTGTGTGTGTGTGTGTGTGTGTTTGGCGGATATATTTAGCAAATGTTTCACTGATGCAAGCCCCTAGTTTGCTGTCATCTTGCTTAAAAAAAACACTTAGGAACAGATGACGTAACTATGAAATGTCATTAAGAGTTCATATGAGTTTCCCGAACACTCATTTTCTCCAAGAGGCTGAACTACAATCCTGATGCAAATGTGCTTTAGTGTGTTGTAGTAGTTTTAGTGCTTTGTGCTGTTCATTGAAGAGATTTCGTAGCCTCAATGTGTGTGTTAGAGAGCAGAAAATCCTTTGCACAGTAGCACTAGAGTAGTTTTTATTTGACAGATACTGTAAATCAAGCCGGCGACATAGTGGCGCAGTAGGTAGTGCTGTCGCCTCACAGCAAGAAGGTCGCTGGTTTGAGCCTCGGCTGGGTCAGTTGGCATTTCTTGTTGGAGTTTGCATGTTCTCCCTGCGTTCACGTGGGTTTCCTCCGGGTGCTCCGGTTTCCCCCACAGTCCAAAGACATGCGGTACAGGTGAATTAGGTAGGTACATTGTCCGTAGTGTATGAGTGTGAATGAGTGTGTATGGATGTTTCCCAGAGATGGGTTGCGGCTGGAAGGGCATCCTCTGCGTAAAACAAATGCTGGATAAGTTGGCGGTTCATTCCACTGTGGCGACCCCGGATTAATAAAGGGACTAAGCCGAAAAAAAAATGAATGAATGAATGTAAATGAAGCCAAACTGCTTAAGATACGTTTTTTTTTGGATTTTATATTAGCATTTGAAGGCAGATAATGAATTTAAAAGGCCTAGGAGCATTAGGCAAGTGCATTATCATTTAATGGTATGCGTCCAGTGATCATTTGTTTCACTTTCACTTCTCAATAAACATTTGATTTCTCTTCAAAAAGATGACGTGTTAATAGGGCTGCCCAATGTATCATGTTATCATCAATATTGCAATGTGTGACTGCATCCGCAATAGTTACATCGCAGAATCTGCAATGTTGAAATGCGATTATTATTAACCAGGAACCACAGATCAGAACACATAAGATTTGTTTCACCATAATAGAATGAAAGTTATTCATTGGGATGTGTTTTTAAGGCCTGTGACTTATTTTAAGGCCTGTGAGTATTTCAAGCTAATTTAAACATCATTCATTCATTCATTCATTCATTTATTTTCTTTTCGGCTTAGTCCCTTTATTAATCTGGGGTCGCCACAGCGGAATGAACCGCTAACTTATCCAGCATGTGTTTTACGCAGTGGATGCCCTTCCAGCTGCAACCCATCACTGGGAAACATCCATACATACTCATACACTACGGACAATTTAGCCTACCCAATTCAACTGTACCGCATGTCTTTGGACTTGTGGGGGAATCCGGAGCACCCAGAGGAAATCCATGCGAACACAGGGAGAACATGCAAACTCCACACAGAAAGGTTCGAACCAGCGACCTTCTTGCTGTGAGGCGAACGTGCTATCCACTGCACCACCGTGCAGCCAATTTAAAAATCAGAAATGATAAAGTTCATGGTTTTAACAAAAATTAATTCATAACTATACAGTGTTATTTTATGTTACATTATGTTCCGTTTAGAGACGACATGATGGCTAGCACTGTCGCCTCACAGCAAGAAGGTCGCTGGTTTGAGTCCTGGCTGGGTCAGTTGGCATTTCTGTGTGGAGTTTGCATGTTTCCTCCAGATGCTTCAGTTTCCCCCAGTCCAAAGACATGTGCTATAGGTGAATTCATTCATTCATTCATTCATTTTCTTGTCGGCTTTGTCCCTTGCGGGGTCGCCACAGCGGAACGAACCGCCAACTTATCCAGCACGATTTTACGCAGCGGATGCCCTTCCAGCCGCAACCCATCTCTGGGAACTTCCACACACACATTCACACTCATACACTATGGACAATTTAGCTTACCCAATTCACCTGTACTGCATGTCTTTGGACTGTGGGGGAAACCGGAGCACCCGGAGGAAACCCACGCGAACCCAGGGAGAACATGCAAACTCCACACACTATAGGTGAATTAAATAAACTAAATTGGCCGTAGTGTATGAGTGTGTGCATGTGAGAGTGTATGGGTGTTTCCCAGTACTGGGGTGCAGCTGGAAGGGCATTCCTCTGTGTAAAACATTTGCTGGATAACTTGGCGATTCATTCCGCTGTGGCAAGGAAAATGAATGAAAATATCCTATGTTTATGTATTTTACATGTTATTTTACTCCCTAGAAAACCACAAATCTTAACCATACTATCGTTGTATTCATCTATGCTTGTATTCTGTTTATTATATTCTGTAAAATAGTCCGTAATTAACAGATTTCATATTTTGTGATTCACAAGTGTTTTCCGTTTATTTACCGTTGTGAATTGCATTATGGGACCTTGATCTCTGCTTTGACAAATTTTGATGTTGAAAATTCAACTCAGTTGAGAAAACTCTTCAGTTTAAAGGTGCAGTATGTAAGTTTGACACCCAGTGGTTGAACTGGGTATTGCACTCCTAGATCAAAATAAACACACGCGTGGGATGCCAGATTGAGTACAGGAGCGAATGATTTAAACCGTGTTCTAAATAAAATCAACAACACGCGATAGAAGGAATTATGTTCCATATTAAAAGGAGTTTTAGTTCTAACCAACACCTCGAATTGAGATATTAGAAACGGTTTCTATTTCTCACAGCTCAACATGTGAAACCTATGACAGTGCACCTCAGGTAAGCCTCGTGTGTTTTATTCAGTGCTAAATGCTAACAATGTGAGTTTGAATGGATTCTAAACCTTACCGTTTCGTGAGTGAGTGCTTATTCTGTGCTTCTGAATGGCTGTATTTACATTTTTGTCGTGTTTCGTCTGGTGCAAAGAGTCAAACTGCTGTTTGCGTGTTGTTAGGACATGAGATTACAATGTAACCTGCTCACCTAATGTTTACGTTCGTAATATTTATATCATTTGCTAATTAATAACCTCATGTGGAACTGAATCTGTCTCATTTCGACGTCTGATACTGTCCATTTCGGTCACGGGCGCATGCTTTCAGAGCCTTTCTGAATGAATGAATGAAATACGCTGTTTTCCAACAAGGCAACCCGGAGTGCCGAATTATAATTGGCTAAACTGGCATTCTGCAGGTTAACTTTACCTAAACAAAGACAGCGTTCCGGCACGGAAAAACCATTTTCAAAGCAGAATATCTGACTTCAGCATTGTTTTTCAGTTAAACAAGTATGTTCACTTGGGATGTTTCTTAAATATCTGCAAACATATTATGGTATTTTTATGCTTTAGAAGAATCAAAAACTTACATACAGCACCTTTAACAAAGTTACTTTTATTGACATTTAGTAGTTTTAAATAATATAATGGGCGTCACGGTGGCACAGTGGGTAGAACGATCGCCTCACAGCAAGAAAGTCACTGGTTCGAGCCCCGACTGGGTCAGTTGGCATTTCTGTGTGGAGTTTGCACGTTCTCCCCTTATTTGCATCGGTTTCCTTCAGGTGCAAAGTCCAAAGACATGCGCTATAGGTGAATTGGGTAAGCTAAATTGGCCGTATTGTATGTGTGTGAATGCAAGAGTGTATGGGTGTTTCCCAGTGTTGGGTTGTGGCTGGAAAGGCATCCGCTGTGTAAAACATGTGCTAGATAAATTGGTGGTTTAATCCGCTGTGGCGACCCCTGATTAATAAAGGGACTAAGGCGAAAAGAAAATGAATGAATGAATGAATAAATCACAAAATATGGAAAACTGTCATTTTTACAAATATATTAAGTAGTTTTTATGTAGTTGAGTGTAGTTAATGCAGATACACTCTCCTATAAAATCATCCAAATCAATCTAAAATTAGGAATTCTTTCGAAATAAAGTTAATTACGTCATTGTGAAATTGTATTCATATCATGATATATATCGAAAAACAAAATAACGCAATTTTTAGTTTTTTTTTATTATTGTCCAGCCTCAACCTGTTTCTGCAGAGTATATGTTGATAAAGATTATAAAGTTACAATTCAATATTATTTATTCATCATGATTAATCATGTGAAAAAGTCATCATGGGCATCACGGTGGCGCAGTTGACCAAGAAGGTCGCTGGTTCAAGCCTCGCTGGGTCAGTTGGCATTTCTGTGTGGAGTTTGCATGTTTTCCCCGTGTTCGCGTGGGTTTCTTCCGGGTGCTCCGGTTTTCCCCACAGTCCAAAGACATGTGGTACAGGTGAATTTAATATGCTAAATTAGCCGTAGTGTATGTGTGTAAATGTAGGAGTGTATGTGTTTTTCCCAGTGTTGGGTTGCAGCTGGAAGGGCATCCGCTGCGTAAAACATGTGCTGGATAAGTTAGTGGTTCATTCCGCTGTCATGACCCCTGATTAATAAAGGGACTAAGCTGAAAAGAAAATGAATGAATGAATGAAAAGTCATCATTGAGCCTATTTAGTTACAATAATTGAGTAGTAGATTCTTATAGCGCAAGCTTCGAAATGTACTTCATCCGCCAATGGCATCCGCTGTATAAAACATATGCTGGATAAGTTGGTGGTTCATTCTACTGTGGCGACCCCTGATGAATAAAAGGACTAAGCCGAAGGAAAATGAATGAATGAATGGATTTTGAGTACAGCTACATGTAAAATAAGTTCTCATACTGTATAAATTAAAATATCCAGTTTAAAACTATGGTCTTAAGAGATATCGGTAATGTTATTCAGCTAGGGAAGCTTTATTATTAAAAAATTAGTAATTAGAATATGACAAACATGTAACAAACAATTTTTAATTGTATTAGATTAAAGTGTATATTAGATTTACAAATGTGCCTGACCGAACATTCACCAGGAGCTCAGTCAAAAATATTCTCAATAGTATACATAATGAAAAAGTAAGTTTTATCATTTATACTGTTAATTTTATGTGCTTGCAGCATATTTTTCAATAGTTTTTCTGGCAAAACAAAGAAGAAAAAAAAATTATTCTTGAAATACCTTGTTTACATATATTATTTATACATGTACAGATATTTTACATTTATTTAAAACTTTTATTTGAAGTGGCACACTTGGCCTTATGCAATTGTGTTTGATAAAAATACAGCTCAATAGTATTACAATAAAAAATACACACACACACGCACGCACGCACGCACACACACACACACACACACACACACACACACACACACACACACACACACACACACATACATATATATATATATATATATATTAAAATATATGTTATTCCTTTGATATCAAAGTGCAATTTTTAGCAGTTATTGTTATTATTAATATTAATAGTAATATTAGTAGTAGTAGTAGTTGTAGTAGTAGTAGTAGTAGTAGTAAAAGTAATGCTGATATGCTCATTTAGTACTCAGACAACCTTCATTATCATTATTCACAGTTCTGCTGCTTAATACTTTTGTGAAAAGGACAGGCTGACAGGGTTTTTGTTTTCAGAGTTTTTATATAACAAAATAAAAACTAAAATGATGTAATTTAGTATTCATTTGAAATATATTTTATTTTGTAACAAATGTAACCACTGGTAAACTTTTATTTGATCATCTGGACAGCATGTCCTTTCTGAATTAAAATATTGATTATTTTTTAATAATTATACCAATAATGTATGTCTTTATCTGCTTGTATATCATCAGCCACCCTACTTGCTCACCTACTTGCTCAGCCTTCTTTGTCACACAAAGAATAACACAAAACCAGTGGTGTAAAGTAACAAATTACAAATGCTCAAACTACTGTAATTGAGTAGTTTTTCTCAGAAATTGTAATTTATTAAGTAGTTTTAAAAATGTGTACTTTTACTTTCCCTTGAGTACATGTTTAGTGCAGTATCGGTACTTTTACTCCTCTACTTTCTTTCAACCTGCAGTCACTACTTGAAAAATCAGTTCTGTGATTCCTGTTCAATCAAATCACACATACAGTAGATGGTAAATCGCATCATAATGAACTACCTCAAGACATAAGATTTATAATCACAGCAAACAGTTTGGAAGCATTAAAAGTGTCCAAAAAGATGTCTAAAATCTTTACATGCATTGACCGAGAGACTGTTTAGATGCATGTCACTGATGAGAAGATGACGGATGTTTACTGTATGATGTCTGAAATGGCATTCAACACCCAGCAGGCACAAGACGTCAACATGACATCAGATTGACGTTGTACCCCAACATCGTGGGGGCGTTTTGTTTGTTGCATTTTGTTTGGAAATGAAAATCGGGTTGACATCAGAATTCAATGTCAGGCCGATGTCAATTTCCAACATCCAACCTAAAATCAACCAAATATCAACGTCTAATGATGTTTCAGCTTGACGTTGTGTGGGCGTTACCACTATGACGTCTATCAGATGTTGGATTTTTAGTTGCCACACCTGATGAATAAATGTCAGTATTTTACCTCAATATGACGTTGGTTTAAGATGTTGCCTCGATGCTGGATTTTGGTCACTTTCCAATACAACCTAAAATCAACCAAATATCAACGTCAATTGACGTCATTATTGGACATCAAAATAATGTTTGTCCTTAGATGCTGGCTAGACATTAGGTGCGTTCGACTTCATGCAGTGCTCCGCAGACCGATCGAAATCTGTCTTAAAGCGGTGCATGCCGGTTAGAAATTTTGGCCGGATTGATGCTGCGCTTACGCCATGTGGCATCAAAGTACTGCGACAGTGCTCCGTGATCAGACGATTGAGTCAGACCGCGCAGCACCTGAAGAGCGCCTGCTGGAACTGCGATGACGACACTGATGTTACACGATTGGCTGAGTTCACCGCATGACAACAACCACGTGTGTTTCGGGTTTATTACTGGACAAATTCCGATTCACAAATTTCAAAACAAACAATTAACTTTTCATACCCTCTCTATCTTGTACACATCATGCTTATTAAAAGACTACAAATATTTTACTGCAGTATCATCTTTAGTTAAATAATTTGTTCATAATGTCTAGTTTTAGTGAATGACCAAATATTACCTAAAATAAGTCTTACAGACTTATAATATAATAATTATCATCATTGATCCTGACACCCCTATAAATATTTCTTAACAAATTACGGAAAAAATATTTTAATAAATATAAAAAAACATGATTATAAAATATTTTATTTCCTGTTTTAGTTCCCATTTATGCAGAAATGTTAAAAATGACAGTGATGTACCTGCTCTTTCTGGGTATTTTTTATTTAGTGTAGCTCATTTATTGTGGTCCTTTTGTTCAATCTCTATGGATTAAAGTGCTTTTTAAAAAATGTTTTTATTATCCAAAATAATCATTGTTTAACACTTAATCAAAACACTTTGTTTCGGGTTTTACATTAATATATAGGAAAGTTTTATATCTAGAAATGTAAATAAATGTAAACCCTTTTTAGCATATTCAAACAAACACTGGGACAGTATTGACATACCATTCAACATCTAGTAGCCCAAAGACTGATGTTTAAACTCCCAAGTATTTGTGCTTATTGTTTTGTTTAATATGCCTATTTGTGGATATTTATTTCCTTTTTATGTCCTCTCTCGTTTTCCCTTTATTTCTCATGCGTTTGTTATATAGGCTACTTAAATTTAATTCATAATTCCCTTGTTTAAAAATTAATTATAGTTTGTAGAGACTGTATTCTGTTTTATGTGTACTGTAAACCTTTTGTTGTTATTGCAATAAATAAATAAATAAATAAATAAATGATCCCGGTCATTACACAAATAAATGTGATCGGTCATCATGAAAGCAGCAACTTCGAGCTCCGAAGTGTCTGGCTTGACAGCTCTGTTTTCAACTCCGCCCCGGCCTGCGCGCGGCTAATCTCGTTGATCACCGGCTGCAGCTGTGCTTCATGTCGAACGCACCTATTGACTTTTGGTCACCTGAAGTCACAACCTAAATCTAGCCTAATATTAACATCTTATATGATGTTGTGTGGCTGCTGGGCAATAACTAAATGCACTACAGAATGTTCCCTTCACACACATCCACAAATTGTAAATGCATCAGCTTTTCACAGCGTAATACTCACTACTCTTGAGTACTTTTGAAAGGTCTTTTTAGTACTCAGACTTTGAGTAATGTTTACAACAGATACTTTTACTCTACTTGCACTCCATTTTTAGGCAAGTAATGGTACTTTTACTTAAGTATGATTTTCAGTACTCTTTCCACCACTGCACAAAACACACATTACGTTTGACCAACATCTTTGACCATAAAGTGAATGTTCAATCTATATAAAATTAGGATCACGAGGCACCACTAGAGGGAGACAAAAACTGCCAAAAACATTCCAGCCAAATTCCAGTGAACAAATGGCACATGTGAGTGTGTGTGTGTGTGTGTCAGATTGTTTGTGTTAACTGCAGTCTGTGTGCAGTCTACAGTATGTGTAAAGGCAACACCCTCACTCTTACTTACTTAGTGGAACAACTGTGTGTGCTCCCTGCGGTCATTGTGAATGCTAGCCTCATGCTTACTCTCTCTGTGTGTCCAGCAGAAGAAGAGGAAGATGGTGGTGGTGCGGTCCATGTCCAGTGCTACAGATGTTTTGGAGTGAGATCTGAAGTGTGGATTTGACTGGAAAAGCATCTTTTGGAGAGGATGGCTGCGACCACGCCCACCTCAGCCCCGCCTCCTAAGAAGAGCCGAGGGAAACAGGAAATGGAAACTCTACAGACGGCCAATGAAGAGCTGAAGAGCAGATTGAGTGATGTACAGAATGAACTGCAACAGGAAAGAGGGAAGGTACACCAATGTTCACTAATTCTTCTTTGATTTTCATATCTAATCTATTGACCTCTCTTTCAAAGTGTGGCTTAAAGGGATAGTTCACTCAAAAATTAATAGGCTGTCTACAATTATATGATACAATGTATTCTAAGCCTGTTTTACTTTCTTTTTTTCTGTTGAACACAAAAGAAGATATTTTGAAGAAAGACCATTCACTTCCATAGCATTTTTTCATTACTATGATGTTAATGGTTACAGATTTTCAGCTTTCTTTAAAATCTCATAAAGGTTTTAAACCACATGATGGTGAGTAAATAGTGAGTAAATGTCTTTTTTTGGGGGGTTAACCAACAGTTAAACTCTATCAAATTCACCATAAAACCTGATAAGTTCGTATTACTCAAAACAAATTAGCAAGTTTACTCAAATGTTTTGATGTCATACGTTTCTGCAAATGTTTTAAGTTATTAGAACTTTGCTCTTTATTTTGTACTACAGCAACTATTCTCTCATTAACACTAGTCCCAGCTCTTGGTCACACCACAATGTTAATTACAATTTAATTAAAATATTGAATGAACAGCAATTTATTTGCATAGACATCAAACTGAATTGAATCTGTATGATCATGTGGAAATTAGCAACTAATTTCAGCTCATCTTCAACTTAACCAAAGGCCCTAATCTTCAACACAATGGGAACCCTACACATTTCAGCATAACAGAAGCCTCTGTAAATCCAAGCATACAGTATCACAATATTAAAGACTGATTTATGTTTCACTATGTGAATCTTAAAGGGCATCTAGGTTACCCATTTTTCCAGATTTAATTCAAGTCTTTTGTGTCCTCAGAATGTGTCTGTAAAGTTTCAGCTCAAAACACCCATCAGATTATTTATTATAGCTTTCGCTAGTTTGTATTTTATAGCTCTCAACAGCTTTTTGCTGTTTTTGTGTACTGGGCCTTTAAGGCTAGTCCTCCCCGCCCACCGTTTCCACGTCCCTGTCAGCGTGGCTCAGACATGAAAGAAGCAGATCTCACGTAACGTTTGTGAGGAAAAACTACAGTAAGAACTTTACCAATGATTATTTGATGGATTTGTTGTGGAGCTGCAATGACGAGTCACACACAATGTCGTTACAAAGTTCACGCACAGACACACATACATACAGCGCGCGCATTTAGCTTTGCACGCAAATGTGGCAGGATACAGGTTAATATCCACTGCTGTATGGATATCTGTTACGTTAATGTACAAAATAAACCTAATTTAACGTCCACAAACCAGGATTGAAGCGTCTTCTTTTATAATTATTCTGACATGCGGCTGTGGTGATGAAGTAAATCTGAAGTAAATCACTGTAATTTATTACAAACATGCACTGTTTCAAAAGATTTTAAACTTGTTAAACTCACTCTTGATCACATTTGATTATGATTGATGATCCTAGCAAACTGAGCAGATCTTTTATTCACGGTTGCTTTGCGCACGTCCTGTCTTTTTGATAGGATTATAAACGTTACTACGGAGACATGTTAATACGCAGCTGTCAATCAATTCGGGGGGCGGGGGGACCGCACTCCTACGTCAAGTTGCGGTTGTTCTCAAAACCGTTCCAATTGGTCCACCGTTTTTATGTTGTTAAATTGAAAAAAAAAGCACTGGGTGTGTTTATATCACCCCAATATGACGGTCTATACACTATACCTACACATATGTCTGTCCAAACAGCTTGAAAAGTAGATTTTTCACCATAGGTGCCCTTTAAACATGTACACTAAACACTGGTAGTCCGACGCAAACCATTCTGGGAACTAGAATTCTGCTTTTAAGCAATTCCAGCGTTATGGATGTGACATTTTCAGTAAAAGATTAAAACATAAACACACAGAGAAAGTTTGTTAACATTATATTGAAACATCTGTTTATATTTTCCAAAAGAACTAACCACAGAGTTAAAAAAAAATCAATCTGTAAACATTTTTTTATATTTAAAATGAGGAAAATAAAGATGCGTTATGGATGTGACCAAAAAAGTCTGCAAGTTTACAGCATACAACTTACTTTGTAGAAATTCTGTGAATTAAACTGCACAACCCAAAAGAAATAATACTAATCAAAAATATAAGACTTGGCTCACTACAGAACAAAAATGACTGATTTTATTTAATATTAATTTTTTTTGCAATCACGAGGAAAAAGCTCCATTATGGATGTGACAGATGTTAAATTGCCACTTTTGTGACTTAGGTAAATCAAATATAATTGTTTGAAAACATTGACAGAAACATTTTTGTATTATATTATATTATATTATATTATATTATATTATATTATATTATATTATATTATATTATATTATATTATATTATATTATATTATATTATATTATATTTTCTGAGAACATTCTAATAGTCTTATATAATATAAACATATTTTGAATATCAATACTATAAATACAAATGTAATTTTGAACTTTACCCTCAGATAAGAAACATTGTACATTATCTACAGTTGAAGTCAGAATTATTAGCCCCCTTTGAATATTTTTTCTTTTTTAAATGTTTCCCAAAAGATGTTTAATGTTTGATGATCTTCTTCTGTAGAAAGTCTTATTTGTTTTATTTTGGCTAGAATAAAAGCAGTTTTACATTTTTAAAAAAACATTTTAAGGTCAAAATTATTAGCCCCTTTAAGCTATATTTGTTTGCGATTGTCAACAGAACAAACCATCGTTATACAATAACTTGCCTAATTACCCTAACCTGCCTAGTTAACCTAATTAACCCAGTTAAGTCTTTAAATGTCACTTTAAGCTGTATAGAAGTGTCTTGAAAAATATCTAGTAAAATATTATTTACTGTTATCATGGCAAAGATAAAATAAATCTGTTATTAGAAATGAGTTATTAAAACTATTATGTTTAGAAATGTGTTGAAAAAAATCTTCTCCGTTAAATAGAAATTGGGGGAAAAAATAAACAGGGGGCTAAATAATTCAGCGGGGCTAATTCTGACTTCAACTGTATATACTGTAATGTTTTAGAATTCTTATCTGAGCGTAAATATATATTAAAATATCGTATTTCCATAATAAATAGCAAAGTATGCTGACGTGTACTCCGTTTTCAAAAGGAAATGTCTTTATATTTGATTCAATCTGATTTTTGGATCTAAATGGAGCAGAGTAACGGGGTAATTTGTATCCAGAACACTAGTTGCCATAGTAATGACTTGTTTCTCCTGGTATTATGCTGATTCTCAAGTCATTGTGGAAAGAAATTTTGCCCTCTGCTCATGTTCTTTTATGACATTTCACTGTGAATCAGGCAACATGATCTGAGCCCGTGCTGTTTCATGCATATGTGGCGTCCCAAATTACTCACAATTTTGCTCCTAATCTGTCAGATTTCTTGTTTTCAGGCTACAAACAAATATATCAATTCAGACATTACAAACAATAACCAGTTTGCTGCCGCTCTGAATAAAGCTTCAGTTCTTGCTTTATTTAACACAAATGTTGTCTGTTCAGTTGGAAGATTTATCCTCCATTAATCATATTATCCCAAAATCCATCAGCAGAAATGTGTGCCAGTGATTTCTTCATGGACAAGAAGGGAAAACATGCAACACCCTCTGAAAGCGTCAAACAATGGGAAAGCTTAACATTGTTGGAAAGCCAGGACAAATGTGATGGTTTATGGTGTTAGAGGGAATTATTTCACATAATCAAACATGGTTTTGGACCTGGTAAAATAAATCTCCCAAAGAATGTTTTTACTCTGAGCTTATCATAATGCAAGAGCAGTTTGGTACCGTTCATTCCTTCCAGCTCTTTGCTTTCTCACTACTTTTCATTTCTAAGCCATTATAAAAAACTGGCGAAATAAGATTTTGCTAATATTGGAGGCAAAGAATAGAGAATAGGTGCCAAATATTGAAATAAACCAATTATAAATACAAACAAGGCTTGTAAGTCCAGGTTAAGAGCTTTGAATAATTGAAATGATAAAGATATTGGTAGGCAGAGATGGTTGATTGAGAAGGGAAATCTAAAAATATTTTTACTTTACACTTTTTTTGCCTTTAAATGAATGAAAAGATTTGAAGTACAGATGAGCTTGTCTTGGTTTTGTTCTTAACACTCTCAGAAAAAAATGGTACAATGTTGTACCAAGGAATGTACAAACCCTTGTCACTGGGGCAGCACCTTTTTATGGGACAGAATTGTACCTTAAGACAAAGAAACACATTTGTATCATTGCAGTTTGTACCTTTAAGGACTTGATTTGTACCATGGGAAACTAAAATGTAGCTTTGGTTTTTAAAACCTGCAGATACAATATTGTACAAATCTGATCCATGAAGATACCACTACAGTGACAAGACACTTTGTACCTTAACAGTGTCAAATTGTTCCTTCAAGAACAATTTAAAGACATTCTGGTTCAAACCGGTTCAGTTGGCCAGTTTAATAAAGGGACTAAGCCGAAAAGAAAATGAATGTATAAATGAAAACACTGACAGAGACATTTTTGAGTATTTTTGCAGTACTGTAAAATACAAGCCTGCACATAAAATTAGACAACTTTTCACTATTTTGGTGAAAGCTTTTTGTCATAGCAAGGTTGACATTTGCATGGAATTGCTCATTTATTAAAATAATATTTTAGTTACTAAACATATTTAGAAATTAAAAGATAATACAATTAAATTCAAGCAAAATATTGCAAAACAAAATTACAACCTACAAAATTTCAACCCAATTTTTCAATTGTTTTGCTTCTCTTGATTTTTCCTTTTTTTAAAATTTGTATTTAATATTTTTCTATAACATATACATTTGAATGTACTAGTTTTTTGACCGTTATTGTTATTTTGTTAGATAAGCTCCAGATTTGGCTTCAGTACTGACTAATCTAATGTATATGCACAAATATTATATTGTATAGCTTCCTATTAAAAATTTGAATTTAAAAGATAGATTTGTGAGGAGTGTACTTATATAAGCTAAGCACTGTATGTACATTTCATCCTTGTTATCATGAGACACAAAACACTCAATGGAAATACAACTTTGATAATCTTTTATCCTTTAGTTGTTGTATCATTCAAATGCAGCACTTGGTGTCGCTGTTGGCCAGCATACATCACTTCCTAGAGTTCCTAGAGTCTGAATGCAAGCAGAAAAAGGGTCCAGGACAAAAGTAGTTCTTTGGGAACTACTACCTGTCCTGTTGGTCAGTTTCTAGTATTTACCACACATGGAAAAGCCCCCAACATTTACTTACTATACATATGTGAATTTCTTGTATTTGCTTAACATAAAAGTAGATGTTTTAATTAATGGTGGTAGGTAGCCAAATAGTTGTTGGTTTCTATTGGCTTCCATAACTTTTTTTTATTTTCTTTTTCTATTTTCTTTTTTATTCACTATGGATGTCAGACATGTCAAACTCTTACAGATTTGCAAGAACATGAGGTTAATTAAATGCTAAGTACATTTTCATTTTTATGTGAACTATCCCAGTAAAGCATAAAGTGAACATTAAAGATGCCAAGGTTTTCCCTAATTTTTAAGTAGATCTAAGCCTATGTTATACATATGGTGTATGTGGGTCACTATTGTAAATGGGACAGGCTTTAAAAAAAAAAAAGAAGAAACAATTTTGCGAACATGTTTGCAGTTCATCAGAATGCAAAATGCGGGATATACGGATTATGAATTTATTCAATCCTACCCCAAAGAGGCATAAGGTCTGTTTCATAGGGGTGTCAAAATTAATTGTTTCTTCGGTGCACCGCGATGCAGATGCGGACAATTCGGTATCGGTTCAGTAATAATCATAACCGGTTATTATGTACTGACGTCATTTATCTCATATGCGCTATGTTGCGGCAGCTTACTATGGCGAGGGAGGCGAGCAAGAGTATTTAAAATGCTCCAACTACTTAAAAACTCTGAAAATCTGCACAATTTCACTGCGTGTGTGTTTGCTGGACAGTCTTTCACTGACACTTACAGCAGAAGCCCCTATTTTACTGCGATTGAGAGAATGAAAGTAAACTCCATTTCTCTCTCTAACTGTGGCCCATTTGACCTGCTGGGCATGACTTTTCCTCTCCTCTCGGCTGTTACAGCGATACTTCTGGATACAGACACAGGCGCGTGTCTGCAGAGTCTTCTCCACTGCGTCTATTTTGGATCAGCTGTGATCGCCGCTTCAGTTTATCAGTGTCACTCATTTGTGAAGAGCGCCAATCGCAGCCCTTTCTGTTGAGTGCGTGACCAAGACAAAGCTCAGAGAGCAAGCTGGATATTTATATTTGTTTATTTGCTATAAATGCCCGTGTTTTTTAAAGGTACAGTTTATATATCTTACTGTTTGTATTAAATGACAAAATTGTATTACAAATAGTATATAAATATAAATATATTTATACATTTTAATACAAGAATTGTTGTGCTGTGAAGAAAATATAAAACGTCATCGTCAATTCACCATGATGCACCAAGATATCGAATTGAACCGAATCGATGGCATGATAATCGTAACCGAACCGAACAGTGAAACCAGTGTAGGTGTACACCGATAACTGTTTCAATGTATTTTTTTGGTTAGTTAAATGTGTATATTGTGAAATTTGGCAGATTTGTTTATAATGAGGCAACACACACGTGTAAGTGTGTGATGAGTCATTTTCTGGGGG
The DNA here is from genome assembly GCA_903798195.1 of Danio kyathit. Taxonomy (NCBI): domain Eukaryota; kingdom Metazoa; phylum Chordata; class Actinopteri; order Cypriniformes; family Danionidae; genus Danio; species Danio kyathit. The sequence continues at coordinate 22,321,074 of LR812532.1, read as the reverse complement.
CAAAAGATAGCTCACTCACTAATTCTAGCTAAATTAAACCTCTCTACCACTTCAGTTGAAGAGATTGTTAAAATATCTTTCGACAACTAAAGTATGATTATTGTATGTGTAGGGCTGGGCAATTTGAATTAGTCGAAGTAATCGAAAAGTAATCGAAATTGACATACAGAACTTATAATCAATCAAATTTTATCAAAAGTTACTTTCCCTAACGTGTGTCAGGGCGGATCTATACTTATTATATTATCCTGACATTATACTTCTGACAAGCGCACACATGCGATCGGGCACAGCCATACCCACGCAACTCTCAAAAAATGTAACTACACGTCACAACGGCACGTAGCACAAGCTTTGTGATTAGTTGGTTTGGTAGCGGTGACAAGGGTGGGCGGCGTGGAGAGCTGCATTTTAGGCAATGTGTGTGTTAATTTCAGTTGTTCAGCGTTGATGTTTAATAAATAATCATAGATAGTAGGCAGTGTGTGTTTCCTTCAATTATTTTAAAATCAAGTAATGCACCCTTCATTTAGAAATCTGTCACTTGTAATATAAGCATATTTACTGTACAAAACTTGTTAAATAAATAAAATAATCGTTCATTAATCGTAATCGAGTTAAAATGTTCAATTAATCGACATTTTGATTTTAGGCCAAATCGCCCAGACCTACTGTATGTGTGTGTATGTGTGTGTGAGCATCAGGCACTGACATGAGCTGCTGGATCGTCAGAGTAGAGCTCATTAATATTTCACGACCCTTCCAAATATGGTCAAAACCAACCGTATCATATTTGGGCCAGTTTCTGGTTGAAAACTGACCCGTAAATCTGTTTCTGTAGAGTTTTTTTGTGCTTTCCTAAGCCACATACCTTCTATTAAGATATAAGAGAACAATTTATCATATTGGATCAATGCATTCGATGACACCTTTAACATAAAATGCTAATGTCACCTTGTTTTGTAGTGAAACCAATAAATATACACATCTGTTCTGTCATTTGTGTAGATGAGCAAATTACGGGAGCGTTTCCAAGAGTTACGGGCCCAGCGTGAGACTGAGCAGCACAAGCACTCGGTGGCACTTACTGAACTCCGTGTCAAACTCCATGAGGAGAAGCAGCGTGAGGTGGCGGCCGCACGAGAGAGCCTGTCCCGACAGCATGAGGCTGAGCTGGCCCGGTCTGCACGTGTCCGTGAGACAGAACTGGCCCGGCTGCAGGCTCTGGTGTGCGTTTTACGGGACGGGGCCAGCAGCGAGCTACGGAATGCCCTGAAAGAGGAGGCGCGAGAGGAGGCCCGCAGGAGCTACGAGGCTGAGAAACTCAGACTCACACAGGAGCTTCAGGAGGCCAAGACGTCACGGAGGCAGGCGGAGGAGGCACTGGCCCATGCTGTACAGGCGGACCGGGCCAAAGCGGCTGATCTTAGAGTAGCCCATCAGGCTCATCAAGATGATATCCATAGAATCAAACGCGAGAGCGAGAGAGAAATACGGAGGCTGGTAAGATGGATAAATGAAATATTATATATATTTGGGCTGTCAAATGATTAAAAAAATTAACTAATTAATCATGAAAAGTCGTATTTATTGCAGAAATAAAAACACAGGCATGTATATTCCATTTGAATTTCAAAACAATCAATGACAGTAACAAACAAAAATGATTTCCATGTTGGATTCTAAGTGGACTACAAAAAAAGGTCAAAATACAGGCATTGCAGATATGGAAAATGGAAAATTATAATAATAATAAAGTATTGAATACAAACAATTGTAGTCTTTGTAAAGTTGTATTAATTATAAAGTAGAAACAATTTTGCTTAGTTCTCCTTAACATTTAGCCAGTTGCTAGGACAGTCCAGTCTATTGACATTATCGACAAATTTCATTCAACACGTCGAACCTTGAGGTGGATGGGCTAGAGCAGCAGAAGACCACACCGGGTGCCACTCCTATCAATTTAGAACAGGAAACTGAGGCTACAATTTGCACAGGCTCACCAAAATCGGATAATAGAAGACTGGAAAAACGTTGCCTGGTCTGATGAGTGTCGAATTACTGCTGTGACATTCAGATGGTAGGGTCAGAATTTGGCGTCAACAACATGAAAGCACGGATCTATCCTGCCTTGTATCAACGGTTCAGGATGGTAGTGGTAGTGTAATGGTGTGGGTATTTTCTTGGCACACTTTGGGCCCATTAGTACCAACTGAGCATTGTATCAACGCCACAGCCTACCTGAGTATTCCTTTATGACCACAGTGTACCCATCTTCTGATGGCTACTTCCAGCAGGATAACACACCATGTCATAAAGCGCGAATCATCTCAGACTGGTTTCTTGAACATGACAATGAGTTCACTGTACTCAAATGGCCTCCACAGTCACCAGAACTGAATCCAATAGAGCACACTTGGCATGTGGTGGAACGGGAGATTCACATCATGGATGTGCAGCTGCCAAATCTATCATGTGATGCTATATATATATATGCTCAATATAGACCAAAATCTCAGAGGATTATTTCCAGGACCTTGATGAATCTATGCCATGAAGGATTAAGGCAGTTCTGAAGGCAAAAGGGGGTCCAACCCGGTACTAGTAAGGTGTACCTAATAAAGTGGCAGAGGAGTGCATATCGTCACACTGATATACAAAACATAGTATATCATAACATAGGCACAACCATTTTAGTTGTCAGTGCATCAGATTCAAGTCAATTCTGTCAAATACTTATGCAACCAAATTCTTTTTCAAACATTTTCAAGTGATATTTAATTGATTAATGACATTTTCAAAGTATTTCCTACAGTATAATGGGTAACACTTTATAATACCTACACACTATGAATCATTTACTAAGCATTAGCATCTAGTGAATTCATTATCTGTTAAGCATTAACTCTACATTAATAAGCGTTAGTAAGCAGTTTATAACTGCAGCTACAAATGCTGTATTCTTGACTAATGTGCTTAATAGCTGTACTTTCATACTTTACTAATGATTTATTTTTCATTACTAAATTAAGTATTGCATTATTTACAAACCAGTTGTATTTATGAGTAGTTGGAGGTTTTTAAGATAATTTAGAATGAGTTAGTAAATGATTAATAAACTATTGAAATCAACGTTTATATATCTTATTATTCAGGCATATAGTAATGGTTACTATACATGTTAATAAATGATTTATTAACTCAACTTCATCCAGTTTTGTGACCTAATCTAAAGTGAGGACTATTTATGCTTTATACAGTAAATCCCTTATAAATGACATATAAAGGCTTAGTATCAAATGAACAATAATCTTTACAATCTTATCTAAAAAGTAAAGTTACTGTAAAATTTAAACATTGCTGAATAACAGGCGTGTCAAAATACACCAAAATTGGATAAAAAACAACAATATAATAATTTGACAATATAATAGGATGCAATGTTTAAACTGTACAGTAATTTTATTTTAGATATGCTTGCAAAGATTTATTTTTCATTTGATACGGTTTGATTTGTGTATCTTTAAACGAATAGGAATGAATAATGTTGTTTATGTTCTTTTTTCCTGTTTAGAATTTAACTGAGCCTTTAATTGTGATTTATAAAGGATTTATAAAGCATAAATAGTTCTTACTTTAGATTAGGTCACAAAACTGGATGAAGTTGAGTTAATAAAGCATTTATTAACATATAAATTAACTATTACTATATGGCTGAATAATAAGAATTATAAATGTAAATTTTAATAGTTTATTAATCATTTACTAACTCATTCTGACTGATCTTACAAAACAACTAACTATGCTTAAATAAATGGTTTGTAAATAATGCAACACTTAATTTAGTAATGAAAAATAAATCATTAGTAAAGTATGAAAGTACAGCTATTAAGCACATTATAAATGTGGTTGTAAGTCAAGAATACAGCATTTGTAGCTGCAGTTATAAACTGCTTACTAACGCTTATTAATGTAGAGTTAGTGCTTAACAGATAATAAATTCACTATTTGCTAATGCTTAATAAATAGTGTGTAGTTATTATAAAGTGTTACCGCCCCCTTTAGCTGTTTTTTTTTTGCGATTGTCTACAGAACAAACCATCGTTATACAATCACTTAACTAATTACTCTAACTTGCCTATGAATGTCACTTTAAGCTGAAAACTATTAACTTGAAAAATATCCAGTAACATTATATACCAACATCATGGCAAAGATAAAATAAATCAGTTTTTAGAAATTAAACGCATCATGTTTAGAAATGTGTAAAAAAACAAAACAGAAATTGGTGAAAGAATATAAAAGAATTCAAAGAATTCAGTTCTGACTTCAGCTGTATGTGTGTGTTTCAGATGGACGAGTTGAAGAGCAGAGATCGTGTGGTTCAGTCACTGGAAAAAGAGCTGGGTGTACAGGCGGGTCAAACACAGCGCCTCCTGCTGCAGAAAGAGGAATCAGAGCGCAATTATGGCAGTCCAAAGAGAGAGGTGGTGCCGTCTCTCGGGGAAAACTCCGACTCTGTCATTAATCAGGTCTGTTGTGTTCTGTGACCGCTGACAAAAAAGCTTTTATATCATCAGCAACATTTGCGTTCATTAGAGCACGTCCAACATAGAAGTGCATATAGAGCCAGCTTCACTTCTCCATCACTCAATAAAGCATGTTTCTCTGTTCACAGGAAGTGGATGAGAGGGATGTACGCAGGTTTCAGTTAAAAATCGCTGAGCTGCAGTCTGTCATCAGGAAACTCGAGGACAGAAACACACTGCTGTCAGATGAGAGAAACGAACTGGTACACATACATACTGTTTTCTCTTACACTTAATAGTGTATATAATAGAATATTCTCTTACACTCTAAAAATATCTTGTTGAACCTACGTTTAAAAAAATGGCTCCTGTGATTATCAGAATTCCACTGTAAAAAATACAGTGACAATTTTTCAGATATTAGTGCATGGAATATTGGAGTCTGGTATATTTTACAACCCATAACTGTTTTATTAAAGGGGATCTATAATGCAAAATTGCTTTTATGAGTGGTTTAAACACAGTTGTGAATATAACCAACTCCTAATGGTAAAAAAGTATTCAATTATTTTTTTATAATCACACTTCATAAAAACAGTCTGCAGAAACACTTTGATTGACTTTCTCCCTTTGTACATGCCATCAGAGGGGGAAAGCCCCGCCCATTACTGAAGATCTCTCCCTCATTAGATATAGACATTGGGCTCTATTTTGACGATCTAGGCACAAAGTCCAAAGCACAGGGCGCAAAAGCATAAGAGCATGTCAGAATCCACTTTTGCTATTTAAGGATGGAAAAATCCACTTTTCGCCGCGGCGCATGGTCTAAAGCAGGGGTCCTCAACCCTATTCCTGGCGATCGACCTTCCTGCAGTTTTCAGTTGCAGCCCTTATCAAACACACCTGCCTGTAATTATCAAGTGCTCCTCACGTTCTAAATAATTGGTTCAGGTGTGTTTGATCAGGGTTGGAGCTGAAATCAGCTGGAAGGTCGATCGCCAGGAACAGGGTTGAGCACCCCTGGTCTAAAGGGTTGAGCTTATTCTCTTAATGAGTTATAGGTGTGTTTTGGAAATAAACCAATCAGAGTCTCATCTCCCATTCCCTTTAAGAGTCAGTTGTGTTGCGCCATAGTGCTTTTGCTATTTACATGGCAGACTTTGTAAGTGGAAAAACTGAATGCTTCACTTGCGAGAAAACAGTTAAACGGACCATCTGCAGCGCGAGGATGAGAGATGAGCCTCCTCATTCTTTACTTTCATTTTTACTCTCTTTTGTGGATAAGGAAATGTGTTGTACGCACAGACATCCATTAGCCCACATAATTAATGTTGTTTGTTAAGCGCAAAGATTTGTTACAAAACTATTTCTAAATTCAGTTCTAATTTCCAGCAAACAAATAAATGAACAATAATAACAAAGTGTGGTCAAAAACTGAGTTATTTCCAAATACACATGCTATGGCCCATATGGTCTAAAACCTGACAGTTGGGCAAATCTAAGCTTGTTTTTAATAAAACAAATATAAATATATTAGTAGTGCTGTTGCCTCACAGCAAGAACGTCGCTGGGTCGTAGGTTCGAACCTCGGCTGGGCTGGGTCAGTTGGCGTTTCTGTGTGGAGTTTGCATGTTCTCCCTGGGTTCGCGTGGGTTTCCTCCGGGTGCTCCGGTTTCCCCCACAGTCCAAAGACATGCAGTACAGGTGAATTGAGTAAGCTAAATTGTCCATAGTGTATGAGTGTGAATGTGTGTGTGTGGAAATTCCCAGAGATGGGTTGCGGCTGGAAGGGCATCCGCTGCGTAAAATCGTGCTGGATAAGTTGGCGGTTCATTCCGCTGTGGTGACCCCGCAAGGGACAAAGCCGACAAGAAAATGAATGAATGAATGAATAAATATGCATATAATAAATAATACTGCTAATATTAATAACATTATACAAAAGCATATTGTCGTGAATAAACTAAAAAAAGCCCCCCGAGATGAAGAAGGCATGAAAGCAGTGGTTTTTATATTTATGTAGAAAACAATCATTTTTGTAATATTTTAATCCTTTAATTCTTTTTCATTTGTAAAGATATTTGCGTATTGCTGTACATCCTGTGTGTATTAAGCAATGTTTAAGCGAGGCGCACAACTAACGCGCCCTGCTCTCAGCTGGTCTATCGTGCAGTCTTTTTTAGTTCCTCAAAATAGCAACGCGCCAGCAATGCACCTTAACACACCTCCTTTTTTAGACCACACATATAAGCGCAAATGCATTTGCTATTTAAACAGAATGGTGCAAAACGTCAAAAGGGACACTTGCGTCGAGCTGAAACTAGCAAATAACATTTGCATCTCGCATTGCGCCGCATTGCACCGAGTGTATGATAGGGCCCTATGTTTGTCTTGTTTTTGAATCTACCATTATGTTGACACATAAGCATTTCTAGCTCCACCTTCTTTTGAAAAGAGCACAATCTCATTTGAATTTAAAGTGAGTCACCAAAAGTGCACAATCAGGGGCCGATCACACCAAACACACTTTTACGTTCCAAAAACGCGAGGTGCACCACACTGCCTTTTTTGTTGACAAGAACAAAAGAAGCACAGTGCGCTTTTTTCTGTCACTATAGGCAAAAGATGAATCAACTGCAAATTGTGCTCGTGTTGGTTTTGATCTTGTTATAATTGTAATAGTTAATAATATCGTGATATTCAAGGTTTGTAATGTCATACAGCTCTGGATAACTTAAAAACTGCAACCACTTGTCTCTCCTCCATCTTTAAAAGTCTCCGTAGTTGTCTTAACAACACAAACACTGCTGTCACCTCAATGGAAACCCCGCCTCAGCTTTCATTTGATTGGGGAATGAAAAAGATGTGACTGACTTAACACACGTTTTCCGCTCAGAGTTTATTTTTTCAACTGCGAACACACATCGTTAGTAAACCATTTAACCATTAGTAAACCATTTAATAGATGCGCCTCTTAACGCAAAAAGTGCGTTCGGTGTGATCGGCCCCTTAGGATATTTTGAGCTGAAGCTTCACATACACACTTCACATAGGGACATCAAATACTTGTTTTACATCTTGTAAAAGGGGCATAATACTTCTCCTTTAAATTATACAGTAATTGTAATATACCTACAGTAGTTACATGAACTACAAAGATGCTTCACCTTCACAATGTGTTACCGTTAACAATGATAATACAGGTGCTACAGTAGAAAACCATATTATTAATTTGGTACAAAACACAGTACTAAAACAGTGCATTAAGAATTAATTAAAGGCTCACTTTAAGTGATTTTATGCCATATAATTATTTGAAAGCACCAAAACAAACACACCCATACCCCCACAGGATCTCACGCCTTTTTGGAATCTCTGTTATTGCTACTAGACACACTAGACACTGCTGATTGGTTGCAAGTGTGTTTTGGGTATTGGTCTCACACTGTGTTCAAATCATTTGTCAATTGCTTAGTACACCTGAACAGAAAACTAAATATAATGTACTGAAAACAAAAGTAAGAATAAACAAAACTCTTTTTCCAAATTCTAATTTAAATATGCAATTTATTATTCTGGGAATGTGCTTTTTCACTGTAGATTATCTGGTAAAATATATACTTACAAAAAATATTATTTTTAATCAGTATTCTTAATTAAAATTATACATAAAGTATACAGTTGAAGTCAGAATTATTAGCTCCCCTTTGATTTTCTTTTCTTTTTTAAATATTTCCCTAATGTTGTTTAACAGAGCAAGGAAATTTTCACAGTATGTCTGATAATATTTTTTCTTCTGGAAAAGATTCTTATTTGTTTTAGTTTAGGTAGAATAAAAGCAGTTTTTAATTTTTTAAAACCCATTTTAAGGTAAAAATTATTAGCCCCTTTAAGCTATAATTTTTTTCAATAGTCTACAGAACAAATCATCGTTATACAATAACTTGCCTAATTACCCTATCCTACCTGGTTAACCTAATTAGCCTAGTTAAGCCTTTAAATGTCACATTAAGCTGTATAGAAGTGTTTTGAAAAATATCTAGTCAAATATTATTTACTGTCATCATGGCAAAGATAAAATAAATCAGTTATTAGAAATGAGTTATTAAAACTTTTATGTTTAGAAATGTGTTGAAAACATCTTCTCTCCGTTAAACAGAAATTGGAGAAAAAAAAAATAAACAGGGGGGCTAATAATTCAGGGGGCTAATAATACTGACTTTAACTGTATATACTTTTTTATTGGGTAGTGTGTAATATTTAATTAACAAACTACATTGTACTAGATTGGAAAGCTATTTTGTTACTGTAAAACTTTTTTATATCAATTATATATATATATATATATATATATATATATATATATATATATATATATATATATATATATATATATATATATATATATATATATATATATATATATATTATATTATTTACTTTTTTATATGAAGTGCAGACTATTGCTAATGCTCAATTTTTTTATGTGTTATATCACTCTTTCTGCTTGAGGGCCCAGATTTTATGTCAGATAGCAACCAAACAATTATCAAACCTGCATTTGTAAATGTTTTGAGCTTTAACATGTAAATATTTCATGGGTAATGGCACCTGTCTAACCATTTAGTTGTATTTGATATTTGAATTTTAACCTGTCACATGCTATAGCCACGGTTCTACGTTTATTTTGTGTTCAAATTTCTAAGACAAATGACAGAGTTCCAAATTTTGATGGAAATCACAATAGGTCTTGCATTCTGGGATGTACGTAATCTGGCTTTTCTCTGCTTTACAGCTGAAACGAGTGCGGGAAGCAGAAGGAGAAATGAAGCCTCTCTTTGAGAAGAACAAACGGTTGAATAAGAAGAATGAAGAGCTGCAGCAAACTCTACAGCGCATGGAGGACAAACTGAAGACGCTCAGCAGAGAGAACGCAGAACAGGTGTGTTACTGAAAGAAGTTTAATAAAAATAAATGATAAATAATGCAGCACTGGACTTGAGTTATCCCTCAGCATCTGATTTTCTTGACCTTGATTACATCATCAGAAATTTGCTTAATATGAGGAGAAAATTATTCCGTTTGAGTTTTTTTCTTGAAAATAATAATAGTCAAATGAACATTTGTTACATTTTATGTATAGCTAAAACACTTTTACAAGAAAATATAATTTTAGTTTTCTTCTTCGAATTTTCACATTTGATTTAGTATTTAACTTGTCATTTCTTGGCAATTGTTTGTCAAATTTACAAGCAGTTTTTGACAATGTTGCCAGATTGGAAGGATTCCTATCCAGGGGTGCGTTTCCCAAACAATGACGTAACTGGTGGCTGAACTATCATAGTATGATGCATCGTTTGGGAAAAGAACGATGTAGTGACAAGTGTTTCCTAAAACCCGTAGTTTCTCGGTCGCTGATCCATCGTTTGAACTACGTTAGTTATAACGTAAAACGCCCATAATGATGCACTAAACGGGGTGGAGTAACAGCTTCTTTAGAGAAGAACCTCGTCATTTATTTGTGCAAATTATATTGTTTTACATGCACACACGTAAAAAATCCAATATTGGTTTCGGTAAAAGCATGCACTCGTTTTCCATATGAATTGAAATATATGTAAATGGCACATATAGGGCCTATGCTTCCTTTACAAATGTTATTGAGAATATTCCATAGTCTATTCTAAATTAACATAAAATCGCTTACAAAAGCTAACACATATTCTAATATCATATATAAATCATATAAATAAATAAGGCTATTTATTAAGAAATGTAATTTAATATTTATTATTTATTAGGAAATGAAAAAAATCCTACTTTAATAATAATATTAATAATATTAATGATAATGATGACGATTATTTTTATTATTATTAAGTAGGATATTGTTTATTTATTTATTTATTTGAAAAGTCTACTTTTACAATTTGACACATGCAAACTACTGCAAAAATGTTTTAACCAAGAGGCCCACGTCATATACTGTACAGATACTTAATAAATAACCTACTATAAATTAAAAGCATTAACGTATGCTATGTTTTTTATTTTCACAAGCTTTGGAGACGTAACATAAATTCCGCTTTTAAATAATAGGTCACCTATAGCTTTCGTCATGAGCCACCGCTGTGTTCAAAATGACATCAATGTTTTCAAAGTGCACTGCGAAGAGAGTACAATTGTAAACATGAAGATCACTAAAACTGAACTGTAAAAATGCTTTGAAAGCAAATTACACCTAAGAGTGATGACTTTAATGCTTTTTTTTAAATAATTCCAAGTTTAAATGTCAGAATGTTCTTAACGAATAGGGCATAGGGGGGGATAACTGGAATAGAACACAGCCAGGAACTATGTTTCTAACTACAGCTCCAGAGGTGTAGTTGCAAGCATAGAAGTTTGCGACACAGTTTGCAATTGTTCGTTCGAACAACGGATTTGGGAAATGCCAAATCAACGAACTATGTTTGTAACGACACAACTTGCGAGCTTAGTTGGCTAACTGTGGTTTTCGGGAACGCACCCCAGTGTGGGTGGTTTTTATTTAATTTTTGATTGTATGGCTAAAAACTGTTTTTTGGTTGAATTGAATTAGGGCCAGATTTGTTTGCCTTTATTGTTTTATTACCTGGGAAATGTTTTCATTTATTTGTATACATTTTATGTTGTCACCATTTAGATTTAAGGAGCTAAAAGTGTCCTAATGCGCCTTGATTAAACTGTAAACACAATTCTATCAAATTCTTTTGGCAGTGAATGTTTTGGATGGATTTTTTTCTAGGAGTGAATGGGATTTTAAGAGCTTTTGGGATGGAAATTGTCAACTCAATCTGTCAATTTGGGTGTTTAGTGAGTACAGGCGTTTCTAAACTAGCCTGGTTTGGATCTTTTGTTTCAGAACCTGACAAGTTTTCTCCTAGAATATGGTTTGGTTAGGCATCTATGAAGATGGCAATCGTGCACCAATCACTTATAAAAATGTGTGTATCAACAACAGACAAGGCATTTTGGATGGACAACAGTTTAAAGGGATAGTTCACCCAAAGATTTAAATTCACTCACTGTAAGGTCCACCCAGTTGTTCCAATGAAGGTGTCCACTGGTGGATGAAGGTGGATACACAATATTGTTTTAGTTTAAAATAAGCTTGTATCTGACTCTAATTTTAATATGAGGTGATTTACCTGACTCCAATCATAAAAACAATAAGAGGATTATCTGAATACATAATTTAGATAAATGTTTGAACCTTTTGTCTTTACTTGTAACTATTGCATTTGTTCATTCGGGTGCTCATGTTGCTCAGAGGAATCATCTCGGCCGGTGGCGTCCCTCAAGGTCACACTCTCGTCAGTCTTGATTATTAAACAAAGGTATTACTTTTAGATAGCTGCTCCTTTGCTTGCTCATTCTACAGTATTTTTGATTAGTCTCCTTAGATGTACACCCTTGAATTAAAGGTAATATTAATTTTAATCATAGGTCAACTACTGTTCTGTATAATAATTTTGGTTTAGCCAAGCTCATGGATTCCCATGTACACCTAATTTAGAACAACATTACTTTCAAACAAGGGTCAGACAGGCACCCTATCTAGGTTAGTCATGCAACACAGTGTTAACCTAGATGGAAATACAGTTGAAACCAGAAGTTTACATACACTCTAAAAAAAGAAACATACATTTCCTTGTTATTTTTTTAGTTTTGCTTTTAAACTGTATAACTTAGGTCAAATGTTTTGGGTATCCTTCCACAAGCTTCTCACAATAGTTTACAGGAATTTTGGCCTATTTCTCCTGACAGAACTGGTGTAACTGAGTCAGATTTGTAGGCTGTCTTGCTCGCACAAGCTTTTTCAACTTTTTCAGGGCTTTCTGATGGCCACTCCAAAACATTGACTCTGTTGTCCTTAAAGCACATTTTAACTAATTTGGCAGTATGCTTAGGGTCATGGTCTGTTTGGAAGACACATTTGTGGCAAAATTTTAATTTCCTAGCTGATGTCTTGAGATGTTGCTTCAGTATTTCTACATAATGTTCTTTCTTCATGATGCCATATATGCTGTGAAGTGGACCAGTCCTTCCTGCAGCAAAACCACCCCTCAACATGATGCTGCTGCCCCCATACTTCACAGTTGAGATGGTGTTCCAAGGCTTGTAAGCTTTCCCCTTTGTCCTCCAAATGTAACACTGGTCATTATGGCCAAACAGGTCAATCTTAGTTCCATCAGACCACAGGACATGTCTCCAAAAATTTGTCTTTTTCCCAGTGTAATTTAGCAAATTGTAATCTGGCTGGGCAACGCAGTGGCGCAGTAGGTAGTGCTGTTGCCTCACAGCAAGAACGTCGCTGGGTCGCAGGTTCGAACCTCGGCTGGGCTGGGTCAGTTGGCGTTTCTGTGTGGAGTTTGCATGTTCTTCCTGCGTTTGTGTGGGTTTCCTCAGGGTGCTCCGGTTTGCCCCACAGTCCAAAGACATGCAGTACAGGTGAATTGGGTAAGCTAAAATTGTCCGTAGTGTATGAGTGTGAATGTGTGTGTGTGGAAATTCCCAGAGATGGGTTGCGGCTGGAAGGGCATCCGCTTCGTAAAATCGTGCTGGATAAGTTGGTGGTTCATTCCACTGTGGCGACCCCGCAAGGGACAAAGCCGAAAAGAAAATGAATGAATGAATGTAATCTGGCTTTGTTTGTTGATTCTGGTTTGTTGATTTTCTCATGTTGTCATACAAGGAAGCAGTGTGTTTGAGGTTTTCCTTAAATACTTTTCAACAGTTGTGCCTCCAATTAACTCAAATGTTGTCAATTAGCCAATCAGAAACTTTCAAAACCTTGACACCATCATCTGAGCTTTTTCAGAGGCGTAATAATCTTATTGTATGTAAACTTGACTTTCAAAAAAAGTTATAACAATTACTCAAAAAATCTCTCTCTCATCATTCTGCTATTAAGCATAACCCAAACAAATTTGATAATCCCAACCTACCTAAAAGAGAAAAAGTTTAGTCACATTAACATCTCACTTTTTTTAAAAATGGTTATGTGCCTTTTTATACAGTGTATGTAAACTTCGGGTTTCAACTGTTACTCCCTTTCCACCTAAGTACACTTGAATCAATATGCATTGTCAGTCAGATCCCTAAAATACAGTTAGTGTGCCCGATGCTCCATCTCAACTGGACTTTAGTCCGTTTACTGACCTGAAGCAGGAAGTGCGGAAACAAAGATGCAGTGCAATCTACTAAAATGAATAATTACAGAGTAAGCAGAATGCGTTCAAACATAACAGTTTAATAGTCAGGTAAATGTGTATTATGCCAGTTATTCGGTCAATTCATAAACAATCAATACAAGACATCAAATTGTCAAAGATAAATCTAAGATCAAAAGATGCATACCTGACTTTCAATAATATACATAGTATTGAGCGAGAGAGGTTCTGGTTACAGAATAGCCCTGAGCTTCTTGACACTTTTAGTTAAATAGTCAACCCACAGTAAAACATTCTCCAAGTAGGGAGCCCACCTGCTGTTGGAATCAGGAGGTAATTTGGGTAGAGGGCCATGAGAAATGACACCCCTTCGGCAGTGGGTCAAAGATGCCTTAAGTTTCAAGTGTTTATTTAGATTATACCTAGTACTATGAGAACGAGACCATTATACCAGTCACACTGAGACATCTCAAATTATATCAAACATGATGGAAAAAGTCAATTTCTCAAGAGCGATTTCTCAAATCTTACTCACTATTTACTCTCAGTCTAGTGGTTCCAAACCCTTATGAGTTTCTTTCTTCTGCTGAACACAAAAGAAGTTATTTTGAAGAAAGTTGAAAACCTGTAACCATTCACTTCCATAGTAGGAAAAACAAATACTATGGAGGTCAATGGGTACAGGTTTTTGAACATATCGTCTTTTGTGTTGACAAAAGAAACTTTGAAACAAGTAAATGATGCCAGAAGTTTCATTTTTTGGGTGAACAAACCCTTTAAGCAGAATTCTAGAATATAGATAAAATGTAAAATGTACACTGAACTATGTCAGGACAATTTTGTGATTAGCAATTTTGCAACTTGCATACATAAACACATTGAAGATGCTTGGTAATTGTGCCTTTTGAAAGTAAAACAAACCAAAAAAATAAATATAAACATTGTAAATTCCTTTTTTTAGAACATAGAAAACGTCTCTAAATCTTTCTCTGTGTGTGTGCGTGTGTATGTGCGTGCGTGCGTGTGTGTGTGTGTGTGTGTTTGTTCAGAAGGAGAAGTCCCAGCAGAGCTCACAATCTGGAGGTCTGAAAAGACACACATCACTAACAGACCTGAGTCAGGCTCACGAGCAACAGGAAGTGGAGTACCTGCGCTTGCAAATCAGCGAGCAGCGTGGCGTTATAGACGAGCTCACACAGGTTTGTTTCATACATATGTTGGAGTTTACACATTTTTTGAAAGATGTTATGTGTATGCCAGAGACGTGCGCAGAAGTGCCTCACCTGCCATCATGAGATGTATACTAATGATAAAATAAATATATTGTGCTTTAAATGCAATTTCTGGATGATTCAAATTATTTTAATCATTTTTACAATTAAAATTGCTGTATTTTGCATATTTCCTGTTCAATTACTGCGTAGAAAACCAGGTGAGGCAGCCTGAGCTGTGCCTCACGTCAGATTGCAAAATCCTGTGCAAACTGGCTTGTGCCTGCCCCTTTTGCTCACTCAGTGTATGCTACCAATGTAATGCTTTATTAAAATGTTTTATACATTGTAGATATTTTTATTATATGTCCTCACTTTCCATATAATAAGTGATGTATTTTACGTATGTCTACCACTTATTTAGTGTTAGAATCTGACATAAAGCCGCACTGAAAAGGTGATTTATGTAATTGAATCAATGTTTATTTCTTGTATTCATTTAAAAGATTCTCAGTTTTGAAAGTTTGTTGACTCTAAGTCTACTTCCAGTTGCTCATTCTGCATCCTTGCCTGCTTTATAAATGTGTGTTTGTGTCATTGTGCGCTTGTTATTCTCTAAATGGTCTCCCCCTCTAATTATTTGTGTTCAGCAATCAGCGCTGCCTCTGTTAATTGGTTTGTTTACTTCATTAGGACGACGCCTAATTAGAAGTGAATTACAGCCTCACTTTCTTTTCCTGTTTCTTCCCTCATGACTTCTGTTCACACACATGCTGATATTACAGTATTGCAAAATCACCTTGCAAAATGCACCTTGTATTACCTTGCAAAATCATCAGTTTTTAAGAATTGAACACATTTATCCTGCAAAGATTGCTTTAAATTGGAAAAACCTGATCAAAAGTAGCATTTGAAACATTTATTTGAAATGTGAATATTTGTGTAACTTGTTAATTCTGAAATGTATTTAAAGTAAGAGTAATTTATAATGTAACAAAAATATTTATTTTCAAAAAATAAATTTCAATTCTTTTTCAAAAAATTAATTTATAAAAGCCAAAAAATAAAAGCAGCTCTTTTGTAATATCTATTCTTGAAAGAGTTTTGGAAAAAAAATGATGATGGTTTCCATTTTATATGAAAAAGTTAATCTTTTCAATATTGATAATAATCAGTCCCTCCGGGATTTTTTGTAGTCCATTTTTTACAAGATGTTTGTGTATTTTCACAGCAAAACAAAAGAACTGAAGCAAATAATGGCTTAAGTTTGGAGAAAAGTCATCACAAAATCAGACGTTTTAGTCCACAAACATTTATCACAATGTTACTACATATGAACAATATCACACAAATAGCAGTACAATATGGCTCTATATTGGCACTGGTGAGTGGCGAGTATTTTATCGGTGTGCATGTAAACAACCGGGATTCACACCAGAAGCAACGCATGGGGTGTGTGGAAATGGTTCTTTACACGCATGCATCAGTTTGGTTTCACCAGTGTTGTTTTAGTTGCACATAGAGTAACAATTCTGCGCATGCAAAAGACGGCAAATGTGAATGGCCCCTAACGTCTTTATTCTGGGATTACTTTAAATTAATATTTGCATAAAGTAAATCGTATCTCTAAGCTTTTACTGGGGCACGTTTTTATTTTTTTTGCCCTGCCTCCTCCTGCCTCCCCCAGCAAGATGCCACCCTGGGCGATCGCCCATGCCTAAATCCGCCACTGCAGATTATTATAGAATAAATACAGCACTACAGCATACAAAAGAGAAAGATATACTTAGAAAATCACTTACCAGTTTTATAATGATTGGATCAGCTGTAATTTGAAATTACGCTGAGTTTTTCTCCTCTAAGGACTTATTATGTGGTCTCTGTCGCCATCTTGTGGCAGAACGTCAACTGTATTTGCTCTGCTCATTATGACAGGTTGATGGATGCCAACGTGCTGTATCTCAGAAATGATAAGAATTAAAAATAGGCACTATCCTTATAAATAAACAGTTGCAATCTAAACAACTACATTCTCACCTAAAAAGCCTCAAAATACAGTTGCAATCAGAATTATTGAACCCCCTTTGAATTTTTTTTCTTTTTTAAATATTTCCCAAATGATGTTTAACAGAACAAGGAAATTTTCACAGTATGTCTGATAATATTTTTTCTTCTGGAGAAAGTCTTATTTGTTTTGTTTCGGCTAGAATAAAAGCACTTTTTAATTTTTTAAAACCCATTTTAAGGTCAAAATTATTAGCCTCTTTAAGCTATATATTTTTTCAATAGTATACAGAACAAACCATCATTATACAATAACGTGCCCAATTACCCTAACCTGCCTAGTTAACCTAATTAACCTAGTTAAGCCTTTAAATGTCACTTTAAGCTGTATAGAAGTGTCTTGAAAAATATCTAGTAAAATATTATTTACTGTCATCATGGCAAAGATCAAATAAATCAGTTATTAGAGATGAGTTATTAAAACTATTATGTTTAGAAATGTGTTGAAAAAAATTTCTCTCTGTTAAACAGAAATTGGGGAAAAAAATAAACAGGGGGGCTAATAAATCAGGGGGTTGAATAATTCTGATTGCAACTGTACATTATGTTGTCCAACAGCTGCAATATTTGTAACTGTAGTGAGTTTATTGATCTGCTGTCACTCCTTTGTGAGCATTAGTGGTAAACATTTTTTACAAATATTAAACACCCACCCAAACTCTTGAAAACTAGTGTAAAGGTGAAAGTGATACCCTTATACAGTATGCATAACGTGAAATGAAACTCAGTCTTTAAATGTGCCTTTAAGCGCAGCTTGTGTTTTATTGCTGTATTGTTAAAAACCCAACAGTACATGCTGATGTGCGGATTTGCTTTCAGGAACGAGACAGGCTGATAATCAACAAAAAGAACCGGCGAAAAAACATCAAGCTACCTAAGGTGAGCTGATCCTTTCATTCATAAACAAGCCACATGAACCATATTGTGCCTATTTAGGGAAGCTTTGCTGTAGTTATTTCTTCTTTTCTATAAAGCATATGAACACTGTCACTAAGCAACCGTCTCCTCTGAGGGTTGTAAATGATTGTGTGTGCGTGTGTGTTTATTCGTGTGTGTGTGTTTGTGTGTGTTTGCTGGTAACATCAGCACATTAATTGGCCTCTAGAGACTTAAATCAAGCCAAGTTCTTCTTTATTCCTCATGCTTAACATCACTTAAATGCTCTCTGATTTTGCTTCGTGAACTACTCAAAAAACACATTTAAAGCTTATAAAACACATTAGTGATATCACTTTTAATTTTTGTGTGTTTGAGTTTTACTAATTAGTCATTGCGTACAAAGGTACCTCCTATTTCAATTTGACATTTTAAGATTTAATATTATAAACTGAATCTGACAAACTCTTCATCGGGGGCATTTTAGGATGTCCTGAATTCAACATCATCTCAAAATATATTAAATTACGTTTTATTTGATTGTAAAAAATAAAATAAGTATTGGAATAGTTACTAAAACATGACTAGCTTCACATAATATGGAATTGTTTGACTTTAATCATGTGTGTGCGGTGCTGTGAGGTGTGGTTTAGTTGTTCATTCTCCTGAACTGTTGCTAAGGAGGAGGAGTCAGTGGACTTGACTGTAAACACAAGTAAAAGAAAAACATCAGGCATTATTATTACACACACATTTGTATCTGTCATTTCTGATGACCACTGGGGAAGATGGTGTGTTGGATAGATAGGATTGTGTAGTTTTTTGGGGGGTGGATTTTTTTGACTGGTAAAGCGCATGTACTGAGGAGCCTATCTTAAGCTTCAGTATGCCAGAGTACGTCCTGCTGGTGTTGTATCTCTCCTTGTTCCTGTGTCTGTGTGCTCTGGTGTGTCTGTATTTCTCTGGCTGTCAGGAAATGACCTACAAACACGATGGTAAGAGCGCGAAGCATTGTGTATTATTAGGTTATCTGGGTTTGGATTCTTTTGAGTGACCTTTTTATTCCATGGGGCTGCATCATTTGGATTTTGTGTGTGTGAGAGAGATGGATGGATGGACAGATGGATGGATGGATGGATGGATGGATGATGACAAGATGGATGGATTGATGGATGATGACAAGATGGATGGATGGATGGATGGATGGATGGATGGATGGATGGATGGATGGATGGATGGATGGATAGATAGATAGATAGATAGATAGATAGATAGATAGATAGATAGATAGATAGATAGATAGATAGATAGATAGATAGATAGATAGATAGATAGATAGATAGATAGATGCCCTTCATGTCTGTAAAAGTCTGTTTGACTTGTTTGACAAAAGATATTTTGAAGAATGTTGCTGCAGCTATTCACTTCCATTGTTTTTTTCTTACCATGGATGTCAGTGGTTACCAGTTTCCAACATTCTTCAAAGTATCTTCATTTGTGTTCAACAGAAGAAAGAATGTTAAACATGATTTTGTGTGAACTATCCTTTTAAATGAACATGACAAAATATTTTTTTTAACACAAACAAACAATAAAAGTGTAATACCTACTATTGTTATTTTTTGCACATTAAAATGTGCATTTTTTTTTTGAGCAAAACTAATGCCATCATATATTTTTGCTATCATAATTTACAGATAAAGACATTCACTGTCATTCAGTGTAACAATAGTTTATATACATCAAAACATCTTATCTGGCATATATTTAAGGAGAATAATTTGATGACATTTTAAAAGACCACAGTGAGGATGACAATGCAGACCCAATACAATAATTAACTGTCATTTTAAATCTGTATACTCCACACTGTTTTTAAACCACTGTTGCTTTATCCATTTGCAATCAAGATGTTTTAATCATTTAAAGTATAAAAAAAATGTATGATTTCATATTTTTCCATACATTTTCATACAGTAGGTACTGGTCAGAATAATTATGTGGTTAAATGCGTTACATTAAAATAAATCTGCATGCTGAATGACAGTGGAACATTAATTCATTCATATTTCAGCAAATTATTTTCAGTTGAAAATTCAGACACTAAAACCAGACTTTTTTTTCTTGTTTTTGACCTGTATAATATTTAAGTACTGAAATGCAGTGTCTAAGTACTTCTTTTTCTGTTTCAGAGGCATGTTGTGGAGACATATTTTGGATTTGATGAAGAATCTGTGGATTCGGAAACATCGTCTCTGACATCATATAACACCGACCGCACAGATCACACCCCAGCTACACCGGAGGAGGATCTTGAGGATGTATGTAAAGCAATGACTTTTTCAAATTCTTAATACCTCCGCTTAGAGCTGCACGATTCTGCCTAAATTGAAAATCGAGATTTTTTTTTTTTTTTGCTTAAAATCAAGATCACAATATCCTCACGATTCTATAGATGTAAAATAAAGGTTAATTTGAGCAGACTATTATTATAATTGTTATATCTCAAACATATGGTAAAACAACAATAATATTATGTGTAGGTGTACTGTTGGTTAAAATGCTGAATTTTGTACAGACTTGGTGGAATAGTGGACTTGAACAGACTTTAAATTTGTCCTGGTCATTAAAGCAAAGTAGTGATGACATCAGAATACAACTATTTATAATTCTGATGTTGAATTATTATGTTTGAGACATATGCTTGTCATTTATCATTGACAACATTATTAGACCATTTTTTTCTACTGGTAAAATCAGACATTTGTTATTATCAGATTCCCTCTTGCATTATATTCAACATTAGAAAGGCTAGAGTAGTTATACTGACACTGTTAAACATTTATTCTCATGCACAACACTCTGTGTTCGCTATGAAAACAATATGATCATTTAAATGATGTTTGTGCTTTCGGTTTCATTTTCACTGAGCAATGTATGTAAACAACGTGAAGACTTGTGCGACCGCTTTTGCTTCTCTTCTGAACTGGAAAATATGATTGGCAGAATCGTAGAAATGCGAGATTAAGATCGTCTAGGGGGTCGAATCGAGATCGCGATCTTTTTTCGATTAATCGTGCAGCTCTACCTCCACTAACAACAAGACATGTCCACTTAAAAAACATAAGAAAACAAACTACAGAATAATTTAAAAGGTTCAAGTTGGTAAGATGTTTGTGAAAGAAATCTCTCACCCTCATTCACACAGTGTGTCTGGGCTCTGTTTTACCGATCTAGGTGCAAAGTCTAAAGCGCATGGCACAAAAGCATTAAGGGTGTGTCTGAATCCACAGCTCTTTTAAGGATGGAAAAATATGGTTTACACCGTGGTACATGGTCTAACAGGGTTATGCAGAGTTATGGGTGTGTTTTGAGCATAACGTGCATTAAACTAATCAGAGTCTCATCTCTCATTCTCTTTAAGAGTCAGTTGCATTAAGCCATGGCACATTTGCTATTTAAATGGCGGACTTTGTAAGTGGAAAAACTGAATGAAAAAACTGAACGCTTCACTAGCATAAAAACAGTTTAACAGATCATCTGCAGCACGAGGATAAAGAACGAGCCTCCTCCATTCGGCCTCTTTACATTCTCTCTACTTTACTTTCACTCTTAACTTTACTCCTTTACTTCTTTGGATAAGGAAATGGTGTTGTACGCACTCCACTGAAGACATCCATTAGCGTACATATTTAATTTCGTTTGTTAAGCACAAAGAAATGTTTCAAATATATTTTGAATAATATAAACGAATAAATGAACGATAATAACGAAATGTGGTCAAAAAAGTTATATCAAAGGCTATAGAATACACAAGACGTTTCACTCATTTCATTTTGAATTGGGAAAAGTGTAACAGTCAATATGGCGAATAAAGCCCGCCTTCTAGTACAGGAGCCAATCATCGATCGCTATAGACTGATGATGCTCCAAGGGAGGGGCTTGGACCAGACATGAGATTCTGCAGATGTGACTCAGATGTTTAGAAATGAAACTAAAGAGACAGTTGTTGTTCAATGTTATTGTTGATTCCTAATATGTAATGTAATCGTAAGCTTGGCAAGCAATTTTGGAGAATTAGATGTTTCCCCATTTAGACAATGCCTGAGCATACTGCCCGAGAGGCATTTCAAAGATGGCCACCAAGGGAAACTACTTGTCTTAAAGGGACTTTGGTTATATCCAAACACAAATCTAAACTTTTGGTAAAACAAATATAAATATGCATATAATAAATAATACTGCTAATAATAATAACATTATACAAATGCAAATTGTTATGAATAAAATGAAAAAAGCCCCCCGGACACGAAGAAGGCATGGAGGTAGTGGTTTTTATATCTATGTAGTAAATAATAATTTTAATCCAACATTAAACATAAAAACATTGTAATCCATTATTGGTTTTCATATGTAAAGATATTTGTGTATTGATGTACATACGATGTATTAAGCGTTTGAAATTGCATAGGCAAATAACTAACGCGCTTAGCGCTGGACTTTAGACCAGCTTTTAGTTGGCCAATGGTACGGCCTATTTTAGTTTCTCAAAAACGCACCAACAATACGCCCTAACACACCTCCTTTATAGACCGGCACACCCATGAGTCTACAAAGTGGTGCAAATGGATTTGCTATTTAAACAACGTGGTGCAAAACGTAAAAATTAGGGTTGCACTGGTCTTATAATAGCAACAAATTGCACCAAACACGTCTTGCACCTTATTGCACCAGGTGTGTGATAGGACGCTCTGTGTTAATACTTCTCATTTACTTTGAATGGACGTCAAGCATTGGCGAACTGAATTGTGGGTCCGTCCAATGTGTTGGATTCGTCGGATGTGGCAGAAGTTGAAAAACGTTCCAATTTCAAGCACCAGAGCAGCTGTCAGCCAATGACTTTATGCAAAAAATACTAGTGTAGACGCTATCCAATTACTTTCGTGCAACATCAGAGAATAGCAGTATGTTGGTAATCATCATAAGGCCCAATAGAATTATTGGACCTTTTTTGCTATTTCTGCACAGAATTTTGTAAAAAAAAAAAAAAAAAACTGCAGATTTATATGGATTGATATTGAGAGTGTAGTAACAAAAAATGTTACACATAAAATATCAAATAAAAATATTTACTTTATCTTGAAGCAAGAAACAACCTACTGTAGCAACAACTCAACACACCCTAACAATCACAAAAGCACTGCCTTGAAAATGATTAACACCACCATAACATTTAGATTTTCATCAAAAAGTATAAAACCGCAGTCTGCATGTTTGTTTCATAAACGAGTGACAAACTCCAGTGTGTTTGTTTAATTCAAAGCATTCATTTGAATTAGCGGTGTTATTTGGTCAGATGTAGTTAAGTGTTGTGCTCCAGGGAACATGAAGAGGCGTCTCAGCAGTTCTCCTGTTCATAAGTGGCCTCCGTCTGCAGGTTGTTTACTGATATCCAGAGCTGGTTAACGAGGAGCGGGATTATAAACGAGTCATTAACTGCCCGCAGAAGGTGATCTCATAACAGTGTGTTCCTGTGCTCTCTGCACTCCTGAATACACTGTTCTTCATTAAAAAAGATTTCTTCACATAAAAATTCAGATTTCATTTAGGTTATTGACTACAGTAAATCTGTTTGATGATTGTAACATTGCAAAGTGTAAATTGTAATTGTCACACAGCTTTGTACACAATATAATTTGGATATATCCAGATTAAAGGTTGTCATGATTGCCGGTTTCAAGGTAAACCACAGTAAATTTTCTGACTGTTAGTATAACTGTTTCTTAAATTTTCATTATTAAAACCATGATTGATCACAAGCTTGATAACTGACGACAGTAAATCCGGTAACATCGTGAAAGGCTGCAATGTAAAGCCATCTTTATATAGACAGTTAATAAATATATTTTACGTATACAGTTTAAGTATGTTGTATTCCTTTCATTTAAAGCAGGGGTGTCAACCTCAGTTCCTGGAGGGCCACAGCACTGCACAGTTTAGTTGCAACCCTGCTTCAACAGACTTAAGCTGCGGTCACACTGGACTTTTCTCCCCACAGACTTCCATTCATACGCACGCGAATGCTTCAGACCGGAAACACAAGCTCGTGCGACAAGTTTTGCAGTTCGCTGCATTGGAAAGTTCAAGCTTGGTGAACTCTGACCTGTGAAATCAAATCATATGCGTGAGACCAATCGAAGATGACCTCTCTGGACAGAAATGTTAAAGTATGGACAAATTGCTCGCTTTTTTAATGTCTAATCATCTGGTTTAATCCCGCCCCTTTTCGCAGAGCCGTACTACAGAATTTCACACACACAAACTCTAGTGTGACCGCGGCATTACCTGTAGGTTTCAAACAAGCCTGAAGGACTCAATTAGTTTGATCAGGTGTGTTTAGAACTAAACTGTGCAGAGCTGCAGCCCTCCAGGAACTGAGTTTGACATCTGTGATTTAAAGTGTGTCCTGCACACTACTGATAATACGAAGCTGAAGCTTGACTTTGCAAAATTAAATCACATTATCAGTCAGAACAATTGCAGTTAGATATGTTTCAGTTGTTTTTAGTTTGTTCATTTACAGATATAACTTGGTGTTGGAATAAGTGAGACATATTTTTAAACATTTTCAGGTAATTTGAACAAAACCGTGATAATATTGATAACCATGATAATTAAGGTCACTATAATCATGATTTGACAATTTCATAGTAAATATAGTTAATATCAACTATCTGCTTTTTTTAAGAGTGACAATATATCACAAGGCGATGCGGTGGCGCAGTGGGTAGTACGTTCACCTCACAGCAAGAAGGTTTGAGCCTCTGCTAGGTCAGTTGCCATTTCTGTATGGAGTTTGCATGTTCTCTCCGTGTTTGCGTGGGTTTCCTCTGGGTGCTCCAGTTTCCACCACAGTCCAAAGACAGAAATTGGGTATGCTAAAATTGACCGTAGTGTGAATGAGTGTGTATGAATGTTTCCCATTCAAAACATATGCTGGATAAGTTGGCAGTTCATTCCGCTGTGGCGACCCCAGAGTATTAAAGGGACTAAGCCAAAAAGAAAATGAATGAATGAATGAATTAATATATCACAAAATGTAATTACGCAATCACCCAAGTCTTTTTAAAGTATATTGGCTGTGTCCAACATTACACTTCATGTAGATGCAATATACTTACATAAAGTGAAACTAAAGTATATTTAGAACCTCTCTTGTCCAACACCCACATGCCTTTTTTGAGCAGGACTCGAACCAATTCTGGCATGGGAGCTCTAACCTCTTGAGATCAAGGTAGTGAGGTGTACACACAGGACTCAACAGCTAGCCTCCATTACACTTACCATTATAAAGCTAAATTCAATTGGGTCACGGCACCAATGCAATCCATCTGCATCGGCTGTTAGTGTAAATATAAAAAGTAGTACACATTTCTGAATCAACATCTATGTTGATTGTGGAACCACATTCAAATCAGCCAATCAGATTTAAGGGATAAGTATATAGTTTATATTTGAGTTACGTGCTTCTACCTCATCGTTATTCATTCATTCACTTTCTTTTTGGCTTATTCATTCATTCATTTTCTTTTCGGCTTAGTCCCTTTATTAATCTGCGGACGCTATAGCGGAAAGAACCGGCAATATGTTTTAAGCAGTGGATGCCCTTCCAGCTGCAACCTATCACTGGGAAACATCCATACACACACATACACTATGGACAATTTAGCTTACCCAATTCACCTATACCACATGTCTTAGGGAGCGCCCTAAAGAAACCCACGCAAACACTAAGAGAACATGCAAACTCCACACAGAAACGCCAACTGATCCAGCCGAGGCTCGAACCAGCGACCTTACGTCATCCAACTATTAAACCCCCTCTGGTCATTCATTCATTTTCTTTTCAGCTTCGTCCCTTTATTAATCAGGGGTCACCACAGCGGAGTGAACCGCTTACTTATCCAGCACATGTTTTACGCAGCGGATGCCCTTCAAGCTGCAACCCATCACTGGGAAACACCCATACACACTCATTCACACACATACACTATGGAAATTTTAGCTTACCCAATTCACCTACAGCGCATGTCTTTGGACTGTGGGGGAAATCAGAGCACCTGGAGGAAACCCACGTGAACATGAGAAGAACATGCAAACTCCACACAGAAATGTCAACTGACCCAAACGAGGCTCGAACCAGTGACCTTCTTGCTGTGAGATGACAGCACTACCCACTGCCCACTACCACCCAAGTTTTGGGAGTAATTTACTGTTAGGGTTAGGTTTAGGGGTAGGAATTAGGTGTGGATTACATTTTCGAGCAGGAATGATGTTCAAGGATTAACATAGATGTTACAATTTTTCTTGATTGCTTTGATGCAGCCGTCGACTGAAACTCCACATTTTCAAAACAGTTAACACACAGGTGTAAACATGGTCAAAATGACACATTGTGCTTGCAAAACGCACATACCGTGTCAAAACATTTAAAATATGCAACAAAAGCTAATTTTAGCTTCAAACAACACAACTTGCTAACATGTATATGAGATCTTTCAATTAATCATTTCACAATGAACAACAAAATACAGAACTCAGTGTGAATCAGTGCACCATTGCTTGCCATTGTAGCCTATTGCCCATGCCATTTGTTGTCTTTCTATTTGGGCTGTCAAATTTGCATTTTTGCAAAGAGTCAGATCCAGAATAAGAAATGCTTTGATTAAATTTATATTGAATTCATGACATTTTTCGGTAACACTTTATTTTGATGGTCCATTTGAGTATTAGTAGACTGTCTACTTAATATCTGTTGACACTGACATTTAACAGTCCTTCAACAGACATTTAACTGACTATAAGAAACTTTGCAATTACATGTCAACTTACACTAACCCTAACCCCAATCCCAACCCTAACCCCAACCTAACAGTCTACTTATAATCTAATGATAATTAGTTGCAATGTAACTTAAATTCAACAAACGGACCGTCAAAATAAAGTGTGACCCATTTTTCAAACTGTGGCTGAAAACTGAAATACTGTTATAAAACTAAACAGATAAAAGTAATAAAATACTGTAAAAATGAGAGAAAACACATGTAAACAATATACAGTCAAATCTATTGGGAGTATAAGACATAGCCACTATTGACCTCCTCTAATCCATGCTGGCACCGAACAACACAGACCTTCCACCGTTTTTATAAGGTTTGCAGACTGATTGCTAATTAAAGATTTGTGTGAAGGAGTGTCAAAACAGTGCTTCAGTGATTTCATACTGATCGTGGTAGTTTCTAATAGTTAGGAATAGATGTTTGGTTACCATAGCTAAAACAATGGAGTTTGGACTGCTTGAATAACATTCGTGTTAACTGTTTTGAAAAACGGTGGGGGAAATGTGTCAATCCAATGAGAAAGAGGTTACACATTTGCAAGACATGTCTTCTGCTCTGCTGCGAAAGTGATGAGGAAAATGAAGTGGATCCTAG
This sequence comes from Danio kyathit, assembly GCA_903798195.1. NCBI lineage: Eukaryota > Metazoa > Chordata > Actinopteri > Cypriniformes > Danionidae > Danio > Danio kyathit. The sequence continues at coordinate 22,293,688 of LR812532.1, read as the reverse complement.
TTTCTTTAACCAGTTTAAAGCAAACGAGAAAAACTGTAATACAGGATTCAATTTAATTCAATTCATCTTTATTTGTGTAGCGCTTTTACAATGTAGATTGTGTCAAAGCAGCTTCACATAGAAGATTGCATCTTACTTGCCAAAATCAGACCCACACTGGATTAACACCCACTCATCAGCTCTAAACAAGCATTCAAAATGATGTTTCCAGCATGGGAAACGTGCGGTGTTCTAACATCTTTAGATCAAAGTGAGGTTTACACTCACCACTATAATCCTGATTTATATCCGGGTCACGGCACCATCCTGATCCAACTAGTTCAAGATCTGTCTACTCTGAGCAGGGTTCAAACCACATTTCTGGCATGGGAGGCTATAACAAGGAGGGGTCGAAGGGGTTTTTCAACCAAAAATTTAAATAGAAAATGTTCACATGCTAGTTTTGTCTATTTTTTAATGTCAGAAAAGGAGAAGAAAATGTTTTGCTCCTACTCATCCATAAATTGGCCATGAATTCATTGTGAATTTGGTTTTGAAATATTGTGTGCATAGGGGGCACCGTAGCTCAGTGGTTAGCACTGTCGCCTCACAGCTCTGGTTCGAGTCCCGGCTGGGCCAGTTAGCATATCTGTGTGGAGTTTGCATGTTCTCCCCGTGTTCATGTGGATTTCCTCCAGGTGTTCTGGTTTCCCCCACACTCCAAAGACATGCGCTATAGGTGAATTGAATGAACTAAATTGGCCATAGTGTATGTGTGTGAATGAGTGTGATGTTTCCAAGTACTGGGTTGGAGCCGGAATGGCGTAAAACATATGCTGAAATAGTTAGTGGTTCATTCCACTGTGGCGACCTCTGATGAATAAAGGGACTAAGCCGAAGGAAAATGAATGAATGAATATTGTGTGCCTGTGTGAGGCTTCGGTGTGATAAACAGCATAAAATGATGAGGAGTAGAATAACAAAATCCTCCTTTTGTGGTTTGAAAAAGAAATGACATATGGCATTTGAACAACAGAAGGGTGAGTAAATAGTGTCTGATTTGCATACATTTTCTTTCATTTGATGAGTAATAAACCATCAGTCATCCATAACTCACCACTGTCATCATTTCAAAACATTTTTACACTCCAGGCAAGCAAAATAACACTCAAAAGATGTGTCAGACAAACTTACAGTACTGTACTATAGAAGCTCCCTTGAATTTGTTAAGGAGCTACTAGTGAATCTTTAAATGATTTCATTTTCTACATGTACAATAACAGCTGGGAATGACTTGGCCAGAGTTTTCATGCACAAATGTAACATATGAGACTGCATATGTTCTTCATCAGGGCTTTTCCCGAGAGGAGGCAGAGCTGCGTTTTCGGCAGCTGACCCGTGAGTACCAGGCCCTTCAGCGAGCGTATGCCCTTCTGCAGGAGACCACGGGCCCTCTGGACCCCGAGAGACACTGCAGGGTGAGAGGCTGAGATGGCAAATCCACAGACGCATGTTTAACCTCTCCCACACTGGACATTCTGAAGGATCCTTTTCTGAATCTGAATCATTTAAATGCATTTCGAGACCTTCTCAGAATCTCCTGTCCCCACACTGAAATATTACAGCCAGCATTGTAGCAAGCATGGCCCAAAAATTCCTGCCTCAAAATAAAAATAAACAAATAAAAAGCTAAATTTGTAATCTGAAATTCAAAAGAAGCCAATAGACAATCAGTACGTTTACATGGACAACAACAATATTTAGATATTAATTAACACAACTAGGACAATACTCTGGTTAAGAATTTATAATATAGACAGATGTTTGATTACCTACTCATACACAATGTAAACAAAAATCAAATTAAGACATGGAATGTTCCTATTTTCGTCACATTATTAAACTACAGTATAGACGTACAGACTTGAAACACAATATTTCCATCATGTAGGATTTTTCACTTTGTGAGAGGAACCACATAAAACACAGTTTTCCTGTACAATTGGGATATTTTGAAAATGCATTTGTGGGAGAATAAATATGAAATTGCCGGTTGCATTTTCACTATTTCCACAGCTACAAATTCAAAATGTAAACCGAATCTTTTTTAATGGACATTGATCCCAGAAAGCATACCTGGCAACCCAAAAACCACTGCAAGTAAGCGAGTGTTAATGTCCAGACCAATGAATAGGCAGCATCTCTTTACTGCTCAAATCGGTTCACTATGACTTGAGGAGGTGTGGTATTCACCTTATTCTTCGCGTATGATTTGAATCTTTTTTTTGGTTGAGACATCCAGTCTCATTCACTTGCATTCATTTTTAGACGTTAAAAACAGCTCGTTTGTAGAGCAAGTAGTTTGACCGTTTTCTGCGGTTTATTATTCCTAGTCATTTCTCCCATAGGCAGCTGAATCGGAAGTTCTAAAACAATCGCAAAAGCGAGTACACTTCCGCATTGAAGAATAAGGCCTGTCTTTGAAAGAACACAGCCAAGATATTGCATATGGTTCTATTTAAAGTTAGAATCAAAGCGATTCTGTGCAGCTAGGTCACATACAGTAAATGTAAGAAGAAATTGTTTTAAATTCTGGAAAAGAAAAAGAGAAAACAAAAAAGAACATAAACAAGGACAAATTGACCAATGTTCAAACTACATCAATAAAGTTAATAACATCAGTATTAGCAAGTTAATTTAGTTTGCCAGTGTTGGTAAATTTCAATTGTGTTGACAGAACAGAAGAGAAAAAAGTCAGATAGGATATGTACTGTATTGTATTGTACTGTATACACTTACCGTCACTTTATTAGGTACACCTGCTCGTCAACGCAAATTTCTAATCAGCCAATCACATGACAGCAACTCGGTGCATTTAGGCATGTAGACATGGTCAAGACGATCTGCTGCAGTTCAAAACGAGCATCAGAATGGGGAAGAAAGGTGATTTAAGTGACTTTGAACATGGCATGGTTGTTGGTGCCAGACAGAGTATTTCAGAAACTGCCGATCTACTGGCAAAACCATCTCTAGGGTTTACAGAGAATGGTCTGAAAAGATAAAATATTCAGTGAGTGGCAGTTCTGTGGGCTCAAATGCCTTGTTAATGCCAGAAGTCAGAGGAGAATGGCCAGATTAGTTCGAGCTGATAGAAGGGCAACAGTTACAACCGAGGTATGCAGAAGAGCATCTCTGAATGCACAGCATGTCAAACCTTGAGGCGGATGGGCTACAGCAGCAGAAGACCACCCGGTTTCACTCCTGTCAGCTAAGAACAGGAAACTGAGGTTCCAATAGCACAGGCTCACCAAAATTGGACAATAGACGATTGGAAAAACGTTGCCTGGTCTGATGAGTCTCGATTTCTGCTATGACATTCAGATAGTAGGGTCAGAATTTGGTATCAACAACATGAAAGCATGGATCCATCCTACCTTGTATCAACAGATAATAATGTGGGGGATATTTTCTTGGCACACTTTGGGCCCATCAGTACCAATTGAGCATTGTGTCAACGCCACAGCCTTCTTGAGTATTGTTGCCGACCATGTCCTTCCCTTTATGACCACAGTGTGCCCTTCTTCTGATGGCTACTTTCAGCAGGATAACACTCCATGTCATAAAGTGTGAATCATCTCAGACTGGTTTCTTGAATATGACAATGAGTTCACTGTACTCAAATGGCCTCCACAGTCACCAGCTCTCAATCCAATAGACCACCTTTTGGATGTAGTGGAATGGGAGATTCGCATCATAGACGTGCAGTCGACAAATCTGGAGCAACTGCATGATGCTATCATGTTAATATGGACCAAAATCTCTGAGGAATATGTACAGTACCTTGTTGAATCTACGCTCCGAAGGATTAAGGTAGTTCTGAAGGCAAAAGGGGATCCAACCCGGTACTTGTAAGGTAAACCTCATAAAGTGGCCGGTGAATGTATATCAGAGAATATACAGTAAAACCTTTCTATTTTTGGGAATGCAGACTCTGACTGGACAAGGGGGAAAATGGCTACTTGTCATTCCTTTTGAGTAGGTTTTGAGTTGGAAATTTTTCTTGGACCTGGCAACCCTGTATGAAAGCAGTCAACAGTTTAACCGCAAACAAAAAAAGCACAACTTTGAGAAGGACTTTGTATCAAGCAATTTTTTCACAACAAACAATCAACTGCATATGAAGCTTTTGTAAAATTAAAAACAAACACCCAAAACTGTTTTGCCACCATAGCAGAGACAAACCATGTGTTGGCGTGAGAAATTCTAGAGGGAAGTTTGGATGGCGTTACATGGGAACATACAGTAATAATGAAGAGTGCAATTAATCGATCTCTGACTATAACGTGTCAGACATAAAAGGAATATCCTAAAAGCAACTCAAATAAACATTTTAACCATAATATTGTCTTATTCAGAATAAGGTAAATAAATAAATGACCATGTCCAATGTCCATGTAAACGTACCCATCATGCGTACTGTAGGTATGCCCCAGGCTGGCTCTTTGATTGGCTCTGTGCTCTGTCCGTCAGACGCGGGAGCAGCTGCAGACGGAGCTGATTGGCTGTCAGGCACGGATTGCCGACCTGGAGCGGAGCTTGGCAGAGAAGGGGCAGGTAAATGAGAAAGAGGGCGGGGAGAAGAAACCCCTGACTCCAGTCACATTGGCTTTGCTGCTTGTCTTTCTGACAGCCATGCTTGTGTGCTGGCGCTACACAGAGAGGATATGGCTCCAAATCATGTGACTTCACCTTCAGGATCAGTCATACTGTGTTGTTTTCTCAGAGTGTTGGTTCTTTACTTCTTTGCTTGACTGATACATGTTTCTTGTATGATAGTTGATCGATCATAACTGTCGCACAGCTTTTGTACTATATGAGGTCAATGTTACAGTTTTTCTCAACTGCTTTGGCTCAATTCTCGATTGAAATTTTTATTTTTCAAAACAAGACCTTTAGATCTCTGAACAATTAGCTTAATGTTCACTTCATAGTGGCATTTCTTATTGATTTAAGCAAATTGCAAATGCTTTGGCACAGTTGTGCAAACAGTACGTACAACTGTCTGTAGTTTGGACAAAAACAAATTGTATATGGCTTGTTTAACAAAACTGATGAGTTGATTCTCATTTAAACTGTCAAACTCTTCACAACTTCTCAATCATTTATCATCGTGTAAGCCATCACACTCAAAACAATTTATTCAATTATCAAACATTTGTATACATGCATGTTTACACCATTAAAATATCAGATATTGACCTTGTAATGTCTGCTAAATTGGTAAATGACCTCTAATTGCCGGTCCTAAACCCCCGCTGGTCCTACACCACCCAACCAAGGTTATTATAGTTAACGAAAATTTTGAATAATTGTCGTTAACTGAAATAAAAATAAAAACGAGAGTTTTTTAAAAAAAAACTAGAACTAACTGAAACTGTATTGTGTACATACAAAACTAACTGAAACTAAATTTATAGCAAAAACCTCCTTCGTTTTCGTATTTGTGAATGTATTTAATACATAATCTTACTGTACGCCTTTTAGAAGTAAATCTAATTCGCGCTGCAGGTGTTTGACCCTTTCGCACCTCAGAGTCTGTAATCCTGCTGCCATTGGCCAGATTGAGCCGGTTCTCATCCAGTCAGTCCTCGCTGTTGCTCCCGCAACTAAAACGAGTGGACATGACAGCAGCACGTTGACAGCATTAGGCACTTAAAACTATTACTTTAACTAATCTGTGCCAATAATGGGTTTTATTTCTGTATCACAATCACAAACAAATCTTTTTAACCGGATCTTCTAAGTGAACCGATTGAACCGATTGATGAGTCATTTGAAACGATTCGCGTCTCCAATAAGCACTTATCCACAAACGACTTACTTTTTAACAAGCCTAATACCCACCTCTGATTCGAAATAATCCAATATATACTCTCATTCAGTTATTAGAACAGTAACGTTACACTGAGATCAAATTTGAGAAGCGGTGAACCGATAATACTGCGCATGCGTGATTCAGTGAACCAAACACAAACAGTACATGACTGCCTGCTGTGACTGAACTAAACTTAAACAACAGCACCGCGGGTAAACCAAGGGCTTAAAAGAGAGGATCTGGTGAAAAAACTTAAGTTTATTTCAAAACAGAAAATCGTAATGGAATTTAAAAAAGTAAATCATGATTCAGTTGCATTGCAAAACTTTACTGTTAGACATTTTTCAGATCATGTTTTAACTGACTGAAATTACTATTGCTGACTACATAATTTCGGTATGTTGAGTCCAAATATCGGTGTTAAATATCTATACTTCCCATCACTACTGTGTATCTAACCTCAGAGCAGCCTTGCACACATATTGTACTTAAGGCTGCTATCTTGTGGGCTGTTGTATTTGAATTTTAGGATGGGTATGGTATTGGTAGATGATAGTGTTCCTGTATCCTCTAAATACAGGTTTCAAAAAATGTATGGGTTTTTGTTATAGCAAAAATCAAAAGAAAATCGGCCCGAGTGGTATTAAAGACTTTTGAGAGCTAAAGTGGCAGTGTGCCGATTTTCTTTTGATCTTTTGCTACAGTGTTTATTTTTGATCGAGCACCTGCCTCTGAGATTTTTAGATGTGCGCACATTTCTGTGTTTTGAGTTTTTACTATACAATATTTATTCTATTGATTTTGAATCTTGCACCTAACAAATATCCTTATTTAGAAAAAAAACTAAAACTAATACTGAAACTAATAAAAACTAAACTAAAACTAAGTCATTTCAAAATATAGAAACTAATAAAAACTAGTAATTAAAACGAACTGAATTTGAAAACAAAAAGACAAAACAAAAAATGAAACTAAAACTAATGAAAAATCCAAAACTATTATAACCTTGCACGCAACCTGCTCCGAGCTGGGATCAAACCGGCGACCTTGCACATGGGAGTTGGTTGCTCTAACAAGGAGGCTAAATACCATGGCCTCTAGCGTCTGTCACCAGAGCACTTTTTATAGGTCAGAGGAGTGAGGTTTTACCTGCACAGCACTTCACTAGCTGGCCTCTGCTACACTCACCCCCCCCTCACTCACATCCGGGTCACGGCACCAATGTAACCCCCGTCGTCCTACACCACCCAACCCGCTCTGAGCTGGGATCGAACCGGCGACCTTCACTAGCTCGCCTCTGCTACACATACAGTATATAAGTAGATTGTCCACAGCATAATCACTACCTTTTTTGTGAATGAAGAAGTTCCACAATCCTGAACTGCAGCAACATGTTTGTGAAAGAGAAATTGGAATAAGTGTAATCTCTGGCAAGGCCAACAAGAGCAACAGGATGTCCACCAAGAATACATTAATTTATGGATACTGTTTTGTAGGGTTTTTTTATTTGTGGTAACAAGAAATATGAAATATACAATACTGTAACTGCACTTTACAATACATTTGATACAATGTATCATATATATATATACAGGGAGTGCAGAATTATTAGGCAAATGAGTATTTTGACCACATCATCCTCTTTATGCATGTTGTCTTACTCCAAGCTGTATAGGCTCGAAAGCCTACTACCAATTAAGCATATTAGGTGATGTGCATCTCTGTAATGAGAAGGGGTGAGGTCTAATGACATCAACACCCTATATCAGGTGTGCATAATTATTAGGCAACTTCCTTTCCTTTGGCAAAATGGGTCAAAAGAAGGACTTGACAGGCTCCGAAACGTCAAAAATAGTGAGATATTTTGCAGAGGGATGCAGCACTCTTAAAATTGCCAAGCTTCTGAAGCGTGATCATCGAACAATCAAGCGTTTCATTCAAAATAGTCAACAGGGTCGCAAGAAGCGTGTGGAACAACCAAGACGCAAAATAACTGCCCATGAACTGAGAAAAGTCAAGCTTGCAGCTTCCAAGATGCCACTTGTCACCAGTTTTGCCATATTCAGAGCTGCAACATCACTGGAGTGCCCAAAAGCACAAGGTGTGCAATACTCAGAGACATGGCCAAGGTAAGAAAGGCTGAAAAACGACCACCACTGAACAAGACACACAAGCTGAAACGTCAAGACTGGGCCAAGAAATATCTCAAGACTGATTTTTCTAAGGTTTTATGGACTGATTAAATGAGAGTGAGTCTTGATGGGCCCGTGGCTGGATCGGTAAAGGGCAGAGAGCTTCAGTCCAACTCAGACGCCAGCAAGGTGAAGGTAGAGTACTGGTTTGGGCTGGTATCATCAAAGATGAGCTTGTGGGGCCTTTTCGGGTTGAGGATGGAGTCAAGCTCAACTCCCAGTCCTACTGCCAGTTTCTGGAAGACACCTTCAAGCAGTGGTACAGGAAGAAGTCTGCATCCTTCAAGAAAAACATGATTTTCATGCAGGACAATGCTCCATTACACGCGTCCAAGTACTCCACAGCGTGGCTGGCAAGAAAGGGTCTAAAAGAAGAAAAACTAATGACATGGTCTTCTTGTTCACCTGAACTGAACCCCATAGAGAACCTGTGGTCCATCATCAAATGTGAGATTTACAAGGAGGGAAAACAGTACACCTCTCTGAACAGTGTCTGGGAGGCTGTGGTTGCTGCTGCACACAATGTTGATGGTGAACAGATCAAAACACTGACAGAATCCATGGATGGCAGGCTTTTGAGTGTCCTTGCAAAGAAAGGTGGCTATATTGGTCACTGATTTGTTTTTGTTTTGTTTTTGAATGTCAGAAATGTATATTTGTGAATGTTGAGATGTTATATTGGTTTCACTGGTGAAAATAAATAATTGAAATGGGTATATATTTGTTTTTTGTTAAGTTGCCTAATAATTATGCACAGTAATAGTCACCTGCACACACAGATATCCTCCTAAAATAGCTAAAACTAAAAACAAACTAAAAACTACTTCCAAAAATATTCAGCTTTGATATTAATGAGTTTTTTGGGTTCATTGAGAACATGGTTGATGTTCAATTATAAAATTAATCCTCAAAAATACAACTTGCATAATAATTCTGCACTCTCTATATGTATATATATATATATATATAACTACATTTCCACCAAACTGTTTTGACATTTGAGTTTAGAGGATATGAAAATGTGTCAAATCTATTGAGAAAAACTAATGGTATAACAGTTTAATTTAGATTTATTTGTGCCATGCCATCTCTCTTCACAGCATGCCTTAAAGGGATAGTTCACCCAAAAATGAAAATTCTATCATCATTTACTTTCCCTTCACTTATTATTTCTTCTGTTGAACACAAGAGAAGGTATTTTGAAGAAAGCTGAGAAACTGTAACCATGGACTTCCATAGCATTTGTTTTTCCTACAATGGAAGTCAATAGTTACTATTGGTGTAATGGTACATGTATTCATCTTGAACCATGACGGTACACGGTACGGTACAGTTCATGTGCTCCCAAAACTAATACAGTCAGTCCAGATGTGCATCACTAAAGGTAGACAGAAAAAACTACAGCATTGCAACAACTTAGCAGCCATTCATAAAGAACGCATCTTTGCATCTGAAAACATGAAATACAGTTGCTGACCACTGTCATGTCAACTTGGTACACAGAAGTAGAGATGAGTCGATTCCTCAACTCTCAATTTACCTAGTGGCAGAATCAACTCCAGAACAGAGTTTCAAGCCCTCCTGAATGAAGCCATTACATAAAGTTATACTGCTCATTCTCGAGCACCATGAACATTGAAGGTAACTGTTGTAAAACCATGCTCACATATTTTACACTTTTGATTTTCTCCACAGTAGCTCGTGTGCAACGTACCAAACCGTGACTTCAGTGTACCGTTACGCATGTCATGATTTTGCCAAGTACAATGTGATCCTGGTTTAAAGTTTTGAAGTGGTTTCACTTTTTAAATTTTGCTCCTCGCCACTGGCTTGCTTGGTTTGGGACTTGTGGAGCAGCGCATCGATGGATTTTGCAATTCAGTGTTTGGACTTTCAGCAGTGAAAATTAAAACACACTGAACTGAATTAAACTGAACTTCATCTCTGAAAACTGGACTGACACAGTTTCAGTTTACTACATTAACATCTATATTAAGCTGCTTTGACACAATCTACATTGTAAAAGCGCTATAGAAATAAAGATGAATTGAATTCAATTAACATCTATGTGGATCCTGGAACATAATTTTTGTTCGAAAATGTAATCCATAATTTTCCCTACCCCTAAACCTAACCATAACTGTAAATCATCAGAGGGGAATAATAGTTGGATAACAATTATGTAGAAGTGCATAAACCTACCCGTAAGCCTAAACTTAACATAAACGGTAAACATATACCATAATTCTGATGTCCTACTTGGTGAAATCAGGTTGGTGGTACCGTTACACCCCTAACAGTTACAGTTTTTCAGTTTTCTTCAGAATATCTTCTTTTGTGTTAAACAGTAGAACGAAACTCATAAATGTTTATAACCACTTAAGGGTTAATAAATAGTGAGTAAATTTTCAGTTTTGGGTGAACTATCCCTAACTGTACCAGGGCACAAATATACTGTTTGTCTGCTGCTTTGTTGCTGTGATTTGCTCGGAATAGAGTACTAGTTTACTGTTGCTGTTTCTTAAAGGGTCATGCAATGCTTATTCACTTTTATTATGGAAGTATTTGTTTCCATACATGTTTTATTTGATACAAAACTAAACAACAACTTTGTTGCTCTATATTTTAGTCCAGTTTAATTTGTACATACAGTACTACTGTATGTGCACTGCTGGAACAGTTTTGACAAGATTTTAATGATAAATCTGGAAGATTAAAATGGCGCAAAAGCTCAGAATTAGCTTTTAAAAATAGAAATTAGGGGCCTTAAAAGGTTTTACAACTGAGCACTTTTTCCATGTTCTTCCACTGGTTCATCCATCATAGCAATAGAAATGTAAATTAATTAAACTACCACATTATTCTCTATTGTACTGCACAAGGAAGTCTGTATACCATTCTGTAATAATTAAAGGTATAATATACTACTGAAATAGTAACACTAGTTCATTAGTATGCTATTCCGAGCACAGCAGTTTTGGGGTTTAATGATTGCTTGGTTCTTAATGTGTTCATCATTGGTCAAACTGCTCTTGCATGTGTTTCCCTTCTGTTCACTGCTCATCTCTGATTGGTTGCTTGGAGTTTTGTGCTGTGAAAAATGGACGTACCTGCATGCAGCTTAATAAATTTCAGCCATCTCTCCATCTTTAACTCTTTATTTAATAACGTTTTTGGGTTATTTATTATTTTAAGGTGTCTTCGTTACAGTGTAACTATTCGAAATAATATTGAGAAATATTAACGAACTACATGCACTTACAATATGGTCAGGGTTAGAATGCAGGTTAGGTCTGTGTTTAGTTTCAAGTAATTATGCATAATTAATTGCAATTACTACACTTGAAAAACACATTTTTTGTTGCTTGTTCAAACTTCTTATTTAAAATGAGCTTTTGGGTTTTGAGTTTGAGTTTTTTTGGGACAACTTCATTATTTTTTGTTCAATCAAACTAAAATTGTAAAAAAGATATTAAGTTAACTTGAGACGACATAAAGAAATTGTGTGAAACCCAGCATTTTTGACTGTGTATACTGTAGCATGGGTTCTCAATCTCAGTCCTGGAGGTCTGGTGTCCTGCTAATTTAAGCTCCAACCCCAATGAGACACACATGGGCTAGATAATCAAGCTCTTACTAGGCTTTCTAGAAACATCCTTGCAGGTGTGTTGAGGCACATTGGAGCTAAAATTTGCACACTGTAAAAAAATGATGGGTTCCACAGAATTCTTTCATGTTGTCTCAAAACAAATTGATTAAGTTAACTTAATTGTTGGACTGCACGGTGGTGCAGCGAGTAGCACTTTCGCCTCACAGCAAGAAGGTTGTTGGTTCGAGCCTCGGCTGGGTCAGTTGCCGTTTCTGTGGGGAGTTTGCATGTTCTCCCCGTGTTCGCGTGGGTTTCCTCCAGGTGCTCTGGTTTACCCCACAAGTCCAAAAAAAACATGTGGTATAGGTGAATTGTGTAAGCTAAATTGTCTGTAGTGTATGTGTGGGAATGAGTGTGTATGGATGTTTCCCAGTGTTGGGTTGCAGCTGGAAGGGCATCCGCTGTGTAAAACATATGCTGGATAAGTTTGGATTGAACATAAAACGATTAAGTTGTCCCAAAAAAACAAAATAATTATGTTGTTTAGTACAGAAACAACATAATTATATACTGCTGTATAGTACAGAAAGTATATGGAATATGTGTAACAAGGACACCTTAAAAGAATGTGCTGCTCTTTGTAAATATTTAATACACCTGTGGAATAAAATCATCAGTTTCTCTTTAATTATGGGTTATAGTTATGTGTTTGAGTAAAGCATTATTTTTTTTTATTCTGTAAAACTGAATATATACAAATCTTCAAATAAAAACATTGTCATTTAAATTTATTTAAAAAACAAAGTTTACATGAAATAACAGATATGGTACCATTTTCAGACATGTTGATTTTAATTTTTATACATAGTGCCAAAGATTTAAAGCAATATTTGGTGGAATGATCCTCATTTTTAATCACAACAAATTAAACCAGTTGTCATTTTCTGAAAAAAAGACATGGCAAGGTAAGACAAACTTTAATTATAGAGCACAATTTCAACACAACTTTGATCTAAAGTGCTTAACGATAAAAGACTAATTATATTTTTTAATAAGTGAAGGTGATGGTGAGGATCAGGTGATTATGATTGAACATGGCTGCTTCCGCATTAACTAATGCATGATTCACCAATCAGACGATTCCTAACTCACTATAGAGCCAGGGTTTCTTACTACAAGTTATCTTCGCCTTGAAGAATCCCCCCTTCCACCCCTATTCCTCCACCTTTCCCTTCATAGGGTGGCACAGTGGCCCAGTGATTAACACTATTTACATGTTCTTCTCATGTTTCCTTGGGGTTTCCCCCGGTTCACATTCCACAATTTAAAAACATGCTTCCTAAGTGAATTGATCAATTTAAATTTAGCACTATAGTCAGCTGTTAACCAGCAGTACTGTATATATTCCTACATAGCAATTATATTCTGCCATCAGCTCTTAACAAAGGGGGGTTCTTGAGACCTGAGCTCAAACTCCCCTCTCGCCCTGCAAATGGGAGGGAGCCCCGGGCTCGAGGAGCTTATGAGCTCAGGGCTCTCTCCCGGGAGAGCGTGCCAAACTCGCTTTATAATCAATCATCAACTATGTGTGAACTCTTGAAAATATTTGGAAAATATTTAAAAAATTGATCTAGAAACATCCAATGATGGAGAGGTCCTAATCCAAATAAAAAAAGAAAGAAAAAACTTTTTACTATAAGTTATATATTGTCAATAACTTTTGACAATATATTTATTTGAAATTAATTTGCATGATATCACTGATGATATGATGATATCATTCCCTTACAGAATAAAATAAACATACGCATTTTACTCAAACCCATACAGTATATCATAAATCCAGTACATCAAGAGAAACTGTGGATTTTGTAAAAGTCTCCTCATTTTTCCACAGCTTTATATATTTTGCACTGATTGTTTGTGGCGCGAGTGAATGAGAGTGTGGATGTGATTAGTGTGTAGTGATCAATAGGAAAGTTCTTGTAGTGTAATGTGTAGTGGTGTGTGTGTTTGGGTTTGTGTGACGCAGGACTCAAAGTGGGTGGAAGAAAAACAAAATCTCATCAGGATGAACCAGGAGCTCAGAGAAAAGGTACAGCCTTTATCCTTAAATATCCTAAAATATCCAACAAGTCCCAACATATACTCCACATTCAAGAATCTTTTACTGTGTGTTTCTGTTTGTGTGTGTGTGTGTGTGTGTGGTAGATAGTATCGCTGGAGCAGTGTGAGATGCGATTGCGCTCAGAAGTTCGAGACACTCTGGATCAGAACGAACTACTTGAATTCCGCATTCTAGAACTGGAAGTAAGAGAATCTGTTTTGGTTCCACAGCAGCAAACAATGGCGGCAAAACCCGGTCCACATCTGCACAAGTTACACACATGAACCCATTTCACCCCTTTTACATGCACTGTTTTTGTGTTCATGTTATGTTCAAATTATTTTCATACGCATTTTAAATGTATTTCTATTTTAATAACTGTATATTTATACCACTGTTGTTTTGTTAGATATACATTTCGCTGGAATAAAATGTATTTGAATGAAACTCCTCATCAATCTTTTCGTTTTGACTGCACCTCCCGCATGTTGTGGTTTATTTGTGTGTGATGTTTATCAAGTTTTTGTTTACATGCACAGTTTCAGTATTATTTAATTGTCATGTATGTATACCATCCATCTCCCTACACAGTTTTGTGCCTTTATGCTATATTTCTGAGAATGAGATTTCAGATTACACATATCAATTTAGAAAAGCACTTTCTTATTTCACATCTCAGCATACATTTTAGTGCATACTGTTGACCTTATTTATTGCAGAAATGACGCAAAGCGGGAATTGCTATAAGTAATAGAGTTGAAGCATCAGATTATACAGTAGCACTTAATCTTAATCCTTTAACTTTTTTCTTTGCAATTTTATTACATTGGGACAATAATGAAAACTTTGACTGAATATTTATTTCTTTCTTTATTTTGTAATTTATTTCTTTCTAGATTTTGTAAGCCAAATCAATTAGTTGCAAATAGAGATCCAATCGAATGGATATAATTTTGGTAACACTTCAGTAAAGGGACCAATTCTTACTATTAACTAGTTGCTTATTACTGGTGGTGGATAAGGAGACCCCTCCCCCTCCCCCCATGTCTAAAGCGCTTTGAGTGCTTAGAAAAGCGCTATATAAATGTAAGGAATTATTATTATTATTATTATTATTATTATTATTATTATTATTATTATTATTATTATTATTATTATTATTATTAATTGGGCCAGACAGAATCTGTAGAAATTTTTGCTATTTCTGCAGATAATTTTGTAAAACGTGTTAATTTTTGCAAAATGAATTTTTTTGGAATATTTTTGAGAATGAGATTTCAGATCACTGTATTTCTGCACAAATCATTTTAGAATATTTAGATAGAATATTTCAGATTTCAGCAGACATTTTAGTGTATATTGTTGACCTGTTTTATTGACACAAAGTGTGAATTGTTAGAAGCAATAGAGTTGAAACATCAGATTATAGCACTACGCTTAATACTTTGACTTTTATTTCTTTGAAATTTTATTACATTGGGACAATAATGAAAACTTTGACTGAATATTTATTCATTTATTTTGTATAAGCCAAATCAATTAGTTGCAAAGAGAGATCCAATCAAATGGATATTATTTTAGGTAACACTTCAGTAGAGTGACCAATTCTCACTGTTAACTAGTTGCTTATTAATAAGGCCAGACAGAATCTGCAGACATTTCTTTGCTATTTCTGTGGAGAATTTTGTAAAAAATCTGTGGATTTTTTGGGGAGTATCATAACTAAATACAATGCTCAGCATATATAAGCACACCCCTCACAAATCTATCTTTTAAATTCATATTTTTAATAAGAAGCTTTACAATATTATAATTGTTCATATGCATTAGATTAGTCAGTACTGAAGCCAAATCTGGAGCTTATCAACAAAATAACTCACGATAACGGTCCAAAAACTAGTACAGACAAATTTAAATGTTATAGAAAAATCTTAAATACAAATTTTAAAAAGAGAAAAAATCAAGAGAAGCAAAAAATGGAAAAATTTAGTTGAATTTTTTTTTTGCAATATTTTGCTTGAATTTGATTGTATTATCTTTCAATTTCTAAATATGTTTGGTGACTAAAATTATTTATTATTATTAATCTAATATTATTTGAATAAATATATCTGTTTAATAAATCTGTTTTGTTTAAATGCACCAACATACATTGCCTATATTCACGGAGAAATTGATGAAAATATTCATTTTCAAAATGGGGTGTACTCAATTATGCTGAGCACTGTATATGAAATGAAAAAATAACACCTTTTTTAACTTTTATTTTAATGTTTACAATGCAAATCCAATTAGATCCACTTATTTGGTAAACAAAGCAAGTCTCTCATGTATTATATCTACTAAAATATTACTTTACAAACTGTATTGTACATAAATCATATGAACATTTTCGTATTAATCAATAATATTACTGAAATTTACACATTTACACAAATAAATAAATAGACTCAATGATGGGCTAAAACTTTGCGGATTTCTGCATGCGCAGATTCTGTTTGGGCCT
Source organism: Danio kyathit (assembly GCA_903798195.1). Classification (NCBI taxonomy): domain Eukaryota; kingdom Metazoa; phylum Chordata; class Actinopteri; order Cypriniformes; family Danionidae; genus Danio; species Danio kyathit. The sequence continues at coordinate 22,277,440 of LR812532.1, read as the reverse complement.
ATTAGGATGCCAACTATTAAGATATTGGCTGTTTATTAGTACTTATAAAGTACATATTCTGCATGACTTTATTCTACATCCTTAATCCTACCCAATACCCAAATTTAACTACTACCTTAATAACTAATAATAAGCAGCAAATTTTATTGAGGCAAAATAGTTTGAGGCAAAAGTTACACCTAATAGTGAGAATTGTACCTTTAAATAAAACGTGATTATTATTTTTTTTTATAATAAAAATGTATAATTCCTTTAAAATCATGCAAGCCTTTTAATACTTACACTGTAAAAAAATATATGAACACTTAGTCATGACAGCATATATTTTTAGTTCATTGTAACTTATTAAAGTAAGTTAATCATGTTCTAACTTAATTGTATAAGTTATGCAAGCAGTTTTAAGTCAGGTTAACATAATATAAGTTCAATGGACTCAACAGGGTAAATTTGATTCAGCTTGAAAATTTAAGGCAACCAGGATTTTTTTACAATGTACTTAAAAACACAAAGAAAAATTCAATCCAAATTTTGTTATTATACTAATTGCATTCTAGGACATCAGAATATAACACGGATGTAAATAAAACATTATAATATGTTAACAAATAGTCTTTAAAACTTGAAAAATGTATGCCCAAAACTCATATGAAGTGATAAGCCTGATGGTATTTATTGTAGGGTAAACAATTTCACAACACAGCGACATCTAGTGGAAATGTTTGATGTAACATTAATTGAGTATATACATTGATCAGTTAATTTTAACATATTTCTCAGTAACTTATATTAACTCAAAATGTGATATATACAACAACTAGGCAGAGCATTAAAGACTTTAAAGTAAAACATAAAACGGAAGTGGCCACATTATTATTATCATTATTATTATTATTATTATTACTGAGTTATTATTCAACCTTGTTCCTGGAAATCTACCTTCCTGCAGAATTCAGTTTCAACCCTTATCAAACACAACTAACCCAAACTAAGTAGGATCTGATAGAGCACTTGGTAATTAAAGACAGGTGTGTTTGATCAAGGTTGAAGCTGAACTCTGAAGGAAGGTAGATCTCCAGGAACACCCCTGATGTAGATTTAAGAGAAATGTAAGCAATTATCAAAAAGAAAATGCATTGTAAGTGTTCCACAGTCTTTTAAAAGTGTATTATTTTGGCATTCAGCAGTCTGCAATGGGTTATATGCACAGCTATTTTCAGCCAACGGTGAACCTCCGGTGAAAGCTTTATGTGAATAATTTCAGTTTCCTAAGGTTCCTTTTACAGCGTCAGTGTTGTAATGTAATTAAAATATAATCAGTTAAATAGGCTTAAGCATGGTTGTTAAAGAATAAAAAGAGACGAAAAAATGTTTAAACGCAGGCGTCAAATTAATTTTCATATTTTAAAGACATGGCACAGAAAAATATAATTTAATGCAGTGCTTCTTGTTTGGTCTGAGACCCACTTTATATCATATCTCAGCCAGGCAGTGAAAATCACTGTTTTTTAAAGAAATCAGATCTTAAACGTGGCAATTTTGTATAAGATGACAATTAACCGGAAGCCCTGGGGCTGGCTGACTGAAATTAAAAGTATATGTGCATATACACCATTCTTCTGATTGTTTTTACACATCTAAAACATTACTATCGTGTATCTTCTTATAACAGTTAACCCATGTGATGCACACAGACAGTGGTGTCTACACTTATTTACACAACTAATAGACACTTTTATCCACATTGCAACTTACAAAAGTCGGTACGAAAAGCATTTTTTGACAGAGCCAGTATTCAATCAAATTCACAGTGTACGTTCGGTTTCATAATGTTGTATCTTTGCATTTAATGTGATATGAACAAATTTGAACTATAATTTAGAAATAAGATGTGCTTTTTAGGAACATACTTTGACAGAATTATGCTCTGAATATACAGGGTGGGCCATTTATACCTTAATAAAATGGGAATGGTTTCCTGAATACAGGAATCAGTCATCGTGGACCAGTTGAATGGCCCCCAAGGTCTCCCAATCTGACCCTCTTTTATCTTTGGGGTCATCTGAAGGCAATTGTCTATGTCATTTTTTAAGGTGTATCCATATAAATGGCCCACCCTGTAGTTTAAATTGATATTAGATGAAATTAGTTGAACCTTTGAATGTTTTTAGGCACTGAGTAAGTGTTGAATACTTAATTTCATAATACTTTTGTTTTTGAAATATGGTTGAAAGGTTCAGCTCATTGTTCTGTATTTATGGTAAACTAAAATATACTATATATGTGATATATTACTTCTACTCAAACTTGTATATCGTTGAAAATGTCATTTCACATTTGTGAATTGATTTAATTATTAACTGGAAATGTAAAATAAAAATGGCATTATGAAATGATATATTAAATAACACTCTACAGTAAAATTACAGTATGTTAATCAGCATTTAATTTTTTTTTTTTTACCTTTTTGGATGACCAATGATTATTAAAACATGAATTAAATAGTGTTTTAAATTAAGATGCATTTTAAATTAAGATCATCATGAATTTAAGAGGCCTGTAATATTATTGAAATTATTTTGTGTGGTGAAAAAACAGAAGTTTAAGTTACTCACTTTATGGCTTTAAAAACGTTTATGTGGATCTTTTTGAAAATGTTGGCAAAGATTTCAACTTAAGAAAAAAGTTTTAATTTTGGATGAACAATTTCAGAAAATTTCCATTTTAGGGTGAGCTCTCAGCAGAGATGAATGCTCTGTATATTTCACCACCAATTTTTTTGTTTAACCAATAGGAAAGGGAACGCCGTTCTCCTGCCTTTAACCTGCAAATCTCTGCCTCTGAAAACAACAGTAGTCTACAGCTACACTGCCAACAAGAGGGTGTTAAGGTAAAAACCCGTGCACACACACACACACAAGCATATAACGTATAGTCTATCAAGAAAAACAGTGACTGATGTTAAAGCCAAGAAAACAAAGGTTCAAAAATGAAATACAATTAAAACAATAACTTTCATACTTCACAGAGTTGCATAAGGGAAATTCTAGATTTGCGGGTACATTTTACATCTCCAAAATAAACCTATTATTTTTCAAAAACAAAAACTTTAACAAAACAGTTTTAAATAATAACAGAAATGATATTAGGTTATGGTTATTCTTTTTTTAAGTAATGTTTGACTGTGTATTTAGAGATGTTTTTCATGAAAATATTAATTTAAGACTCTCATTGTGGCTATTTTTGACTGTCTCTGTCTCCAGAATCCCACATTCAGCATCAGCTATGTTGAAATGATTAAGTGTAATTGGTCACTGTATTATGTGTTTACTTAAGGTTTCATAAAAATATGCATGAAACACATTTTCTGAAAATGAAATGACATTTGCCATTTCAGTTATAAAAAATATGCTTTATATGTTACATTTTGGTCAACTCTGTTACATTGATTTAATAAAGGGGTAAAGCACTTATAGAAAATGATGTTGGTGATCTGATTGTATGTGTTTAGGCTATTCTTCTCTTATGAAATGCTTACATAACACCAAGAGTAGTTTAATTACATTATCAACTACATTATGTTATTGTGATATTTCATTCACTTTATTAAAAGCATTATGAAAAATGCGTAAAGCATTCAGTTTTATACATGTCATGTGGTATCTGGCTTGAGGTTAGCGTCTTGAGCTAAAGCACAAAATGGTGGAACATGCCGTGGTTTAAGAAGTTTAACAATAATGTCAACAGTAATTAGTAACTGAATCAAATGTTTCACATCATATTTAAGCATTTTGCATGATTCTACATTAATAATAAATTGGTTAAATTAGAAATTTGTTGTACAGTATATCCAGTGATTAATTTGTGAATTGCGAGGTCCCGGAACAGATTGGGGTAACGGCATGTTAGAACAGTTAGAACAGCGGACGGGAGAGGAGGGCGGTTGAGGAGGGGGATCGGTCAAATGAGGTGCCGGATCCGGATCTAATTGGCACAAATTAAGCCCTGAGTATATCAATCCAGTTCAAGGGAAATGAATGGAATATTCTTGAAATGTATACTCGCAATTCTGGAAAAAGCCATACATGTGCTGTATGGTAACACATCATTTACTGTTTGTTAACCTCACATGTGTTTGGTTTAGGATGTCATCATTCCTGACCTCATGAAAAAGCTTGACATTCTTGGGGATAATGGGGTAAGAATTGTACATTTCTGTCTACTCATTTATCTTGTGTCTCACAATAGAGCAAGTCACATTTCTCCTTCTTGCTGACAGAACCTGCGAAACGAAGAGCAGGTGACGGTGATTCAGGCGGGCACTGTGCTGTCTTTATGTGAAAAGGTATCTTTTCTTTTATTCTCTGTAGATGAGATGTTTTTTATGTTGCCGGTAGTTTTGTTTTATTGTTTTGGTCTGTGAGCGCAGTGGCTGAAGCAGATCGACAGCACTGAAGCGGCGCTGACGCAGAAGATGATTGATCTGGAGAACGAGAAGGTGAGAACATCCGCTTCTGCCATCTGAGATCAATGTGCTGAACTGTTTGTTCTCACAGCTCGTCTAGTGAAAGATGAGGCCTGATGACAGTCGATTAAAAATGTATCATTAGTGTGTTCTGCTGGGGTTGACCTCGGTGTACTGATGTTATCAACAGGAGCTGTTCAGTAAACAGAAAGGCTTCTTGGAAGAGGAACTTGACTACAGAAAGCAAGCGTTGGATCATGCCCAACTGGTACGCCCATATGTACTGTAGCAGTGTTACTGGTGGATATTTATAACCAGAGGAGAAGCATTAGTGGGACAATAAAACTATGATATATTATATATAATTCTATGTAACACTTTAAAATATTTTTAAATGGCAAGCTCAGCAGGGAACTTTTAATGTATTTAGTAAAAAATTACTACAGTTACTGTAGGTCCATAAATATTGAGACATCGGCTCAATTCTAACAGTTTTGTCTTTATACATCAACACAATCAAGTTAAAATGAAACGAACAAGATGTTGTATGCTTTAACTGCAGACTGTCAGCTTTAATTTGAGGGTATTTACATCCAAATCAGGTGAACGCTGTAGGAATTACAACAGTTTGCATATGTGCCTCCCACTTGTTAAGGGACCAAAAGTAATTGGGCAATTGGCTTCTAAGCTGTTCCATGGCCAGGTGTTTGTTATTCCCTCATTATCCCAATTACAATGAGCAGATAAAAGGTCCAGAGTTCATTTCAAGTGTGCTATTTGCATTTAGAATATGTTACTGTCAACTCTCAAGATGAGATCCAAAGAGCTCTCACTATCAGTCAAGCAAGCCATCATTAGGCTGAAAAAACAAAACAATCCCATCAGAGAGATAGCAAAAACAGTAGGCATGACCAAAACTTTTTTTGGAACAAAGACATTCTTTTCGTTTGGAATATTCTTAAAAAGAAAGATCGCAGCAGTAAGCTCAGCAACACCAAAAGACCCGGCAGACCATAGAAAACAACTGTGATTTATGACCAGATAATTTTTTCCTGGTGAAGAAAACCCCCTTCACAATAGTTGGCCAGATCAAGAAAACTCTCTAGGAGGTAGGTGTATGTGTGTCAAAGTCAACAATCAAGAGAAGACTCCACCAGAGTGACTACAGAGGGTTCACCACAAGATGTAAACCATTGGTGAACCTCAAAAACAGGAAGGCCAGATTAAAGTTCTAAAAAAGCCTTCACAATGCTGGAACAACATACTGTGGACAGATGAGACCAAGATAAACTTGTACCAGAGTGATGGGAAGAGTATGGAGAAGGAAAGGAACTGCTCATGATCCTTAGCAGTGAAGCATGTTGGTGGTAGTTTCATGGCATGGGCATGTACAGTGTGGCGGTCAATGGAAATGGTTCTCTTATATTTATTGGTGATGTGACTGCTGACAAAAGCAGCAGGATGAATTCTGAAGTGTTTCAAGGAATATTTTTTGCTCATATTTAGCCAAATGCTTCAGAACTCAGTGAACGGTGCTTCACAGTGCTGAAGGAGAAGGACCCAAAGCATACTGCAAAAGCAACCAAAGAGTTTTTGAAGGGAAAGAAGTGGAATGTTATGCAATGGCCAAGTCAATCACCTGATCTGAATCTGATTGAGCATGCATTTCACTTGCTGAAGACAAAACTGAAGGGAAAATGCCCCAAGAACAAGCAGGAACTGAAGACAGTTGCAGTAGAGGTCTGGCAGAGCATCAACAGGGATGAAACCCAGCATCTGGTGATGTCTATGCATTCCAGACTTCAGGCTGTAATTGACTGCAAAGGATTTCCAACCAAGTATTAAAAAGTGAACGTTTGATTTATGATTATTTTTCTGTCCAATTACTTTTGGTCCCTTAACAAGTTAGAGGCACATATTCAAACTGTTGTAATTCCTACACCTTTCACCTGCATTGGATGTAAATACCCTCAAATTAAGGCTGACAGTCTGCAGGTAAAGCACATCTTTTCATTTCAAATCTATTGTGTTGGTGTATAGAGCCATAAATGTTAGAAGTGTGACAATTTATGGACCTAACTGTATGACTAGTTACTAGTTACTGCAGACTGATGGCATTTCATGCAGTTTAGCTTTATAATCTTAAAATGTGAGCAAGATCATATGTTTTTTCATCACTTAGACATTACAAGGCTCTACATTATGCAAGAGAATCGGTCAAATACTAGTTCTAAAGTGACATTTTTTATTGCCAACGGTTTTTGCTGTTCTGACGGTCAGTTGAAGAGGTGAATAAATGGCAGTAGAAAGTAGTTTCTCATACAAAAGGGCTTTTCTATATACACAATTATGCCATTGAACTGTTGTATAAACAATATCACACTCATAGTAGTGTGATATGGCTGTATATCTGAGACACTAAGGCACTCTGCCTGTATACATGTACTGCCATATCGCAGTACAACGAGTGTGGCATTTATATTATATGCAAAAAAAATTATTTATTTATTTAGTTAGTAAGTTAGAAATGGCTTAACTATAGTTTTTAACTTAACTATAATTCAGGTTTAACAAATATCTAGTCAATATCAACAAAAACTTTGCTACATCATATTAATAGACAAGAAAAAACATGACAGGACATAAATGTGTATCATGTTAATGACAAGTGACTGCTTTATTGCGTATATTCTCATTGTGTTCTGATTGGGATCTGTGCACGTGTATTTGTGGTGTTTAGAGGGTGCAGGAGCTGGAGGCCACATTATACGCAGCGCTTCAGCAGGATCCAGACAGCTGTGTGGGCGAGAGTTTGAGTGACAGACAGCGGGCAAAGCTGGCAGAGTCGATGGACGCGGTGCGGAGACAGATCCTGAGGCAGAGCCGGCATGCAGACACACTGGTCCTACAACAGCGCATGGAGCTCCTCCAGTCTGCACAGCAGGTCAGGATCTGTCATCTGCAAAAAGAGCCAAAACACATTTGTTCAGATTGCTCTTTTTTCAGTGTCTTAGTTTTGTTTCGGCTTTTGTGTGCTCCACTCTCAGTCGAATTCAAACAAGTATCTGTCATGGGAGGTAGAACATGTGCGTAAAACGTTCCATGTGTTCAACATACATTTCAATCTACATATTTTAGTTTGTTAGTAGATTTAATGCAGAAATGAATGACATAAGCACTGTAAAAAATCATGCCAATTAGTTATGACAACTTTATATTTTGAGTTATGTTAACTTATCTGGGGGCGACACAGTGGCGCAGTAGGTAGTGCTGTCGCCTCACAGCAAGAAGGTTGCTGGTTCGAGGCTTGGCTGGGTCAGCTGGCGTTCCTGTATGGAGTTTGCATGTTCTCCCTGCGTTCGCGTGGGTTTCCTCAGGGTGCTCTGGTTTCCCCCACAGTCCAAAGACATGTGGTACAGGTGAATTGGGTAGGCTAAATTGTTCGTAGTGTATGAGTGTGAATGAGTGTGTATGGATGTTTCCCAGAGATGGGTTGCAGCTGGAAGGGCATCCGCTGCGTGAAACATGTGCTGGATAAGTTGTCGGTTCATTCCGCTTTGGCGACCCCGGATTAATTAAGGGAAACTAAGCCGAAAAGAAAATGAATGAATGTTAACTTATCTGGATTGAATGTGTTGACATAACATTTATATCAAAGTTTTACTTAGCTGACATTATTAAACTTTTCAAATTTTGAGCTTACTTTTGAGCTTTATTCGTTCGTTCGACTTCGACTTAGTCCCTTATTTATCAGGGGTCACCACAGCGGAATGAACCGCCAACTATTCCAGCATATGTTTTACAGAGCGGATGGCCCTCCAGCCGCAACCCAATACTAGGAACCACCCATACACACGCATTCACACAAACACTCATACACTACGGACAATTTTGTTTACCCAAATCACCTACAGTATAGTGCATGTCTCTGGACTATGAGGTAAACTGGAGCACCCAGAGGAAACCCACTAGATCACGGAGAAAACAAGCAAACTCCACACAGAAACGCCAACTACCCCAGCTAGGACTAGAACCAGTGTTGAACATGAACATGAACAATGAACACATGGCTCAGTGGCCGTATTGTTGCAAGCAGGTCGCTGGTTTGAGTCCTGGCTGAGCCAGTTGACATTTCTGAGTGTAGTTTATATGTTCTCTCTGTGTTTGCATATATTTTTTTCCAGGTGCTCCTTCAAAGACATAAGTGAATTGAATGAACAAAACTGTTCATAATTTATGAGTGTGTGTGAATGAGAGAGTCAACTTCGATATTTTAGTTCACTAAACTTAAACCATGTCAATTACGCTTGAATTATAAAGTCCTATCAACATTATTCTTAAATACAACTTATCTTTTTAAGTTAACTTAACTTAGACCATGCACTGTAAAAAAGTGATTCGTTACTTAAAGCAAGTAAACCAATTGCCTTAAAAGCAACAAGTTGACTTTACAAAAATAATGTAAGTAAACCCATTGTAACTTGGAACTAGTTGACTTAATTTTTATAATTATGCAAATTGTACTCACTTTTTTAAATAAAAGTAAACTGATCACTTTTTTCCAATACACCTTTATTATATTTGTTTTTGTTCCCCAACTTTTCTGTATCTAGAATAATGACATACAGTAAACTAAATCTGCTCTTCCAGACTCCAGTGTGTCTTCTATAATCAAAACAGTCTATGATTGTAGATTTTATAGACTTAATGAAGCATCAAATATGTAATTTTGTGATAATTACAGTAATTATTTGAAAACAGAGATCTAAAATAGTCTGACACTGTAAAAAGGGATTAGTTGACTTAAAAAAAAAACTGAGTACAATTAGCATTTGTAATTAGCAATTATAAAAATTAAGTCAACTTAACAGTTGCAAGTTCCAATGGGTTTACTTTATTTTTGTAAAGTCAACTTGTTGTTTTTAAGGCAATTGGTTTACTTGCTTTAAGTAACTAATCACTTTTTACAGTGTCCATTACGCTTGTATTGTCAAGTCCTGTCAACTTTAACCTGAGTCAAGACAAACTCACTATTCAAGTAAAGTAAACTTAAAATCTTAAGGCAACACAGACACTTTTTTAAGTTGAAACAACAATTTTTTTTACAGTGAGGGAGCCTGAATAGTAAAGTCTATTGTACTGTATATATTAGCATATTTACTACCCATTGTTAAGTTAGACATAAAGTACATGCAGGAGGTTGTATCGCAGAATAAAGCCATCACATTGTCAGCTGCAATGTGGAAGTAAGCTCTTTTCTGTGATTGTTTTAGGACGTTCGATTAATTTGTCTATGGGAAAAATCATTGGGAATAACAAACAGCAATAACCGGTCAAACTACTTACTCTACATTCATATGTGTTTATGACACTACTTAAATAATAAAATAATATAATAAGAAAATACTAGTTTTCAATATCAAGCAGAATAACAAGCTGTTTGTTTATGACTAAAAATGAAAGGAAGTGAATAAGATAAAGGTCAATAGACAGTCCAATTTACAAAGTCTACACATTTGGAACAGGATTTACACTGTATCCAAGGTACACATTCAATCCCATGACTGTTATGCTGCTATAACACAATATGCTGCCAATCAAGCTACACGCATCTCGAGTTTTTATTATGTTTTGTACTTACAGTATGGGCTCTATTTAGTAACTGCTCCTATGGGAAGTTTATTTCAAGAAATGAAACAACCTCTATGGTCATATAGGTTAGCAAACTAGGATAACCCTGCCTCCCATATACAGTAGCAGAATTGTTGGTTTGAATTCTGTTTGATCTGAAGCAAGTCAAACTTGGAAGAACGTGTATGAAATCAATGAAAACATCTTGATCTTTTTTTGTAAAATATAGTAATTTATCATTTGGCTTACAGAGGATCCGGGAGCTGGAGGATAAGATTGACATGCAGAGAAGACAAATCAAAGAGATTGAAGAGAAGGTGTGTATGAATGTGTGCCTCTCTCTCGTATTTATCAGAGTGTTTGATCACTTTCTGGATAGATCTTGTCTCTTAAATATTTATGGGTCAAAGACGAGATGTTCCATTTTGGGGCCTGCATCAAATTACATGTACACAAGGGGTTTTATATACACGAAGAGCATATTATATACAAGTAAAGTGACCAATTTAATGTGTTAAATAACTTTTATGAACATAATAGATATAGATTTATGTGAAAATTCAATATTTTTACATGTACTTTTTAAAATATGTATAATAATATTTTTTATTGTATTTTAAATTATATAAAAAACACAGTGGTTTGAAGTGTACCATTTTATTTATTTATTTGTTTATTAAAATTGATATTGGTATTTTGTAAGGTTCACAAAATATGACTGGCAAAATAGTTTTTTATATATAAATGGTAACACTTTATTTTGATAGTCCATTTGAGTATTAGTAGACTGTCTGCTTAATATCTGTTGATACTGCTCCTTCAACAGACATTTAACTGACTATAAGAAACTTTGCAAGTACATGTCAACTTACACTAACCCTAAAACTAACCCTAACCCCAACCTAACAGTCTACTTATAATCTAATGAGAATTAGCTGGCATGTAGATGCAATGTAACTTAAATTCAACAAAAAGACCATCAAAATAAAGTGTGACCATATAAACTACTGTTACACTTAATGATATTGGGATAATGGGTAACTCTTGCTAAAATATTTTAAGATTATTTATATATATATATATATATATAGTTGAAGTCAGAGTTATTAGCCCCCCTTTGATTTTTTTCTTCATTTTTTAATATTTCCCAAATTATATTTAACAGAGCAAGGAAATTTTTACAGTATGTCTGATAATATATATATTTTTTTCTGGAGAAAGTCTTATTTGTTTTATTTCGGCTAGAATAAAAGCAGTTTTTAATTTTTAAAAGCCATTTTAAGGTCAAAATTATTAGCCCCTTTAAACTATTCTGTTTTTCAATAGTCTACAGAACAAACCATCGTAATACAATAACTTGCCTAATTACCCTAACCTGCCCAGTTAACCTAATTAACGTAGTTATCCTTTAAATGTCACTTTAAGCTGTATAGAAGTGTCTTGAAAAATATCTAGTAAAATATTATTTACTGTCATCATGGCAAAGATAAAATAAATCAGTTATTAGAAATGAGTTTTTAAAACTATTATTTTTCGAAATGTGTTGAAAAGATCTTCTCTCCGTTAAACAGAATTTGGAGGAAAAAATAAACAAGGGGCTAATAATTCAGGGGGGCTAATAATTCTGACTTCAACTGTATATATAATAAATACAATATAAATTAATATTTTATATATATTTGAAATATTTTATTTTTAATGTACAAAGAACAAAGAAATTACAATTACAAACCCCTTTTAGTCTTTGACCCATCATTTTAATAAATACATGATTCTGAAATGAAATATTGATGCAAAATGTGCTAATTTGTGCTGTAAGACTGACTCTTCTCCTCTCTTCTCTCTTGTTTGAAATTTGTGTTTATTATAATTTATAGTTTTTGTTCCTTTTCTTGTTTTTCTCCCTAGCTTTTATTCTCTGGCCTTAAGATCTCCCCCAACACAACATATTCTCTCTTTCTCTATCTCTTTTTGTCTCTCTCTCTCTCTCTCTCTCTCTCTCTCTCTCTCTCTCTCTCTCTCTCTCTCTCACACACACACATACACGCACTCTCTCTCTCTCTCTCACACAGACACATACACGCACAGACACCGGTGCAGTATCTGAGTGAAAGATACAAACTCATCTTACCACTAGAAACTTTGGTGACACAAACATTCCTCAGTTTGTTGTACAACATCATGTTTTTAAATATTTTATGAAACGTTTCCAAAGAGAAACATTCGTATTTCAAATGTTCCAGTTGAAGCTGCTTCATTTTGTTCCGTCCATTTGAAAATAGTGTGAACAAAATATAAATGCACCCTAAATATTTGTTATATTGAGTATTTAAAGACACTTCAACACTTGTCAGACTGCTTTTAGTTTCAATAAATAAAGTTGTATTTTTTGCACATGCTCTTGAAGACTTGATTCATTATGGAGAAATGTTTGCGTTTATGACATCAGTGCTGCATCTGAAATCCCCTACTGTGTGAATATGTACTACATTTGAATTTGAATTTACTTCATGACCAATTGAGAAGTGCATTCTATATGTAGTATGATTATGAGTAGTATGAATGGAACTCATAAATTATCACATGATCTACCTTCATCAGTTGCGTCACTTCACTGGGATAGCACAGTGTCCATCAGATGTGCACTTCAGAATCTCGACAGAAGTAGGTCATCCAGATACTTCTCGCATACTGATTTTCAATACTATGAATTCTGACATACTACTCGGCTCACATACTGTTTTTAGTGTACTATATAGAGTGGAAATATGCAATTTCAGACGCATCACCGGTCTGGATTGCGTTTCCCAACACCTTTTTAAGGCTACATCATCCTTAAGTTGTACCTTAAGGTATACCTTATTGTTGATATGTGTTTTCCGAAGTTATTTTAGTTAAGTATACCCTCTTTAAGTTATACTTTCATAAGGTTAATCTGAATCACTCTTAGCTATATCTTATCACTGCTTTTTTTACATCTAAGTCTATGAATATAACTATTTAAGTTGTATATACACAGTACCTGACAAAAGTCTTGTCGCCTATCCAAATTTTAGAAACAAAAAATAATAACTTGACTTCTAGTTGATCATTTGGCATCAGAAGTGGCATATATGAAAGGCAAAGGCCTCTAGATTACGCTTATTTTACTAAAGTAAAATATGATCATGACTTGATTTTTAATTATTTAATTAGTACAGTAAGGTCTGACTTTGCTTAGACAAAAGTCTTGTCACCTAACAGTTAATGTAAAATAACAAATAATGCCTAGTATAGAATATAAAGTCATGGTGCAGTGGAAAAAGAATGAATATTGTGCATGACTCCCATGAGCTTGGATGACTGCATCCATACATCTCTGCAATGACTCAAATAACTTATTAATAAAGTTATCTGGAATGGCAAAGAAAGCGTTCTTGCAGGACTCCCAGAGTTCATCAAGATTCTTTGGATACATCTTCAGTGCCTCCTCCTTCATCTTACCCCAGACATGCTCAATAATGTTCATGTCTGGTGACTGGGCCAGCCAATCCTGGAGCACCTTGACCTTCTTTGTATTCAGGAACTTTGATGTGGAGGCTGAGGTATGAGAAGGAGCGCTATCCTGCTGAAGAATTTGTCCTCTCCTGTGGTTTGTAATGTAATGGTAAGCACAAATGTCTTGATATCTCAGGCTGTTGATGTTGCCATCCACTCTGCAGATCTCTCGCACGCCCCCATACTGAATGTAACCCCAAACCATGATTTTTCCTTCACCAAACTTGACTGATTTCTGTGAGAATCTTGGGTTCATGTAGGTTCCAATAGGTCTTCAGCAGTATTTGTGATGATTGTGATGCAGTTCAACAGATGATTCATCAGAAAAATCTACATTCTGTCACTTTTCCAAATGATCAGCTAGAAGTCAAGTTATTATTTGTTGCTCTTACAACTGGAA